>JBBGZY010000561.1:5165000-5852500 GCA_037952925.1 Lithobates clamitans
ACGTCCACATATAAAAAATCATAGTGTGCCGACACCACCGCCATTAAAACAATACTGTGGAACCCCTTATAATTAAAATAATATGACCCCGAATGGGGTGGTGGCACAATGTGGACATGTTTCCCATCTATAGCCCCTCCACAATTGGGAAAGTCCCAACGGCTGGCAAAATGGGATGCCACAGTCTGCCATTCCTGTGGCGTTGAAGGAAACTGGGGAATCAAACAAGAAAACCAAAATCAATTAATTTGGAAGCTAACATTGCAAGAAAATTAGACAATTAAAAACATTATTCCCCAGCATCAGTATAACATTCAATAATTTAATTCTTCTGGAATAACTAATATGGAAAAAGGCACACTTATCAGATTGCTCACCCCCTCTGATAGAACATTGATTACATTTTAGGGGGTTGTGAAATCCCTAAAAAAAATTACTTTAACAACACGCAGGAATTTAGGGACTAACAAAGGCTACAAGACTGCAGTTGTCGCACTCTGCAGGTGCAGTTGCTAACCAGCTTACAGTAAATGAGGTAATGTCAAAAGGCATTCATGTTGCAAAGAGTACACAATCACATGCAAGGGCAATTAATGAAAACACTTTGAGGCTTGCATATGATTTGATGATGGAAATCAGCAGAGCTTCTGCTCATTTACTAAAGCACTGGAACAAATGCACTTGTAGAGTGCACATGCATTTTGCTAAGTGCAACATAGATTTGCTTTAGACAAATCAACACCACAGAACATTCAAGCAAATTTTAACGAGGGTGGGGGTGGGGGGGTTGTGAAATCTAGCTAATTGCTAATTAGCAGCACACTATTTGGAGTGAGTTCAGGTGGGGGGGGGTTGTGAAATCTAGCTAATTGCTAATTAGCAGCACACTATTTGGAGTGAGTTCAGGTGGGGGGGGGTTGTGAAATCTAGCTAATTGCTAATTAGCAGCACACTATTTGGAGTGAGTTCAGGTGGGGGGGGGGGTTGTGAAATCTAGCTAATTGCTAATTAGCAGCACACTATTTGGAGTGAGTTCAGGTGGGGGGGGGTTGTGAAATCTAGCTAATTGCTAATTAGCAGCACACTATTTGGAGTGAGTTCAGGTGGGGGGGGGGTTGTGAAATCTAGCTAATTGCTAATTATAAGCACACTAAATACACTCCAACAAAATACATTCAAAATGAGTAGACTAGGTGGATATGTTCCCATCACTTCATGCTGGGAAGGTTATTGAAGGAAACTATACATGCATGACAAAAAATAACAGGAAAAAATCCCAGCATGTGTGAGGATAAAAAGGGGACATTCACACTATATTGCAATGATGGGAAGTAGTGTTTGAAGCAAGAAATACATTACATTATCAAAGATTACATAAAAGAACATGTGATGCTAAGAAAATAAAAATATCTTACCTTAGTATAGTCCTTCTGCAGGACCTGTATGATGGCAGAACAGGTCTCTGGGATAATGATCCCCAGAGCCTGGGGGGAGATGCCTGTCGAGAACTTAAGGTCCTGCAGGCTTCTCCCTGTGGCCAAATACCGCAAGGTAGCGACCAGCCTCTGCTCCGGAGTGATGGCTTGCCTCATGCAGGTATCCTGCCTGCTGATATAGGGGGTCAGCAAAGCCACCAAACGGTCAAAAACGGGGTCCGTCATCCGGAGAAAGTTCCTGAAATCCTCAGGATTATTCTCACGGATCTCACGGAGCAAAGGCATGTGACAGAACTGGTCACGCTGAAGCAAACAATTCTTGGTCCATGAACTCCTCCTCGCCCTGTTCATGGACTGGTCTTGGGCTGAAGAATAAACTACAGCACCAAGCACATACAATGCACGAGCTCTACGACGAGTACGTACAGGTAACATGGCTTCAAAACGGTCGGCTGGTCAGAACGCACTAAACAGAACGCACTGAAGAACAGCAAGGCCTGTGAAGAACGACCTGAAAATCAGGAACGAGCGGCCAATAAAACAAAGGTTTCTCAATGCCAACTGACCAAACGCACTGAAAAGCAGATACAAACCTCACAAGCACAGACTGAACAACAGTTAAAACGAACTGAAAAATACGAGTCTCACAAGCGCGAATCGTCTCTCACCAAACTTCTACTAACACGAGATAAACACGAGATTAGCAGAAGGAGCCCAAAGGGTGTCGTACGGGCTATTGAACTTCCGTTTTATAGTCTCGTCGGACTTGGTGTACGTCACAGCGTACTAAGCTGGCGTACTTTTGTGTGGTCGTGTGTGGGCAAGTCCGTTCGTAAGAAAGTCTGCCCCAAGTCCGCCGAAGGTACGCCGGAAGTATGTCGGACAGGCTGTCCGACTTTTGTAGCTGCAAAGTCCGACCGTGTGTACGCGGCATTAGCTTTGGCTTTTTTTCTTTTCTTTTCTTGTTATTCTGATTTAATATAGCCCCTTGACCCCTACTTCTGTATATACTGAGCTTTGGCACAGTTAATGAGGATTATAAATACTACACCATCAATGCAATAGCTGCTGAATTTATTGACAATGTGCTACATGTATTGACATTATATGCTTATATAATAAGTTTATATGATACAAACTTATGTTACAAACAGTTACATTACTTTCTTTGTATTACCTTTTGCTTAATAAAACTTTTATTGACAAAAAAAGATACACAGATATGGCTAACTTGGTCAAAAGCCAATAATTTACTAGCATGTTTTAGCTAGTAGGAGAAAACCAAAGAACCTGGAGAAACTTGACACATGCATATAGTATTTTGAGTACTAACAACTTAGACACTTTAGACTACATTCACACTAGCCTACTACATTTGGTTTATTTAAATTATCTGGAAAGTATAAATGTTTACAGGCATTTGAAGTATCCAATTTGCCCTGGGTGTTCAAAATTCTATTAAAAAAAAAAAAACACATTTAAACTGAATGCACCTAAGCATGGGTAAACACAGGTGTGAATTATACAATCTATAATCGCTACAGGCCTTTATATTTGTATGCAGTTTCCTGTACATGCATATACAGGTGTATATGTACTGCCAGTTTGTATAAGGCCTTACTGTGTTAACTGCAGGCTTGCAACCCTTCAAATACTGTACATGTGCATCTCAAAAAATTAAAATATCATCAAAAAGTTATTTTATTTCCTTAATTCAAACCAAAAAGTGAAACTCATATTTTATACAGATTCATTACACACAATGTGATATATTTTCTTTCTTATAATTTTGATGATTATGGCTTACAGCTAGTGAAAACCCAAAATTCAGTATCACAGAAAATTAGACTTTTGTAAAAAAAGTTTAATATTGTAGACTCATGGTGTCACATTATTATCAGTTAATTAACTCAAAACACCTGTAAAGGTTTCCTGAGCCTTTAAATTGTCTCTAAATGGTCTGGTTCAGTAGGTTACACAATCATGGGAAAGACTGTTAACTTGACAATTGTCCAGGAGACAGTCATTGACACCCTCCTCAAGGAGGGTAAGTTACAAAAGGTCATTGCTAAAGAACCTGGCTGTTCCCAGAGTGCTGTATCCAAGCATATCAATGAAAAGTTGAGTGTAAGGAAAAAGTGTGGTGGATAAAGGTGCACAAGGGTTAACCACAGCCTTGAGAGGATTGTGAAGCAAAAGCCATTTAAGAATTTGGGAGGAGATTCACAAGAAGTGGACTACAGCTGGTGTCAGTGCTTCAAGAGCCACCACACACAGATGTACACACTCACACACATATCCAAGACATGAGCTACAACTGTCACATTTCTTGTGTCAAGACACTCCTGAACCAGAGAAAACGTCAGAAGTGTCTTACCTGGGTTAAGGAGAAAAAGGACTGGACTGTTGCTCAGTGGTCCAAAGTCTCTTTTTCAGATGAAAGTAAAGGTTTCAGAGTCTGGAGCAAGTGTGGAGAGACACAGTTACATGAGGTCCAGTGTGACGTTTCCACAGTCAGTTATGATTTGGGGAGCCATGTCATCTGCTGGTGTTGGTCCACTGTGTTTTATCAAGTCCAAAATCAGCGCAGCCCTCTACCAGGAAATTCTAGAGCGCTTCATGCTGCCCTCTGCTGACCAGCTTTATGGAGATAGAGAGAAAAGTATTGTTGCGCTACTAAAAAGATTTTCTCTTAAAAATGTAAATCAGCAGCCAGCATCATCAGTATGATAACCGTATACAAAATGTGATAAATAAATAAATGCAGCGCTAAGTGTCATTAACCATGCGTTTTTCTGTGGTTAAACAAACGTATAATCAAACATGCGTTTTCAGTGATTGTACAAACATATAATCAAACATATCACCTTTCATAGGTAATAAGGATGTTCATCCGAAAAAATGTGATGGTGATTCAAAAAAATATGAGTGAAAATAAACAACAAATTATAAGTGCAGTGTTTAAACACATGAATCATCTAATTGGAATAATATATATCACCCTACATCACAGCAGTGTATAGTAGTATATAAAGGAATAAAGTCCATACATAAAAAACTCTAGCGATAACGCTGTGCAAACTGTGGCACTGATGAGATCCCGTAGTGATTGTTACATCTGATGGGCAATCTTCCTGCATACAGATTTCATATAGAAATAGTGAGGTGGATGCGCTTACCAGAAGGGATGGACACTCTCACCGTACGGCGGGGTGTCATAAGGGCTTGTGGATCCAGATGATCCTATGGGTGTTCACTGGAAACTCGGTGAGGCGTGCCAATGGACAGAACCGGAAATTGCATACACAGCGACTTCAGAGACGAGGTAGACTGTAGGTCATCGGATGGATGGATGGATTCACCTCTCCCAATACGCTGGTGGCCGAAAGGATGTAGTTCTCACCACATCACAATGTCACCCACATAGGGAAAAAAGGCAATCTCCACATGGTGCATGAACCGATAAAAGCAGGTTTTTTTGAAATCATCAGCGGTACAGCAGACGTTTCACAAGCATCAGATAAAAAAGTTGAACAAGTGATCACAAGTTGAATAAAAATAGGATTGGAAATTAGCGTGGTAACAGAGTAACAGCAGTCAGCAACCCGACATGTTTCGGACGATTGTCCATCTACAGGGGCATATAGCTGGATATCTGAAACCACGCTGTACATATAGCCATAATAATACATCTAATAGTAATCAGCTGTGTGACTCTTGTCTCATGGCCGTTACACGGCCAATCAGAGACAAGCAACCGTGTCTACCATAACACAGACCAGCTGTGTAAAGCACTTCCAAAAAGCTTTATGGAGATGCTGATTTCATTTTCCAGCAGAACTTGGCACCTGTCCAGACTGCCAAAAGTACCAATACTTGATTTAATGATCATGGCATCACTGTGCTTGATTGACCAGCAAACTCGCCTGACCTAAACCCCATAGAGAATTTATGGGGTATTGTCAAAAGGAAGATGAGAGATATCAAACCCAACAATGCAGATGAGCTGAAGGCTGCTATCAAAGCAACTTGGGCTTCCATAACATCTCAGCAGTGCCACAGGCTGATTGCCTCCATGCCACGCCGCATTGATGCAGTAATTTATGCAAAAGGAGCCCCGAACAAGCAGTGAATGCCTACTATATTTTTATTGGTCTTAGTAATATTCAAATTTTCTGAGATACTGAATTTGGGGTTTTCACCAGCTGCAAACCATAATCTTCAAAATTAAAAGAAAGAAATGCTTGAAATATATCACTCTGTAATGAATATATATATGAGTTTCACTTTTTGAATTTCAATTACTAAAGTAAATTAACTTTTTGATTATATTAAATTTTTTTTTATATATAATATAAATGTATATAAGGTGTATTATATTCAGTTCTAAATATGAATTGACTGAAATAATCTGAACCTCACATGGCAGTCTCTGAACCTCATATGAGTGGACTACAGTTGGATCATTCACCAGATTACCTCTTATAACACAATGGGAGGCTGGTTAGAAACTCTACCCCTGAAGTTAAGACTAAAACCTCCCATTATTAGAGGAGGGGGTCAGGAATACAATTGGAGCAGCAAGGCTAAATTGTCTATTTTCCCTACCAGAGGCTATGCTTGACAATAATTTGATCAGCGCAAAAGAGACAGTTTTCTGTGAATTCCAACTGATGTTCAAATGGAATTCCTGCAGGTTTAAGTATGTATCTCTACATATAAATTTACTGTTAGATAAAATATTTGCTTTTTTAAAGGAAACTAGTCAAAATAATAATATATCTCTAATTTTAGAAATGCTAATTGTCTGTCATGCTGATCTGATAACTTCAAAATTATAAGTAGAATAATTATTAAGTTAATGAGTTCAACAAGCCACTGGAAGTTTAAATGAAATCAAAAGGTGAATTTATGTCATCTTAAAGCATAAAACTTCTATGGGTACCATCCCTTAATCAAATCCTCTTGCCCTAGTTGCTTAATGTGTTTTTCACTTTAAAAGCAATTGAAGATGATTGTTCTTTATGTTGATCATCTTTGACTAATTGCTCCTGGCATCAGCATACCCGTGGATTTTATATAAACAAGAACCAACACTCAACCCAAAAATAGGGTAAGTATATCAAGTGGGATTTTAAATATACCACATATAATAAAAACAAGTATAAAACATTTTTTATTACTAATTAAAAAATCACAATATCATGAAAAACACATGCACCTAGATTTCCAGATTGATGTACTCAATCAAATAACGCTTTAAGATCAACACATTTCACAATTAATATGCTTCCTTGCTGATTTAAATATTGGTGCAATATATCTAATCTGAAAAAAAAACAGTATCATCTGCAAGTGATCTAAAACATTTACTCAATATACGTATAAAAATATAAAAATAGATAAATATAACTATTTAAGAATTTTATCGTTTTTTTGTTGTTGTTTTTTAACCACTAGCTGCCCGCCCACTGTCATATGATGGTGGGACGAGGCAGCTCTTGTTCTGGGCGGACGTCATATGACGTGATCGCCTTCCCGAGCCACTAGAGGGCGCGCGCACGCCATCGCGTCACTGGGGACCCGATGGCCGCCTGGCACCTGCGGTTGCCCAGTAACCGAGCAGGACCGTGGATCTGTGTATGTAAACACACAGATCCACATCCTGTCAGAAGAGAGGAGACTGATGTGTGTCTCTTGTACATAGGGACACCGATCGGTCACCTCCCACAGTCAGTCCCCTCCCCACAGTTAGAATCACCTCCCTAGGACACACATTAACCCCTCGATCACCCCCTAGTGTTAACCCCTTCCCTGCCAGTCACATTTACACAGTAATCAATGCATTTTTATAGCACAGATCGCTGTATAAGTGTGACTGGTCCCAAAAATGTGTCAAAAGTGTCGCAGATCGCCGCCATGATTAGTAAAAAAATAATAAAAATGCTATAAATCTATCCCCTATTTTGTAGACTATAACTATAACGCTATAACTTTTGCACGTAAGTTCGACTCGAACATCGGGTGTTTGCCGAATAGCGAATAATTTGGGGTGTTTGCGGCAAATTCGAAAGCCGCAGAACAGCCTTTAAAAGTCTATGGGAGAAATCAAAAGTGCTAATTTTAAAGGCTTATATGCATGGTATTGTCATAAAAAGTGTTTGGGGACCTGGGTTTTAAAAACGGCCGTTTTTTCGGGAGCAGTTATTTTAATAATGTTTAAAGTGAAACAATAAAAGTGAAATATTCCTTTAAATTTCGTACCTGGGGGTTGTCTATAGTATGTCTGTAAAGTGGCAAATGTTTTCTGTGTTTAGAACAGTCCCTGCACAAAATGACATTTCTAAAGGAAAAAAAGTCATTTAAAAGTACTCGCGGCTATAATAAATTGTCTATAGGAAAAATCAAAATTTTAAAGGCTTATATGCATGGTATTGTCATAAAAAGTGTTTGGAGACCAGGGTCCTGCCCCAAGGGACATGTATCAATGCAAAAAAAGTTTTAAAAACTGACGTTTTTTCGGGAGCAGTGATTTTAATAATGTTTAAAGTGAAACAATAAAAGTGAAATATTCCTTTAAATTTCATCCCTGGGGGGTGTCTATAGTATGCCTGTAAAGTGGCGCATGTTTCCTCTGTTTAGAACAGTCCCTGCACAAAATGACATTTCTAAGGGAAAAAAATCATTTAAAAGTACTCACGGCTATAATGAATTGTCTGTTGCAGAAATCAAAATTGCTAATTTTAAAGGTTTATATGCATGGTATTGTCATAAAAAAGTGTTTGGGGACCTGGGTCCTGCCCCAGGGAACATGTATCAATGCAAAAAAAGTTTTAAAAATGGCAGTTTTTTTGGGAGCAGTGATTTTAATAATGCTTAAAGTGAAACAATAAAAGTGAAATATTCCTTTAAATTTCATACCTGGGTGGTGTCTATAGTATGCCTGTAAAGTGACATGTGTTTCCCGTGTTTAGAACAGTCCTTCCACAAAATGACATTTCTAAAGGAAAAAAGACAATTAAAAGTACTCGCGGCTATAATGAATTGTTAGGTCCAGCAATACAGATAAAAGTCACTGAAAAAAACAGCATGGGATCCCCCAGTCCATTACCAAGCCCTTAAGGGGAACCCCGAACAAAACTAAAAAAAAAAAATGCGTGAGGGGTCCCCCCAAATTCCATACCAGGCCCTTCAGGTCTAGTATGGATATTAAGGGGAACCCTGCACCAATTTTTTTTTTTTAAATGCCGTAGGGGTCCCCCTCAAAATCCATACTAGACCCTTCAGGTTTGGTATGGATTTTAAGGGGAACCCCGCACCAAGATTAAAGAAATGGCATGGGGTCCCCCCAAAAATCCATACCGGACTCTTATCTGAGCACACAACCTGCAAAAAAAGGGGGGAGAGACAGCGCCCCCAGTCCTGAACCGTACCAGACCCCATGCCCTCAACATGGGGAGAGTGCTTTGGGGTATCCCCCAAAGCACCTTGTCCCCATGTTGATGGGGACTAGGGCCTCATCTCCACAAATAAAAAAGAAAGAAGGACGGCGCCCTCTAAGTGCAGCATGTATGTTAAAAATATTTATTACAATAGATAAAAACACTCACATTTGAGTTGCTAAAAACCAGCATGTAAAGTAGTTTCATCCGCGTGCTCTCGGGGGATGTGGGTGTCACGGGCCAGTTCAGGGGTTCCTGGGATGTGAGTCCTGTAACCTGGGTCCTGGTAGCTGTTCCGGTGGTGCCGAGGGTCCTCAGAGCCTCCGGGCGGCCAGGATATCGGTCATGGATCCTCCGTGGAGCGCCGTGCTGACCTGCGTCTTCACTTCCGGGAGCGGGGTGAGGCGGGCGGTGCTTGCGTGCTCCTTAATCAGGCTATCAGGCTATGCCTGATGAAGGAGCACGCATGCTCCAAACGCGAAGCACCGCCCGCCTCACCCCGCTCCCGGAAGTGAAGACGCAGGTCAGCACGGCGCTCCACGGAGGATCCATGACCGATATCCTGGCCGCCCGGAGGCTCTGAGGACCCTCGGCACCACCGGAACAGCTACCAGGACCCAGGTTACAGGACTCACATCCCAGGAACCCCTGAACTGGCCCGTGACACCCACATCCCCCGAGAGCACGCGGATGAAACTACTTTACATGCTGGTTTTTAGCAACTCAAATGTGAGTGTTTTTATCTATTGTAATAAATATTTTTAACATACATGCTGCACTTAGAGGGCGCCGTCCTTCTTTCTTTTTTATTTGTTCCAGAGCTTCTTCTAGCTTTTATAGACTGGCTGCCTTCCATTTATTCAGCATCATTTTATCCTTACATGGACTAATACCCGAACTTGTTGTGAAACATTAACTACCACCATCAAGTTCCCCCTCTCAGGAACCCCCAACCCACCCCCTTCCCCCCACCATTTTTAGTTATATGTACTCGGCTACCTCCATTGTGCGCCATATTAACCCCTTGATCGTTTTCTTATCTCCTCATCTCCACAACCCTGGTTGTGGGGGTCTGCGGGTGGGGGGCTTATTGGAATCTGGAAGATCCCGGCCTCCCCCTGTGTGAAATGGTAACGGGGTACAAATGTACCCCTACCATTTCACAAAAAAAGTGTCAAAATGGTACAAAAGACAAGACGCAACTTGGGAAAGGTCCTTTATTAAACAATAAAAAAATTAAAATGTCCCACAAAGTCTTCTTCTCTCGCTCCGCTGACCGAAAAAAACAAAGCCGAAAAAAAAAACGAAAAAAAAAACAAAGCCGTGACCGACCCGCCTCCATTGGAGGCACCCACCGTATGACGCGTCCTCGCAGGTGACAGTTCTTTTATAACTGAGGGTGGGGCCACATGGTGACGTTCCCGGGTGACCCCGCCCCCCTCTGACGCACAGGGACTTCCCAATGGCTTCCCCGTGGTGTCAGAGGGGGCAGAGTCATCATGTTACGTAACAGGGTGGCCCCGCCCCCCTCTGATGGGGCAGGACCCAGGTCCCCAAACACTTTTTATGACAATAACTTGCATATTAAAATTAGCACTTTTAATTTTTCACGTTCGTGTCCCATAGACTTTAACGGTGTTCACGTGTTCGAACTATTTTTTTGCCTGTCCGCATGTTCTGCTACGAACCGAACCGGGGGGTGTTCGGCTCATCCATAATTGACAGTATGTCTTTTGATCACTTGCACATTATACTGTTTTTCCAGACTGGATATATTGCACTAATATCTAAATCAGCGTAGGTGCTTAGGAAACAATTTCATTGTGAAATGTGCTGATCTTAAGCATTATTTGATCATTACATCATTCTGGAAATCTAAGTGCATGTGTTTTTTTTATATTGTGATATTAAATTAGCAATAAAAAATGTTTTTATTTGTATACTTATTTTCTTCTACATTTAAAGTCCCACTTTATATTCTTATCCTATTTATGGGTTTGGTGTTGGTTCTCGTTTATATGAAATCCATGGGTGTGCTGATGTCAGGAGCAATCACTCAAAGATGTTTCCATCACCAATGATCAATATGAAGTACAATCATCTTCACTTGCTTTTAGGGTGGAAACACATTATGCAATTAGGACAAGAGGATTTAAATGTACAATAAATGATTAGCTAGGATGGTTATTCAAGTGGATTAATGCAAATTTTTCCAACTCCTGTAAAGCACCCTCATTATGCAGGTTGTGTAAGGGTATATTGATGTGGTTGGCTTTGTACACATTTCAGCAATTATCAGTTATGTCACTCTGAGGTTTATTTACTAAAACTGAAGAGTGCAAAATCTAGTGCAACTCTGCATAGAAACCAATCAGCTTCCAGGTTTTATTGCCAAAGCTTAACCTCTTCCCGCCTGCGCTACAGCCAAAAGATGGCTACAGTGTGGGTCTAAATTGCTGGGAGGGCATCCATGTACATCCTCCTGTGCATGTGCTGCCTGCGTGCGTCCCCTGTGGGGCAGGGGCAGCGCTCTCTGTGATCAGCGAGTCCATGAGACTGATCATAGATTACAGTAAGGGGCCGATCAGTGCCTCCTGATCAGTGCCCACCATTGCCTCCTCATCAGTGCCCATCTGTGCTACCTATCAGTGCCTATCAGTGCAGTCAATCAGTGTTCATCAGCGCAGCCCCATCAGCGCACATCAATGAAGGAGAAACATTTATAACAAACTATGGAAACTATTTTTGTTTTTTTTCAAAATGTTCTCTTTTTTTGTTTTTTTATCAAAAAATCAAAACCCCAGTAGTGATTAAATACCACCAAAAGAAAACTCTATTTGTGTGAAAGAAATGATAAAAATTTCATTTGGGTACAGTGTAGCATGATCGCAAAATTGTCATTCAAAGAGTGAAAGCACTAAAATCTAAAAATTGGCCTGAACAGGAAGGGGGTTTAAGTTCTCAGTAAGCAAGTGGTTAATTGAGCAAGCTGAAGTTAGAAGCTGATAGGCTACAATGTACTGCTACACCAGATTCTGAGTGCACCAGGTTTAGTAAATCTAGCCCACTGACTCAAATAGGGATGAGCCAAACATCGTTTGGAGCAGAACATGCAAAAAATATGTGCAAACACGCGAACACCGTTAAAGTCTATGGGACGCAAACGTGAAAAATAAAATGTGCTCATTTTATAGGCTTATATGCAAGTTATTGCCATAAAAAGTGTTTGGGGACCCGGGTCCTGCCCCTGGGGACATGTATCAATGCAAAAAAAAGTTTTAAAAATGGCCATTTTAACGAGAGCAGTGCTCATTTTATAGGCTTATATGCAAGTTATTGCCATAGAAAGTGTTTGGGGACCTGGGTCCTGCCCCTGGGGACATGTATCAATGCAAAAAAAGTTTTAAAAACGGCCATTTTAACGAGAGCAGTGATTTTAATAATGCTTAAAGTGAAACAATAGAAATGAAATATTCCTTTAAATATCTTGCCTGGGGAGTGTCCTCAGTATGCCTGTAAAGTAGCACATCTTTCCCATGTTTATAACAATGCCACAGCAAAATGATATTTCTAAAGGAAAAATTGTAATATAAAAACTGCTTTCGGCTGTAATATATTGTCGGATCCCGGCAATATAAATAAAAATGCCAAAATTATCAAAAAAATTTTGTGGATGTCCCCCCCCAAAATCCATACCTGTCCCTTCAGGTCATGTATGGATATTAAGGGGAACCCCGCACCAAAATTTTAAAAAAAATGGGGTGGGGGCCCCCCAGGCACTATATACTCTGAACAGCAGTATATATACTATACGGTCTGCCCTATATACTCTGCAGAAAATTGGGCCTTAGGTGTTGGTGGTACCAGAACACTATAACCCCTCACAGTTACTCTTGTTGGGTAATTGTAATTGCATGCTCCTGTTGAACAGGGGCAGAAAAATTGGGCCTTGGGTGGTAGTGGTGTCACAACACTGTAACCCCTCAAAGATACTCTTGTTGGGTGCAGGAACGGGTCCTGCGTTGAAATATTAGATCAAAAATTATAATTACATGCTCCTGTTAAACAGGGGCAGAAAATTGGGCCTTGGGTGGTGGTGGTGTCGCAACACTGTAACCCCACACAAATACTCTTGTTGAGCGCAGAAACAGGCCCTGAGTGGAAATATTAGATCAAAAATTGTAATTACATGCCCCTGTTAAACAGGGGCAGAAAAATTGGGCCTTGGGTGGTGGTGTCACAACACTGCAACCCCTCACAGATACTCTTGTTGGGCGCAGGTACAGTCCCTGCTATGAAATATTAGATCTGGCCCATATTAGATCAAATATTAGATCAAAAATTGTAATTACAAGAGCCGGAAATAAATGGCATTTTGGAACCTGCCGCTGAGGTACAGCACATTCCACAAATTCACGAAAGCGGGCAGAGTCTACCAGCTCTAAAGGCAGCAGCTGCAGTGCTAGCAATTTGACCAAGCTAGCATTTAGATGCTGAGCATGTGGATGGCTGGGACCGAATTTCTTTTTACGGTTCAGCAACTGGGGTAGGGAAATTTGCCAGCTAATATCAGTTGGTGGTGTACTGCTAGCAGATTGGCTGCAAGAACTTGGAACATCTATTGCTATACCTTCATTCCTCTCAGTGCAGGTTTTTGAGAGGACTGGAGGTTTAGTAGGGTTGGAGATCCCAGATGAGGAGCAAGGAGAAGTCCGACTTTTTCTTTGATGTGGGTCTTTCAAGTGCTGTTGATAGCAGACTGCATGACAGGTCATCATATGTCTGGTCAAGCATGTGGTGCCCAAGCGGCTGCTGTTCTGGCCATGCTTGATCTGCTTCAGACATAGGTTACAAACAGCAACGGGGCGATCTGCTGCACACTCATCGAAAAGGGCCCACACCAAGGAACTTTTAAAAATCAGTGGGGAGTCAGCAGCGCCCTACACCTGCGGAGCTCTGCAGTGTGATGCAATAGGGTGGCTACCCTTAAGCTGACCCCTAGTGAACATCCTGCCCATTAGAGTTGTGCATCCTCCTCCTCCTCTCTTCTCTCAGGCACCCATGTACAGTCAATGACCTCATCATCCCCTCCCTCCTCATCACTAAAGCAAACTTGACAGTATGCTGCAGCTAGGGGAACACGACTGCCAGTTTGTTCTCCTTCTTGGGCACCCCCTCTCTCTAGGCTCACGTTTCTTCCTTCCTCAACCTGGGAATCAACATCAAAGCCTTTAAATTGCTGCGCATCCTCCAGCAGTATGTACCCGAAACTGTGGTTGAATCGTTCTGGGGACTCCTCCGTGCATGATGGTGAGGCTACAGAAGGAGTGACTGTGGACAAGGAGCTGGTGAAATAGGCCGTTTTGGCAGCTGCATTGGAGGGCAAACTACTCTGAGCCTGGGTGTTAGGTATCTGGTAGTTGAGCCCGACTGGTAGAAGGAGACCTCTGTTAAACACTGGTTCAGGAGCCACTGGAAGTGGGAACAGTGGTCTCTTGAGCACAGTGGGTAGGAGGGCCTGATGCAGGTTCCAGCGGTAGCAAACACTGGAACTGGGAAGACGTCCCTCCGGGATGGCTGAGCTGCGGATGCAGGTAGGCTGAAGCGGATCAGTAGGCAGACAGGCGGATGATTTGGCAGCAGCAGGACCTGAAGCTTGGCAGAGAAGTGTCACAGGACACAGGCAAAACAGAGTCAGACAGTCCGTTTTGCAGGAGATCAGGCAAGTATATAGCATAAGGGATAATCCAAGAATAGTCAGGCAGGCAGGAGTTTGGCAAAGGGTCACAAGATATAAGCGAGGTCAGGCAGGCCGGGTCGGATAGGAGACAGGAGAATGGTCAGACGGAGCCGGGTCACTAGCAATACAACAACAGGCAGGATACAGGAACTCAGGTGCAGAGCTGCAGATGAACAGCACCTGATGGAAGCATCGGACAGTCTTTTAAAGGGCCCTTGGTGCCAAAACAGTGCTAGCGCGAATGGGCATGCGCACGGGCATACGCACGAACGGGCGCGCGCGGGAGCGCTCTGGTGCCCCCTGGTGGAGATCTCAGCAGAACTGCCCTGGGAAGGTCCCTCGTGCACCTGCGCGCACGCATGTTCACCCGACGGCCACTGATATGCCCCTGACACTGGGTTACAGAGGATGAGGATGATGAGGACGGCTTTGTTATCCACTCCACCAACTCTTCTGCATGTTCTGGCTCAATAATACGGCCAGAAGCAGAAAAAAAGGACAAACATGCCCCGCAGAGGATGCACCATGTCCACGACCAGCACTGTTGACTGTAGACACAGAGGCTGCTTGCACTCTTTAAGCGGCCTGTGAGTGTCTGCCTCTCCTTGGTGGTCTTCCGGACATGATGTATATTTTGTTTTGCAACATCACACTACACTGTATTACATACTGTGTACACCGCTTACACTGTACTATGGCTGCAATGTGTTAGGTACTGTGTATACCACCAGAAGTGTAGTAGAAACTTTACACACTGCATTAGATATTGTGTACACCAGCTGCACTGTATTAGAAACTGTACAATGGCTGCACTGTGTATACTGTGTATACCACCAGAAGTGTAGTTGAAACTGTACACACTGTATTAGATACTGTGTACATCGCCTGAAGTGTATTAGAAACTGTACACACTGTATTAGATACTGTGTACGCTACCAGATAAGTAGTAGAAACTGTACACACTGTATTAGATACTGTGTACACTGCCTGCACTATATTAGAAACTGTACAATGGCTGCACTGTATTGTATAGTGTTTACACCACCAGAAGTGTAGTAGAAACTGTACAAACTGTATTAGATACGGTGTACACTGCCTGAAGTGTATTAGAAACAGTACACCACTGAATGCACTGTAGATATAGGCTACACTAGATGCAGAGTATATATATATACAGTATTTGTGAGTACACCCCTCACATTTTTGTAACTATTTTATTATATCTTTTCATGTGAAAACACAGAAGAAATTACACGTTGATACAATGTAAAGTAGTGAGTGTGCAGCTTGTATAACAGTGTTAATTTGCTGTCCCCTTAAAGTAACTCAACACACAGCCATTAATGTCTTAACCACTGGCAACAAAAGTGAGTACACCCCTAAGTTAACATGTCCAAATTAGGCCCAATTAGCCATTTTCCCTCCGCGGTGTCAAGTGAATCGTTATGCCGCGTACACACGGTCGGACTTTTCAGCTACAAAAGTCCGACAGCCTGTCCGACATACTTCCGGCGTACCTTCGGCGGACTTGCGGCAGACTTTCTAACGAACGGACTTGCCTACACACGACCACACAAAAGTACGACAGCCTAGTACGCGGTGACGTACACCAAGTCCGACGAGACTATAAAACGGAAGTTCAATAGCCTGTACGACACCCTTTGGGCTCCTTCTGCTAATCTTGTGTTTATCTCGTGTTAGTAGAAGTTTGGTGAGAGACGATTCGCGTTTGTGAGACTCGTATTTTTCAGTTCGTTTTAACTGTTCTTCAGTCTGTGCTTGTGAGGTTTGTATCTGCTTTTCAGTGCGTTTGGTCAGTTGGCATTGAGAAATCTTTGTTTTATTGGCCGCTCGTTCCTGATTTTCAGGTCGCTCTTCACAGGCCTTGCTGTTCTTCAGTGCGTTCTGTTTAGTGCGTTCTGACCAGCCGACCGTTTTGAAACCATGTTACCTGTACGTACTCGTCGTCGAGCTCGTGCATTGTATGTGTTTGGTGCTGTAGTTTATTCTTCAGACCAAGACCAGTCCATGAACAGGGCGAGGAGGAGTTCATGGACCAAGAATTGGTTGCTCCAGCGTGACCAGTTCTGTCACATGCCATTGCTCCGTGAGATCCGTGAGAATAATCCTGAGGATTTCAGGAACTTTCTCCGGATGACGGACCCCGTTTTTGACCGTTTGTTGGCTTTGCTGACCCCCTATATCAGCAGGCAGGATACCTGCATGAGGCAAGCCATCACTCCGGAGCAGAGGCTGGTCGCGGTATTTGGCCACAGGGAGAAGCCTGCAGGACCTTAAGTTCTCGACAGGCATCTCCCCCCAGGCTCTGGGGATCATTATCCCAGAGACCTGTTCTGCCATCATCCAGGTCCTGCAGAAGGACTATATTAAGGTAAGATATTTTTCTTTTATTAGCATCACATGTTCTTTTATGTAATCTTTGATAATGTAATGTATTTCTTGCTTCAAACACTACTTACCATCATTGCAATATAGTGTGAATGTCCCCTTTTTATCCTCACACATGCTGGATTTTTTTCCTGTTTTTTTTTGTCATGCATGTATATTTTCTTTCAATAACCTCCCCAGCATGCAATGATGGGAACATATCCACCTAGTCTACTCATTTTGAATGTATTTTGTTTGAGTGTATTTAGTGTGCGGATAATTAGCAATTAGCTAGATCCCCCCCCCCACCTAAACTCACTCCAAATAGTGTGCTGATAATTAGCAATTAGCTAGATTTCCCAACCCCCCCCACCTAAACTCACTCCAAATAGTGTGCTGATAATTAGCAATTAGCTAGATTTCCCAACCCCCCCCCACCTAAACTCACTCCAAATAGTGTGCTGATAATTAGCAATTAGCTAGATTTCCCAACCCCCCCCACCTAAACTCACTCCAAATAGTGTGCTGATAATTAGCAATTAGCTAGATTTCCCAACCCCCCCCCCACCTAAACTCACTCCAAATAGTGTGCTGATAATTAGCAATTAGCTAGATTTCCCAACCCCCCCACCTAAACTCACTCCAAATAGTGTGCTGATAATTAGCAATTAGCTAGATTTCCCAACCCCCCCCCACACCTAAACTCACTCCAAATAGTGTGCTGATAATTAGCAATTAGCTAGATTTCCCAACCCCCCCCCCGCCTAAACTCACTCCAAATAGTGTGCTGATAATTAGCAATTAGCTAGATTTCCCAACCCCCCCCCCCACCCTCGTAAAAATTTGCTTGAATGTTCTGTGGTGTTGATTTGTCTAAAGCAAATCTATGTTGCACTTTGCAAAATGCATGTGCACTCTACAAGTGCATTTGTTCCAGTGCTTTAGTAAATGAGCAGAAGCTCTGCTGATTTCCATCATCAAATCATATGACAAGCCTCAAAGTGTTTTCATTAATTGCCCTTGCATGTGATTGTGTACTCCTTGCAACATGAATGCCTTTTTACATTACCTCATTTACTGTAAGCTGGTTAGCAACTGCACCTGCAGAGTGCGACAACTGCAGTCTTGTAGCCTTTTTAGTCCCTAAATTCCTGCGTGTCCTAAAAGTAATCTTTTTTAGGGATTTCACAACCCCCTAAAATGTAATCAATGTTCCATCAGAGGGGGTGAGCAATCTGATAAGTGTGCCTTTCCATATTAGTTATTCCAGAAGAATTAAATTATTTAATGTTATACTGATGCTGGGGAATAGTGTTTTTAATTGTATAATTTTCTTGCAATGTTAGCTTCCAAATTAATTGATTTTGGTTTTCTTGTTTGATTCCCCAGTTTCCTTCAACGCCACAGGAATGGCAGACTGTGGCATCCCATTTTGCCAGCCGTTGGGACTTTCCCAATTGTGGAGGGGCTATAGATGGGAAACATGTCCACATCGTGCCACCACCCCATTCGGGGTCATACTATTTTAATTATAAAGGGTTCCACAGTATTGTTTTAATGGCGGTGGTGTCGGCACACTATGAATTTTTATATGTGGACGTGGGGAAGAATGGCCGGATGTCGGATGGAGGAGTATTTGCCCAGACGGAGTTCTGCCAGCGTCTCCAGAGTGGTGGCCTGGGATTGCCACCTGATGCGGATAATGTGGAAGGACTCCCCTTTGTCTTCATTGCCGATGAAGCCTTCGCTCTGAGCAAGCACCTGATGAGGCCATTCCCCCAAAGAACCCTCACCCCGGAGAGGAGGGTTTTTAATTTCCGGCTGGCCAGAGCTAGAAGAGTGGTTGAGAATGCGTTTGGAATTCTGGCCAGCCGGTTCCGCCTGTTTCAAACAGCCATTAATTTGGCGGGATACAAACTTAATTTTATCATTTTATCGTGCTGCATTCTGCACAACTTTTTAAACAAACATTCTCTGAATTATATAGGAACAGTTGGGCCTGAGGCCGGACTTATAGATGACAACCTTACGGGCCTGGATACTGTCCGTACTGGCTTGGCCCCCCAAAGTGCCCGTCAAGTTAGACAGCAATATGTTAATTATTTTATGGGTAGGGGGGCCATTGCAATGGGCCAGGATATTTAATTTTTTACAATAAAAAAATATGGATGAAATCTTGAATTATATTTATTGCTTGCCTTTCTTTTGGGCTTTCTCCTAGGTTATGGTCGAGCAGTTGTAGTGCCAACTGTATTTTCATTTTAAATGTCTAAATAAGCTCCATTGCCACTGTAAACAACTTTTTGACAATTATAACCAAACTGATACTGAGCATTGAAATAACAAACCACACATTTATTTAATTCCTATAAGGAGATGTTTTTATTAATCGTTGTTATGCATTCAGTTATGCATTTAGTATAAAATGTTCATAGACAAAAATATAATTATATCTTAATAATTTTGAAAAATATAATTATATTTAAATATTTATACATAATCCACAAAAAAATATTTTTGGCTTTTTGGATTTTCGCAAACAGGCTTTTTTTTTTTTTTTTTTTTTAAATCAAGTTTTTTATTTTTTTTGTTTTTTTTAAAATCAAGTTTTATTTTTTTTTTCGTTTTTTGGAAAATCAATTTTTTTTTTTTGTTTTTTTTTTAAATCAAGTTTTTTATTTTTTGTGTTTTTTTTTAAAATCAAGTGTTATTTATTTTTTGGTTTTTGGGAAAATCTATTTTTTTTATTATTTTTTTTTTTTTTTAAATCAAGTTTTTTATGTTTTTTGTTTTTTTTTAAATCAAGTTTTATTTTTTTTTTCGTTTTTTGGAAAATCATTTTTTTTTTTTGTTTTTTTTTTTAAATCAAGTTTTTTATTTTTTTTGTTTTTTTTTAAATCAAGTGTTATTTATTTTTTCGTTTTTGGGAAAATCAATTTTTTTTATTTTTTTTTTTTAAATCAAGTTTTATTTTTTTTTTCGTTTTTGGGAAAATCATGTTTTTTTTTTTTTTTTTTTTTTAAATCAATTTTTTTTATTTTTTTTGTTTTTTTTTTAAATCAAGTTTTATTTTTTTTTTGTTTTTTTGGAAAAGCAAGTTTTATTTTTTTGTGGATTTTTTATGTATTTTATAGAAACAGCCCTCCTTTTTTAAATTATGTTAAACAGCCAAAAAAATAAAGAGAAGGCCCAGAATGGAGTCAGCAAAACAGGAAATGAAGGACATGATCGATGTTTTGGGGTTTCAAAAAGGGCATTTAGATTCAACCCAAAACATCAATCATGTCCTTCATTTCCTGCTGCATACGATCCAGCCGATTACGCATTTCATCGATGTCCCTATTCCAGGCCATTATTTGACCTATTAGCCGTTGGGCACTTTCTGAGGTGAAATAGTCACTTCTTGTACCTAAAGTGGAATGAAACCAAAAAATGTATTTAGAAATATGCACACATACATAGTTTACCTTACCATAATAAAGCTGTTGTCTCAGACACTGACCTGGTGGGGTGCCCATGTAGCATAATTCCTCCACATCCTCGGGGGGTGGCACTGTTGCTTGAATCAAGCACAACCAGATCCCCTAAAATAGAGTAGAAAAATTACATTAAACAAAAGGCAGCCATGCATAGATTACCGTAAGCTGGTGTGTCAGACACTCACCTGGTGGGTTGCCCATGTCGCCCACCTCTCCTTCCTCCACATCCTCAGTGGGGCTTGGGCTGATTTCCCAATCATGTTTGGCTTGGGGTGGACTGTCTTCTTGTTGGCTGAGTGATTTTTCCCCTATGTGAAACAAAAAATTATTTTAATCTACTTAGCACACAGATATTTTAGGACATAGTAATTTGCCAACATTTGTAGTGAAGTGGTTTGTGTAGAGTTCCTATTTTACCTCAATATTTAAAATTATAAAGACATATCAGATAGATAGATATCTAGATATCAATATCTCAAAATATAGTTAATAATCTTTTGATCTCTCTCTCTCTCTCTCTCTCTATATCTGGAACAAAATCTAAATATCTAACTAAATGTAAAGAAAAAAAAAAGATAACTTAAAATATTCCAAAAGAATGTTTTCTCTCTCTCTCTCTCTCTCTCTCTCTCTCTCTCTCTCTCTCTCTATATATATATCTATATCTATATCTATATCTATATATCTCTCTATATATATATATATATATATATCTATATCTATCTATCTATCTATCTATCTATCTATCTATCTATCTATCTATCTATATACACATATCTATATATATATATATATATATATATATATATATATATATAGATAGAGCTATCTATAGATATGTAACGAGGTTTATTAAAAGATCGTTTGAAACGATGAGAAAAAAAAACGTATAGGAAGGAAAAGCACATGGAGCAGTATACAAGGTAATAAACACAAGAGAAAAACACGACAAGTACTTACTTTTTTTCAGCACTTTCCGGATCCGTCTGTATTGATCCGGCTCCCTGAGTTTCAGGTCAGACCATCTTTTTCTAAGTTGATCCCTGGAGTGCTGTACCCCAAAAGAAGCCTGCAAAGTGTCCACCACCTTCGCCATTATTTTGGCCT
The DNA here is from genome assembly GCA_037952925.1 of Lithobates clamitans. Classification (NCBI taxonomy): domain Eukaryota; kingdom Metazoa; phylum Chordata; class Amphibia; order Anura; family Ranidae; genus Lithobates; species Lithobates clamitans. Next base: position 5,186,593 of record JBBGZY010000561.1, read on the forward strand.
TGCGCAAATTTGGCCGTGCGTACGGCCCATACTTCCCATCATAGTCGTTTTTTTGAAGAATGGCCACCATCTCCACCATCTCTTTAAAACTCATATTTGAGGCCTTAAATCTAGGCCTCACAGATCTGGTTGACGTTCCAGCCTCCGGGCTTTTTTCGCTACCTGAGGTAGTCAACATGTCAGGTGTCTCCGCCATTATTTACCCCACTACGCGCCGTAACTAAAAATGGGCGGAGAACATGAGTTAAAATCGAACATCAGGGGCGGGCGACGCAGGCGGAGTTTCACACATGCGTAGTGTATAAAGAGGGGCCTTGCGCACGTGTCGTACGTACGTTCTATGCGTCGAATTAGGGGGCGGAGAACATGAGTTAATTTCGAACGTCAGGGGCGGGCGACGCAGGCGGAGTTTCACACATGCGTAGTGTATAAAGAGGGGCCTTGCGCACGTGTCGTACGTACGTTCTGTGCGTCGAATTAGGGGGCGGAGAACATGAGTTAATTTCGAACGTCAGGGGTGGGCGACGCAGGCGGAGTTTCACACATGCGTAGTGTATAAAGAGGGGCCTTGCGCACGTGTCGTACGTACGTTCTGTGCGTAGGTGATAGTGTACCAGGACGTTACAAAACGAAGGTAATTTTAAATAATTTTTTTTTTTGGTTTTATGGTCATGACTTTGTAGCAAGCGGCCTATATGGCTTGATAGATTGATGAGGCCTACATAGGGAGAAGATGATGAGGGGTTAGCAGAAACCTATAATAAGGATCCAGAGTTCCTTACAGCTTTTATTTCGAAATATCGAGAGATGAGGAATTTGTGGGAGATGAAACACCCTCAGTATTATGCAAAGCATGTGAGGAAGTCAACGCTGGAGAGACTTCTGTCCTTTGTCCAGGCGACCATCCCGGAAGCAACAATGGAGACATTGCTCAAGAAAAATTGGGGTCTTGAGGAACATGTATAAGAGGGAGCATAAGAAGATCCAGGAATCAAGGAGATCAGGAGCATCAGCAGATGATGTTTATGTACCCAGGCTGTGGTACTACAATCAACTCCGTTTTCTTGATGACCAGAATGAAGCCAGGGCATCACTTTCAACCCTTCCCTCCACCCTTCCCTCCACCCTTCCCTCCACCCCAGCAGAGGCTGATGAGGAGCAAGCTGGGTCTTCCATCCTGGATGAACCGGATATGACCATCTGGAGTCAGGTAAATTATATTAACAAATATTGACTGTACTAATATTAATGATGTTAACTGGATGTTATAATTGTCTAAAATAATTTTGCCCTCAAAATTGTGTATACATATCAATTAACAGGAGTGGCTAAATATGTTTGGCACCTGCTATAAAAAATGAGGGTGTCTGATTAGACTCTTTTATTAAAGAGATGTATTCACATTGAATTTGCTAGTCATGAGAAGCAAATTGTGTGTCATTGATGAACCCCAAATAAATAAATAAAACTATGTCCTTTTTTTATACACAGGATGAGTCCATCCAGGAGGAATGTGTGGAAAGTGGCAGGCAGGAGGAGACCGGGCCCATGGACAGCCTGGAGGAGGCCGGATTCTCCATCATCCTGGAGGAGGCTGGGCCCAGTGTCAGGCAGGAGGTGGCTGGTCCCAGTGAGGTGGCTGGTCCCAGTGAGGTGGCTGGGCCAAGTGAGGTGGCTGGGCCAAGTGAGGTGGCTGGGCCCAGTAGGAGCATGACCCAATCACAAGTGCTTCCATTCCACCTTCCCAAAAAAAGGGCCAGGAAGGGGACGGTCACACAGGAGGCATCCCTGCGCCTCATGCAAGAGGCCACCCGTTTTTTGAGAAGCCCCCCCGAAGCAGAAGAGTCCTATGGCTGCTACTTAGCCAGCAGGCTTCTTCAAATGGATTGGGAGCAGCGTCTCATTTGCGAGCGCCTATTTGGGGAAACTCACAATTACATGAGGCAGCCCCCCTCCTCCTCCTCCTCCTCCTCCTCCTCCTGCCACAACTGAAACACCACAGCCACAGCCTCCAAAGAAGGCTACAGGGAAGGCTGCAGGGAAGGCTGCAGGGCAGCGTGGAGGAAAGGCTGCAGGGAAGAGAAGAAAGTGATGACCTGGGTTCAGTCTGGTCTGACAGAAGACGCAGGCTGTTGTAGGACCACAGTCTGGGGACATCTAGATCATCTGCTGGTGCTGTTGATCTCTGGGATTCTTGGACCAGATTGTGCTCCCTCTTATATGGACTCCTCAAGATCCCAATTTTCTTGTACACCGACTTTTTCCAGCGTTGACTTCCTCTTTATTTTATTTTGACCATGAATAAATGGATCTTTTTTGAGTTTAGCAAAAGACTTTATGTGTTTTCTTTTAAATCATTGATTTTACACACAATGTTAAATTAACAAGGGACAACAATCTCATTGAGTTTGAAAAAACACACCAAAAATACATTACTAATGTTAATAATGTTCAAGTGGTAAGTCTTGAAAATAAAAAAATCTACATAACCAAAAACGGTGCTTTGGGTTAACTTTATATAAAAACTAAAAAATAATCACTAGAAAAACAAAACTAGAATAATGGGTTCTTTGTGGTAACTTTACAAACCTAAAAAATAAAAAAAATAAAGTAAAAAGTATTATTAGTATGGAAACATTGTTTTTAAAAAGCATACTATATCATTCATGAGATCAAAGAGAAAAAGAATCCAGAAATCAGTTTGGGAGAACTCTGATTATGAACAGCAAAACACCTTCGTTCTTTAGAGCATTCGTAAAGAAGAAATAAAATGCGCTGCATTCAACGATCACAGATTTTGCAGCGTGATGAATGTGCTACCTACAATACGAACACTAGTTTTACTAGACCGAGTGCTTCCGTTTAGTTTTTGCTTATGAGCATGCGTCGTTTTTTTGTCCGTAGGACTAGCATACAGACGAGCGGACTTCGGGGTCCGTCGTAGTTACGACGTAAAGATTTGAAGCATGTTTCAAATCTAAAGTACGTTGGATTTGAGGCTAAAAAAGTACGTTGAAAGTCCGGAGAAGCCCACACACGATCGGATTACCAGCCAGCTTTAGTCCGTCTGCGTCCGTTGGACTTTTGTAGCTGAAAAGTCCGACCGTGTGTACGCGGCATTAGTGTTACAAAGTAAATTTGGTGTTATAGCTCTCTCTCTCTCATACTGGTCACTGAAAGTTCCACATGGCAAAGAACTCTCTGAGGATCTGAAAAAAAGAACTGTTGCTCTATATAACATGGCCTAGCCTATAGGAAGATTGCCAAGACCCTGAAACTGAGCTGCAGCACGGTGGCCAAGACCATACAGCAGTTTAACAGGACAGGTTCCACTCAGAAAAGGCCTCGCTATGGTCAACCAAAGAAGTTGAGTGCACATGCTCAGCGTCATATCCAGGTGTTGTCTTTGGGAAATAGACGCATAAGTGCTGCCATCTTTGCTGCAGAGGTTGAAAGGGTGGGGGTCAGCTTGTCAGTGCTCAGACCATACGCCGTACACTGCATCAAATTGGTCTGTCATCCCAGAAGGAAGATGATGCACAAGAAAGCCCACAAACAGTTTGCTGAAGACAAGCAGACTAAGGACATGGATTACTGGAACCATGTCCTGTGGTCTGATGAGACCAAGATAAACTTATTTGGGTCAGATGGTGTCAAGCGTGTGTGGTGGTGAGGAGTACAAAGACACGTGTGTCTTGCCTACAGTCAAGCATGATGGTGGGAGTGTCATGGTCTGAGGCTGCATGAGTACTGTCGGCACTGTGGCCCTACAGTTCATTGAGGGAAGAACCATGAATGCCAACATGTACTGTGACATACTGAGGCAGAGCACGATCCCCTCCCTTCGGAGACTGAGCGACAGGGCAGTATTCCAACATGATAATGACCCCAAACATACCTCCGAGATGTCCACTGCCTTGCTAAAGAAGCTGAGGGTAAAGGTGATGGCTTGGCCAAGCATGTCTTCAGACCTAAACCCTATTGAGCATCTGCGGGGCATCCTCAAACGGAAGGTGGAGCAACTCAAGGTCTCTAACATCCACTAGCCCTATGATGTCATCATGGAGGAGTGGAAGAGGACTCCAGTGGCAACCTGTGAAGCTCTGGTGAACTCCATGCCCAAGAGGGTTTTCTCACTTGTTGCCAGCAGTTTAGACATTAATGGCTGTGTGTTGTGCTCTTTTGAGTAGACAGCAAATTTACACTGTTATACAAGCTGTACACTCACTACTTTACATTGTAGCAAAGTGTAATTTCTTCAGTGTTGTCACATGAAAAGATATACTAAAATATTTACAAAAATGTGAAGGGCGTACTCACTTTTGTGAGATACTGTATATCAAATACACTGCCACTAACTTATGTTCGACGCAAACATCAAGCTCATCCCTAGTCACCACCAAGACTTACCTTATAATGGATGGTCTTATAATACAGAAACCATATGGACATAGCTAAAGCATTCTGCCTAGGATCACTGATAGAGGCACAACATATCCCAGGTTTAAATAACTTTAACTGGTCAAAACCTGTTTATGGTGTAATTTAGTTGACAAACATTTTAAGGCTTTACATATCTGTTACAGTTACCAGTGTGTATGTGTTAGTTCTCAACCAAACTATCAAGCCATCAAATGTCTGGTGACATGTGCAGCACAATGGCAACTGCAATTCAAACAGAGTCTAAGGTGGAAGCTCCTTTGGCTGTAAAGGATAGGAAAGTTAGGATAGGAAAGACACTCTTTAAGCAAGAGTGTCCCTGTCCAAATCTAGTGTTGCAGTTAGGTTGTAGCCAGCCTGCTCTGAATTGGTATTGTTTCCGCATTTCTCTTTACCCAAGATATTGTTCACTTTTGTCTGATGTTGGGGAGTGTGCTCAGTAAACAGAGCAAGAAGAAACACTTCTTTGTCTCCTAGGGATGGTCTGTGCTGAAAGGGAGGCCTGAGCCTGGGACCTGGAGAATTTATGCTGTTTTGCTGGAGAGTGCATCCCAAAAAAGTGGAGCTAAAAGATGACTGCCTGTATGGAGCATCTTGCAAAGAGGTTTTGCTGTCAAAAATTGTCCTGGATAGCTGGATATAGGCTGCTGCCAGTGGAATTTGCAAGAAGTTCTGGTTACTAATCCTAAGAAGTACTTATCTTATTTGGTTGTGCTTCACAGTCTACCAATACAGATTGGCATTTTTTGATTAAATGCTTATTGCCTATATTGACTGTTGTTGAAGGGAAGAAAAGCCTGGAGTCATTTTTTGTCCATTTTTTGGGTATCCTGTGCCCTAACCATGTCTCAATGAGTTTATCATGGTTTAATAAACTCTTTAAATATATTATAGTAACTGGTGCCCAATTTCTTTTACCTCACATAGAGTCAAGGATGCTGCCAAGAACTTTGAAATGCTAGCCTTCTGAGCCACCTGAAAGTCTTTCACATCTGTTCATGGGTAAGGGGTGCTACATTAAATAGATGCATCAACTAAGTGAATAAGTGAATTTTGGAACCATAATAATGATCTCACTTAGACTTTACGAGCTAAAGCCTTGGGATCAGATATGCATTTGAATATGTGTGAAAAATAGAAAAAATTAGTTGTGCAGCACAAGGGTTAAAGCTTACATTTCACTATGTTTTAGCCTATATTTTACTTATTATTCAGCCATGAACACACATTAACACAGCAGGTTTAAAGGTAAAATCACACTGAAAATATTGTTTATTCCACAAAGTTTAAAAAATAATATAAACTTCAATTCATCCTGTATCACTTATGCAACATCGAACAGAAAAATACTGCTGCTGATTGCAGCATCTTTAGTTTCAAAGGATAATTTGTAGCTCAGTGTGATATAACATAGGTGTATCAGAACTAAATTGGGAAAATATTTCTCCTAGCTGCTGAATGGTATTTAAGGATGGAAAAAAGCATGTACATTTTGTTTTTGTGCCATATTTAGAAAACATTTTTTAAGTTTATTAACAAACTGACACTAAAACATAAAATATAAATTACATAAAGTATAAAGAAACCTGCAGACATTAGATGGTGGTCAGATGTTCATTCAGACTTCTGAAAGATTTTTTTGTAAAAAAATGCTTTCCATAACTTGTAAATTTAAATGAACTTGGAGGGTGTACTCAGCTTGAGCATGTAAACCACTCCATAGCTCTGTAGCCACTGGTTAAGCCTACAGCAGATCCAAAATAACAGCTGCCATGATTTACAGCCTGGCAACCTGCATACAGTACCCAGACCCCAGGTGACTAGACACTGGTGATGCTTTTCAAATCGCCAGGAGGACACCTAGCCCCTCTTCGCTCAAGAGGTGATCCAAGATGACACTAGCCTCACCAATGAATGCAGCCAGACTCAGGAAGAAGAATACCTTCCCTGCATAAAAGATCAGTCAGAATGGATTGATTTAGACATTAGTCCTGCTACACAGTCTCCCTCTCCAGTTGACAGAGACTTTCCAAAAGGGCAAAGGGCCAAGGGCCAAACAGCAGAACAAACACTTGCACAGTCTATGTAGGCAATCTGACAGTGTCAGATGTCCCATAACCCTGTAAAAAAGGGTGATGTTCACAAAATCAAACATAAGGTTTCAAACACAGATTAACATATTAGTACTCCAAAAGACTAGTTACACCGTATGACCATTATGACCTTTATGACCATTATGACTTTATGGGACATTAGTGGTGTGAATAAAGTAAGTGGTGTTTGCGCTGTGATAAGAGGGGAAAGAAGGAGGAGGAAGGGGAAGGGGCTAGCTCAAATGTATAGAGAGGTGAATGAAAAATGAAAAAATTATACAAAATATAAAGGTATAATGAGCATGAGGGCTAGTATCATACTAGCACATAAAAAATATAATGTAAATACTGAAACAGAAGAAAAGCAAAATCTCAGTGCAAAAGGGCTAGTACCATACTAGCACATATGTGGTAACTCAGCAAATACTTATCAAAAGAAAATCTCAGTGCAAAAGGGCTAGTATCATACTAGCACATATGTAGTAACTCAGCAAATACTTAATGGTGACTCCAAGTAAATAAATAAATGGTGAACAGCCCCACTGCCTTGTAGTACAAAATGCTCAAACAATGAGTCATCAGTACCAAAAGGCAAAATGGAAAAATTATACAAAATATAAAAGTGTGATGAAATGTAATAAAGTGCAGTCTAATGAGCACTAAATCCGAATAAACTGAAGAAACAATATAGCCTAAAACGTATAAAAAGCTATTAAATGAGTGACAAATACAGTGTGGGTACAAAAAAATTGAACAAAATAAAATATATAAATCAAACAAAGTCCATGTGCATGAGGGCTAGTGTCATACTAGCACATACAAATATTGTAAATACTGACACAAAAGAAAAGAAAAAATCTCAGTGCAAAAGGGCTAGTATCATACTAGCACATATGTGGTAACTCAGAAAATACTTATTGGTGACTCCAAGAAAAATATATAAATGGTGAACAGTCCCACCACCTTGTAGTACAAAGTGCTCAAACAATGAGTCATCAGTTCCAAAAAGGCAAGTCCACAAACCACAGGGAAGGGAAAAAGGTCTTCAGTGGGGACACCTCTGTGCTCGCAAGCAGCTCACCTTACTGCTGCAAGACAACAGCTTGTAATCCAGTAACAAATCACCAGCAAGCAAGGGTCCCATCCAGTAGTTCAGGCGATTCGGGTGGTGGGTGTGCAGGATGGTATATAAAAAACATAAACAGACAGTATATAGTATAACTCCGTGGCAGCCAAAGTGGAAAAAGGGACAGGACACAGAAGGGGGATACACTCACTTTTGTAAAATGAGTGTGGGCGTCAATCCAACGAACGCCGAGTTTGTATACCTCAAAAAGGGTGTCTTCAAATCGTCGCTATTTCCTCAATGCTCTTCACAATGGGATGCATATATGTGGAGTATTGGAAGAGAGTGCACATAGCGTGTTCCCGTATATAAATCAGTTTATTAGGTTAAAAACAACATGGTACACTTACATTTAGCAGAAGGCTATAGTAAAAAACATCCACGAGCGCCGAGCTCGTATCCTATCATCAGTCTGTAACAGTTCCCGTGCTCCAAACCTCACGCGTATCATCATGACTTCATCGGAGGATAACACAGGATGAAGAGTCTATGCTTTTATATGGTCTCTATGTAATGGGCGTTTGGCGGCCATTTTCTCGAAGCCCGCCACTACAAAAATGGACGCCCGGCGGCCATTTTCCCGAAGCCCGCCACTGCACTGGGCGAACCCAGCACTGGACAAGTCCGTCGGCCATTTTGTTGAGGTCTCAATCTTATATTAAAAGAGGTACTAGTAGTCAAGTCATAGTCATGCTTAATAAAAAGCAGCCAAGAGGCGCAGCAAGCCGCACACACTGCTAGGTGCATAGCAGCCACTTAATATGTGTAGTGTATAAAAAGGGCAAATATACAGTAAAAATGAAAATGCAAACATCAGCTAAATTATTAAGAAAAAAATAGACTAGTGGTTAGTCCAGCGGGAGGGGGGGGCATCCAATACAGTTTAAAAGTAATGGATAATATAAAAATTGTTTAAAAAACAAACAAAATAAATGGAATAAACAGATTTAAAAAAAATATATATATACTGGAGCTCGGGGAATATCACAGGCTCACTGAAAGGGAATGCATAAGGTAAATACACTAAAATTAAAATATGTATATATGACATTGAGAACAATAAAGCAAAACCGAGAAGATAAAAAATTTAAGAATATATATAAGTAAAACTAATCAGGAGAGTATATAAGAAAATCAGTACAGGATTAAAAAGGAGAGGATGTGGGACCCGGTGAACATAATCGCATGGGGTGTAGAAGATTAATAGTCGCTAAGAAAACAATTCAGGTCAAACTCGATGTTAAGCCCTTTGGGTACAAGAGTGTCCATAGAAAAGATCCATTGGGGCTCGAGTTGACTTAAAATCCTCACTTTGTGTCCCCCACGCCATGGTTTGGTATAGGGCACAATACCCCAAAATCTCAGATGGCTAGGGTCTCTATTGTGACATTTATCAAAATGCCTAGAGACATTGTGTTTGTCATACCCCTTTGAATGTTTGCAGTGGCGGGCTTCTGGAAAATGGCCGCCGGGCATCCATTTTTGTAGTGGCGGGCTTCGAGAAAATGGCCGCCAAACACCCATTACATAGAGACCATATAAAAGCATAGACTCTTCATCCCGTGTTATCCTCTGATGAAGTCACGTGACGTGACGATACGCGTGAGGTTTGGAGCACGGGAACTGTCACAGACTGATGATAGGATGCGAGCTCGGCGCTCGTGGATGTTTTTTACTATAGCCTTCTGCTAAATGTAAGTGTACCATGCTGTTTTTAACCTAATAAACTGATTTATATTCGGGATCACGCTATGTGCACTCTCTTCCAATACTCCACATATATGCATCCCATTGTGAGGAGCATTGAGGAAATAGGGACGGTTTGAAGACACCCTTTTTGAGGTATACGAACTCGGCGTTCGTTGGATTGATGCCCACACTCATTTTACAAAAGTGAGTGCATCCCCCTTCTGTGTCCTGTCCCTTTTTCCACTTTGGCCGCCACGGAGTTATACTATATACTGTCTGCTTATGTTTTTTATATACCATCCTGCACACCCACCACCCGAATCGCCTGAACTACTGGATGGGACCCTTGCTTGCTGGTAATTTGTTACTGGATTACAAGCTGTTGTCTTGCAGCAGTAAGGTGAGCTGCTTGCGAGCACAGAGGTGTCCCCACTGAAGACCTTTTTCCCTTCCCTGTGGTTTGTGGACTTGCCTTTTTGGAACTGATGACTCATTGTTTGAGCACTTTGTACTACAAGGTGGTGGGACTGTTCACCATTTATATATTTTTCTTTGAGTCACCAATAAGGATTTTCTGAGTTACCACATATGTGCTAGTATGATACTAGCCCTTTTGCACTGAGATTTTTTCTTTTCTTTTGTGTCAGTATTTACAATATTTGTATGTGCTAGTATGACACTAGCCCTCATGCACATGGACTTTGTTTGATTTATATATTTTATTTTGTTCATTTTTCTTGTACCCACACTGTATTTGTCACTCATTTAATAGCTTTTTATACGTTTTAGGCTATATTGTTTCTTCAGTTTATTCGGATTTAGTGCTCATTAGACTGCACTTTATTACATTTCATCACACTTTTATATTTTGTATAATTTTTCCATTTTGCCTTTTGGTACAGATGACTCATTGTTTGAGCACTTTGTACTACAAGGCGGTGGGGCTGTTCACCATTTATTTATTTACTTGGAGTCACCATTAAGTATTTGCTAAGTTACTACATATGTGCTAGTATGATACTAGCCCTTTTGCACTGAGATTTTTCTTTTGATAAGTATTTGCTGAGTTACCACATATGTGTTAGTTTGGTACTAGCCCTTTTGCACTGAGATTTTTCTTTTCTTCTGTTTCAGTATTTACATTATATTTTTTTATGTGCTAGTATCTAGCCCTCATGCACCTTTATATTTTGTATAATTTTTTCATTTTTCATTCACCTCTCTATACATTTGAGCTAGCCCCTTCCCCTTCCTCCTCCTTCCTTCCCCTCTTATCACAGCGCAGTGTCTCCGGGGTCATATACCACCTGACTAGGAATTTATAATTCATCTCGAATGTGTTTGTGTCCCATGCTTGATTATATCCTCCTGCAATCATTCTCTTAATGTGTTGTTGTTCCAACTTTGTTTCTTACTCACTTTCCCACTTTTCAATGAAGGGAGGCCTGTCTTGTCCTTCCAGATCTGTCAGAAACTCATAGACTTTCAAGATGCCTCCCTTTAACCACTTGCCGACCGCCTAACGCCTATATATGTGAACAGAATGGCACGGGCAGGCAAAATCACGTACCTGGTACGTGATTGCCTTCCCACGGGCGGGGGGGTCCGATCGGACCCCCCCCCAGTGCCAGCGGCGGTCGGCTTGTGACTGGAAGCGTTCAGAGATGAGGGGGAGGCCATCCGATCATGGCCCCCCCCTCGCCATCGCTCCCAGCCAATGACAATCATCCCCTGCCTCTGTGTAGTACACAGAGGCAGAGGATGTGATGTCATCTCTCCTCGGCTTGGCAGTTTTCGTTCCGGCGCGAGGAGAGAAGACATGTGAGTGCACCAACACACACACACACAGTAGAACATGCCAGGCACACTTTACACCCCCGATCGCCCCCCCGATCACCCCCCAATCACCCCTCCCGATCACCCCCCAATCACCCCTCCCCCCCTGTCACACTGACACTAAGCAGTGTTTTTTTTTTTTTCTGATTACTGCATGGTGTCAGTTTGTGACAGTTAGAAGTGTTAGGGCAGTTAGTGTTAGCTAGGATACCCCCCTAACCCCCCCTAATAAAGTTTTAACCCCTTGATCACCCCCTGTCGCCAGTGTCACTAAGCGATCATTTTTCTGATCGCTGTATTAGTGTCACTGGTAATAAATGTTTTAAACCCCTGATTGCCCCCTAGTTAACCCTTTCACCACTGATCACCGTATAACCATTACGGTTGACGCTGGTTAGTTCGTTTATTTTTTATAGTGTCAGGGCACCCGCCGTTTATTACCTAATAAAGGTTTAGTCCCCTGATCGCCCGGCGGTGATATGCGTCGCCCCCAGGCAGCATCAGATTAGCACCAGTACCGCTAACACCCATGCATGCAGCATACGCCTCCCTTAGTGGTATAGTATCTGAACGAATCAATATCTGATCCGATCAGATCTATACTGGCATCCCCAGCAGTTTAGGGTTCCCAAAAACGCAGTGTTAGAGGGATCAGCCCAGATACCTGCTAGCACCTGCGTTTTGCCCCTCCGCCTGGCCCAGCCCAGCCCACCCAAGTGCAGTATCGATCGATCACTGTCACTTACAGAACACTAAACGCATAACTGCAGCATTCGCAGAGTCAGGCCTGATCCCTGCGATCACTAACAGTTTTTTTGGTAGCGTTTTGGTGGACTGGCAAGCACCAGCGGCCTAGTACATCCCGGTCGTAGTCAAACCAGCACTGCAGTAACACTTGGTGACGTGGCGAGTCCCATAAGTGCAGTTCAAGCTGGTGAGGTGGCAAGCACAAGTAGTGTCCCGCTGCCACCAAAAAGACAAACACAGGCCCGTCGTGCCCATAGTGCCCTTCCTGCTGCATTCGCCAATCCTAATTGGGAACCCACCACTTCTGCAGCGCCCGTACTTCCTCCATTCACATCCCCAACCAAATGCAGTCAGCTGCATGAGAGGCATTTTCTTTATGTCCTCCCGAGTACCCCTACCCAATGAACCCCCCCAAAAAAGATGTTGTGTCTGCAGCAAGCGCGGATATAGGCGTGACACCCGCTATTATTGTCCCTCCTGTCCTGAAAATCCTGGTCTTTGCATTGGTGAATGTTTTGAACGCTACCATTCACTAGTTGAGTATTAGCATAGGGTACAGCATTGCACAGACTAGGCACACTTTCACAGGGTCTCCCAAGATGCCATCGCATTTTGAGAGACCCGAACCTGGAACCGGTTACAGTTATAAAAGTTACAGTTACAAAAAAAGTGTAAAAAAAAACACAAACAAAAATATAAAATAAAAAAAATAGTTGTCGTTTTATTGTTCTCTCTCTCTCTATTCTCTCTATTGTTCTGCTCTTTTTTACTGTATTCTATTCTGCAATGTTTTATTGTTATTATGTTTTATCATGTTTGCTTTTCGGGTATGCAATTTTTTTTATTCTTTACCGTTTACTGTGCTTTATTGTTAACCATTTTTTTGTCTTCAGGTACGCCATTCACGACTTTGAGTGGTTATATCATCTTGGTATCATTCTTTTCAGCCAGCGGTCGGCTTTCATGTAAAAGCAATCCTAGCAGCTAATTAGCCTCTAGACTGCTTTTACAAGCAGTGGGAGGGAATGCCCCCCCCACCATCTTCCGTGTTTTTCTCTGGCTCTCCTGTCTCAACAGGGAACCTGAGAATGCAGCAGGTGATTCAGCCAGCTGACCATAGAGCTGATCAAAGACCAGAGTGGCTCCAAACATCTCTATGGCCTAAGAAACCGGAAGCTACGAGCATTTTATGACTTAGATTTCGCCGGATGTAAACAGCGCCATTGGGAAATTGGGAAAGCATTTTATCACACCGATCTTGGTGTGGTCAGATGCTTTGAGGGCAGAGGAGAAATCTAGGGTCTAATAGACCCCAATTTTTTCAAAAAAGAGTACCTGTCACTACCTATTGCTATCATAGGGGATATTTACATTCCCTGAGATAACAATAAAAATGATTTAAAAAAAGAGGAAAGGAACAGTTTAAAAATAAGATAAAAAAGCAAAAAAATAATAAAGAAAAAAAAAAAAAAAAGCACCCCTGTCCCCCCTGCTCTCGCGCTAAGGCAAACGCAAGCGTCGGTCTTGCGTCAAATGTGAACAGCAATTGCACCATGCATGTGAGGTATCACCACGAAGGTCAGATCGAGGGCAGTAAGTTTAGCAGTAGACCTCCTCTGTAAATCTAAAGTGGTAGCCTGTAAAGGCTTTTAAAGGCTTTTAAAAATGTATTTAGTTTGTCGCCACTGCACGTTTGTGCGCAATTTTAAAGCATGTCATGTTTGGTATCCATGTACTCGGCCTAAGTTCATCTTTTTTATTTAATTAAACATTTGGGCAATATAGTGTGTTTTAGTGCATTAAAATTTTAAAAAGTGTGTTTTTTCCCCAAAAAATGCATTTGAAAAATTGCTGCGCAAATACTGTGTGAAAAAAAAAAATGAAACACCCACCATTTTGTAGGGCATTTGCTTTAAAAAAATATATAATGTGTAGGGGTTCAAAGTAATTTTCTTGCAAAAAAAAAATTTTCTTTCATGTAATCAAAGTGTCAGGAAGGGCTTTGTCTTCACGTGGTTAGAAAAGTGGGTGATGTGTGACATAAGCTTCTAAATGTTGTGCATAAAATGCCAGGACAGTTCAAACCCCCCCCAAATGACCCCATTTTGGAAAGTAGACACCACAAGCTATTTGCTAAGAAGCATGTCGAGTCCATGGAATATTTTATATTGTGACACAAGTTGCGGGAAAGAAACAATTTTTTTTTTTTTGCACAAAGTTGTCACTAAATGATATATTGCTCAAACATGCCATGGGAATATGTGAAAGTACACCCCAAAATACATTCTGTTGCTTCTCCTGAGTATAAGAATACTACATGTGTAGGACTTTTTGGGAGCCTAGCCGCGCACGGGAACCCGAAAACCAAGCACCGCCTTCAGGCTTTCTAAGGGCGTAAATTTTTGATTTCACTCTTCACTGCCTATCACAGTTTCGGAGGCCATGGAATGCCCAGGTGGCACAACCCCCCCCCCAAATGACCCCATTTTGGAAAGTAGATACCCCAAGCTATTTGCTGAGCGGTATAGTGAGTATTTTGCAGACCTCACTTTTTGTCACAAAGTTTTGAAAATTGAAAAAAGAAAAAAAAAATTTTTCTTGTCTTTCTTCATTTTCAAAAACAAATGAGAGCTGCAAAATACTCACCATGCCTCTCAGCAAATAGCTTGGGGTGTCTACTTTCCAAAATGGGGTCATTTGGGGGGGGGTTGTGCCATCTGGGCATTCCATGGCCTCCGAAGAGTGAAATCAAAAATTTACACCCTTAGAAATCCTGAAGGCGGTGATTGGTTTTCGGGGCCCCGTACACGGCTAGGCTCCGAAAAATTCCCACACATGTGGTATCCCCATACTCAGGAGAAGCAGCTAAATGTATTTTGGGGTGCAATTCCACATATGCCCATGGCTTGTGTGAGCAATATATCATTTAGTGACAACTTTGTGCAAAAAAAAAAAATTGTCACTTTCCCGCAACTTGTGTCAAAATATAAAATATTCCATGGACTCAACATGCCTCAAAGCAAATGGCTTGGGGTGTCTACTTTCCAAAAATGGGTCATTTGGGGGGGGGGTTATGCCATCTGGGCATTTTATGGCCTTCAAAACTGTGATAGGTAGTGAGGAGTAGAATCAAAAATTGACGCCCTTAGAAATCCTGAAGGCAGTGATTGGTTTTCGGGGCCCCGTACGCGGCTAGGCTCCCAATAAGTCCCACACATGTAGTATCCCCATACTCAGGAGAAGCAGCTAAATGTATTTTGGGGTGCAATTCCACATATGCCCATGGCCTGTGTGAGCAATATATCATTTAGTGACAACTTTTTGTAATTTTTTTCTTTTGTCATTATTCAATCACTTGGGACAAAAAAAATGAATATTCAATGGGCTCAACATGCCTCTCAGCAATTTTCTTGGGGTGTCTACTTTCCAAAATGGGGTCATTTGTGGGGGTTTTGTACTGCCCTGCCATTTTAGCACCTCAAGAAACGACATAGGCAGTCATAAATTAAAGGCTGTGTAAATTCCAGAAAATGTACCCTAGTTTGTAGGCGCTATAACTTTTGTGCAAACCAATAAATATACACTTATTGACATTTTTTTTACCAAAGACATGTGGCCGAATACATTTTGGCCTAAATGTATGACTAAAATTGAGTTTATTGGATTTTTTTTAGAACAAAAAGTAGAAAATATTTTTTTTCAAAATATTCGGTCTTTTTCCGTGTATAGCGCAAAAAATAAAAACGGCAGAGGTGATCAAATACCATCAAAAGAAATCTCTATTTGTGGGAAGAAAAGGACGCAAATTTTGTTTGGGTACAGCATTGCATGACCGCGCATTTAGCAGTTAAAGCGATGCAGTGCCAAATTGTAAAAAGTGCTCTGGTCAGGTAGGGGGTAAATCCTTCCGGGGCTGAAGTGGTTAAAGGCGTTGTTGTCATACAGAGCTTTTCCAACCGGTTTAATCTTTCTCCATCTCTAAACGGGTGCAGTGATGTGTTTATTAAGTGAATTAGTTGAAAATATTCCCAATCGAGTAATTTCCCACCGAATTTACTCTCAAATTTTTGTGCAGATTCCAACTTCCCTCTTCTAACAATGTCTTTAAATAGTGGATTTTTTATTTTGAGTCTTCGAAAAATATCCTCACCCGGAGTGAAAAAATGTGTTCCCGGGGGGGGCGTCAACGGTGAATTATATGTCCATTTTTGTTTCTGGTGTAGTGCATCCCAAATTCTAAAAACATTTTTTGTCACCTCATGTGCGTTGGGGTCTAGTATTCTAAATTTGATTTGATATCCAAATATTTTTGTGAAGCGTGGTTTTACTTAAAGTGTTTTCTATTCCTATCCATTTTTTTTCTTTGTTTTCTTTTGTCCATTCTATCATGCGTGCTAGGATTACTGCTTTGTAGTACCTTGAAATGTCTGGTGCTGTTAAACCCCCGTGCTGTCTTTTCCTAGAAATTAATGCGAATTTTAATCTTGTTTTTATGGTTTTGCCATATATATTTTGTTAATAATGTTTGTATGGTTTTGAAGAAGCTCTGTGGAACCTTTATTGGTAACATTTGGAATTTGTACAATATCTTTGGTAGTATTGCCATTTTTAAGCATGTTGACTCTTCCAATCCACAATATTGTTTGTATGTTTACCTTCCTAACTTCTGCCTTGATCTCATTTAGTAGTGGGATGTAGTTTGCAGGGTAGATTTTCTCAAGTGATGCTGTTCGTTTAGTTCCTAGGTAGGGTAGCTCCCCCTTTACCCACGTAAATGGAAATTCTCTTTGAAGGGCCAGAGTGTCCTTTTTTCTTACTCTCAGATTCAATATTTCTGTTTTAATGGGATTTATTTTGAAATTTGAGAGTTCTCCATATTTATCGACTTCTTTCAGGAGATTTAAGAGGGTCTCTCTAGGCTTAGTCACGTACACAAGGATATCGTCGGCATAAGCCACGACTTTATGTTCTTTTCCTCCTACTCTCACCCCCTCTATCCCTCGGTTATTTCGCAAGGTCTCAAGGAACGGCTCCAATGATAGTACGTATAGAAGGGGCGAGAGCGGACATCCTTGCTGTGTTCCGTTAAGCATTTCAAACACTGGCGATGTCTTGCCGTTTACCTTTACACAAGCCGTGGGCCCTCTATAGAGATTCATTATCCACTTCATTATTTTAGGCCCCAGACCGAGATGTTGTAGCGTGGTCATCATAAATTCCCAGTCTACCCTGTCAAATGCTTTTTCTGCATCTATTGACAGGAGTAGATCTGGGGAGATGTTGGTAGTCTTCCTTCGCAGCATCAAGATTGTTTTTATGCTGTTGTCCCTTCCTTCTCTTCTGGGACAAACCCAGTCTGATCCGGGTTTATCCATAGTAGCATCAATCTTTTTATTCTAGTGGCAAGTATTTTGGCATATAACTTTGTATCCGTGTTCAATAAAGCTATTGGCCTGTAGCTTGAACAATTAACCTTGTCTTTTCCTTCTTTGGGTATTATGATAATATGTGCCAGAAGTGATTATTTTCTGATGTCTTCCTCTTCTCCTATTTTATTTAGGTATTCACATAGTCTTGGAATCAATTGGTCTTGAAACTGTTTATAATATCTAATCGTAAATCCGTCTGGCCCAGGACTCTTATAGGGTTTTTTTTTTAAAGCCATCTTGATCTCTTCTTGCGTTATCTCTCTTTCTAGGTCCATTAAGGTCTCCGGTTCAATTTTTGGAAGATTTGCTTTTTCTAAATACTTTAGGGTCTGCATTCCATTTTTTGGGTTGTTTCCTGTTTTTTTATTGCATACAGAGAACTATAATATTATGCGAAAGCTTGTGCTATTTCCGTAGTTTTGTTCTTTATCTCGCCTTTTTCGTTTTTTATCTTCTCTATATAATTTAAGGTCTTCTTTTTTCTTAGGAGATTCGCAAGTTACTTTCCTGCTTTATTACCCATCTTAAATCTTTCGCTTACTACCCTGTTGATTTCCTTTCTATCTTCCTTTTCCAACAGTTCCTTTAGTTGTTCTCTTTTTTGAATCAGGGCCCGATATATTTCTTTTTTAGTTTCCTTTTTATGTCTTTGTTCCAGATTATGGATTTCCTTTTTTCAGCATGTTCTTTCTCTTTTCCTTCTTCCTGCTTGCTCCTATAGATATTAATGTTCCCCTTATGACTGATTTATGTGTCTCCCATAGGGTTGCTCTTGACAGGTCTGGGGTATCGTTTTCTCGGAAGCAACCTTCAATCTCGTCTTTTATGATTTTTTCAATATCTCCATCGTCCAAAAGCTCTTCGTTAAGCCGCCTTGTGTTTCTTAGACACTCTCCCTGTAGATTCAACTGCAAAACAACCGGAGAATGATCTGATAGTGCTGTTGTTTCAATTTCTATCTCCAGTACTTCCTCTAGTAGTCTATGTTCCAGCAAGATGTAATCCGATCTAGTATATATTTTATGGACTGTTGAAAAATAAGTGTAATCTTTAGTACCGGGGTGCCATATTCTCCATACGTCTACTAGTTGTAAATCGTGAAGTTTTTTTAAAATTTTCCTTAGTTGATTTCTATCTCTGTCTGGTACCGTGGACGTGGAGTCTAGATTATGGTCCATAGTGAAGTTAAAGTCGCCCGCTACTATTATTTTGCCCTGTTTAAATTCAAATAAATCTGTCAGTTTCTCAGCTAAAAATTTTTTAGGGTTTTTGTTAGGGCAATAAATATTTGCAAATGTGTACCTTATACCCTGTATAGTCCCTACAAGGAAAAGAAAACGTCCTTCTGGATCGGCTTTTATTTTTTCGACAATAAATACAATCTTTTTACCGAAGCCTATTGTGACCCCTTTTGATCTTCTGATTGGTGAAGCTCCGTAATACCATTTGGGGATGTTTTTTGAGTATATTCTCACATTTGAATCTTGCATTATGTGTGTCTCCTGGAAAAAGATTATATCGACTTTTAGTCTTTCCAGTTCCCTCAAGATTGCACATCTTTTTTGGGGTGAGTTCAAACCTTGGGCATTATATGTCAGAATTTTAACTTTGTTTGATTCTGCCATCTGCGTTTATGATTGCCTGCATACGCCCCCCACAGGAGAACCCGCCCCGACCCCCCAAAAGGGACACGGGGGGCCCCCACCTGAGAGCCAGCAGCCGGACAGGCTCCTCCATCCAAGAAATCAGTGAAACAATGATATTTTCACTGGTAAGGCAATCCTATACCCTCCCCTATCCTCCCTCCCATTTAGTTTTCTAAGTCCCCTCTTCCCTCTTGTCCCCCTTCCCTCCCTCCCCCACCTTCCCCTCCTCCCTTTTTGGTGTTGGTGATTTGACCTCATGGTCCTGAGAGCAGAATAGAATTATATTTTTATTTTGCGGGGTACACCTTGTCCCCTCAGCTCTCTAATACCGAGGTGGATATCTATGTGGTGCACTGGGCCCACCTCTCCATTGTTCAAGAAAGAAAAGACCCCCTGTGCGCGCTGTAGGTCCAAGACCTCACCTCCCACCTACTGCCTCCATCATTTTCCCACTTCCCACACCCCCCCGTTCCCCCCACCTCCCCATCCTCAATCAGTAAGGATAAGAATTCCTATCAAAATAATTCTAAAACTTTGTTTTGCTTTGTTTTGTATTCTTAGAGTTCATTTAATTTCAGGCAATGGTACTGTTTGATGCGAGGAAGATCTTCAGCTCGATTGCCATTGTGTTACATCTTGTGTCACTGCTTGTTCTTGTCTAGTACCCATATTCCTGAAATCTTCTGGTATCAGGATTTCTAAATTATTGCAGAAGTCCGGAATCTCTTCTATGAATCTCAATCTAGCACTTCTTCCATTTCTTCTTGCAATCAAACATGCAGGGAAACCCCATCTATATTGTATTTCCTGTTCTTGGAGGAATTTCAATAGAAGTCTTAACTTCCTTCTTCTTTTTAATGTTTCTTGTGATAAATCTTGGAAGATTTGTAGGGTATCTCCTGCATAATTGATTGGTGGTTTTCTCTTCAAATTTATCCAAATTTGGTTTCTTTCTACCCATTTTTTGAGGCGAACAACTATGTCTCTCGGTTTCTCTGTTGGTATCCCTTGGGGTCTTCTTATTCTGTGAACTCTTTCTATTTGTATTGTATTGGTGTCTTCTTTCCCCAAGATGGGGTTGAGAATCTTGTTCATTGTTTCTATTAGATTTTCTTCTTGTGTGGACTCAGGGAGACCTCTTATTCTCAAGTTTTTCCTTCGTTCTCTGTTTTCCTGGTCTTCAATTTTGTACATTTGTTCCTGTTGTTCCTTTCTTAGTAAATTTATTTCTCCTCTCAGTTCTTTTATCTTTTTGAGTGAGAGTCTGCTTTGACCTCCACTTCTTCCATTCTAGACAGAATATAACCCAAGTCTTTATGTATTGTTGTTATCTGTACCTTCAGAGAACTTTCCAAAGCCGCAAACATTTTTTCCATATCGGATTTTGTTGGTAGTTGTGTAATATGCTGATCTTCTCCCCCCCCTTTCTCTTCCACCTCTAATTTCTGGATTTCGTTCCATTCTGGTTTCTGAGAGAAGGCTGTTTTCAGATGTTATCTTGTTTTGTCCCTTTTTTTCTTTTTTATCCTTCTTTTCATTATTGTCTGTCTGACTGCCTGGGACTGTCCAATAAGGCCACCCACCAATGGGGAAGGAACGTATCCCTTGACCAATGGGGAATTAATAAGAATAAACATAATAACAATCAAGATGATAGGGAGAGAACCCAAATGATCATAATTTCCACAGTGCTGTAATCATCTGTGCCCTCTCAGAGAGTTCTACAATGCATCAGTACATTTGTCATAAAAGCATATACATAATGCCTAAATCCAGATTGTAAATGTGGGTATCCCGGGAAACATTATGCAGGTTATTAATGAAAGCCCCCTGTGGGTCACATGACCGCATCATTCCTAGCATGGCCAATCGTATTGCATACTGCACGATCCTTCTTATTGGATCTGTGCAGTAAACAGGAAGAACCACAGGGAAATGATCACATGACATGTCTGCTGACATAGTCACATGATCTCGAGAGACGAATCACGTCTCAATCACTAGAAGCCTGAGAGTCATGTGGCAACAAAGGAAGTCACATGCTCTCCTGTGGCCAATAGAACAGTCTTATATCTCCCACTCATCCTAACTGTAAGCAGGGAAGGTAATTCCATCCACTACAGCCCGGAAGTGACGGATATAGCGGCGGGGACAACCGAAAAGACAGAAGAGAGAAAAAATCTCTCTATCTCCTGGTGTCATGCTCCGAAGAGCTGCTCCATGTTAAATGTAAATGGCTGAACAATATGTTGAACAAAAAGGATGAAAAGTGTATGTGCCTCCACTAACATGTGCAGATATATATACTTGTGCCGTAATAAAATAATAAATGATATGTTAAATTTAGGATATGTAGCAATATAAAAATGTGAGTGCATAATGTGTAAGACTATTTAGTCAGCAAATGTAAATGTGCAATAAACAAAGCTCAAAAGCAGCAGACAGGGAAAATAGCATCCTCCCCACTGCATAAATAAGTGAGGATGGAATTGAATAAAATTCTGAAATTAAGTGTGGGGGCTTGAATCCCCAAATGCTCTAGAAAGAAGGAGAAAATGTCCCCTCGTACATGGTCACTATCCCATAGGGACATGACTAAAAAATAATAATAATGTCCATCCAGTAATATTTAAATCTATGGACCTATAATCTGAAAAAATGATGATGAAAATGTGCAGTGTGAATAGGTGAATGTAAGTGAATACAACTAAAACTTGACAGAACATTATGGATAAATAAAGGGAACTGGACTACCGTGAGAATAGTATTAAAGACCAATAAGATACATATTAACC
The DNA here is from genome assembly GCA_037952925.1 of Lithobates clamitans. Taxonomy (NCBI): domain Eukaryota; kingdom Metazoa; phylum Chordata; class Amphibia; order Anura; family Ranidae; genus Lithobates; species Lithobates clamitans. The sequence goes on from JBBGZY010000561.1 coordinate 5,208,394, forward strand.
CCTTACAGTGTACAGAACAATCAGGCTTGGTTAATGAAGGAATTAATATCCCATTCTACGTTTAACCCATGGGGCGAATAAGTGCGTAATTCAAATATCCAATATGTTTTGAGTCTTGAGACTCCTCGCACACGTGATTCGCCCCTCCAGTTAGCAACAAATTTATCAATTATGAGAAATTGGGTTCCAGTAGGATCCTGATTGTGGTGTGTGAAATAATGTCTAGGCACCGTGTGGTTGGTCTTGCCTGCTTATATGTTAGTGAGATGTTCTCCTACTCGAACTGAAAAGGTTCTTTTAGTACGACCCACGTACTGTTTTTTACAGGGGCAAGTTAGAAGATACACTATGTATTCTGTGGCACACGTAGTAAAGTGCTTCATGGAGTAAGTGCAATAAGTGACTGTTGATTGAAAAGTATCAGTTTTACGTCTCCCATTGGTGTTAAAAAAACAGACTCTGCATTTCCTACAAAGAAAAAAACCTTTGCAGTCCTGAAAAAAAGGGGTCTTTTTGGGGGGATCTATGATGTTAGGGGCAATTTGTCCTTGGATGGATCTGGCTCCTCTAAATGTGACTCCCGCATGTTCTGGAAGTGCTGGGCCTAAGAGTGCATCATACCGAAGAATGCCCCAATGTTTTTTGACAATTTTTTGAATTTGCCTAGCTTGTACAGAATAGGTTGTAAAGAACGACCACTTAAATTTATCATCTTTGGTCTTCCTTGAATTAGTGACCAGCAAGGATCGTCTATCTATAGAACCCACCCTTTGTATTTCTGCCTCCAACTCTCTATATGTGTAACCCTTTTCAATGAATCTGTTTTTAAGGGTCTGGGCTTGAATGAAGTAATCTGCCTCATTGGTACAGTTGCGTCGCAGCTGAAGAAATTGGCTGCAAGGTACTGATTTTAGCCACTGTGAGTGGTGGCAACTGTCCAATGGGATATACCCATTACGGTCAGTGGGTTTGAAGAATGTTCGAAGCTCCAACTGATTATTATGAACCTTAATCTCTAAATCAAGGAAATGTATAGACGTGAGACTGGCGTCATAGGTTAATTTAATACCTTGACTATTGCAATTCAAATGAGCCATAAATTCATGTAATGAGGAAAGATTGCCTTTCCATAGGAGGAGGATGTTGTCTATGTAACAGGCCCAGAGAGCCACTTCTGGCCTCCTGGGTGAATAGAGGACATCCTCCTCCCATTTGGCCATGAAAAGGTTGGCTAGACTGGGGGCAAACTTGGCCCCCATGGCCACACCTCTAGTTTGTAAGTAAAAATTATCTTGAAACCAAAAATAATTATGGGCCATTGCAAGTTTGAGAAGGTCCATAATGAAATTACGCTGTAAAGCTGGTAAAGAAACGTTTTGGGATAAGTAGTATTCAACTGCGGCAAATCCAAGTTCATGAGGAATGCATGTATATAAGGCCGAGACATCCGCTGTAACTAAAATCATACCTTCTTAAAAAGTGGTAGATTCTAATAGTCTAATGGTATCACCTGTGTCTTTGATGAAAGATGGTATACAGCGGACCAAGGGTTGTAAGTGATAGTCAATGTATTGACCTATCCTTGATGTGACCGAGTCAATCCCGCTGACAATGGGTCTGCCAGGGGGATTGACTGGGTCTTTATGTAATTTAGGCAAATAATATATTGCAGGAATGTGAGGGGCCAGAAGAATAAGATAGTCGCTTTCCTTTTTATTTAAGATATTCAAGGCGGAACCTTCTTTGATCAACAAAGATAGGGCTTTTTTGTATGTTGCAGTAGGATCCATATGAATACGTTGGTATGTAGTAGAATCGTCAAGAATTTTATGCATCTCACAGATATATTTAGTCTTGTCTAAGACCACTATGGCTCCCCCTTTATCCGCGGGGCGGATAATCAAATCTTTACGTTCGCATAGTGATCTTAGGCCTTTTTTGAGGTTCTGGTCAATATATGTTTTTCTAACAGGTAACGCATCTAGATCTGATAAAACTAAGTTACGAAAAACTGCAATGGATGGTGCTATGGCTCCTGGGGGGTTAAATAGTGAAGGGTTGGAAAGACCCGTATGGATATATTGGTCCGAACGGCGTGATTGATCGTTGGGCACCTGAGAAAGAAAGTATCTTTGGATACTCAGCTTCCGGACGAACTTCTGAACATCAATAAATGTATTAAATTTATTGAGGGACCTGGGAGGGACAAATTTAAGACCTTTGTTAAGGACCTGTTCTTCTTCTGTTGTCAATTGTGCGGTGCTTAAATTGAATATACCGGTAGTAGTTAAACTCTTTTTATTTTGGGTCCGCCTTCCCCCTCTGGTGCCTCTCCTCGCTCTGGACTTTCCAGATGTTGATTTGTACCCCTAGGAAAATCTGAGCGATGGGAAGGCCCTGGGTGACTGTAGTTGTAATTAAAGGGCGATCTATTGAAAGGGTCCTCTTCTCTATGTGTGTGTGTATCCATAGGAATTGTAGGGAGTGGTCCTGATATTTCTGTCTTGTAAAGGTTGAAACCTATTATAGGTCTCAATTGGTGTCCTAGGAATATGTTCATACACAGGACGACTGGGTCCATAGTTGCCTCTGTGGTCTATCCAACCGCGTGGAGGTCTCCCACGTCCACCCTGTGAATGTGAATGGTTGTGAGGTCCACTGTGTTGACCTCTTTGTGTGTTTCTAGCTCCTCTGCCTCTTTGGTTAGATGGATGTCGGGGGGAATAATTCTTATATGTATTGTAGTTTTCATATCGCGGAGGCCCTGGAGGGCCCTCGCAATATGGTATGTGTGACTGAGAGGTAGTGATATTCCTAGGTGGATAAGGTTCATATTGGGAAAGTTCCCTAACAGGCCCTGGTGTTTTAAGAGCTGGATGTTCCGTCCCAGAACCCATCATGGCCAGATGTGGCCTGAGTGTCCACAATCTTCTGCCATTTGAAGACAGAATTGGTTTTATAATCTGTTAGATCACGGTTGTATTTCTTTTGTTTTTTAAATTTCTGATCTTTTTCTTCCTTTTCTAAATGACTCCTCAAATTGCCAGAAAGAGATGTGTAATCTGGAGTGGACTTGAGTGGAGTTAACCTGTCCTTCAAATCCTTAATTTCTCTGTCTATCAGAGAAAGTCTCACTGTCTTTTTATCTATAAGGAACCCCAGAAGTTTAATCCCAATATCGTTAAAATATTTAAACCAGGGTTCCAAGTCCGTGTCTCCTTGTTGGGGAGAGATATCCCAACGAAGACCCTTAGGTACCATTTGTTCTTTGATATAATGTTCCAAGAACGCTATATCCCATTGGAGGTGAATTTCCGAGGTCATCAAATTCTTAAGCCTAAGAAACATGCCTCCAATTTCTGTATCTGGATTGAGTCCAGTGAAAACCCCATCCGTGTTAACAGATCTGGTGGTTCTATATTCAAACACATCCATGTTTGTACAAAAATGGGTCTGTGCTGCTGTGAAACCAAAAAGGTCCAAATATCTCAAAGAAAATATAAATAACACTGCGCTAACCCAATGTGAAAAGCAGCTACATAAAATATGACCAATATTGTAAACAGAAGTAAAAGTGAAATGCAGCGCTAAAAATGATAACAAATGGTAAAAGGCACATCAGACATGGTGACTATAACCAATATATACATAGCTGAAACACATGAAGCATAATACCAAAAAATTGAATATCAGACGGGATATAGTAAAGTCCCAATGTATGGCTATGAATCTGATACAAGAGAGTCCCAAACATAGGCTAAATATGAATGTTGGACTGATGTAGAAATCTTCTCTTGTATATCATGAGTGGTACGATCATGGGAAGTGAATAAATGGAATACGCTTACCAGCAGGAGTGGATTCGGATGCCGGTGACACCGAATCAAACAGGCTCTGAGATCCTTAATGGACGATGGTTGGACGATGGTTGGTCCTGGAAACCCCGGATCTCGAGGGGGATCTATTCTCTATGGTCCATGTCACGACTGTCCATTCATAAGCCCGAGGGGGAATTCTCCACCACAAACAAGTCTCCAGAGCATGGATGGTTCCCAAAAAGATAGATAGGATGCCAATAGTGCAGATCAAATGACGTATTTTATTGGATATAAACAATAATCAACAAACGATATGAAAACGTGATCACGTGTAAAACAATAAAATCAAGTGTAGGAAAGAGTAAGGCTCACCCGATGCGTTTCATCCACATGGACCTCAACAGGGGCATCAAACTCCTCTCCTACACTGTACAAATTTATATAAAATTTATGCCAATCATATGGCCAATCAAATGCCAGCAATGGAGTCATGTGACCAATCGACTCCTGATAGGCCAAAGAGGAATCAGCTGACTGCCTGGGACTGTCCAATGAAGCCACCCACCAATGGGGAAGGAACGTATCCCTTGACCAATGGGGAATTAATAAGAGTAAAAATAATAACAATCAAGATGATAGGGAGAGAACCCAAATGATCATGATTTCCGCAGTGCTGTAATCATCTGTGCCCACTCAGAGAGTTCTACAATGCATCAGTACATTTGTCATAAAAGCATATACATAATGCCTAAATCCAGATTGTAAATGTGGGTATCCCGGTAAACATTATGCATGTTATTAATGAAAGCCCCCTGTGAGTTACATGACCGCATCATTCCTAGCATGGCCAATCGTATTGCATACTGCACGATCCTTCTTATTGGATCTGTGCAGTAAACAGGAAGAACCACAGGGAAATTATCACATGACATGTCTGCTGACATAGTCACATGATCTCGAGAGACGAATCACGTCTCAATCACTAGAAGCCTGAGAGTCATGTGGCAACAGAGGAAGTCACATGCTCTCTTGTGGCCAATAGAACAGTCTTATATCTCCCACTCATCCGGACTGCAGCCCACGGCCGAGTCCTCTCCTTCCCTCCACCACCTCACTGGGACAAACGGAGAAACACCCTCTACAGCAGGAAGGTATAGAGGTACCGGACAGCGGGGACCGGGGGGGCTAGCTAGCAGCACTCAATCATGCCGAGGCAGGAAGAGAGATCCCGGAGACCTCACAGCGAGCAGCCTTTCAGCGCCATCAACAGACTCCTCCCTCCCTGTGCTGGTGGAACATTACATCTGATCATAAAAACATATGCTAACAAACTGGAAGATCTGAAAGTACACTAGGTTTTCCTAGAAGAGCAAAGTACAAAAACCCAGAGAAATTCTTAGAACATTGGCTGAAACTTACTGTGAGATCCCACACACTATTGCATCTATTCACCATTGTGAGAGTCTTTTTGAGAATGCCATGCCTGTTGCCACAATGAGACCCTTGCTGACTCATATTCCACATATTAAAAACAAAGATATCATCAGGAACTAAAATATTTACCAGCATTCACCAATAGAGAAAATAGCCTAACGCTATAGGCTAAGAACATTTGACCAACAGGAAATAATTTGAGGGAGACTACAGCCTATGAAGAATTCAGTGTGAAAACAATTGGTGTTCGGTCAAGCAAATCTCTAGCTGGAATGTGAAGTGAAACACTTAGCAGTGGTATTACTACCACTACTAATTGTGACAGTTTTCACGTTGTTGTTAGGGAGCTGGTACCCCCTGGCATTAAAAAAAACAGTGATTCATCCTCCCCACCCAACACATTCAGCTGATAGCTGAAGATTCCTGACTGACAGGTGAATGTAAACAAACAGTGGGGATAGTTTGAAAAAAGAAAATTGTCATGGCCCTTTAGGACTGGTATGGACTTCCTGGGACCAGAAGTAAAATGGGGTCCACCCAAAATTCCATACCAGACCCTCCAAGTTAGGTATGGATTTTAAGGGGGAACCCCATGCAAATAAACAAGAAAAAAAGCAAGGGGACCTCCCAAATTTCATACCAGACCCTTATCAGAGCATGCCCTCAACATCAGGGGGTAACTTGCCAGGTGGGACCCCTTGGCAAAGCACGTTGTCCCCGTGGTAATAAGGACAAGAGTCTCTTCCCCACAATCCTGGCCAGATGGTTGTGCAGGACTGTGGGCAAGGGGTGTATAAGAATCTGGAAGCGCCCTTTAAAAATAAGAGGGCCTCCAAATGCTATCTTTCTACACAAACAAGAGGTACATATTAGCCCTCTTGATTCAGAAAAAAATCAATAGTAAATAAACACACAAGTTCTTTAATTTAAAAAAAAGTCCCACAATGTAAACCCGTCGTCAATCACATTATTCAGTGATGCAGATTGATGTCAATTACATTGCCCAATAACTACCAACCTGCTGAAAGAGAAAAATAAACACCCACTGACATGTTTGAGTATGTTGCTTGGCTCCTGTCAAATGTATTCTCTTGGTCCCAATATAGGGGATAGGGTGATGTCATTGATCATATTAATATTTAAGGTGGCACCTCAGAGGCCCCCAAAAAGTTGAATAGTGTTTGTGGGGATGTGTGCTGCTAAGGGGCAAACCAATTCCTTAATGTTTTAGTTTTTTAGACACACTAAGAGAAAGTAATTTTTTTTTCAAAACTCTTCTATTTCATTTAGAAATAACTTCACCTTGCTTGCAATCAGAAACTAAATTTGAATGCCTTTGTAAAAGGGAAAAATTGCAAAATAAAATTAGTAATTAATATGATAATCTATTTTAGTTCCCAAGTTGAACAGCAAATTTTGGTTACCAAACTCATTTCGAATAAATCACTTTGGGTTTTACCATGCTACAACATGCCTCCTGTTCCTTTTTTATGGACAGCATCTAATTTTTTCACCTATGCTGTACCTATGGACATGCAAGCACAATCAGTCATTGCTGGAAAAAAAAGTCCAGGCAGTTGTCCTGGGTGGTAGAAGACATTTTTCTTTGCACTGTATATATTTGTATTTTGTAATACAGCAATAATGTGCAAACCTTTGTGAACAAAATTAGGAAAACATGCCTGTTACTGTTTCTGTACTGTTTATATTTATGCAGTGCTAATATATGTAAATATACAAATATTGATTTGTAACAAAGAGGTTATAAATGTAATTATCAGTTATGCGAGTATGTTAAATAAACTTAAACTGCACTGTACAAACCGCAATGAAAACATTGACACAGTAAACATGATAATATGGAAATATATTTAGCTCTGTGTATTGAAACAGTTGCTGCTATTTATTTATTCCAGTCCACTCAATTCAGGCAAAGCCACAACCAATGGTTCTTGAGTGTGATGAACACAAATTTTAAAACCATCGATATCTGTAGTCATCTGTAATTTCATTTTTTCAGCCAAATTGGGATAACACTTACTTAATATTTCTTACATGTTCGCATTCACATTGCATAGCTTGATAAATATTTAAAAACTAGAGCTTACCTTTTTTTATTTTGATTCTGGAACCTCCAGCATGGAAAAATTCTACTAGTCTTTTTTTTTGTGTTTGTCTATGAGGGACTGGGCAGCTGTGCATGCCATAAATCACAATTGCTCTTCTGAATTTGCGATCTACTGTCTTACTTGTCCCTGTGCCCTCTTATATATATAGTTCGCACAATTGGGACAGTACATAGGAGGTTCAGCAAGCAAGGTTAATACAACAGGGAGAAATAGATCATAGTGCTCCCAGAAAATTTACTTTAAAACACAGTAAATCCACAGAGGGTCTCAAAGTTTGGGAGAATGAGATGATACAAAGAGGAGGATCATTTACTGATAGGTTTACCAGATTATGTAATAGGAAGACATATTGGATTTTTTACCATTTAGCACCAAAGAGATTCAATGAGGAATGAGAGGTAAACACCATATTGTAATACTATGGGTTCAGGAACATGTATGTAGTGCTACTCCTTTAGGAGCCACAGGAATTACTTGTCCAGGTCTTCCCAACTTCAGCCCTAGAGCCAGGCACACAACAGGCTCATTCACTCTTCTCCAAAAAACAATCTAGGTAATTTTTTTATGTTGTTTTTATTTTTGTAGAACTTGGATAGGGATGAAGGTAGTGGTAGGATACTCCAAGCATGAGAATTATGTACACTAAGGACTGACGTTTCTGTTCTGCTTTAAGTAGTACTAGAATAAGTATAGCAAAGTCCCTCCTCTTCAGTCGACAATACCTGGACAGAGCTCTTCAGAACACCAGCTGGTGTACCCTTTAATAGACCCACACCTGACTATCACTGGGCACCAGAGGGGTAGCTAGAGCACAAGGTCCCAAGATCCAGTAATGTCTGTACTCACAAGGCCCAAGGGCAGATGGATGCCTCCTTCCAATCTTCTAAGAGATGCCCTGCAGTGATACCAGGCAGATGTGTGGCAGACAGCTCCCCTCAGTCAGCTTCTTCTAAGCACCCGGGTCTCTGCTTTCCTCACTTGGGTCGCCCACCTGAGGTCCCTGTGCCTGAGAGTGCAGCATGCCCCCCCCTCAGGCTGGACTCCTTCACTCTGGGACAAGACCCAAAGCTCAGTGTGTTCACTAAACAAATACAGTCTCCCAGGATGCCATTGGAGCTTGCTTTTCTTGGATAGGCTGGGACTGTATTAATATTCATGCAGCCATCTGCCATCTGTATCCATATTCATGCTGACATCTGCCATCTGCCTAGCTTCATACCTACTATCTAGGAACATCTCAAGCCTCCTGGATACAGAGGAAGCTATAGGCCCTACTGGCAGCAGCTGAAAACACTGAACAGACCTAACTAGCAGATTACAGTTTTACTGAATACAGTAAGCAGAATCTGTTTTTTGCCTACCAAATAAATGCAGCCACAATAAATAAATGCACATCAAAAACACAATCTAACAATTATCTAACTATCCTAGCACCTATCTAGGAGGGAGCTACATCTACATGAATAAATATTCCCTCAGTATACAGTTACTATCATTATTATACATTTACATTAATAGTAGAGAAAGTTATTATCACTGTTAAGTCAATTTACTACAGTTGGTGCCGTGGTTGGGATTCAAATCACTGGCCCTGGTGTTGCCAAACAGAGGTACTAGCTACTTGGCCACTGTACTTTTAACTTTTTATGTAAGTTTTACATTTGAAGTTTTGTGTTGACACATACTAATAACATATCCTTATGTTTTTAGTTATTTATAAGCATTGTTTGAAGCCTAAATATACAAAATATAGATATCCAGAAGAGATTTTTATATCTTTGAGCAAGTCATCAATTCAACGGGTCTGTTAGATAATGTAGTCTACTAGCTACTGCCAAGTACACTGTAATGCCGCATACACACGATCACACATTCCGACAACAAAATCCATGTTTTTTTTTCCGATGGATGTTGGCTCAAACTTGTCTTGCATACACACAGTCACACAAATCTTGTCGGAAATTCCGATCGCCAAGAACGTGGTGACGTACAACACGTACGACAAGCTGAGAAAAATGAAGTTCAATAGCCAGTGCGGTCTTCTGCTTGATTCCGAGCATGCGTTGAACTTTGTGCGTCAGAATTGTGTACACACAATCGGAATTTACGGCAACAGATTTTGTTGTCGGAAAATTTGAGATCCAGATCTCAAATTTTGTTTGTCGGAAATTCCAACGAAAAATGTCCGATGGAGCCTACACATGGTCGGAATTTCTGACAACAAGCTCCCATCAAACATTTCCCGTTGGAAAATCCGACTGTGTGTACACGGCATAAGTGTGCTGGACAGTTCCTTTCAGTATTCCACTGCTTATCTATTTCATGTGAATCTATTAAAAAATATTTGTTTTTGTTAGATGTTTTTATATGGTCCAGCTGGTCTATGTAGTCTGCCAGCTGCTGTCATGTTAGCATTGAGAATTTTCAGGTGCAATGTGGTAGCATGCACCCCTCCACTTCTGCTGTATAAAGCAATCACAGCATTCCCTCTAGGTAGGCTTGACAAAGAAGAAGGTTCTTCACAATGTGTAGCTACGCCCACTGCTCTGCTCGCATGTGATGTCACCCAGGAGATCCCTTGAAACACACTGGGGGTTATTTATGAAAGGCAAGTCTACTTTGCATTAAAAGTGCAAACTACAAGTGCAAAGTGCACTTGAAATTGCACTGAAAGTGCACTTGGAAGTGCAGTCGCTGTAAATCTGAAGGGTAGATCTGAAATTAGGAGAAGTTCTGCTGATTTTATCATCCAATCATGTGCAAGCCAAAATGCTGTTTTTCTTATTTTTCTTGCATGTCCCCCTCAGATCTACAGCTACTGCACTTCCAAGTGCACTTTGCACTTGTAATTTGCACTTGTAGTGCAAAGTGGATTTGCCTTTGGTAAATAACCCCCACTGTGCCTGTGTACAGAGCTCCTTCAGCTGCAGCTTTTCCTCCATCTGACAGCACTGCTATTCAGGACTACATGTGTGAACATAGAGAGGAGCCCATGCTGGAAGTGTTGAGTACATGTTTTTTCTATTTTAATTTTGTGAGTGGCCAATTTGCTCTTACCATTAAAGATTTTAACTCCAATGCACTTAGTGTGCTCTTTTCTTGTTTGTTTGATTCTCTGCTATAAATAACACTGTCTGTACTGTACAGGCATATCTTCATTATCAGCTCTAATTATATTTTAACACTGTCTGTCCTAACAAATGGTCAAAGGTGTAGAGGCTGGGCTTCTTGCATTGCATGTTAATAGTGACAGGCATAGGACAGATTAATTCTGACATTGTTAAAGAAACCTTGCAGTCAGCCATGATACCTTCTCCTGAGAAACATTTAAAAATGTGTTGTTTTTTTTAATGGTGAGTATGTATGCTGTGTGCACGGACACACATAACAAACATACAGTGGGCTTTTCTCTAATTTCATTGCAAAAGTAGAAATACCCTTTAAGGAATCCAGGTGTGCTCTGTTAATATTAGAATCTTCCTTGCTACATGATGCTTTCTCAAAGAATACAAAACTGGATTATAACTGCCATTCCCTGAGAAGAATCCACACAAGAGATAACCTGTGTCTGCCCATTACCGGACAAACTTAAGCACTTCCTTCTAAGTGAATCATGCTCTAGTAACACAAAAGAATGCAGTGCAAATTGCATCAGCAGTACCATTTTACTTAATGCACACATTGTACATGAGTGCTGCTGTCCAGATCCGTTATCATGCCTATGGTCTGTCTGCATAAAAAGAACACATTTTTAAGTAAATAAAATGTGCTGCTGACTTTTATTCTATTCCTTATCTCAATTTTGATGTAGAGCAACTGTATAAGCTTGCTGAAACGTTTATACAAAATATGCCAGACAGTAGCTGAATCTAAACTTTAGTTAGACTGGCAATTGCAGAGAATAAAAAGACAAGAAATATAGTAGACTTGGATATTTACATCATTTTCATCCCCATCATTATTAGTTACTGAGCAAACCAACACAATGCCAGGGTGCAGAGTAGAGCAGGTCACTTTGTTTAAGATAGGAGCCAACGGATAATGACCAATTTGTGATACCATTATTTCTGCCATGTGCCTGTCACATATGCATTTACTGTGACATTGGCAGGCTTCCTCATCATCCTTGGCGTATCTTCTGACCCCATAAAACAACTTTCTCACCATCTGAAGCAGCCATTTATAAGTGGTAAAAAGAGCAGGCCACCATATTAAGTTGTGGGCTAGGGAGTGGGATGGGAAAGGGTAATAAAACCTCCTGGTTACATTGGTGGTCTTTATCCATATTTATTCAGAAGTTATAAGTCAAGTAATGTTGTATAATGTGGTGTGTCATTAGCGCAAAAAGTAACACCTTAGTAAACCCACACATCACAATATATGTAGCGGTGTAGTTGCCAGTAGAAACAAACATCCACCATATCACCCTGCTGCCTGAACTCCATATATCACATCTGAGACAATGAGCAGTCATTTGCTTTGTTTTGTTTTTGTTTACTGGGGGGTATAACTTGGTTGGGGAAAGGGGTATATGGGATGCCCATAGATCAAATACTTTGCCATCAAATGTATAGATTAGAACTTAATTTGAACCTGAAGAAATGATGCGCATGTACAGTGGGGACAGAAAGTATTCAGACCCCCTTAAATTTTTCACTCTTTGTTATATTGCAGCCATTTGCTAAAATCATTTAAGTTAATTTTTTTTCCTCATTAATGTACACGCAGCACCCCATATTGACGGAAAAACAGAATTGTTGACATTTATGCAGATTTATTAAAAAAGAAAAACTAAAATATCACATAGTCCTAAGTATTCAGACCCTTTGCTCAGTATTTAGTAGAAGCACCCTTTTGATCTAATACAGCCATGAGTCTTTTTGGGAAAGATGCAACACGTTTTTCACACCTGGATTTGGGGATCCTCTGCCATCCCTCCTTGCAGATCCTCTCCAGTTCTGTCAGTTTGGATGGTAAACGTTGGTGGACAGCCATTTTTAGGTCTCTCCAGAACTGCTCAATTGGGTTTAAGTCAAGGCTCTGGCTGGGTCATTCAAGAACAGTCACAGAGTTGTTGTGAAGCCACTCCTTCATTATTTTAGCTGTGTGCTTAGGGTCATTGTCTTGTTGGAAGGTAAACCTTTGGCCCAGTCTGAGGTCCTGAGCACTCTGGAGAAGGTTTTCGTCCAGGATATCCCTGTACTTGGCTGTATTCATATTTCCCTCGATTGCAACCAGTTGTCCTGTCCCTGCAGCTGAAAAACACCCCCACAGCATGATGTTGGCACCACGATGCTTCACTGTTGGGACTGTATTGGACAGGTGATGAGCAGTGCCTGGTTTTCTCCACACATACCACTTAGAATTAAGGCCAAAAAGTTCTATCTTGGTCTCATCAGACCAAAGAATCTTATTTCTCACCATCTTGGAGTCCTTCAGGTGTTTTTTAGCAAACTCCATGCGGGCTTTCATGTGTCCTGCACTGAGGAGAGGCTTCCGTTGGGCCACTCTGCCATAAAGCCCCAACTGGTGGAGGGCTGCAGTGATGGTTGATTTTCTACAACTTTCTCCCATCTCCCGACTGCATCTCTGGAACTCAGCCACAGTGATCTTTGGGTTCTTCTTTACCTCTCTCACCAAGGCTATTCTCCCCCAATAGCTCAGTTTGGCTGGACGACCAGCTCTAGGAAGGGTTCTGGTCATCCCAAACATCTTCCATTTAAGGATTATGGAGGCCACTGTGCTCTTAGGAACCTTAAGTGCAACAGAAATTTTTTTGTAACCTTGGCCAGATCTGTGCCTTGCCACAATTCTGTCTCTGAGCTCTTCAGGCAGTTCCTTTGACCTCATGATTCTCATTTGCTCTGACATGCACTGTGAGCTGTAAGGTCTTATATAGACAGGTGTGTGGCTTTCCTAACCAAGTCCAATCAGTATAATAAAACACAGCTGGACTCAAATGAGGTTGTAGAACCATCTCAAGGATGATCAGAAGTAAAAATGGACAGCACCTGAGTTAAATATATGAGTGTCACAGCAAAAGGTCTGAATACTTAGGAACATGTGATCAGTTTTTCTTTTTTAATAAATCTGCAAAAATGTCAACAATTCTGTGTTTTTCTCTCAATATGGGGTGCTGTGTGTACATTAATGAGGAAAAAATGAACTTAAATGATTTTAGCAAATGGCTGCAATATAGGGTGAAAAATTTAACGGGGTCTGAATATTTTCCGTCCCCACTGTATAACATCTACAGTCTTTTCCCTGCATTACCATGCAGATTATTGCTCCTCCTCTGCGTAACTCCTGCTGACTATTGCTCCCAGGAACTCCTCATCAATGACCGTGTAAAGATGAAGACTTCACCCAAGACCGTGTAAGCATGAAGTTCCCAGAGATCCTCCCCTCCTGCACAAAACTTATGCTGAAGCACATTCATTTCTTGTCACATCTTGTTCTATGTACAAAAAATCCCACCCTGAATAGTCTCTTATGCTGACTCTGATTGGTTGCTGCTACTAGGCCAGAAGCCTGCAGTACCTCTCCCTGGAGGCCTAGTAGTTTAATAGTATGTGTTGAGCGGTGGACTACTATTTCCAGCCAGCCCAGCTTGCAAATCCTGTGCCCTCGGGCCACATCGATTTGACACTATTTCCCACAGTCTCTCCTCTGATCCAGTGCTCCTCATCAATAACCGTGTAATGATGAGGACTTCACCAATGACCGTGTAAAGGTGAAGTTCCCTCACAGACTTCCTGGCATGTCTCCACATCCAGCCCTCTGCTGTGGTACACTCACGGACATTTCTCGGCCCCGAGTCCATGATGAAGAACTTAACCAGACCATACGTTCCGACACCTTCTTCTGCCCCTCTGCTCCAGGAATTCCTTATCAATGACCATGTAATGATGAAGATTTCACCAATGACCGTGTAAAGGTGAAGTTCCCTCACAGAATCTTCCCGCTATCGGCGCACCACACCCCCAGATGGGGGCGCCCTCCTGCTGCTGTCTAGTACTCCATTCTCTACTTCTCCTGGCCGAAACTCCTCCCAGTGGCCTGTTACCTGCTTATATAGGAGGCCCGCCCCCTGCCATTTCCAGTTGGGGATTTGTCAGGGCTCCCACATGAGCTGCCTGCCACTCCAACTCTAGGCCCTGCCCCACTTCCATAACATTCTCCCTGGAAGCAGGAGAGGCGCCACATCACTGAAGCACAGGTGGTCACACCCACTGCTACACTAACTACTCCCTGCTCCCAGATCAAAACAAACGGGCCCAGCTTGCAGCATAGGCCTGCTTAAATTTACCTGTACTGGCAGTTCTCCTAGCAAAAATCCTATGCTAGCAACTACCTATGGTAGAAGGTGCTACATATATAAAACCAAAAACCCCTCCAAGGCATACTGGAATTACAACCGGAAATCCCTGCATTCCTCTAAAACCTTAGGAGGGCAGTCAGAGACGGACTTTCCCCATCCCCCTTCTCTTTTTTTTTCTTCTCTCTTCTCCTCTATTACCACCCCCCCACCCACCCTTCGCCGCTCCCCGACCCACCCCACCCCCACCACACCCAATACGATTTCCAACCCAACCACATACAGACTCTCCCCGTGACTTCACTTCACATACACCCCAGCTACGCTCTATAAGGACCTAGCATAGGCTTAAAGAATAGCGTTCCCCTCACTACTAATACTCGCAACTCCCTCCAGATATGGTCACACTGTGCCCACATTTTCTGCTCTAGATACCTTCCCTTCCCCGCTACTAGTCTGAGAACCTTAAAAGTAGTCGCATTCTACAAGGGCCCCTGTCTTGGACAAAGCTTAACAAAGAAACGTAGAACATACCGAAGGGAATAATAGGTCTAGAACCACTATGTTAAGGCTTATGCTGAAGTGACTAAATTTGCTATTGTATTACAAGTCTGTTGTTCCAATACAGTTGATCAAGATTTCTGTAAATATTTTCTATTCCTAATAAAAAAAACAAACAAAAAAAAACAACTTTAAGGCTTTATTTATATCGGCGTACTACACCGTACACCATTGTGAGTACTGTGTTTACCCACACAGGGATGCACAGG
Organism: Lithobates clamitans; assembly: GCA_037952925.1. Lineage (NCBI taxonomy): Eukaryota > Metazoa > Chordata > Amphibia > Anura > Ranidae > Lithobates > Lithobates clamitans. The sequence goes on from JBBGZY010000561.1 coordinate 5,223,863, forward strand.
TATTCTATGCATCCCCCGTGCAGGCAGCCACATTCATTGTGCACCCACACAAATGTAAAATTGACATGGGATTGCAGACCCCCACAAGCATCTCCTTAACCACAAAATAACAAAACCACCTTAAATATAGAAGGTAATTAAATGAAACAAGAAAAGACAGCTATCTTGGAAAATAATGGGCCACAACCCTTTATTGGGGTTAAAATTGCATAAGTAAAATCTTGAAACTTTATAACCATAAGCAAGCCAATAATATTTTTGAAATAAATATCAAACAATAACGCTCAGTCACCAAAATTTGATCTGAATGTAACACTCCATTAAACTCTTTAACCCCACTGTCCACCCACAATAGAGGGTGACAATACCCCCCAAAAAAGATTGCCTGTACAAAGTAAAGGGACAGCTTGTCTTGTCTTTTCTTGTCTTGAGTGAAGGTCTAATAGGGCGTACACACGGTCGGACTTTGTTCGGACATTCCGACAACAAAATCCTAGGATTTTTTCCGACGGATGTTGGCTCAAACTTGTTTTGCCTACACACGGTCGCACAAAGTTGTCGGAATTTCCGATCGCCAACCACGCGGTCACGTACACCACGTACGACGAGACTAGAAAAAGCCGGTTCAGAACCAAGCGCGGCACCCTTTGGGCTCCTTTTGCTAATCTCGTGTTAGTAAAAGTTTGGTGAGAGACGATTCGTGCTTTTTCAGACTCGTGGCTTTCAGATCGTTTTCTGCTGTTCAGTTTGTGCTTGTGGGTTTGTATCTGCTCTTCAGTGCGTGCAGTCAGTTCGTATCAGAGTTTTCTGTGTGATCTTGCCTGCTCGTTGCTGTTTTTCAGGTCGCTCTTCACAGGCCTTGCTGTTCTTCAGTGCGTTCTGTTACTTCGTTCTGAGCAGCCGACCGTTTTCTAGCCATGTTTCGTATGCGTACTCCTCATAGAGTTCGTGCTGTGCGGGGGCTTGGTGTTGGGGTCCTGACCTTGACACAAGTCCAGTCCATGAGCAGGGTGGGAAGGAGTTCATGGACCAAGAATTGGTTACTTCAGCGTGACCAGTTCTCTCATATGCCTTTGCTCCGTGAGATCTGTGAGAATAATCCTGATGATTTCAGGAACTTTCTCAGGATGACGGACCCCGTGTTTCACCGTTTGTTGGCTTCGCTGACCCCCTATATCAGCAGGCAGGATACCTGCATGAGGCAAGCCATCACTCCGGAGCAGAGGTTGGTCGCTACCTTGCGGTATTTGGCCACAGGGAGAAGCCTGCAGGACCTCAAGTTCTCGACAGGCATCTCCCCCAGGCTCTGGGGATCATTATCCCAAAGACCTGTTCTGCCATCATCCAGGTCCTACAGAATGAGTATATGAAGGTAAGATTTTTATTCTTTTATATCACATTTTATTGTATGGAATGTTTGATAATAGCTTGTATTTCTTTCCTCATTCCCTAATTACCATGATTGTAATATGCTGTGAATGTCCCCTTTGTCCTCATGCATGCTGGATTTTTATGTAATTATTATTTTAGGTCCTTCATACATATTTGCCCTTCAATAACCTCGCCAGCATGGTGTCACCTGCCCTATATTCACCTCATGTAGTCACTTAACAATGTATTTTATCTGCTCCATAGTAGTGCTTTACCCCAAACACCCCCTAAAATGTTTGGTAATGTTATGTTTGTTTTAAATTCAGGCAGAGTGCCAGAGGCTTTTTTTTGTGGTGTCCCCAAATAATTTTTAGTAACCCTCCCTCCCCCAACTGCTAAGTCAGCTGATTCCAATTCTCTATCTATCCTCAATCATCTATCTGCTGACTTTGCCAAACCCATACACACTATACCCATCTCTTTAGTGGTGAGATTTATGGATGAATTCCCCAAAGCATGTAGTGCAAGGGCCTGCCTGTATACTTTCCAATGGTACTGTTTAAAGTTTTTGTATCCTATTATTATCTTGATAGGTAATAGCAGAATGTCCAAATGTCCTCAAATGTGTACAATGTGTATTTATATCTTTGTATTATGACACTTCTTACCTGTCCATTGGGCGGCCAATAGTGTAACTAAGGAGGGGCTGTTCAAAGTAATACCCATTATTTAGGCATTCATCTCTCAATGAAGTGAAGAGGGTTACCTGTCCAAGATTTACACACACCCCCTATAATGTTAGAAATGGCCCATGAGAGGGGGGGAGGGGGAATATGATAGGTGTACCTTATACTTTGGCGTTGTTAAATTCCCCTTACTAAATGCTATCTGGAGGTTGCCCCATAATGTTTGTGTCTAATCTGCTTGCCATGTTTCAGAGTAAAAATAGTAATGTTTATTGTTTTTTCCTCAACAGTTTCCTTCCACGCCACAGGAATGGCAGACTGTGGCCTCCCACTTTGCCCAGCGATGGGACTTTCCTAACTGCGGAGGGGCAATTGATGGGAAACACGTCCACATCGTCCCACCACCCAACTCGGGTTCGTACTATTTCAACTATAAGGGGTTCAATAGTATAGTGATGTTGGCTGTGGTGTCGGCTAATTACAACTTCCTGTATGTGGACGTGGGGAAGAATGGCTGGATGTCCGATGGTGGAGTCATTGCCCAGTTGGAGTTCTACAGGCGTCTCCAGAATGACAGCTTGGACTTGCCAGCTCCAGAGGACAATGTGGAAGGACTCCCATTTGTGTTCGTTGCTGATGTAGCATTTGCGCTGGGGGACCACCTGATGCGGCCATTCCCGATGAGGACCCTCACCCCGGAACAGAGGGTTTTTAATTACCGGCTGGCAAGAGCCTGAAGAGTGGTGGAGAACACATTTGGAATCCTGGCCAGCCGGTTCCGCCTATTTCTGACACCTATCCATATGGCGGAGTATAAACTGAACCATATAATACTTGCGTGCTGTGTTCTCCATAACTTTTTACGGAAACATTCGGCCAACTATGCTGGCTCAGTTGGGCCTGAGGCCGGAATCCTACATCAAACCACACTGACGGCGCTTGAAAGTGGCCGTCCTGGCTTGCCCTCCCTGAGTGCCCGTGATGTCCAGGTTACGCTACCTGGAGTTCTTTGCGGGTAGGGGGGCTATCAATATGCCAGACAATATGTGAAGCCTTTTTCGAATAAAAAAAAATTCTTTGTGGACATTTACTGCTTGTGTTTGTTTGAGCTGACCCTGACAGAAATGTGTTGAGTGCAGAAAATGGCGTGATTGTGTAACCTTATACAAAGCACTGTTGGCTGTTATTTACTAAATGCAAAAACACATTTCACTACAAGTGCACTTGCAACTGCACTGAAACTGCACTTGTAGTGCAAAGTGGATTTGCCCTTAGGAAATAACCCCCATTTTCTCATAAAACAACAATTACATCACCCCAAAAGTGTTGTAGCGTTGAGACAATAATCTACACATTCTTGATTAACAATCTTTTTAATACCTGCACAATCACATGTGCATTTACCAAAGGTTTTGCTGACAAACCAACATGTTTGTTGTATACCAATTTTTGTGGTGGCATTATCCCAAATCAAAATGTCCATTTTATAGAAAACAGGCCTGTGTAAAACCAACAAGAAAGACACAAATCTTGATCTTACGAAGTTCGCATTTGGTAGAACTTGAAGGCAATATCAGACATGAGTATTTAGGAACTGTGTTTGATATTGCGTTCAGATGGGGGGAAATCACCCCAGGAAAAGCCAAATTCGGAAGATGCACACAAATTTCCCAATGTCAACATGTGCTATCTGCCATCACGGGGGATCAAGGGATGTGTTTTGGGGGAGCAAGCCCTTCCTCTCAGCTACTTTATTATTGAGGAAGGGGTTGCACCCCCAAAACGCGTCCATTGATCTCCCGTGATGGCAGATAGCACATGTTGACACACTGTGTGCATCCTCCAAATTTGGCTTTCGGAAAAATCACAAAAACATTTAGTACATTGTAGCACACAAAAGAAGAAAGTGATTTGGAGGGGTTTTAAACTCGCCCCAAAACATCAATGATGTTTTTATATTTTGGAATTACATCATTGATGTTTTGCTTGATGATTTCCAATTGTAAATTACACCCCATGATCTCCCCGATCAGGATCTGGGCACTTTCGGATGTGAAAGGATCTTCATCCACAACCTCACGATCACCTAAAAAGAGAGGGACCCCAAAATAAATTTGGTTTAAAAAAAATGCCGCCATCCATCTCTTATCTGAGCCTGTGGTTGCAGACACTCACCTGTTGTGGTGACTAGTTCCACCACATCTTCTTCTTCCTCCTGCTCAGCTTGTGTTGGGGGGATTTCCCCTTCTTCCAGAGGGGGGGGCTCTGGTCTCCTCAGATGAGGGATTTCCTCCGAGTCTTTTCTCCCCTATGTCAAACAAAATGGTATAATTAGCACACAGATATTTAATGTCAGAACTATAAAGATGAAACATTGCTTGGAAGTGGGGTACAATTATCTATTTTAGCAGAGTTCCAACATGTAGCTTTTTTAATGCCCTTTGTCAAGCTGCAATACTTTACCTGTTTGGTACAAGCTTCCCAGATGGAGACCCCCCTATAGTATACACTGGAGCACCTGTGTGCCCCTCCTAATAAAAAGGGTGTTCTTTTGTCCCACACTAGTGCTCCAGTGTCCAGATGTGTAAACAGCTGCTCAGTGTCCTCTCCTTACACAGAATCTAGTTTGCATTTCATTCTAGTAACAAAGCCACCTACACAACCCAATTCTTTTAAGACAAGTATAGGGAGTCAAAATGGTGGCCAAATGCATATGGGCTAAACAATGGTATTTTATATTTGGAACGAAAAATGTTTGATCCGAACGAATAATGTGCCCATGAACATGAAAGTTGCCATTTTAAACTGTACAACAGTTCCTAAAAGCACATGGAGCAGCACGAACGTAATAAAAACAAAAAGAATAGGAACACAGCACAACTACTTACTTTTTTGCAGCACTCTCCGGATCTTTCTGTACTGCTCATGTTCTCATAATTTCAGGTTCGACCACCGCTTCCTGAGCTGATCTTTCGATCGTCGTACCCCGAATTTCCGGTGCAGACTCCTGACCACTTTCGCCATGACCTTGGCCTTTCTGAGATTGGGGTTGGGGTAAGGCCCATACTTTCCATCATAGTCGGCCTTCTTCAGGATGTCCACCATCTCCAACATCTCCCCAAAGGACATATTTGAGTCCTTAAATCTCCTTCTGGATCGGGACGTTTCAGGCTCCGGCCCTTCCTCCCCCTCCTCCTCCTCGTTGCTACAATTAGAACGCACCTGCTGTCTATCCGCCATGTGCTCTTCCCCCACTGCGCCGAATGAAAAGGGGCGGGGAATAGACTAGAAAGAACGTCAGGGGCGGGTGGAGTTATACGCATGCGCAGTGTGTATAAAGCGTAACACACGTGCGTCTTACGTACGATCTGTGAGCGGAGGAAGGAGCATCGGAGACGCCGATCATGATAACGAAGGTAAGATCTAAACTTGCGCCTATACTGCTTCGAAATGGAAGCCTATATTGTAACAAGATTAGGAGAGTTTGGCCTGACATTAGGGTTTGTCTTCTGTTGTGTCTTGCAGAGAAAATGGATGGGTTCAATGACCACAATTTCCTGCCCCTGTTCATAGACAAGTACAGGGAGCTGCCCTGTCTGTGGCAAGTGAGACACCCCCACTATAACCACAAACAGAAGAGTCAGGCAGCGCTGGAGAAACTGCTGGAGTTGGTGAAGCCGGTGGTCCCCACAGCAACCATCCCCTATTTAAAAGCTAAAATTGGTGGCCTGAGGAGCACATATCTGAGGGAGCGCAAGAAGGTCACAGATTCCCAGAGATCCGGAGCTGCAGCAGATGACGTTTATATCCCCAGGCTGTGGTACTATGAGAGACTGCGATTTCTGTCAGACCACACTGAAGTCAGGGAATCCCTCTCCACTCTTCCTTCCACGCTTCCTTCCATACCAGCTGAGGCTTCCGATGTCCAACCTGGGCCTTCCAGCCAGGAAGAAATGGAGGAGCCCAGCTGGAGTCAGGTATAGCATTCTTCTACAGATTTCTGGTCAATAAATAAATGATGTTTACTAGATGTTATTATTGATCACTATTTGCTGATTGAAAAAAAGTGTTTTACATATCAATAGACAGTAGTGGGCACCCAAAATTGGGACAAGAATGAAAAATGCTGGGCTCAGAAGGATAGTCTGTTATATTTGTTAACATTCAATTTGCAACAGTCAGGAGGTGAAAATTGTGTGTGATTGATTGAAAAAATACTAAAACTATGTCCCTTTTTCATACACAGGAAGACCTCAGCCAGGAGGAGGTTGTGGAATGTGGCAGTCAGGAGGAAGCGGGGATTAGTGGCAACCAGGAGGAGGCGGGGATTAGTGGCAGCCAGGAGGAGGCGGGGCTAAGTGGCAGCCAAGATAAGCCTGGGACCAGTCGCAGCCTGACTGAGTCTCAGGTCCCTCCCCTCCGCCTTCCATACAAAAGGGCCAGGAAGGCCACTCCGAGTCCCATGCAGGATTCAGCGTACAGGCTGATCCAGGAGGCTTCTGCGTCCCTCCGAGCCTTCCCCAGTCCTGAAGAGGCCTTTGCCTGCATGGCTGCCACCTAATTGCAGGGCATGCAGGAGGGTCAACGCAGGCTCTCTGAGGACCTGATTTATAAAGTCCTACGTAAGGGGTTGAGTGGGGAACTAACACCCAAGACGGATGTCATTGAGATCGACGATCCTCCTCCTCCTCCTCCTGCTGCCACAACTCCACCACCACAGCCACAGCGTGGAAGGAAGCATGGAAAGAAGACCAAAGAGTGATGACCCTGGGTTCAGTCTGGTCTGACAGAAGATGCAGTCTCTCGTATGACCACAGTCTGGGGACACAGATGTCATCTGCTGCTTTCCGGATCTCTGGGACTTCTGGACCACACTGCCCTCCCTTAGATAAGGACTCCTCAAGCCACCAATTTTGCTTTTAAATAGTTGATGTCTGCCCTGGGGGTCCAAAGCTTCACCCACATCTGCAGTTTCTCCAGCGTTGCCTCCCTCTTTGTTTAGTTGTGACCCCTTAATACATTTTTTGTGTAAATTCTACTCTCCTGTGTGTGTTTTCATCCAAAAAGGACAGTTTGTTGGTGACGATTCAGGTACATTTCTAACATAAAATGTGAAATTAACAAGGGACAACAACACCAAACAATCTCCTACAGATTAAATAGAACAACATATCAATGGTGTTGTGGGAACTTGTCACAAAAAACACACACAAACATTTTCTGGAGTACAAATCAAAATCGCAAAAAAAAAAAAAAATAGAAACACAAAAAAAGATTCTACATTAAAGCCAAAAAATAAATAAAAAATATACAAAAATATGTTGTCAGATGTGAGAAATCAAAATATATTGAGGAAATCCCGATAAATAGTAACGAAATAAGTTTGTGAGAAGTGTGTGTGAATATGAGCAGCAAAACTACTTAATTACTGTCACATTATAAAGAAGAAGAGATTGCGCTGTATTAAACCATTTTTAACATTGCAGCGTGACGAAAGTGCTGTATCCATTGCGAACACTAAGTTTACCAGAACAAGCTGTCCCGTCTCGGAATTTCTTCTGAGCATGCGTGGCACTTTGTGCGTCGGAACAGGCCACACACGGTCGGAATTGATGCGATCGGATTTTGTTGTCGGAAAATTTTATCTCCTGCTGTTCAACTTTGTGTGTCGGAAAATCCGATGGAAAATGTCCGATGGAGCCCACACACGGTCGAAATTTCCGACAACACGCTCCGATCGGACATTTTCCATCGGAAAATCCGACCGTGTGTACGGGGCATAACTGTTGACAAACACCTCAGGCAGTAGATATTTAAAGGTGAGTGTGAATCCCAGTTGAATGAAACTTTTACCTCAGAAAGTCAGTAGCCAATCAAAGGGCGAAAAGCAACTATTTGATCTGCCTAGCAACAGTTGATAATTGAAATCCTGCCTGGATACCACTAACAGAAAACTGCCCATTATAAAGATCCTATTAACAACTAAAACAGGCCTTAATTAATTTTAACAAGGGGTGCTATCTAGGGGATTACAATCCCATGGGGCCACTCCATAATATCTGTGCCCCGACATAAACAGGACTGCCTGCATGGGAATACATGGAACACCTGTGCATGCCCGTGTGAATAAACATGGACCTTGCATGCGTGTATGCTGTAGTATGCCCATGTGAATGATGCCTTATTCATATTACAGTAAAGTAATAAAATGAAGTTGTATAGCTCACAATAAAATTTTTGTATTCTAATAAGCCTTAGGGCTCATACATATCTCCCTCCAGCACCCATTAGCTATCAAGATAGTAATACATTAGCTTTAGTGGTCCTACGACTCAATCTGTCAAATTTCTCTCAGAGATTTCTTTCAGAACTTATTCCACTTCTTCAGTAACACACTAAGGGCTAATGTGTCATGCTTGTAATATGTATAGTCACTAAACAAACCCACCAGGGATGTGTGCAGGGGCACAAGAGAAGAAAACCCAGGATGAGGAGGCAACTGCGGATTCAAGATCACCTGAGTCCTCAGTTAAATGTTCATCTATTTGTGGGCCACTGAATGTAATTACATCATCTCATCAAAGACTACACTGAGAGTGTATGCAAGAATATGCAAGAGTAACAGTCTTGTCTTGCCAGTCAATACATAAACCATTGGTAAATTTCACAGTATGCCCATCCATGCACCCCAAGTCCGTGTGTAATAACATGTATATGCTTTGAAAGTCTCGGGGAGTTTTGGAAGAACAAGATAATTTTTTAGGTTATTTTGTCACAGAAAGCAAGAAAAACATGACAGAAGTCATAAACCTTCCACATTCTATCCAAAACTAAAAAAGAAAAACATTTGGTTGGAGTTTTACTTTAGTATACTAAAAGAATATCTATTGAATTACATAGCTAACAATGAGAAACAAATGCCTTTAAAATGATTTATGATTAGAAGCAAAGTAAATACATTTTGAAATGTGACTTATTTTAGACTGCAGCACACAGATACTTTGTTCTGCCACCAGACAATGGTTTCTTAACAAGGCCCATTCTTACAGTATACAGCTCTCTGCAGCTACATAAACAGAAATGAATTAAATGGTTCAGACAATGAGACATAAAATATTCCTCACTGCTGGAAGCTGAAGGCCAGACAATGAATACAACTGTGCCTTTCTCACCTTAGTATATTTCCTTTCTTTGTCAGATAAACGATGCTGATTGAGTTACTCAGCAAGTATACCTAAGGTACCTAAATGCGAGGATGCTACCCCAAGTCATAATGGAAATTAACAGAACAAAAAAAATATAATTAATACAGAGAACATTCCAGAGAGCTAAATGCATTGTAAGTGATAAACACTTCTCCCTGAAGATTTTAGTTTTCAGTAATTAAAATGAAGGCATGGGTGGAGGGAAGAGAACTGAATGCCAATTTTAGCACTGGCAAACAACATTCAGAGTATGCAGAATGGATCATCTTTCTTGTCATTTCTCTCTATTGTTTTTCTTGATTCCAGAACCTGATAGTATGTAACCTGATAGAAAACAGACAGTCTGATGACAATTGCAGTACTGCAGACAAAAGTAAAAAGTAAAATTCACCCGAGGCTGCTGTCCTCCTTTCGTCCTCACTTATTCATCAGATAACAGTTTAGTTACAATTATTCACCTGCTATGACTCCAACAGCAATACTTTATTTTTTCCAAATGTACATAAGAGTTTTTTGGCCTTAAGGTTCTGTAGAGACTTCATACTCATTGTCGGATTCAAAAGGTTTTTTTTTTATGTCAGCATCAGGCAATGAATAGGATTAGTATATGTGTTCATAAAAGGGGCAATCATAGACAAGCTTGACTTGAATGTAATATTTGTAGAATAACTTTTGATTTTTCAGGAAAATTTATTTTTATATATTTTTTTGCTGACAAAGCATTATTTACCAATTTTAGTCTTGTGCTCCTGATTAATGTCTGTTGGACATTAATAAATAGCGCAGGATCACATATATCAAAGCTGCACTCTAGGCAGGTAAAATACACCAATTACTGCAGATCTTTAATCCTTAATACATTAGTAAATTTATTTTTTAAATTCATGTTGTGTAAGCATTTCATAGTTTCATAGTAGGTAAGGTTGCATAAACTCAATAGTCCATCCAGTTTAACCTGTGTAGGTGTGTATGTGTCAGTGTGGATATATATCCCTGTTTATTGTATTTACTAAGATGCACGTCCAGGAATCTTTTAAAAATATCAATACTCCTCACTGACACCTCCAATTGTGGAAGAGAGTTCCACATTCTTATCGCCCTGACAGTGAAAAACCCTCTACCCAGCTTAAGGTTAAGCTGCTTCGCCTCCAATCTCATTGTGTGGCCCCATTTCCTCTTACACCCCCTGAGACTGAAAAGTTTTCTTCCTACTCTGGGATCACCATTGAGGTATTTGTATACCGCTATTATATCTACTCTCAAGCATCTCTTCTTCAGGGAGAATAAATTTAGTGCTTGTAGTTGTTCCTCATAATTGAAGTCCTCCAGTCCCCTTATTAATTTTGTTGCCCTTTTCTGGACTCTCTCCATTTCCAGCACATCCTTCCTGAGGACTGGTGACCACAACTTGATGGAATACGAGTTTTATAAAATGGCAGGATTATCATTTTATCTATGGAGTAAATCCCCTTTTTAAGAATGCTAATAGTCTGCTGGTGTCTTGCCGAGAACGTTCCCTCGGCGGATAAGTTCCCCCCTGTACTGCGCAGGTGCAGTGCCTGCGCAGTACGAAAAACTGTCAGCCGCCGGAGATAGCCGAAGCTCAAACTCTTCAATCAGCTGTACACGGCGTCTGCGCCCTAGGTCCAGGTTCCTTCCCCACCATCCAAGTGGACCTAGAGGGGGAATCTAAAAGAGCCGAGTGAAGCGAGGCCATGCCCGAAGCGTGGCGAGCGAAGCGTGGCGAGCGAAGCGTGGCGAGCGAAGTGAGGGGCCCTCTTACAGGCGCCGTGTACAGCTGATTTTCAGCTATTCCGCTTCGGCTATTTCCGCCGGATCCTACTTATCCGCCGAGCGGAACTTTCTCGGCAGAACACCGGCTTTGCTTGCTGCAGCTTGATATTGCATGCTAATGCTCAGTCTCTTTTCCACCAGGACCCCCAGTATTTCTCCATGCATGATTGCCCAGAGGTTCTCCTCCTAGTGAATTTGACCTGGTATTGTCCGATTGGGGTTCCTGTATAGCAGAGCAGTATATGTGCTGCTAAGGAGCAGGCTGATAAGGAGCAGTAAAATAAAGCAGATTGACAGGAAGATAGGCTCATTATTTTGATGCTTCTCCTTTAAGGGTTTGTTCACACATCACACTGGAAGAATGTCAGTCACCACAAAGGCATATAGAAAACAATTGTTTCTCATGTGCCTCATTCACACTGCAATGCAGCTGGAGGTGTAGTGCAGTGAGCTCCGATAAAATGCAGGCATGCTGCATTTTATCACAGCTCACAATTAGGCACAGCATGTCACCACATATTGCTGTTGAGCAGTGATGTAAACGAAGTGTCACTTTGTGCTCTTCAAATAAAGTTGACAAAAAAGTAAGATGTAATAAAACACACATCACACCACCCCCTTTACGGTGGCTCACTGCAGCCGAAATTGACAGCTGCTCACACATTAAACTAGGGTGCTTAGTGTGTGGGGAGTGTGAACGGGCCCCTACAGTCACATTTACATGATAGGGCAGGTCTAGGACAACCTGGGTGCAGAGAAAGCGGGTTGAATAATACTGGCCATCAGTCTGAGGACATCTAGTTGCAGAAAAAGGTACTGTGGGGAAAATCTCTGGACTGAACCTAAATGTTGCAGTAAAAGCTGGTTTTGTTATTTTATCTTTTAATAGATTGTTTATTTTTATCTTGGTATTGTGGTTGGAGTTCTACTTTAAATGGAGAGTTATCTAATCTGCACTTTGCATATATGATGGAGATAGGAAGAGTATCTACTCAGCATATAGCTATGAAGGCTTATAGCCTAAAAGTATAAATGTTGTAATTTATCACTAGATTATCGGATAGTGTATGCATATCTAACAATTATTTGATACCTGTAGTTAGTTTAAAGCAGTATTCAACCATCAGTGTTTTTAGTTTAACATAGTGAGCACATAAAATAAACATTTCCCAGTAAACTAGTTGTTTAAATGATAGGTTCACTTTTATCTAAAATAATTGCCATTTCAACTTACAATATATGAATTCTAGGGTACTAGCATCCCCTGAAGACGTGCATTCACATGAAATGCGCTGAGACAGGAGCTACACATTGACGTCTCCCCTCCACTTCCAGGGCTCAGAATTGGCAGCTCTCTTTGTAAGTGCACTGTTTTATTTGTCATGATAATTGTTTTACTGGCATTTGGATAAAGCCTTTTCCTTTTGTATCTGGAATCTGTACTTTTTAATAAATACTACAACTACACTATAAGTGGTCTCCTGCTTGTGGGTCCGTTGTGGTGAGCACTTTTTTCCCAGACAGTATCAAGCAAACCTTTTCACTGCCCCCAGTGGTGCGAAGCGGTACTGCGGGGTGTCCCTATTGTGAGAATGGAGCTAGTAGACCATATGCAAAGGATTCTGTTGACACAAATCGCGCATGTTGCTGGTTTTCTCTGGCAGCTTTAGTGTTTGTGAGTGCATTTTAGTTCTGTTGCTCACGCATGGTGGAGAGGATTTTCATTAACTTGTGGAAAACATTTTCTTTGAGGTGATATTTATCACATATTTTGGTTTTGTTATTTTATCTTTTAATAGATTGTTTATTTTTATCTTGGCATTGTGGTTGGAGTTCTACTTTAAATGGAGAGTTATCTGATCTGCACTTTGCATATATGATGGAGATAGGAAGAGTATCTACTCAGCATATAGCTATGAAGGCTTATAGCCTAAAAGCATAGATGTTGTAATTTATCACTAGATTATCTGATAGTGTATGCATATCTAACAATTGTTTGATACCTGTAGTTAGTTTAAAGCAGTATTCAACCATCAGTGTTTTTAGTTTAACATAGTGAGCACATAAAATAAACATTTCCCAGTAAGCTAGTTGTTTAAAGGATAGGTTCACCTTTATCTAATCTAATTGCCATTTCAACTTACAATCTTTAAATTCTAGGGTACTAGCGTTCCCTGAAGATGTGCATTCACATGAAATGCACTGGGACAGGAGCTACACGTTGACGTCTTCCCTCCACTTCCATGCTCAGAACTGGCGGCTCTCTTTGTAAGTGCACTGTTTTATTTGTCATGATAATCGTTTTACTTGCAATTGGATAAAGCCTTTTCCTTTTGTATCTGGAATCTGTACTTTTTAATAAATACTACAACTTCACTATACAGGCATACCCCACATTTAAGTACACAATGGGTTTTATTTACGAAAGCTGGAAAGTGCAAAATCAGGCTCACTTCTGCATAAAAACCAATGAGCTTCCAGGTTTTATTACCAAAGCTTAATTGAACAAGCTGGGGTTAGAAGCTCATTGGTTTCTATGCAGAAGTGAGCCTGATTTTGCACTTTCCAGCTTTAGTAAATAAACCCCATTGTGTACTTAAAGGTGGGGTATGCCTGTATGTGGTCTCCTGCTTGTGGGTCCATTGTGGTGAGCACTTTTTTCACAGACAGTATCAAGCAAACCTTTTTACTGTCCCCAGTGGTGCAAAGCGGTACTGCAGGGTGTCCCTATTGTGAGAATGGAGCTAGTAGACCATGTGCAAAGAATTCTGTTGACACAAATCGTGCATGTTGCTGCTTTTCTCTGGCAGCTTTAGTGTCTGTTAGTGCATTTTAGTTCTGTTGCTCACACATGGTGGAGAGAATTTTCATTAACTTGTGGAAAACATTTTCTTTGAGGTGATATTTATCACATATTTTGGACTTTTTTTGCATTTGACTTTACTCACACTGATTTATTTTCAATATTACTTTTGAATATTGTGGATGTTTTTTGCACATTATGAATGCTGTGTTGATAGCACATGCTATAGATTTGTATGTATGTATGTCTATATTTGGAGGCGTTGTATTATTTTCTTTGTTGGTTTGTTTGGGTACTATGGGGGTCATTTACTAAGATTCCCGGGAAGTACTGGATGCTCTACATGTAATAGCACCCAATTAAAGTCAATTAAGACTTCAACTGGGTGGACATGCAAATGGAAAGCATGCTATTGCCGGCGCACATGTAAGCCACATCGGCATATGCAGAAATTGTTGAAGTCAATGGGGCTCGAACCTGCAAAATCACAGGTCCTCATTAAAGGCTTGTATGCAAATTATTGGCCATTAAAAGTGTATGGGGACCCGGGTACTGCATTGGGGGCATGTCTCAATACAAAAAGTTTTTAAAACGATCGTTATTAAAGGAGCTATTAAACTATTTTAATGATGCTTGAAGTGACCTGGGGTCCCCTTAGTTTGCCTGTAAAGTGGTGCATCTGTGAGATGTATAGAAAATACTGCAGCTATAATGACATTTCTAAAGGAAAAAATGTAATGTAAACTTGCTTGCGGCTGTAATGTATTGCCGAATCCTGGTAATATAGATGAAAAATCAATGTAATAAACGGCATGTGGTCCCCGCCCCTTCAGGTATGGTATGGATTTTAAGGGAAACCCCACGGCCAGAATTCCCAAAAAATTGGCATGGGGTCTCCCCGAAAATTCATACCAGACCCTTATCCAAGCATGCAGCCTGGAGGTCAGGAAAGGGGGGGAATGAGTGAGTGCCCCCCTCCTGAACCCTACCAGGCCATATGCCCTCAACATGGAGACCCCCCAAAGCACATGTGCCCATGTTGATTAGGACAAGGGCCTCTTCCCTACAACCCTGGCCATTGGTTGTCAGGGTCTGTGGGCGGGGGGCTTATCGGAATCTGGGCACCCAGATTCCCCCCATGTGAATGGGTATCGGGTACACTGTACCCCTACCCATTCACCAAAAAAGTGTAAAGTAAAAACCACAACAGACAGTTTTTGACACTTCCTTTATTAAAAAAGAAAAAAAAAAGTGTCCCGCGATGTCCATCCATCTTCAATTACGCCACCCGATGGACCCAAAAAATAGAAAGAAAAAGCTCCACCTTGATGGGAGGCCTCCCGGCGACTGCTGTCGCTTGGCTTTGACAGCTGTTATATAGGCAAGGGCGGGGTCACCTGGTGATAAAACCGAGTGACCCCGCCCCCTTCTGACATCATGTGATGTCAGGGGGGGGCAGGGTCATCCGGTTACATAAGCAGGTGGCCCTGCCCTTGGGAGCCCAAAGCACCCTCCCCATGTTGAAGGCAAGTGGCCTGGTATGGTTCAGGAGGGGGGGGCGCTCGCTCACCCCCATCCTGTCCTCCAGGCTACATGCTCAGATAAGGGTCTGCTATAGATTTTGGGGGGACCCACGCAAATTTTGTTTTTTTTTTGGCGTGGAGTTCCCCTTAAAATCCATACAGGGGGCTTGTCCGGGATTGTGCTAAACCTCAACTGAAGTAGACCTGTTTTTCTGTGGTGTGTTTTATAGCTTGTGCTGAAAAAAAAATGCTGCGTATACTGTTTAGGAAGAGTAAGGCTGCAAAGGTTTCTGAAGAAGACATGCACCCTTCCTACCTGGGCCAGAAATAATCAGTCACAGTGGATGCATGTTGCAAAGGAGCTGGCTAGGTATGCTTCTCCTTTGAACAGAGCTTGGGGGGTAGAGTCTATGATCTTTCCTTAGATTTTAGTCTCAAAATGTTGGGTTTACATATTTTTTAAGCTGACTAAAAGTTGATACTTAAATGCTTTCTAGGGGCAATTTTCTCATTTCCAGTTATCCTAAACCATCCACATTGCTCTAGTATAAGTCTGATTCATTTCTTCTCAGATATAATTAGCTGTATGAATGCAATGTACTGATATATTAGTCATGTCTAAAATGCATTGTTGCTAAATGTATTTTCAACCATCCTGCTAATCTCTTAACTAAGTAAACTAAGTCTAATGCTGATCACTGCAAAAGTCCGCTGGTTTGGAACGCGGTGTCGTATAGCAAGTACGACGGGACTATAAAAAGGAAGTTCAAGCCCCACTACGGCACCCTTTGGGCTCCTTCTGCTAATCTCGTGTTTATCTCGTGTTAGTAGAAGTTTGGTTAGAGACGATTTGCGCTTTTCACACTTCAGTTTATTTCGATTGTTTTCTGTGGTTCAGTTTGTGCTTGTGAGGTTTGTATCTGCTTTTCAGTGTGTGTTGGTCAGTTCGTAACCTGCCTTGCAGGCCGTTCTGGTCCGCTCGTTCCTGATTTTCAGGTTGTTCTTCATAGGCCTTGCTGTTCTTCAGTGCGTTTGTTATAAGTTTGTTTGTTTGACCAGCCGACCGTTGTGAAGCCATGTCGCGTGGATGTACTCGTTCTCGAGTTCGTGCTGCGTGGGGACTTGGTGTTGGGCTTAATACTTTGACCCGAGTCCAGTCCATGAACATGGCGAGGAGGAGTTCATGGATGAAGAATTGGTTGCGCCAGCGTGACCAATTCTCGCATATGCCTTTGCTCCGTGAGCTCCGTGAGAATAATCCTGAGGATTTCAGGAATTATCTCTGGATAATGGACCCCGTTTTTGAGCGTCTGCTGGCTATGCTGACCCCCTATATCAGCAGGTAGCATACCTGCATGAGGCAAGCCATCAGTGCGGAGCAGAGGCTAGTTGCCACTTTACGTTACTTGGCGACTGGGAGAAGTCTTCAGGACTTGAAGTTCTCGACAGGCATCTCCCCCCAGGCTCTGGGGATAATAATCCTAGAGACCTGTTCTGCCATCATTCAGGTCCTGCAGAAGGACTATATGAAGGTAAGTTTTATCCTTTAACATTACATGATATGTTTGCTAATGTATAGTCTAAATGTCCTCCTTACCTAATTACCATGCTTGGAATATGCTGTGAATGTCCCCTTTATCTTCATGCATGCCTGTTTTTGGACATTAATCATTTATTGCCCTACATGCATATTTACAATCAATAACCTCCCCACCATGCAACCCTGGGTCCATTTATATCTCTAGCCTATAGTCCCTTGAACAATGTATATTGTCAGCTCCATTGTACTGTTTGACCCTCCCCCACCCCTCAAATGTTTTAAAATATCAGGTGTGTTTCTTAACCTAATTAGAACCCCTCCCCCACCCCTCAAATGTTTTAAAATGTCAGGTGTGTTTCTTAACCTAATTAGAACCCCCCCCCCACCCCTCAAATGTTTTAAAATGTCAGGTGTGTTTTCGACCCTAATTAGAACCCCTCCCCCACCCCTCAAATATTTTAAAATGTCAGGTGTGTTTTCGACCCTAATTAGAACCCCTCCCCCACCCCTCAAATGTTTTAAAATATCAGATGTGTTTCTTAACCTAATTAGAACCCCTCCCCCACCCCTCAAATGTTTTAAAATGTCAGGTGTGTTTTTGACCCTAATTAGAACCCCTCCCCCACCCCTCAAATGTTTTAAAATGTCAGGTGTGTTACTTAACCTAATTAGAACCCCTCCCCCCACATTAAAATTGATCAATGGGCCATCAGAGGGGGTGATTAATCTTATAAGTGGGCCTTATGTTTTTTTTCTAATTTAAATAACAAACACACATATTAATAATGTTTGACTGCTGTTGTTCAGTAATGTTTTTGTGTAATCTGATATCCAAGTTATGTTTTAAATTCCTTATATTATTTTTTTTTTGTTTTTTCACTCCACAGTTTCCGTCCAGTACACAGGAATGGCAGACTGTGGCCTCCCAGTTCGCTGACCGTTGGGACTTTCCCAACTGTGTCGGGGCGATTGATGGGAAGCATGTCCGCATTGTGCCACCACCGCATTCGGGGTCTTATTTCTATAACTACAAGGGATTCCATAGTGTAGTTTTGATGGCGGTGGTCTCGGCACATTTGGACTTTCTGTTTGTGGATGTGGGGAAGAACGGCCGGATGTCTGATGGAGGAGTGTTTGCACAGACCGAGCTGTGCCAGCGTCTCCAGACTGGTGGCCTGGGATTGCCACCTGATGACCAGAATGTGGATGGACTCCCCTCAGTTTTTATCACTGATGAAGCGTTTGCTCTCAGTGAGCACTTGATGAGGCCGTTCCCCCAAAGAACACTCACCCCTGAGAGGAGGGTATTTAATTACCAGCTGGCCAGAGCAAGAAGAGTTGTGGAGAATGCCTTTGGGATTCTGGCCAGCCGGTTCCGTTTGTTCCTTTCAGCCATAAATCTGGCGGACTATAAAATTAATCGCGTCATACTTGCTTGCTGCATACTACATAACTTTTTACGTAGACATTCTGCTACATATCTAGTGTGTCACGTCAAGTGCGTGAGCGATATGTGAATTATTTTAATGGTCGGGGGGCCATTGCTATTCAAGAAGAGCTTTAATTTTACAAAATTAAAAAAAAAAAATTTTAGAAAAAAATATCTTGTTTTTATTCTTGTTTGCATTTAGTTTGGTCTGTCTCCTAGTGCACTTGTAGTAGTGACAAGTGCATTTACCTTTAGTTAATAAGGCCCTTTGTCACTGTAACCACACAAAAATTTACTAAACATATTATTGAGAAATAATCAGCCACACACATTGTAGTAGTAAAAACATTTTACTGTGTGCACATTGAAAGGTGCATTTTTTGAAACATTTTTTTTTTTTTTGGTTATTTTTTTTTTTTTTTTAATAATTTTTTTTTTAGAAAACGTTATTAAAGGCATATTTAAACAAAAATACACCTTGTTTAAAATCTTAAAATTCACAACAGTGTTTTGAAAAACATACAAAAAAATCAAAGAACTTACTAAGTTCAACATTTTAAGAACGGTGCTGGTGATGTCACCCTTGTAAATAGAAAATTTTTAATATGCTCAAAATTGAGCATTACAAAAGGATCAAGTCAACATGTGCTATCTCCCATCATGTGGGATCAATGTACGTGTTTTGTGTGTGCAATCCCTTTGTTCCTCTCACCACTCAATAATTTTGAGGATGAAGGGGTTGCAAACACAAAACAAGTACATTGATATCCCATGATGGAAGATAGCACATGATAACACACCGTGTGCATCATAAAAATTTCTTGGTAACGAAAAAACTTGTAACCAAAATTTCAAGAAGAAAGAAACTTCACAAGGAAATGAAGAACATGATTGATGTTTTTAGGCAAAACTTTATTATATTCTGTCCAAAGCATCAATCATGTTCTTCATTTCCTATTGCATGGAGTCCAGGCGAAGTTGCATGCTGTGAATTTGTTCACGCATTTTATCAATTTGGCCATTCCACAGCATTATCTGGCCAATCAGTCTTTGGGCACTGTCTGTGGTGAAGCTCACCTAAAATGTGTGAAAAAAACAAGGGTTAAAATATGCAATACAAATACATTACCTTATGCTGGGGTGTCAGTCACTCACTTGGTGGGGTTGAAAGGTCGCGCACTTCCTCCACCTCTCCTTCCTCCAGCTCGTCGGGTGGGCGTGGTCTTCGGCTGGGGCTTGGGCTATCTTCAGCCTCAGGCTGGTGACTTGGGGGGGTCCTGGGATCCTTGAACTGTTGTCTGAGTCTTTTCTCCTCTATGATAAGTCAACAAAAGGTATAGTTAAAACACAGTGATATTTTATATTTTTAAAAATAATCTGAAACGTTGGTTAGGAGTTATGGACAATTGCCTTTTTTTGTCCTCAAAAAATTAGAAGACAGGATGAACATTCCCTCTGAACAACAATTCTAAACAATACACATTTTCATGCAAGTTTCACAGATGCAGATACCTCAATGATCTCCTATGTGTATTACCCCTCTAAAATTTCTTTATGGTCACATAATACACTAGTGCTCGTGAGTCCAGATGTGGAAGCAGCTGCTGTGTCCTGTCTAGGGATGAGCCTAACACCCCCCTGTTCGGTTCGCACCAGAACATGCGAACAGGAAAAAAATTCGTTCGAACACGCGAACACCGTTAAAGTCTATGGGACACGAACATGAATAATCAAAAGTGCTAATTTTAAAGGCTAATATGCAAGTTATTGTCAATAAAAGTGTTCGGGGACCTGGGTCCTGCCCCAGGGGACATGAATCAATGCAAAAAAAAGTTTTAAAAACGGCCGTTTTTTCAGGAGCAGTGATTTTAATAATGCTTAAAGTCAAACAATAATAGTGTAATATCCCTTTAAATTTCATACCTGGGGGGTGTCTATAGTATGCCTGTAAAGGGGCGCATGTTTCCCGTGTTTAGAACAGTCTGACAGCAAAATGACATTTTGAAGGAAAAAACACATTTAAAACTACCGCGGCTATTGCATTGCCGACAATACACATAGAAGTTCATTGATAAAAACGGCATGGGAATTCCCCACAGGGCAACCCCGAACCAAAATTAAAAAAAAAAAATGATGTGGGAGTCCCCCTAAATTCCATACAAGGCCCTTCAGGTCTGGTATGGATATTAAGGGGAACCCCGGCCAAAATTTAAAAAAAAAATTGACGTGGGGTTCCCCCTAAATTCCATACCAGACCCTTCAGGTCTGGTATGGATTTTAAGGGGAACCCCGCGCCCAAAAAAAAAAAAAAAACGGCGTGGGGTCCCCCCAAAAATCCATACCAGACCCTTATCCGAGCACGCAACCTGGCAGGCCGCAGGAAAAGAGGGGGGGACGAGAGTGCGGCCCCCCCCTCCTGAACCGTACCAGGCCACATGCCCTCAACATTGGGAGGGTGCTTTGGGGTAGCCCCCCAAAACACCTTGTCCCCATGTTGATGAAGACAAGGGCCTCATCCCCACAACCCTGGCCGGTGGTTGTGGGGGTCTGCGGGCGGGGGACTTATCGGAATCTGGAAGCCCCCTTTAACAAGGGGACCCCCAGATCCCGGCCCCCCCCTGTGTGAAATGGTAAGGGGGTACTTACCCCTACCATTTCACTAAAAAACTGTCAAAAATGTTAAAAATGACAAGAGACAGTTTTTGACAATTCCTTTATTTAAATGCTTCTTCTTTCTTCCTTCATCTTCTTCTTCTTCTGGTTCTTCTGGCTCTTCTGGTTCTTCCTCCGGCATTCTCGTCCAGCATCTCCTCCGCGGCGTCTTCTATCTTCTTCTCCTCGGGCCGCTCCGCACCCATGGCATGGGGGGGGGAGGCTCCCGCTCTTCTCTTCATCTTCTTCTCTTCTTCATCTTCTTCTTCATCTTCTTCTTCTTCTTCTCTTCTTCCTTCTTCTCTTCTTCATTTCTTCTCCGGGCCGCTCCGCAGCCATGCTGGCATGGTGGGAGGCTCCCGCTGTGTGACGGCGTCTCTTCGTCTAACGGTTCTTAAATAACGGGGGGCGGGGCCACCCGGTGACCACGCCCCCCTCTGACGCACGGGACATGACGGGACTTCCCTGTGGCATTCCCCGTGACGTCACAGGGAAGTCCCGTCAAGTCACCGTGCGTCAGAGGGGGGCGGGGTCACCGGGTGGCCCCGCCCCCCGTTATTTAAGAACCGTCAGACGAAGAGACGCCGTCACACAGCGGGAGCCTCCCACCATGCCAGCATGGCTGCGGAGCGGCCTGGAGAAGAAATGAAGAAGAGAAGAAGGAAGAAGAGAAGAAGAAGAAGATGAAGAAGAAGATGAAGAAGAGAAGAAGATGAATAGAAGAGCGGGAGCCTCCCCCCCATGCCATGGGTGCGGAGCGGCCCGAGGAGAAGAAGATAGAGGACGCCGCGGAGGAGATGCTGGACGAGAACGCCGGAGGAAGAACCAGAAGAGCCAGAAGAACCAGAAGAAGATGAAGGAAGAAAGAAGAAGCATTTAAATAAAGGAATTGTCAAAAACTGTCTCTTGTCATTTTTAACATTTTTGACAGTTTTTTAGTGAAATGGTAGGGGTAAGTACCCCCTTACCATTTCACACAGGGGGGGGGGCGGGATCTGGGGGTCCCCTTGTTAAAGGGGGCTTCCAGATTCCGATAAGACCCCCACCCGCAGACCCCCACAACCACCGGCCAGGGTTGTGGGGATGAGGCCCTTGTCTTCATCAACATGGGGACAAGGTGTTTTGGGGGGCTACCCCAAAGCACCCTCCCAATGTTGAGGGCATGTGGCCTGGTACGGTTCAGGAGGGGGGGGCCGCACTCTCGTCCCCCCCTCTTTTCCTGCGGCCTGCCAGGTTGCGTGCTCGGATAAGGGTCTGGTATGGATTTTTGGGGGGACCCCACGCCGTTTTTTTTTTTTTTTGGCGCGGGGTTCCCCTTAAAATCCATACCAGACCTGAAGGGTCTGGTATGGAATTTAGGGGGAACCCCACATCAATTTTTTTTTTTAATTTTGGCTGGGGTTCCCCTTAATATCCATACCAGACCTGAAGGGCCTTGTATGGAATTTAGGGGGACCCCCACATCATTTTTTTTTTTTTTTTTTTTGGTTCGGGGTTGCCCTGTGGGGAATTCCCATGCCGTTTTTATCAATGAACTTCTATGTGTATTGTCGGCAATGCAATAGCCGCGGGTAGTTTTAAATGAGTTTTTTCCTTCCAAATGTCATTTTGCTGTCAGACTGTTCTAAACACAGGAAACATGCGCCCCTTTACAGGCATACTATAGACACCCCCCAGGTATGAAATTTAAAGGGATATTACACTTTTATTGTTTGACTTTAAGCATTAATAAAATCACTACTCCTGAAAAAACGTCCGTTTTTAAAACTTTTTTTTGCATTGATCCATGTCCCCTGGGGCAGGACCCGGGTCCCCAAACACTTTTTATGACAATAACTTGCATATAAGCCTTTAAAATTAGCACTTTTGATTTCTCCCATAGACTTTTAAAGGGTGTTCCGCGGCATTCGAATTTGCCGCGAACACCCCAAATTGTTCGCTGTTCGGCGAACTTGCGAACAGCCAATGTTCGAGTCGAACATGAGTTCGACTCGAACTCGAAGCTCATCCCTAGTCCTGTCCTTACGTTACACTGAATCATTTTTGAAGAAGCATTATATTTTCCAACACATCTACACCACATCCACAAATTATTGGAATACGAAAAATTATCAAGACATAAATGTATATGTCCAACCCTGTACCATCGTATTTTGCGAAAAAAAACCCGTCATTTTCTTTAGTATCATATGTCTTTTACAAATAACGGTCTTTATGAACGATGTTGTATAAACGAAAAAAATATGGATGAGCATGCAAGTTAAGTATCTCAATAGGAAAACACAACAAGTACTTACTTTTTTTAACCACTTGAGCCCCGGACCATTATGCTGCCTAAGGACCAGAGGTCTTTTTCCAATTTGGCACTGCGTCGCTTTAACTGCTAATTGCGCGGTCATGCAATGCTGTACCCAAACTAAATTTGCGTCCTTTTCTTCCCACAAATAGAGCTTTCTTTTGATGGTATTTGATCACCTCTGCGGTTTTTATTTTTTTTTATTTCAAAGTATTTTATTGGTGAGCATGAAGGCAATACAGTAATCATTCATTATGTATTAAACATTGTAAATGTTACAGTCATAAGGTAAACAGTAACAGAATATCCCAGTTAGTATTGGTAACCACTTCCATGCTGGGTGAGTTGTGAAAGGGATATATACCCAACTTATTTCTATAATCTGGTTTTAATTGACTAATAACCGACTTTCTATAGAGGTTGTATTTTGTTTGCATTAAGAGAGTCGATATACGAGTTTTGAACAGAAAGAAAACTTCTGTCGGAGGTGAGATATAGTTCTTATTGGGTCTCACAGTGGGTCCGGTTAGTGAGCTTTTCGAGTATCATCGTGTTTGTTTAGAGTTCGTTATGCCGATTGGGTATTTGATATGGAGGTGAAGTGGAGAAGTCATTTGCCTATGTGGGTGTCTGTATGTAGGCCGTGGGGAATGGGGGAGGCGAGGGGAGGTGGCAATTAGAGGTAGGGGAGTATGGAGGGAGAGGAAGGGAAAGAGGAGGAGAGGGGAAGAGAAATGAAAAAAAAAAAAGGGGGGGGGGATGGGATTGGGGGGTCTCTGACTTCCCTTGATATATGTTATCTAGTTGTAATGTTTCAAAGGGATATCGGGTTGACCTTGGGGAAAAACCCCAATGTAGTAAGGAAGAATCGATGGTGGAGAGTTTGGATTTTATGACCTATGGGTCATCAGATTTAGATCTACTTTAGGTGGGTGGAATTAGCGTGTCTTTGTATTCAGTTGTGGATTGGTAATGTATCCAGCAGGCCCACTTGTGACTAAATTTTGTCGGCGTGTCTCGTGAAATATGTATGAGCTGTTCCATTTCTGCTACTCTGTTTATTCTGGTGAACCATTCTAGGAGGGTGGGTATTTGTTTTGAATTCCAATGTATAGGGATACATTGTTTTGCTGCATTGATCATGTGCATCATAAACGATTTGTGATACGTAGTGTGCGACAAAGATGAGAGGTATAGAAGAAATTGAGCAGGTGTGAAGTCTAGTTTGTAGGTGGTAACTTGCATGATTATGCGATGGACCTCAGCCCAAAAGGTTTGCAATGGTGTGCAAGACCACCAGATATGAAGAAGGGTACTCTTTTCTTGGTGACATCTCCAGCACGTTTCGGGGATGACAGCTTTAAATTTATGTAACAGCTCTGGGGTATGATACCATCTAGCCTGGATTTTGAACCCATTTTCTTGGGTGGTGACATTAATTGAGCCCTTATGTATGTTCAGAAATATTTGTTCCCATCTGTCTTCCGTGATTTGGATGGATAAATCTTCCTCCCACTTTCTGCATGACCGGCTTTCATTTGCTTTGAGATCAGCGAAGAGGAGGTTGTGTATGTAAGAGATAAGATGCGATTGTGGTGTTATCTTGGTACATAGTGATTCAAAAGGATTGAGCGGTCTGGAACAGTGACCGCTTTTGTCTAGGATTTTGAGGTAATGGGCTATCAGCATGTATGTCCATTGAGGTATAGGTGATTTCTCTGAACGGGCGGCAATTTGAGCTGCCATGAGTAGGTTACCTTGGTGATAAAATTGGTGGGCTCTGATTTGTTCCTGCGACCAATTGGCCGACAGATATTGGTGATGCATTCTTGGAGGGAAGTTGGGGTTCAGCTTTATTAGAGTCAGTGGGCTGGGGATAGAGGATATGGATGTTTTTTTACGTGCTTGGTGAAAGTATTGTATGGTGGGTCCTATCGTTGGGTGTGAGTGAATGTCCGGGGAGAGATGGTTTGGGGAGATCCAAGGGAGTGAGCTCAAGTTTAGTTTTGGGAAGGAAGCCTCTAACGAGACCCAGTCTTTCTGTTGAGTATGGACATTCCAATCCACTATCCTGGCTAGGTGAGTGGCTGTGTGGTAGTGAAGAATGTTTGGGAGGCCTATGCCTCCTAGGTTTTTCGGACGGGTAAGTTGGTTGTGACCGATCCTATGTCTGTGTTTCCCCCATAAGAAGCTGGAACATATCTGTCTGTAAGTTTAAAAAGAAGGAAGGAGGGATCTGTATCGGGAGTGTCTGTAAGAGATATAGAATCCTTGGTAGAGCGTTCATTTTTAATATGGCCGCCCTACCAAACCATGAGAAGATCGGTTTGTTCCAGGATTTGAGATCCGAAGTTAGTTTATTTAGAAGGGGGAGGACATTTTTGGCATATAAATCAGAGATTTTGGAAGGGATTTGAGTTCCCAGATATGTGATCGAATCATGTTTCCAAAGGAAGGGGAAATTTTCCTTGCATCGATCTACTTGACTTTGGGGTAGTGATATATTTAGGGCGAAAGATTTGGTGAAGTTGATCTTTAAGTTGGATAAGGTCTGGAAGAGCTTGAATTCGGATAATAGTATTGGCAGAGTCGTCAGTGGTTGTGTGAGGAACAGTAATATATCATCTGCGTAGGCAGCATATTTGTACTCTTTCTTCGGAGACCTAATTCCCTTTATGTCTGGGTTAATTGTGAGTTTGCGGAGGAAGGGTTCGAGGGTGAGTATTAAGAGAATAGGTGACAGGGGGCATCCCTGTCTGGTTCCATTGCGGATAGGGAAGGCGTTTGACAGAGTGCCATTGACCCTTACTTTAGCTGAGGGGTTGCTGTATAATGATAGGATCAGCCCAATCAACTTCAGTCCCAGGCCTATGGCTTGTAAAACCGCCGACATGTATTCCCAGGACACTCTGTCAAACGCCTTCTCTTCGTCTAGTGACAAGAAAAAGCCCTTTTGTTTTGTTTGGGACATCATGTGGTGTAGATTAATTGCTTTGATGGTGTTGTCCCTGGCTTCACGTCCAGGGACGAAACCAACTTGATCTTGGGAGATTATGGAAGGCAATATGGCTAGCAATCTGTTGGCTAATATCTTGGAAAATATTTTTATGTCCACATTTAATAGTGAAATTGGTCTGTAATTTCCTGTTTGGGAGAGGTCCTTTCCTTCTTTGGGGATGACCACAATGTGGGCCTCCAACATTCCCTTTGTAAGAGGGTTTGTAGGGGAGAGTGAATTAAAGGTCTTAAGAAAGGGGGTTTAGAGAGTACTTAAGAATGTCTTGTAGTATACCGCTGGGAGACCGTCAGGTCCCGGGCTCTTTCCAGGTTTAAGCTGTTTAACTGCCTGTTCCCATTCCACGGGAGAAATCAGTAAGTCAAGGGATGCTATTGTTTCTTGGGGTATTTTCCCTGGGGCATATTGCTCTAGGAATGCGTCAATGTTCAGAGTCCTTTGGGGTGCTGGGGTCGAGTCATGTGCAGAGGTACGCAAGTCGTAAAGGGAGGCATAATATGTTTCAAATTCCTTAGCTATGTCTTCATTGTGCGTGAGGAGATGTCCCTTAGCAGAATGTAACTGGTGGATTGTGTTATTGTTTTGTTTCTTACGGAGGGCCCGTGCGAGTAGGTGGCCACTCTTGTTCCAAAATTCGTAAAAGAGTTTGTGAGACAAGATGAATCTTTTTTTGAGATTGAGATGTAACTCCTCCTTAATAAGTGTGCGTATCTCCGTTTGTTCGGAGTGCGTTTGTTGAGCTAGAGTATGTTTATGTAGGGTCTCAAGTTTTTTCAGTTTAGCAAATAAGTTGGATAGTGTAGCTTTCTTCGCCCTTTTGATAGAAGCAGCTAGTGATATCAGTTTGCCTCGTATGACACATTTGTGAGCTTCCCATTGTGTCTGGGGAGATGTGTCTGGGGTGTCATTGTCGATGAAATAGTCCTTAAAGCAGGAACGGATCTCCTGTACATGTATTGCGTCTGTTAGGAGGGTAGGGTCTAATTTCCAAATTTACATTCTGTGGTGCATGTCAGGAAAGGTAAGAGTCATGGAGATGGGATGGTGGTCTGACATTATCATGGGGTCTATAGTTGCCGCAGTCAGAGTCGAGAGGTCTTGTTGTGAAAGAAATAGATAATCAATGCGAGAATATTTGTTGTGGGGAGCGGAAAAAAAGGTAAAGTCTTTGTCTTTTGGGTGGAGGATGCGCCATGCATCATGGAGAGAAAGTTCTTTTAGGCAACCCTTGATTTGTTTCAGGGCCCTGTATGGTAAATGAGATTTGCCTGTGGAAGTGTCAATTAGAGGATCTAAGGGGACATTTAAATCGCCCCCCAAGACTAAGAGGCCTTCCTGGAAGGCTGCTAGTTTCTCTATCACTGTTCTGAAAAAGGGGACTTGGGCAGTGTTGGGGCTATATAAGTTTGCAAGAGTGATCGGTCTCTTTTTAAACGTGCCTTTAAGGAAGATGAATCTGCCTTGATCGTCTAGAAGAGTGTCTGTAACTTGCAAGGGTACGTTTTTGGAGAGGAGTATGGAAACTCCTTTAGTTTTTTAGGTTGGGGCTGTGGCATGAAAGTGGTGGGGGAAAGAATGGTTCGTCAGTTTAGGTATGTTGTTACCGTCAAAGTGGGTCTCTTGGAGGAAAACCAAATCTGCCTTTGCGCTTCGCATATGGGCTAGCAACTGCGAACGCTTTTCAGGTATGTTTAATCCTTTCACACTGAAAGAAATTATTTTCAAGGAGAGCTTAGCGGGTGATGTTTGGCGGTGTGCCATTGTCAGCTAGCCTGGGTATAAGCTACCTAGCTTATTGTTTAGCAGCAGGGAAGTCAGAGATGGGGGATGGATATCGAAGATAAAAAATGTAGTGGGGGGGAGGGGAGTAGTGATATGTGGAGGAGGGTGGGTAGTAAGGGTATTATCGGGTGAGGAGTGTGGATGTTGGAAATGAAGGGGGCAATCTGGGAGATATACCGGTTGTGGGGACTGACCTGCAGTCCCACTTACAGAGTCTGCGGGGAACCGGTTTGGGTCAGCGGTATCTACCTGAGTCCGCTGGTGGTGGGGGTGGCAAGTGACGGTCAACCAAGGGAGTGAGTCCCGTGTCCCATTGAGGTCATCGGGGCTAAGTGTAAATTTTCCTGTGTATCGTGTCAGGGTTTCTAGAGAGATATGAAGTTGTCTCTTGAATGTTCCCGACAAAAAGTGTATGATTTCTTACTATGGTGAGGCAGTGTGTTATAGGCTTGGGGAGAACGGAGGAGGATGATGGGTGTGTAAAGTCCGTGAGGTGCCAGAGATCTTATTGTCATTGGGGGTCTATTTGTTATTATTGCAGGGGGAGAGTGCTTACTGATGTATGGGTCATGTGTAGGTGTCATGTGGTTGAGGAGTGTTGAATAGGTCAAGGTACATCCTAAACTAGAGATTAACACTATACCTTTGAGTGGTAAAGATCTCGGATGTTTTATTCATTCTTGATATTGAAAATATTGAAACTATTGAAACTATTAACTGAGGGTAAACAGTCTGGTCTACCTCACATAGGGTGAAATAGAAGGCATAGGCTATGAGATAGCTTGCAGGTACAACCCTACCAGAGAGGTAATGAAATAACAGTATTAACTGCAATGCGTGCATACCCGTGAGAGAAGAAGAGAAACTTATACAGAGCATCTCCAGGACCGAGGGGGACGTGCTCAGCTGCGATCTAATGAGACGTATCCTGTGTTTGATCCCCTGGAAACGGGAATAAGGGTGTGCTTTAAGTTTGAATCAGGAGGATAGTTTTACTCCTCTGGGCCTTATGTGTATAATGGTTGGTTGTAGTGTTTTGTCCTTCTTACCTGAGCACGTCCCTCTCGGCTCCCAGTTAGCTCTCCTCAGGTCTTGGTTCAAGCGATTTGATATGATAGAGATATCTATAAGAGGAGAAAGAGGAAGGGTGAATGCTTGTACAATAAATATACTATGAGGACATTTGAGTGCGTTTCTTGAGAGAGACACAACGGAAGGCAAAGTAAGTGTGATAAGGGGAGAGTTGTAGTAGGGTTAACGTGATATAGTATGAGTTGGAAGAAGGTGGTATGGTAGGAAAAGGGGAGATAAGGAGGAGGCAAGAGAAAGAGTGAGGAAGGAGGGAGAGGAAGGAAGGAGTTGTAGGTGGGTATTGAGATACTGCAGATGTCTTCAGAGGGGGATCCAAAGAAAGTTTCTTGATTGTGTTGTCGTAAATTGGGATTCAGAGACGGTATGACATCTGTTGGATATTAATACGTCTCTCTTCCTGTTGATTCAGTGAGAGGGTAAGTTCCAAGCTGTAACTACTTTAGTCCGGCAAGGTGATTAGTGGAGGATCAGAGTCGGTTTCTTGAGTAAAGGGCGGGAGAAAAGGTGGGTAGAACAACAGCTGGGGAGTGTGTCCTCTCTCTGCGTGGGGTGATTCACCACGTAGTGCAATGACAATGTTCCCTTCTCGCTGAGTTGTGGAGATAAAGATAAGGCACTATGTGGATATGTCTTCTGGAACCTAAAATAGAGATGTCATCAGGAATTCCAAGGTGGTGTCGCAGTGTCTGGTAACAGGTCCATTGGTCTCTCACAGGCTCTGAGGGTGTACAGCCGAGGGGAGCGTAGGACTCGATGTCATCCTTCCTGTGTCAGGTAGCTTCGATAAACCAGAAAGTGAGAACGAAACATCAAAAAAAAGGGAAAGAAGAAAAACCCATTAAAGCAAGCATGGGTGCTCCGTTTAGGTGATGCGGGCCCTGCGGTGTGCAGGGGAGGCCGTGGGGCTGCCATTCCGTGGCATTCCTGGATCTCTCAGCGGAGAGTGATGGGGCGCTGGGTGAGGGCGGCGACGGCCCAGGTTAAAGTTGCCGGCTTCTGCGATGCCATCCATCGATGTGGCTCTTTGCATTTGTGGTAGGCGGAAATCGCTATACCAATCAGATAGTGCAACTACTGGCAAGTCCAGGGTGGAAGAGAAGTGTTCTAGGTCCTCTGGAACCCTGAGAAGCGCTGTGCGACACATGTGTGTTGCTGGGAGGCCAAAAGGAAACTTCCAACGATACACAATCGATCTGGCTCTTAGTATGTCTAGTAACGGTCTCAGTTCGCGCCTTCTTTGCAAAGTGATATTTGAAAGATCTTGGTATATCTTGATGCTTGGGCCTTGGAAAGAAAGTTGATTGCGACTTCTGGATGCTCGCAAAATTTCTTCCTTAAGGGGGAAATCATTGAGGCAACAATCCGTATCTCTAGGGGATCTGTATCTCTTCCCCTCGGGCGTAGTGCTCTGTGGATACGTTCAAAAGCCACTGGAGTGTCCTGGGGCTTCTTGAGTAGCTCATTAAATATGGATGTCACTGTTTGAGGCAGTTGATTGGGATCGATTGATTCAGGGATCCCTCTTAGGCGGAGGTTGCGGCGTCTCCCGCGGTTATTGAGATCTTCCATGTGTCGGTTAATTTCTCTCAGGTGAACTGCATGAGATTCAGTTATTTGCTGTACATGGCATAAAGCTGCATCCTGGCGTGTCTGTGTCATCTCTACCTCCTCCATTCTAATTGACATGGCCTGGAGGTCAGACCGCATGTCCAAAATGGCCGCCATAAGAGTGTTTTTTATATCCGCAGCCACGCTGTGTAAGTCATCCAGGCTGACAGCCGGCGGTTGTCTCTGTTCTGTCCCCATATCTGACGGGCTCTGGGCTCCAGAGCGGTGGGGGCTGTCACTCGGGGAAAAATGCAGTGCTTGCGGAGGCTGACTGTGAGGCCTGCGTCCTTCCCCTAGGCCAGGATCGGAAGATCTCGGGAATGTGTCTGTCACCCTGGGTTTCTTGGCTCCGTGGAGATCGGGACCGGGTAGCCGAGGCGCTGCGGGATGTTCTCACCATAGTAGGGGAGACTAGAGAGCTAGAAAGCTGAAGATGCCGGACCTCATGGACGGGAGCTACGGATCTACACGTCCATCTTGGAGTGGCACCAGACCACGCCCCCGCGGTTTTTATTTTTTGCGCTATAAACGGAAAAATACCGAAAATTTTGAAAAAAAATGATATTTTATTAAAAAAAAACAATAAACTAAATTTTAGTCATACATTTAGGCCAAAATGTATTCGGCCACATGTCTTTGGTAAAAAAAATGTCAATAAGCGTATATTTATTGGTTTGCGCAAAAGTTATAGCGTCTACAAACTAGGGTACATTTTCTATAATTTACACAGCTTTTAGTTTATGACTGCCTATGTCATTTCTTGAGGTGCTAAAATGGCAGGGCAGAACAAACCCCCCCCAAATGACCCCATTTTGGAAAGTAGACACCCAAAGGAAATTGCTGAGAGGCATGTTGAACCCATTGAATATTTATTTTTTTTGTCCCAAGTGATTGAATAATGACAAAAAAAAAAAAATATTTACAAAAAGTTGTCACTAAATGATATATTGCTCACACAGGCCATGGGCCTATGTGGAATTGCACCCCAAAATACATTCAGCTGCTTCTCCTGAGTATGGGGATACCACATGTGTGGGACTTTTTGGGAGCCCAGCTGCGTACGGGGCCCCGAAAATCAATCACCGCCTTCAGGATTTCTAAGGGTGTAAATTTTTGATTTCACTCTTCACTGCCTATCACAGTTTCGGAGGCCATGGAATGCCCAAGTGGCACAAAACCCCCCCAAATGACCCCATTTTGGAAAGTAGACACCCCAAGCTATTTGCTGAGAGGCATATTGAGTCCATGGAATATTTTATATTTTGACACAAGTTGCGGGAAAGTGACACTTTTTTTTTTTTTTTTTTTGCACAAAGTTGTCACTAAATGATATATTGCTCACACAGGCCATGGGCATATGTGGAATTGCACCCCAAAATACATTTAGCTGCTTCTCCTGAGTATGGGGATACCATATGTGTGGGACTTTTTGGGAGCCTAGCTGCGTACGGGGCCCTGAAATCCAATCACCGCCTTCAGGATTTCTAAGGGTGAAAATTTTTGACTTCACTCTTCACTGTCTATCACAGTTTCGGAGGCCATGGAATGCCCAGGTGGC
This sequence comes from Lithobates clamitans, assembly GCA_037952925.1. Lineage (NCBI taxonomy): Eukaryota > Metazoa > Chordata > Amphibia > Anura > Ranidae > Lithobates > Lithobates clamitans. The sequence goes on from JBBGZY010000561.1 coordinate 5,256,218, forward strand.
ACAAAACCCCCCCAAATGTCCCCATTTTGGAAAGTAGACACCCCAAGCTATTTGCTGAGAGGCATGGTGAGTATTTTGCAGCTCTCATTTGTTTTTGAAAATGAAGAAAGACAAGAAAAAACATTTTTTTTTTCTTTTTTCAATTTTCAAAACTTTGTGACAAAAAGTGAGGTCTGCAAAATACTCACTATACCTCTCAGCAAATAGCTTTGGGTGTCTACTTTCTAAAATAGGGTCATTTGGGGGGTTTTGTGCCACCTGGGCTTTCCATGGCCTCCGAAACTGTGATAGGCAGTGAAGAGTGAAATCAAAAATTCACGCCCTTAGAAATCCTGAAGGCGGTGCTTGGTTTTCGGGGTCCCGTACGCGGCTAGGCTCCCAAAAAGTCTCACACATGTGGTATCCCCGTACTCAGGAGAAGCAGCAGAATGTATTTCGGGGTGTAATTTCACATATTCCCATGGCATGTTTGAGCAATATATCATTTAGTGACAACTTTGTGCAAAAAAAAAAAAAAAATGTGTCTCTTTCCCGCAACTTGTGTCGCAATATAAAATATTCCATGGACTCGACATGACTCTCAGCAAATAGCTTGGGGTGTCTACTTTCCAAAATGGGGTCATTTGGGGGGGGTTTGAACTGTCTTGGCATTTTATGCACAACATTTAGAAGCTTATGTCACACATCACCCACTCTTCTAACCACTTGAAGACAAAGCCCTTTCTGACACTTATTGTTTACATGAAAAAGTTTTTTTTTTGCAAAAAAATTACTTTGAACCCCCAAACATTATATATTTTTTTAAAGCAAATGCCCTACAGATTAAAATGGTGGGTGTTTCATTTTTTTTTCACACAGTATTTGCGCAGCGATTTTTCAAACGCATTTTTTAGGGAAAAAACACACTTTTTTAAATTTTAATGCACTAAAACACACTATATTGCCCAAATGTTTGATGTAATAAAAAAGATGATCTTAGGCCGAGTACATGGATACCAAACATGACATGCTTTAAAATTACGCACAAACGTGCAGTGGCAACAAAATAAATACATTTTTAAAAGCCTTTAAAAGCCTTTACAGGTTACCACTTTAGATTTACAGAGGAGGTCTACTGCAAAAATTAGTGCCCTCGATCTGACCTTCGCGGTGATACCTCACATGCATGGTGCAATTGCTGTTTACGTTTGACGACAGACCGCCGCTTGCGTTCGCCTTAGCGCGAGAGCAGGGGGCGACAGGGGTGCTTTTTTTTTTTTTTCTTTATTATTTTTAAACTGTTCCTTTCATTTTTTTTTTAATCATTTTTATTGTTATCTCGGGGAATGTAAATATCCCCTATGATAGCAATAGGTAGTGACAGGTACTCTTTTTTGAAAAAATTGGGGTCTATTAGACCCTAGATCTCTCCGCTGCCCTCAAAACATCTGACCACACCAAGATCGGTGTGATAAAATGCTTCCCCAATTTCCCAATGGCGCTATTTACATCCGGCGAAATCTAAGTCATAAAATGCTCATAGCTTCCGGTTTCTTAGGCCATAGAGATGTTTGGAGCCACTCTGGTCTCTGATCAGCTCTATGGTCAGCTGGCTGAATCACCGGCTGCATTCTCAGGTTCCCTGTTGAGACAGGAGAGCCAGAGAAAAACACGGAAGACGGTGGGGGGGGGGGCATTCCCTCCCACGGCTTGTAAAAGCAGTCTAGAGGCTAATTAGCTGCTAGGATTGCTTTTACATGAAAGCCGACCGCTGGCTGAAAAGAATGATACCAAGATGATACCTAAACCTGCAGGCATCATTCTGGTATAACCACTCAAAGTCGTGAATGGCGTACCTGAAGACAAAAAAATGGTTAACAATAAAGCACAGTAAACGGTAAAGTATAAAAAATTGCATACCTGAAAAGCAAACATGATAAAACATAACAATAAAACATTGCAGAATAGAATACAGTAAAAAAGAGCAGAACAATAGAGAGAATAGAGAGAGAGAGAACAATAAAACGACAACTATTTTTTTTTATTTTATAAATTTTTTTTTTTTTTTACACTTTTTTTGTAACTAACTTTTATAACGGTAACCGGTTCCAGGTTCGGGTCTCTCAAAATGCGATGGCATCTTGGGAGACCCTGTGAAAGTGTGCCTAGTCTGTGCAATGCTGTACCCTACGCTAATACTCAACTAGTGCATGGTAGCGTTCAAAACATTCACCAATGCAAAGACCAGGATTGTCAGGACAGGAGGGACAATAATAGCGGGTGTCACGCCTATATTCGCGCTTGCTGCAGACACAACATCTTTTTTGGGGGGGTTAGTTGGGTAGGGGTACTCGGGAGGACATAAGGAAAATGCCTCTCATGCAGCTGACTGCATTTGGTTGGGGATGTGAATGGGGGAAGTACGGGCGCTGCAGAAGCAGTGGGTTCCCAATTAGGATTGGCGAATGCAGCAGGAAGGGCACTATGGGAACGACGGGCCTGTGTTTGTCTTCTTGGTGGCAGCGGGACACTACGTGTGCTTGCACCTCACCAGCTTAAACTGCACTTATGGGACTCGCCACGTCACCAAGTGTTACTGCAGTGCTGGTTTGACCACGACCGGGGTGTACTAGGCCGCTGGTGCTTGCCAGTTCACCAAAACGCTACCAAAAAAACTGTTAGCGATCGCAGGGATCAGGCCTGACTCTGCGAACGCTGCAGTTATGCGTTAAGTGTTTTGTAAGTGACAGTGATCGATCGATACTGCATTTGGGTGGGCTGAGCTGGGCCGGGCGGAGGGGCAAAATGCAGGTGCTAGCAGGTATCTGGGCTGATCCCACTAACACTGCGTTTTTGGGAACCCTAAACTGCTGGGGACGCTAGTATAGATCTGATTGGATCAGATATTGATCTGTTCAGATACTATACCACTAAGGGAGGTGTATGCTGCGTGCGTGGGTGTTAGCGGTACTGGCGCTAACTTGACGCTGCTTGGGGCTGGTGCCTGCCAGTTCACCAAAATACTACCAAAAAAACTGTTAGCGATCGCAGGGATCAGGCCTGACTCTGCGAACGCTGCAGTTATGCATTTAGTGTTTTGTAAGTGTCAGTGATCGATCGATACTGCACTTGGGTGGGCTGGGCTGGGCCGGGCGGAGGGGCAAAACACAGGTGCTAGCAGGTATCTGGGCTGATCCCGCTAACACTGCGTTTTTGGGAACCCTAAACTGCTGGGGATGCTAGTATAGATCTGATTGGATCAGATATTGATCTGTTCAGATACTATACCACTAAGGGAGGTGTATGCTGTGTGCGTGGGTGTTAGCGGTACTGGCGCTAACCTGACGCTGCTTGGGGCTGGTGCTTGCCAGTTCACCAAAATATTACCAAAAAAACTGTTAGCAATCGCAGGGATCAGGCCTGACTCTGCAAACGCTGCAGTTATGCGTTTAGTGTTTTGTAAGTGACAGTGATCAATCGATACTGCACTTGGGTGGGCTGGGCGGAGGGGCAAAACGCAGGTGCTAGCAGGTATCTGGGCTGATCCCGCTAACACTGCGTTTTTGGGAACCCTAAACTGCTGGGGATGCTAGTATAGATCTGATCGGATCAGATATTGATCCGATCAGATACTATACCACTAAGGGAGGCGTATGCTGCGTGCGTGGGTGTTAGCGGTACTGGCGCTAATCTGACGCTGCCTGGGGCGACGCATATCACCGCCGGGCGATCAGGGGGCTAAACCTTTATTCGGTAATAAACGGCGGGTGCCCTGACACTATAAAAAATAAACGAACTAACCAGCGTCAACCGTAATGCCCCGTACACACGGTCGGATTTTCCGATGGAAAATGTCCGATCGGAGCGTGTTGTCGGAAATTCCGACCGTGTGTGGGCGCCATCGGACATTTTCCATCGGATTTTCCGACACACAAAGTTGGACAGCAGGAGATAAAATTTTCTGACAACAAAATCCGATCGCGTCAATTCCGATCGTGTGTGGCCTGTTCCGACGCACAAAGTGCCACGCATGCTCAGAAGAAATTCCGACACGGGACAGCTCGTTCTGGTAAACTTAGCGTTCGTAATGAATAAAGCACTTTCGTCACTCTGCAATGTAAAAAGTGGTTTAATACAGCGCACTCTCTTCTTCTTTATAATGTGACAAGAATTAAGTCGTTTTGATGCTCATATTCACACACACTTCTCACAAACTTTTTTCGTTACTATTTATCGGGATTCCCTCAATATATTTTGATTTCTCACATCTGACAACATATTTTTTTTTTACTTTAATGTAGAATCTTTTTTTGTGTTTCTCTTTTTATTTATTTTTTTTTTTTTGGTGATTTTGATTTGTACTCCTGAAAATGTTTGTGTGTTTTTTGTGACAAGTTCCCACAACACCATTGATATGTTGTTCTATTTAATCTGTAGGAGGAGATTGTTTGGTGTTGTTGTCCCTTGTTAATTTCACATTGTACTTTAGAAATGTACCTGAATCCTCACCAACAAACTGTCCTTTTTGGATGAAAACACACACAGGAGAGTAGAATTTACCTAAAAATATTTTATTAAGGGGTCACAACTATAAACAAAGAGGGAGGCAACGCTGGAGAAACTGCAGAAGTGGGCGAAGCCTTGGACTCCCAGGGCAGACATCAATTATTTAAAAAATTGGTGGCCTGAGGAGTCCTTATCTAAGGGAGGGCAGTCTGGTCCAGAAGTCCCAGAGATCCGGAAAGCAGCAGATGACATCTGTGTCCCCAGGCTGTGGTCATACGAGAGACTGCATCTTCTGTCAGACCAGAGTGAACCCAGGGCAATCACTCTCAGGTCTTCTTTCCACGCTTCCTTACAGGCTTTGGCTGTGGTGGTGGAGTTGTGGCAGCAGGAGGAGGAGGAGGAGGAGGAGGAGGAGGAGGAGGATCGTCCCTCTCCATGACATCCGTCTTGGGTGTCAGTTCCCCACTCTCCCCCTTACGAAGGACTTTATAAATCAGGTCCTCAGAAATCTTGCGTTGGCCCTCCTGCATGCCCAGCAATTTGGTGGCAGCCATGCAGGCAAAGGCCTCTGCAGGACTGGGGAAGGCTCTGAGGGACGCCGAAGCCTCCTGGATCAGCCTGTATGCTGAATCCTGCACAGGACTGGGAGTGGCCTTCCTGGCCCTTTTATATGGCAGGTGGAGGGGAGGGACCTGAGACTCAGTCAGGCTGCGACTTGTCCCAGGCTTCTCTTGGCTGCCACTTGTCCCTGGCTTCTCTTGGCTGACACTTAGCCCCGCCTCCTCCTGGCTGCCACTAATCCCCGCCTCCTCCTGGCTGCCACATTCCACAGCCTCCTCCTGGCTGAGGTCTTCCTGTGTATGAAAAAGGGACATAGTTTTAGTATTGTTTTCATCAATCACACACAATTTTCACCTCCTGACTGCTGCAAATTGAATGTTAACAAATATAACAGACTATCCTTCTGAGCCCAGCATTTTGCATTCTTGTCCCAATTATTTTTGCCCACTACTGTCTATTGATATGTAAAACACTTTTTTTAATCAGCAATTAGTGATCAATAATAACATCTAGTAAACATCATTTCTTTATTGCCCAGAAATCTGTAGAGGAATGCTATACCTGACTCCAGCTGGGCTCCTCCACTTCTTCCTGGCTGGAAGGCCCAGGTTGGACATCAGAAGCCTCAGCTGGGGTGGAAGGAAGAGTGGAATGAAGAGTGGAGAGGGATTCCCTGACTTCAGTGTGGTCTGACAGAAATCGCAGTCTCTCATAGTACCACAGCCTGGGGACATAAACGTCATCTGCTGCAGCTCCGGACCTCTGGGAATCTGTGACCTTCTTGCGCTCCCTAAGATAAGTGCTCCTCAGGCCCCCAATTTTAGCTTTTAAATAAGGGATGGTTGCTGTGGGGACCACCGGCGTCACCAACTCCAGCAGTTTCTCCAGCGCTGCCTGCCTCTTCTGTTTGTGGTTATAGTGGGGGTGTCTGACCTGCCACAGACAGGGCAGCTCCCTGTACTTGTCAATAAACAGGGGCAGGAAATTGTGGTCGTTGAACCCATCCATTTTCTCTGCAAGACACAACACAAGACAAACCCTAATGTCAGGCCAAACTCCCCTAATCTTGTTACAATATAGGCTTCAATTTCGAAGCAGTATAGGCCCAAGTTTAGATCCTACCTTCGTTAGCACGATCGGCGTCTCCGATGCTCCTTCCTCCGCTCACAGATCGTACGTAAGACGCGCACGTTACGATTTATACACACTGCGCATGCGTATAACTCCGCCCGCCCCTGACTATTCCCCGCCCCTTTTTGTTCGGCGCAGTGGAGGAAGAGCACATGGCGGAGAGACAGCAGGATAGTGCTAAGTACAGCAACGAGGAGGAGGAGGAGGAGGAAAGGCTGGAGCCTGAAACGTCCCGATCCAGAAGGAGATTAAAGGACTCAAATATGTCCTTTGGGGAGATGTTGGAGATGGTGGACATCCTGAAGAAGGCCGACTATGATGGAAAGTATGGGTCTTACCCCAACCACAATGTCCGAAAGGCCAGGATCATGGCGAAAGTGGTCAGGAGTCTGCACCGGAAATTCGGGGTACGACGATCGAAAGATCAGCTCAGGAAGCGGTGGTCGGACCTGAAATTACGAGAACATGAGCAGTACAGAAAGATCCGGAGAGTGCTGCAAAAAAGTAAGTAGTTGTGCTGTGTTCCTATTGTTCTTGTGTTTATTACGTTCGTGCTGCTCCATGTGCTTTTAGGAACTGTTGTACAGTTTAAAATGGCAACTTTCATGTTCATGGGCACATTATTCGTTCGGATCACACATTTTTTTTTCGGACTATAAAATACCATTGTGTATGCATTTGGCCACCATTTTGAGGCCCTATACTTGTCTTCAAAGAATTGGGTTGTGTAGATGGCTTTGTTACTAGAATGAAATGCAAACTAGATTGTGTGTAAGGAGAGGACACTGAGCAGCTGTTTTCACATCTGGACACTGGAGCACTAGTGTGGGACACAAGAACACCCTTTTTATTAGGGGGGGCACACAGGTGCTCCAGTGTATACTATAGGGGGGTCTCCATCTGTGAAGCTTGCACAAAACAGGTAAAGTATTGCAGGTTGACAAAGGACACTAAAAAAAATACATCTTGGAACTCTGCTAAAATAGACAATTGTACCCCACTTCCAAGCAATGTTTCATCTTTAGAGTTCTGCCATCAAATATCTGTGTGCAAATTATACCATTTTTGTTTTACATAGGGGAGAAAAGACTCGGAGGACACCCCTCATCCGAGGAGACCAGAGCCCCCCCCCCCTCTGGAAGAAGGGAAAATCCCCCCAACACAAGAAGAGCAGGAGGAAGAAGACGTGGTGGAACTAGTCACCACAACAGGTGAGTGTCTGCGACCACAGGCTCAGATAAGAGATGGATGGCGGCATATTTTTTAGACCTAATTTATTTTGGGTTTCCTTTCTTTTTAGGTGATCGTGAGGTTGTGGATGAAGATCCTTTCACATCCGAAAGTGCCCAGATCCTGATCGGGGAGATCATGGGGTGTAATTTACAATTGGAAAACATCAAGCAAAACATCAGTGATGTTATTCCAAAATATAAAAACATCATTGATGTTTTGGGGCGAGTTTAAAGCCCCTCAAAATCACTTTCTTCTTTTGTCTGCTACAATGTGCGAAATGTTTTTGTGATTTTTCCCAAAGCCAAATTTGGAGGATGCACACAGTGTGTCAACATGTGCTATCTGCCATCACGGGAGATCAATGGACGCGTTTTGGGGGTGCAACCCCTTCCTCAATAATAAAGTAATGGTGAGGAAGGGCTTTCTCCCCCAAAACACATCCCTTGATCCCCCGTGATGGCAGGTAGCACATGTTGACATTGGGAAATTTGTGTGCATCTTCCAAATTTGGCTTTTCCAGGGGTGATTTCCCCCCATCTGAACGCAATATCAAACACAGTTCCTAAATACTCATGTCTGATATTGCCTTCCAGTTCTACCAAATGTGAACTTTGTAAGATCAAGATTTGTGTCTTTCTTGTGGGTTTTACACAGGCCTGTTTTCTATAAAATGCACATTTTGATTTTGGATAATGACACCACAAAATATGTTATACAACAAACATGTCGGTTTGTCAGAAAAACCTTTGGTAAATGCACATGTGATTGTGCTGGTATTAAAAAGATTGTTCATCAAGAATGTGTGGATTATTGTCTCAATGCTACAACACTTTTGGGGTGATGTAATTGTTGTTTGATGAGAAAATGGGGGTTATTTCCTAAGGGCAAATCCACTTTGCACTACAAGTGCAGTTTCAGTGCAGTTGCAAGTGCACTTGTAGTGAAAAGTGTCTTTGCATTTAGTAAATAACAGCCAACAGTGCTTTGTATAAGGTTACACAATCACGCCATTTTCTGGACTCCACACATTTCTGTCAGGGTCAGCTCAAACAAACACAAGCAGTAAATGTCCACAAAGAAGAGCCTGGGGGGAGATGCCTGTCAAGAACTTGAGGTCCTGCAGGCTTTTCCCTGTGGCCAAATACCGCAAGGTAGCGACCAACCTCTGCTCCGGAGTGATGGCTTGCCTCATGCAGGTATCCTGCCTGCTGATATAGGGGGTCAGCGAAGCCAACAAATGGTGAAACACGGGGTCCGTCATCCGGAGAAAGATCCTGAAATCATCAGGATTATTCTCACGGATCTCACGGAGCAAAGGCATATGACAGAACTGGTCACGCTGAAGCAACCAATTCTTGGTCAATGAAATCCTCCCCACCCTGTTCATGGACTGGACTTGTGTCAAGGTCAGGACCCCAACACCAAGCCCCCGCACAGCACGAACTGTACGAGGAGTACGCATACGAAACATGGCTAGAAAACGGTCGGCTGCTCAGAACGAAGTAACAGAACGCACTGAAGAACAGCAAGGCCTGTGAAGAGCGACCTGAAAAACAGCAACGAGCGGACAAGATCGCACAGAAAACTCCGATACGAACTGACTGCACGCACTGAAGAGCAAATACAAACCCACAAGCACAAACTGAACGGCAGAAAACGATCTGAAAGCCACGAGTCTGAAAAAGCGCGAATCGTCTCTCACCAAACTTTTACTAACACGAGATTAGCAAAAGGAGCCCAAAGGGTGCCTCGCTTGGTTCTGAACCGGCCTTTTCTAGTCTCGTCGTACGTGCTTGACGTCACCGCGTTCTTGGCGATCGAATATTCCGACAACTTTGTGCGACCGTGTGTAGGCAAAACAAGTTTGAGCCAACATCCGTAGGAAAAAATCCGAGGATTTTGTTGTCGGAATGTCCGATCAATGTCCGACCGTGTGTACGGGGCATAACACTTATACGGTGATCAGTGGTGAAAGGGTTAACTAGGGGGCAATCAAGGGGTTAAAACATTTATTCGGTAGTATATGGGGGTCCCAGACGCTATAAAACGCTGACGGCGATCCTAAATATTTACGTCCCTAACTAGCGTCACCAGCGACACTAATACAGCGATCAGAAAAATGATCGCTTAGTGACACTGGTGACGGGGGGTGATCAAGGGGTTAAAACTTTATTAGGGGGGGTTAGGGGGGTACCCTAGACCTAAAGGGGGCTAACAGTAACTATCCTAACACTGTAACTGTCACAAACTGACATCAATACAGTAATCAGAAAAAAAAAAAAAATCTGCTTGGTGTCAGTTTGTGACAGGGGGGGTGATTGGGGGGTGATCGGGGGGCGATCGGGGGGGGTTTTGTGTGCCTGGCATGTTCTACTGAGTGTGTTGTGTTGTGCACTCACATAGATGTCTTCTCTCCTCGGCGCCGGAACGGAAAATACCGAGCCGAGGAGAGATGACATAACTTCCTTTGCTGCTGTTTAGCATACAGCAGCAAAGGAATGTTCCCATTGGCCGATCGCGAGGGGGGGCCACGAACGGATGGCCTCCCCCTCTCCTCCGATCGCCGGGGAACAAAATACGACCGCCTCGGGCACCGGGGGGGTCCGATCGGACCCCCCACCCGCGGAAGGCAAATCACATACATGTACGTGATTTTGCCTGTCCGTGCCACCTTGCCGACGTACATCGGCGTGAGGCGGTCGTCAAGTGGTTAAGCAGCTTCTTTATTCGCCAATATTGTTCTGGCTCCCGACTTTTGATGTCAGACCACCGCTTCCTCAATTGTTCTTTAGACCGTTTTGTGCCAAATTTAGCTTCTAAAAACTGAGGACATTATTTTGTCCTTATGCATATTCGGTCGTGTGTACGGTCCTTTTTTGCCATCGTAGTCCTCCCTTCTCAATATGGACACCAGCTCCACCATCTCTTCAAAAGCCATGTGGTGGCCTTATATCTCCTCCTGGATGTGGATGGTTGTGGCTCCGGATTTTCCTCCGCGCTACTTTCACTGATTCTCCCCGCCATCTTTCTCTATCTACTCCCACTGCGCAACGAAGAGTGAAGGGGCGGGGACAAATCGTACTAAAGAGCGTCAGGGGCGGGCGACGCAGGCGGAGCATGACACATGCGCAGTGTATATAAAGCTATTACGATGGCCTACGTATGTCCGTGCGGAAGTAGCGAGCGTCAGAAATGAAGGTAAGATTAAACGTGTGTGTGTGTGTGTGTGTATGTGTCCCCTAGATTCTTCCTAAAATAATCCTGGGAGTTCTGACTGACATTACAGTTTTGATCTTGTGTCTTGTCTTTCAGCAACAATGAATCCCTTTAAAGAGGCAGATTTTTTGTCGCGATTTATTGACCTATATCAGGAAAAGAAAAACCTGTGGGAGGTCAAACACCCACTATATTACAATAGAGATGTAAGGAAGGCAACACTGGGCACACTTTTAGAATTTGTGAAGACTCGAGTCCCCCAGGCAGACCTCAAGTTTGTGGACAAGAAAATTGATATCTTGCGAAACATGTACAAGCGGGAACACAATAAAATCCAGGAGTCGCTCAGATCCGGTGCAGCAGCCGATCAAGTTTATGTACCCAAGTTGTGGTACTACCACAAAATGCGATTCCTGGATGACCAGACAGAAGCCAGGCAATCACTTTCGACCCTTCCCCCCACCCTTCCCTCCAGCCTTCCCCCCACTCTTCCCTCCAGCCTTCCATCCACCTCCACCCCAGCTAAGGAGTCCCAGGAAGAACTGGGCCTTTTCATCCCTGATGAAGTGGATGCGCCCAGCTTCAGCCAGGTATCCTTTTTTGTGGAATTTGTGATTGTGTAAATGTTATTAATGATGTTAACGTGTTAAATTTTTAAGTGCTTAATAAAAAATGACTTCATCACAAATATTAATATGTAGACATATCACTAGACAGTAGTTGCCAAAAATATACTTCTGCATAGGTGTGCGCAGCCTCTTGCATTAGGGTGTGCACCCCAAAGCTCAAATACATATGCATGTGTATATGTACTGATGGTATCAGTAGGGCAGTGGACAGTGTAATTTTGTTTATTTTCTTTTCCAAAAAATTATTTTCTTTTGTAACATTTTTTTGGGGGATGAAATCAGTGGTCTAAACAGGGGGCAATATGCACCACACAAGGTGATTAGGGTGTGCCCAGGCACACCTGGCACACCCTGTGGGCACGCCTATATACTTCAGATATTGTTGATCACCTGAAATAATGGTGGTGTCAAATAGATAGCCTTTACTATTTGTGGAGAATTATATCTGCAAGTCATGAGCTGAAAATTGTGTGTGATTGCGTAACACAAAATTACAACTATGTACCTTTTTTTGACACAGGATGACCTCAGCCAGGAGGAGGCCTTGACCAGTGGGAGAGAGGAGGAGGCCTTGCCCAGTGGGAGAGAGGAGGAGGCTGTGGCTGGGCCGAGTAGAAGCCGCACGGAGTGTCAGGTGCCTCCCCTCCGCATTCTCACCAAAAGGCCCAGGAGAATGACCCAAACTGAGGAGGAATCCCTAGCCCTCATACGTGAAGCAAGCCAAATCCTGAGTACACCACCCAATGCAGAGGAGGCGTATGGGACATATATGGCCACCAGATTGCTGGAATTGGAAAAGGGGCAACGCCTCCTCTGTGAGGGTTTGATTTTTCAGGCCTATCAGAAGGGCTTGAGAGGGGAGCTTACTGCTACCACGTATCTGGCAGATGAAGTCACTCCTCCTCCTCCTCCTCCTGCCCCAAGTACACCACCAGAGGCCCAGCCTCCAAGGAAGGCTGCAGAGAAGCGTGGAGGGAAGGCTGCAGAGAAGCGTGCAGGGAAGGCTCCACGGAAGAGTCGAAAGTGATTGCCTGGTTTCTGTCTGGTCTGACTGTGCTCCCTGTGCTCCCTAGTCGCAAGATATCAATTTTCTTGTCCTAAAACTTGATGTGTGTCCTGGGGGACGAAAGGCTTCACAGATTCTAAAAGTGTCTCCGGTGTTGCCTTCCTAATTTTTTTTTTCACCAAAATAAATGGATTTTTTGGTTACCTTACATTATTGACTATGTGTTTTGATTCCAAAACGACTTTTTGTTTGGGAGTAGGCAGGTACAGGTCAAAAAGACTATGGGGTTTATTTAATAAAAACAAATAGACTGTGCACTTTGCAGAGGGCAGTTGCCTCTGCAAGTGCAATTGCTTCAGAGTTTAGGAAATGAGGTAAGGCTTGACTTTGCAAAGAGTACCCAATCCTGTGCAAGGAAAATTAAAAAAACAGCATTTTTGCTTGCACATGATTGGATGATGGAAGTCAGCAGAGCTTCTGCTCATTTACTAAGCTCTGGAGCAACTGCTCTTGCAGAGGGCAACTGCACTTTGCAAAGTGCACAGGCTTTTTCCCTTTAGTAAATCAACCCATATGTGTGTTTTTGCCAAAAGGCTAAATCATTTCTAAAATCAAATGAAAAGTACTAGTGAAAAGTTCACTTTAGAAATTGCACAGCAAGTGCACTTGTTGGAAGTACAGTCGCTGTAAATCTGAGGGGAAGAACTGAAATGAGGGGAAGCTCTGCTGATTTTATCAATCATGTGCAAGAAAAAGTTTTTTTTTTTTTTTTGGGGGGGTTCCTTGCATGTGCCCCTCGGATCCACAGCGAAGGCACTTCAAAATGCTCTTTCTGTTCAATTCCAAGTAGAATTTGCACTTGTAGTGAAAAATTAATTTGCCTTTGGAAAATAACCCCCCCTATGTCTAATTAACAAGGGACACCAACCTCATTAAGGTTCATTAAAACAACACAAAATATTAAGGTTATTGTGGTAACTTGAAAATACAAAAATAAAATAAACAAAAAAAATGTTTGTATAATTTAGCACACATTGTAAAATAGATAAGTGTTGAAATCAATAAAAAAAAGATGAGTCCAAAATCTAATTTAATACTTTATTTATGGAGATCTGGCTTTTTAAAAATATCATATTAGTCATGGCATGAGGATAAATCATGAAGAAAGTAGTTTGTGAGAACTCTGTGTGAATATAAAGCAGAAAAACAACTTCATTCCTCTCGCATTATAAATAAAAAAAAAGCGCTGTATTGAAAGATCACAGAAGAGGAATGTGCTAGCTTCAATACAAAGGCTAGTTTTACCATACCGAGCGCTTCCGTCTTGTAATTGCTTCAGAGCATGCGTCAGTTTGTGTTCGTCGGACTAGCACACAGACGACCGGTTTGTCCGCTAGAAGGAAGAGTCCGTCGGATAGATTTAAAACATGTTTCAAATCTAAGTCCGTCCGTCAGCCCACACACGATCGAATTGTCTGACGAAATCCAGTACGTCGGACCAAGTCTGCCGTAAAGTCCGCTCGTGTGTACGCGGCATAAGTGCTAGAATACAACCTATAATCAAAACATCATCACTGATTTAATGTATTTTAACCACTTGTCGACCGCCCTATAACAGATTTACTGGTATAATTAGCTGTATGAATGCAATGTACAGTATATAAGTCATGTCTAAAATACATTGTTGCTAAATATTTTTTCAACCATCCTGCTAATCTCTTAACTAAGTAAACTAAGTCTAAGAAATAGAATACAACCTATAATCAAAACATCATCACTGATTTAATGTATCTTAACCACTTGTCGACCTCCCTATAACAGATTTACTGCTACAGGGCGGTTGTTCTGTGCAGAATCATGTATATATGCGTGATACTGTACTCCTGGGTAGGGGGCACGCACATGCACCGCCACCTTGGTGCTTTTCCTGTGATTAGTCACAGCAGATGCCAATCAGTGGATGCCAGCCAATAGATGTCCACCGGCACACGTTGATCGTCAAGGAGACAGGCTGGACAGAGCTCTGCATATGTAAACAATGCAGAGCTCTGTCCTGACAGAGGGGATGTGATGGATTTTCTTTCCCCTGCTAAGAAAATCCATCACATCCTTTAGTGAAAGCACCACACATACAGTAGTACACAAAAACACTGCTTAGGCACACATTTAACTCTTTGATCGCCCTAGATGTTTAACCTCTTCCAAACCAGTGTCATTAGTATAGTAACAGTGCATACTTTTAGCACTGATCACTGTGTCAAAATGTCTGCCGCAATATCGCAGCCCTGCTATAAGTTGTTGATCACCGCTATTACTAGTATAAAAATAAATAAATAAATACAAATTCCAGTATACAGTGGGGACAGAAAGTATTCAGACCCCCTTAAATTTTTCACTCTTTGTTATATTGCAGCCATTTGCTAAAATCATTTAAGTTATTTTTTTTCCCCTTTATTAATGTACACACAGCACATGGTCCTAAGTATTCAGACCTTTTGCTCAGTATTTAGTAGAAGCACCCTTTTGATCTAATACAGCCATGAGTCTTTTTGGGAAAGATGGAACAAGTTTTTCACACCTGGATTTGGGGATCCTCTGCCATTCCTAATTACAGATCCTCTCCAGTTCTGTCAGGTTGGATGGTAAACGTTGGTAGACAGCCATTTTTAGGTCTCTCCAGAGATGCTCAATTGGGTTTAAGTCAAGGCTCTGGCTGGGCCATTCAAGAACAGTCACACAGTTGTTGTGAAGCCACTCCTTTGTTATTTTAGCTGTGTGCTTAGGGTCATTGTCTTGTTGGAAGGTAAACCTTCGGCCCAATCTGAGGTCCTGAGCACTCTGGAGAAGGTTTTCGTCCAGGATACTTGGCCGCATTCATCTTTCCCTCAATTGCAACCAGTCGTCCTGTCCCTGCAGGTGAAAAACACCCCCACAGCATGATGTTGCCACCACCATGCTTCACTTTTGGGACTGTAATATACAGATGATGAGCAGTGCCTGGTTTTCTCCACACATACCGCTTAGAATTAAGGCCAAAAAGTTCTATCTTGGTCTAATCAGACCAAAGAATCTTATTTCTGACCATCTTGGAGTCCTTCAGATGTTTTTTAGCAAACTCCATGCGGGCTTTCATGTGTCTTGCACTGAGGAGAGTCTTCCGTCGGGCCACTCTGCCATAAAGCCCCGACTGGTGGAGGGCTGCAGTGATGGTTGACTTTCTACAACTTTCTCCCATCTCCTGACTGCATCTCTGGAGCTCAGCCACAGTGATCTTTGGGTTCTTCTTTACCTCTCTCACCAAGGCTCTTCTCCTAGCTCAGTTTGGCCAGACGACCAGCTCTAGGAAGTGTCCTGGTCGTCCCAAACGTCTTCCATTTAAGGATTATGGAGGCCACTGTGCTCTTAGGAACCTTAAATGCAGCAGAATTTTTTTGTAACCTTGGCCAGATCTGTGCCTTGCCACAATTCTGTTTCTGAGCTCTTCAGGCAGTTCCTTTGACCTCATGATTCTCATTTGCTCTGACATGCACTGTGAGCTGTAAGGTCTTATATAGACAGGTGTGTGGCTTTCCTAATCAAGTCCAATCAGTATAATAAAACACAGCTGGACTCAAATGAAGTTGTAGAACCATCTCAAGGATGATCAGAAGAAATGGACAGCACCTGAGTTAAATATATGAGTGTCACAGCAAAGGGTCTGAATACTTAGGACCATGTGATATTTCCTTTTTTTTTTTTAATAAATCTGCAAAAATGTCAACAATTCTGTGTTTTTATCTCATTATAGGGTGCTGTGTGTACATTAATGAGGAAAAAAATGGACTTAAATGACAAATGACTGCAATATAACAAAGTGTGAAAAATTTAACGGGGTCTGAATATTTTCCGTCCCCACTGTATATACCATATAGTTTGTAGACACTATAACTTTTGTGCAAACCAATCCATATACACTTATTGGGATTTATACCAAAAATATGTAGCAGAATACATATTGGCCTAAAATTAGATTTGATTTTCTTATTTTTTTTATTGGATATGTTTTTTTTTAGCAGAGTATAGTAATTAAAAAATATTGTTTTTTTTTAATTGCCAGACTTTTTTTTTATAGCACAAAAAATAAAGAACCCAGTGGTGATCAAATACCACCAAAAGAAAGCTCTACTTGTGGGGGGAAAAATATATACATTTACTTTTGGTACAGCACTGTATGACTGCGTAATTGTCAGTTAAAGCAACACAGTGCAAAAAATAGCCTGATCATGAGGGGGGTAAATCTTCCGGAGGTCAAGTGGTTAAGCATGAAATCACAACGGAATTCATTTACTTATATATCAAAAGCAGACTAGCATATATTCATTATAAGAAGCCATGGAAAAGTCTGATAAATATGTGCAATACACAGAAATATGATGTTTGCAATGATTTTATCTATCCAATAAAAATGTAGAAAAGTAATGTTCTGCCATTAAAATGTCAGTGAAATCTGCTGCAAGCATAAGGATGCATATGACCATCCCTCTGAGTAAAGATACATATGGAAAAGTAGTAAGAGATCTTATGAATGCAGAAACTGGAGAGTAAATGTTTGAACTAGGAACTAAGCAAGTGGACTGACTTTGAACTATCAATATTAAGGTGTGAATTGGAGAAGATAGCAATATACTATATTATAATGTAGTATCTTCTTCGTGTAGCTCTTGTCCTGAGCTGCATTAATCATTCATAGGCACAGATGTTTACATTTGTGATTTAGCCTTTTTAAAAAGATAAAAGAAATGTGTTTGAATGACACAGACATGCAAAGCAGGCAGAAAAATGTACAGCACTCTGCATTTTTCCTGACATGTTTCTGTGATCTGTGAGTAGTTTCACAAAGAATGATTTGGTTAGGTGATAATTATCACAAAAATAAGAGTGTGATTTTTTGACAATAATGTTTATGCTGACTTATATGGTGCCCTAACCGCTTGCCACTCATATAACACATATGTTCCAAGACCAAGAGGGTGGGCTTTTATGCTCACATGCTTCACATTTACAATAGTAAAATATAAATGTATAGGAACTAGATCAGGCTATGATGATTGCTACACCTTTTGTAGCCACCTTTTGGAGATGCATCTTTGGGTTGTCTCCAGGAACTTATATGGTAGTTGAAAGAGCATATGATGCCATACCTCAAAAGATCAAAATATTAATCATAAAACCTGACCACAGAGAGTAGTTGGTAAATTAGCAGAGGTCAACCAGAGGAGCATGGATGATACCAAGGGGGAGACAAAAGCGTGGTTGACAGTAAAGCTAGGGGTTTTGTCAAGGATAACCAAGCCAAGTGTAAAAACTAGAATGGTAAGCAAACATGTAGTCAGGAATCCCAGGTTGGTGCAGTTCAAGAAAAGTAAAAAAAAGTAAGGTCAGCGGGAAATATCAGTCCACACACATCAATGACTTTACACTCTGTACAAAAGGCAATTTAGAAGTTTAACAAGTTGTCCTCAAAAGGGACCCTGACCTGTCAGACAGACTGTTGACTAATTGACTTCCAGGTAGACAGCAAATCTAAAAACCATAAAGGGAACACAAATGCATAGTTGCCAACAGTCCTGATTTTCCCGGGACTATCCCGATTTTGGGACCCTCTTCCCGATTTAAGCTTGTCCTGATTATTTTCCTGGGATTTTGCTTTTGTCCCGGGAAAAATCGGGAATGTTTTTGGCTAAAAACGGCAGCGGTAACACAAAAATGGCCACCGTTGCAGCCACGAGTGTTGTTTCCCCTTGTGTTCAGCAGAGGGGCGGCTGCTCTCTTCACTGTACAAATAGAAAATTCTATTGTACGCTGAAGAATATTGGCTGCAGTTATTGGCGACTCCTCCCCGCTCTCCACTGAACACAAGGAAGTGATCAGCCTCCACCCACTGTCGCCGCCAACCCTCCTCCCCGTATGTTCAACGAGTGGGGACACTGATGGAAGGACCGGGGCTCCACTGGCTAGGGACACTGATGGTCCTGGCTCCCCCCTTTCAAAAGGCTCCATTTGGAAGACTCCTCGGACCCCCAGCCTGGCCTAGGTCGGCCTCACATCCTCACGCACTGCAGGTACCATCTTCTGGACATGGCTCTGCTGGGTATTGTAGTGTAGTGGGCTATGTAATGAATAGTGTAGAGTAGTAATCAGAGTAGTGTAGTGGTAATCAGTGTAATGTAGTGGTAATCAGTGTAGTGTAGTGGTCAATGTTGTGGACAGTGTAGTGGAAAGGTAGATAAGTGTAATGGTCAGTCTAGGAATTATGTAGGTCAGTGTAGTGGATAGGTAGGTAAGTGCAGTGGACAGGTAGGTAAGTGTAATGGTCAGTCTAGGAATCATGTAGCTTAGTGTAGTGGATAGGTAGGTCAGTGTAGTGGTCAGTGTAGGAAGGACAGAGGACAAGGGGGCACTCTTTACGACTGGAGGAAAAGAGATTTCATCTCCAAATACGGAAAGGTTTCTTCACAGTAAGAGCTGTGAAAATGTGGAATAGACTCCCTCCAGAGGTGGTTCTGGCCAGCTCAGTAGATTGCTTTAAGAAAGGCCTGGATACTTTCCTAAATGTACATAATATAACTGGGTACTGACATTTATAGGTAAAGTTGATCCAGGGAAAATCCGATTGCCTCTCTGGGATCAGGAAGGAATTTTTTCCCCTGCTGTAGCAAATTGGAGCATGCTCTGCTGGGGTTTTTTGCCTTCCTCTGGATCAACTGTGGGTATAGTATTGGGTATATTGGATTGTATGTTTTTTTTTTTTTTTTTTTTTTTTTTATGGTTGGACTGGATGGACTTGTGTCTTTTTTCAACCTGACTAACTATGTAACTATGTAACTATGTAACTATGAATAAGGCTGGTAAGTACTATTGTAGGAAGGGAAGGGACTCGGGGAGTGCTAAAAGTGGTGTAGGATCTGGGCCTGCTGTCCTTTCCTTTCTTTCTTTCTTTCTTTCTTTCTTTCTTTCTTTCTTTCTTTCTTTCTTTCTTTCTTTCTTTCTTTCTTTCTTTCTTTCTTTCTTTCTTTCTTTCTTTCTTTCTTTCTTTCTTTTTCTTTCTTTCTTTTTCTTTCTTTCTTTCTTTCTTTCTTTCTTTCTTTCTTTCTTTCTTTCTTTCTTTCTTTCTTTCTTTCTTTCTTTTTCTCCCTCCATCCCTCATTCATCTCAGACTCTAACCACACCCCTTTCGAACCACGCTCATTTAAGCCACGCCCACATCTCAGTAAACCGAGCCCATTTTTTGCCACGGCTCGCTTTGCGTGCCACATTTTACTATTTTGCTATGTCATGCCTACAAACAAATGTCCCACCCCCTAATTATAGCAAGGCTCCGCTTACATGCGAAAAAGTGTCACTTAATTTTTTTCTTGACAATGTTGGCAACTATGCAAATACACATATGATGACACAGAAGGGAAGTCAGGAGTACACACGGTCGGATTTTCCGACGGAAAATGTGTGATAGGACCTTGTTGTCGGAGATTCCGACCGTGTGTAGGCTCCATCAGACATTTTCCATCGGATTTTCTGACACACAAAGTTTGAGAGCAGGCTATAAAATTTTCCGACAACAAAATCCGTTGTTGGAATTTCCGATCGTGTGTACACAAATCCGATGCACAAAGTGCCACGCATGCTCAGAATAAATAAAGAGATGAAAGCTATTGGCTACTGCCCCGTTTATAGTCCCGACGTATGTGTTTTACGTCACAGCGTTCAGAATGATCGGATTTTCCAACAACTTTGTGTGACCGTGTGTATGCAAGACAAGTTTGAGCCAACATCCGTCTGAAAAAACCTAGAATTTTGTTGTCGGAATGTCCGATCAATGTCCGACCGTGTGTACGGGGCATAACAGAGCAAAACTTCCTGCTGACCTCTCATGTCGCTACTGTGTTTGTGGTACATGACAGGAAACACAGGCACCCAACATAGTCCAGCCCATCCATTAGGGGCACCCGGGCGCCGCCCCCCCTGTCCATGGCCGCCCCGTCTATCCATGCATCTGGCCCCTTTCAGGACATCGGATGCATGAATATCAACAGGGTTGTTTTTTTAAGCACCTGATTAGAGCCACAGGCTCTAATAGGCTTGAAAATATGGTGGGCTTGGGGCGCAGAGCATTGTGCATATGAGCCCACCCAGGTGTGTTACAATAATTAATGAAAATTCGCTATTAAAACACTTCTCCCGGCCAGTTAGGAAATGGGTATGAGACCCGTTTCCCAATTGGCTGAAAAGAGAAGCGCCCCGATTGATCACCGAGGAGTAGGGAGGAAACGGAAGCCGTGGAGAGCAGGGGTAGGGGAAGCTGCCGCCGCCATGATGCCCGCGGAGAGCAGGGGAGGCCGCCGGTGTAGTCCGGGAGAAGCGCTGCTGGGTAAGTGCTCCAGAACCGACCGTCCGAGGGGGGGTGGTGGTGGCACTGTTTGCCAGCCCCCCCCAAAAAAAATTACCACCGGCCGCCACTGCAACACACCAAAAAATGTGTGAAGTGTAAAAGTTCTCTGAGGCAGCAAGGCTCTGAAGCAAAACAAATGTTTTCTATACTATATACAGTAAGTACAGATTCTCTTCCTTACAGGGCATTTTTGGTGGGATGTGTTTCCCCCTGTTCACTTTAAAGTGTACATTTAGCTGTTTGGCTATTCAGCGTTAACGTAAAGTGCATGTAAAGCCAACATCTTTTTTTGTCAGGTTTTATTGCTGTCTGTGTCCCCACTGGGGACATCTGTTCCAGTGACAACTGTCTAAGAGCACCCTTTACTTTGGAGGGGTTTATTCTCACTTCTGTTCTATTTATGGAAAAAAGAGTGAAGGGGAATCTCCCTAACATGATACACACAGTAAATTGTAAACTAAGAAGGGTTTTTATCCATCCCTACTCTGTCCAAAAAAATTGGTTTATGTGGCTGACCATACTGAGACAGGGGCTTTTGGAGGGGACTAGGGGCAAGCCTCCTACTCACTGATTATTTCCAATAAAAAGAGTAGATCATTCTCTAATGATGGACAACAATACGCTGAACGTTGAGAGCGAGGCTTTCCTTCCAGAGTAAATGCAAAGAGGTAATATTAATCTTGTACAGGTTAATGGTCAGAGGAAAAATGGTGGCCCTCCTGCAGACTGAGTTGGAGGGACTCCTGTACTTGGGACAGAAATATTTATTAACAACCTCCCTCAAGAAATCGATTGCACTGTATCAAACTGCTGGAACATTGTTTGTCTTCTGATGATTAGACTGGTGAACAGATTACACAAGTTTGAGTGTCTCCCATTGTGTGCCTCCTAGGTGTGAAATTCATTGATAATTGAGTCGCCTCTTGTTTATGTCTGTCTGCTAATCCTTTTAGAAATTTGGACAGCCCTAGGTCTTGCTTACTGTGTATTACTGGGGAACTGATGCCGAATAGTCTGGGGGGGAGGAGGGGTACTGAGTCACATAGGCTTGTTTAATTGACTAATTGTTAAATAGCTTACTATTTAATTAGATCACTGTTTATAGTTATGTTGGATGTTCCTTAGCTATGTTAATTATATTCCTGTTTGTATAATATGACCAGGCCCTCGTCTGATCTTGTGTGGTATATAAATTCAATAAAGTGAGTTCCAGTTCAAGAGCACCTAAGCTAGTATCACCTAGATTCTTGGGTGCAATATTCAGCTATAATACATGGTTCCTGGGTCCAGACTGGAGGAAGCTGTATCTTGACGGAAGCACCCAAGCTGGGTGCTAGAGGGTTCCATCACAGTTTACATACAATTCATTTGCCAGCACTCTGATATGCTCTCAGTTATGTACTAAAAGAACCATGACAAAAACCACAGTCAACCAAAAAAAGCTTTTTATTCTTTACTATATACCATTATGTTGAAACAAATTTACAATATTAGTATTTGTACTAACAGCACAGTGTTCATTCTCATTTTTTTTCCTTGGTTCACAATCTTTTCTTCAGGTAAATTAATTACCTTTTTTGATTATACATATATGCGTGTCTATTTGGCTGTTTTCAGGTTGGCTTACACTTTTGCAAACCTTTGCAAGTGTTAACATATGTTGTGTTAATTACCCATTCATTATAATTGGGTTGCCAAGGCACCACAACAGATCACACACATGACCTTATTTTCCAGCACTGTAGTGCACTGTGATTCACAGCATTGTGCATTGCAGTGTGTTTTTTGGCTAATACCTTTAGATCAGATATCTTGTGGTATTATCTTTTAGGATTTCAATCTGTTTATTAGTTTTTCCACAAATACTAATGAAAAGAAACAATGTAGTCTGACCCTAAAGGGTTCTTAAAATCAAAATACAAAGAGATATTTTAAGTAATCATTATCAATACAATGGTAAGGCTCTTGAAAACTAGAGACTGTCTCCAATCGTCCAGTGCCCACTACAGAAATAAAGAATCAATCAGTCTACTCCCCCACTCACCAAACAGAACTGCAAAAGGGGAGTGCTTCATAAAACAAGGAGAGCATATGCTGGTTCTCTAGTTATGACAACAATCAAAAGTAAAGTCAAGAAGAAAAAGTCAATAACTTGGGGCACCCAAATTTTGCAACATTGTACCCATTAAGGCTTAGAAGAACAAGAAAAAGTAGAGGAAAGAAAATGAAAGATAAAAAAAGAAAGAAAGGTTGCCAACAGTATTAGGAGTGGCTTCTCTCAGGTCTTATCAGTCTCGAGAAATATATCTGATCCAGGGGTCCCAGGTCTTCTCAAATTTAGTGATGTGATTTTAGAGAGTGCAAGTTGATCATTGATCAAATTTTTTTTTTTGTTGGACACACAGTCTGTTTCCAGAATCTCACTATGGTTATCCTAGCCGCTAACATTATATACAAGATTAGCCATCTGTTTAGGGGACAACTGAATCCAGTTTCTGGGAAAAGACTATCTCCAAGGATCTAGGGATATTTGTACCCATAACCGATCAAATGAAGGTAAAATGTTTTATCCAAAATCTGGTTACTTTGGGACAGTTTTGTCCTTAATCACAGCGATTAAACCATCAGCCACAAATTATACCAAATAATACTAAATTAATAAATTATAAAATTATAATGTCCCATATAGTGCATAATCCATATAGTGTAGCTTTAAAGAAAAAGACAAATGAATAACATCCTTTAAGTGCTGCTTACAGCTACAGTATAATTTATCTTGTGCAATTCTGTCCAAAAAAGTGCTCCATGCAAATTGTGCAAACCAAATTCTATAAAATATAATAATTATTATTATTATTAATGGTATTGTGTCCTATATTATGGTACGCATCCTATAGAAATCAATCTATGCCAAACCATACCAGATAGATAGATAGATAGATAGATAGATAGATAGATAGATAGATAGATAGATAGATAGATAGATAGACTGTATCTCTCTCTCTCTCTCTCTCTCTCTCTCTCTCTCTCTCTCTCTCTCTCTATAGATATATATATAATATATATCTATATATCTATATATACACTATATTACCAAAAGTACTGGGACGCCAGCCTTTACACGCACGTGAACTTTAATGGAATTCCAGTCTTACTCCGTAGGGTTCAATATTGAGTTGACCGACACTTTGCAGCTATAACAGCTTTGACTCTTCTGGAAAGGTTGTCCACAAGGTTTAAGAGTGTGTCTATGGGAATGTTTGACCATTCTTCCAGAAGCACATTTGTGGGGTCTGGCACTGATGTTGGACAAGAAGGCCTGGCTCGCAGTCACCGCTCTAATTCATCACAAATGTGTTCTATCGGGTTGAGGTCTGGATTCTGCGCAGGTCAGTCTAGTTCCTCCACCCCAAACTCGCTCATCCATGTCCTTATGGACTTTGTTTTGTGCACTGGTACGCAGTAATGTTGGAACAGGAAGGGGCCATCCAAAAACTGTTCCCACAAAGTTGGGAGCATGAAATTGTCCAAAATGTCTTGGTATGCTAACGCCTTAAGATTCCCCTTCACTGGAACTAAGGGGCCAAGCCCAACCCGTGAAAAACAACCCCACACCATAATCTCCCCCTCCACCAAATGATTTGGACCAGTGCACAAAGCAATTTCCAAATGGAATTGGATGAGCGAGTTTGGGGTGGAGGAACTTGACTGGCCTGCACAGAGGCCTGACCTTACAAATGCGCTTCTGGAAGAATGGACAAACATTCCCCTAGACACACTCCTAGACCTTTTGTAAAGGCAGGCGTTACAATACTTTTGACAATTTAGTATATGTCCATATCTAAATACATTGAAAATGATTTCATGCTTCCAGTTGCTATGGTAACCACGAGAGGCTTGACAGACCCATTCTGAGTTGGACTTCTCAATGCACAATTAAATATAGTTATATTTTGTATCATTTTTGCCACATATTATGAATAGGGATAAGCTCGATGTTCAGGTCGAACATAAGTTCGACTCGAACATCGGGTGTCTGCCTGTTTGCCAAACAGTGTAAATTATGGGGCATTCGCGGAAAATTAGAGGGCCGTGGAACGCCCCATAATAGACTGCGAGATCGCATTGCATTGCTGTATGAAGATTGGCCAAAGAATGCATCTGACCTGCATGCTTTGGCCAATCACAGCGCACTCTGCTAAGAGAGCCATAATTGGCCAAAGGCAGGGCTCAGGGGGACTAAGTCCATGCCCCACTCTATATAAGACTGTTTACACGGCGGCTGTGTGTAGTGTTGTTGGTGTGGACAGAGAGATAGCTTGATTTAGATTAAACAGGCAGGTTATTCAGTTAGTGGCAGTGTATTTGATCTATATATACCGTCAGTAGATATAGATAAGTGCACAATTGTGCATCACTCACACAGTACCTGTGTGAGTGAACACTGAATATACTGTGTAGTCTATTCTAAATGCAGAGTATATATATATATATATATATATATATATATATATATATATATATATATATACTCTGCATTTAGAATAGACTACACAGTATATTCAGTGTTCACTCGATATTCAGTGCAGGCAGTGTATATATATATATATATATATATATATATATATATATATATATATATACACTGTATCTCAAAAAAGTGAGTATACCCCTCACATTGTATATTACACATTTCTACTACACTTCTGGTGGTGTACGCAGTATACAATACAGTGCAGCCGTAGTACAGTTTCTATTACTTTTCTGGTGGTGTACACAGTATCTAATATAGTGTGTACAGTTTCTACTACACTTCTGGTGGTATACACAATACATAATACAATTGCAGCCGTAGTACAGTATCAGGAGCCATGAATCAGACCAAGACAGAAGTGGTTAAATCACACTTGTTTAATAATAATAATAATAATAAGAATAATAAGAAGGTAATAAGATAATAAGTGGTTCAGTGCTGTTGGAGTTTGTTCCCGCCATCACGCCTCCCAAATGCTAGTGGTGATTCTGCTACAGCTCTCTTCTCCACCCCCTCCTCTTCTTCTTTTTCTATGGCCTCTTATGTAGAATTACCCACTGAACTAGTGGTGCTCCGTAAGCGTTCAAGGGCTTCACAAACAGTCAGGCTAAAAGATGCCATGCGGTGCTTGAGCTGGTCTGCCTAGGGGACAGGAGCCACACTGGGGCAGAGATTCTGTCAGCTCTGCAGGGGCAGGCTCAGAGGTGGTTGATGCCATGCCAGCTTCAGCCAGGCACAGTTGTATGCGACAATGGCACCAACCTTCTCTCCACCCTCCGAAAGGGACACTTGACAACCCATATTCAATGTTTGGGACACGTCTTGAATTTGGTGGTGCAGTGGTCCTTGAGCAGGTACCCAGGCTTACGGGATCTCCTGAGGCAGGCTAGAAAAGTCTGTGGTCAATTCCGTTGGTCATACAATGCCAGTGCTTGGATGGCTGACATTCAAAAGGCATGCAACCTGCTCACCAACCGCCTCATTTGTGACATGCCCACCAGATGGAACTCAATGTTGGCAATGCTGCAGCAGCTGCACACACAGCAGAGGGCCATCAATGAGTACCTGTGTGAGTATAGCACCAGGACAGGGTCAGGGGAGCTTGGCTTCTTTTCACCATGCCAGTGGCTACTGTTCAAGGATGCATGCACTGACCTGTCACCATTTGAGGAGGCCACAAGGATGGTGAGCAGCAACAATGCATGCATCAGTGACACTGTCCCTCTAGTCTTCCTGCTTCATGGAATCATGGACAGGGCACTTGAGGCAGAATAGCAGTAGGAAGAGGCGGACTACCTTATCTCTCAAGGCCCCCTTTATCCAGATAGCATTCCTGCGGGCCTGCCAAACACACAAAAAGAAGAGGAGGAGCAAGACGATTGTGTCAGCATGGATGTAGAAGATAACGCTCAGCAGCAGTCTTCAAGGAATGGTTTTCAGTCCCCAGAAACCCAAGGAGTTGTACGTGGCTGGGAGGAGATCATGTGACCCTTAGTGACCCAGAGGCCTCAGAATCCAATGCCTCTGCAAACTTACGCTGCATGGCCTCCCTGATTCTGCAAACCCTGCAAAAGGACCCTAGGATTGATGGTATCAATGAGAGGGATCATTACTGGCTGGCAACCCTTCGCAGAGGGAGCAGAGGATGAAACATCTTCTGGAGGCCTTGAAGAAAGATTTTCATACCCTGGGAGGTTACAATTTCCTCGTGCTGGACAACGTGTTGCTGAGGCTTCGTTTGGTCAGAGGATAAGCGGTGGAGAAGGTGGCCAGCTGACTGATTTCTTTAAACAATTTTTCAGTCCTCAGCACCTCAGGTCTGATCGGTTCAAGCAACCATCGCCAGCATCTGCATTACATGGTGCAGGAATATCTAGGGGCAAGAGCAGACTTGGAGACCTTTCCAACAGAGCATCCACTGGGTTACTGGGTCTTGAGGATCGACCACTGGCCAGAACTTGCTCAGTATGCAATTTGAGCTACTGGCTTGTCCTGCATCCAGCGTGCTTTCCGAATGCACATTCAGTGCTGCTGGAGGGTTTGTAATGGACAGACTCCGTTGATAGGCTCACATTCATAAAATGAATCAGTCTTGGATCAGCAGCTATCAAGCACCTGATGCTGATGTAAGTGATTGTGTTTGCTACAGATGTGGGATCCCTTGAAGACTGTGTATGCTGACTATCCTATTCCTCCTCAATCTTGATGATGCTAGCTTCCAACAATATTTTTGGTTTAGGGCACCACCACCACCACCCAAGGCCTAATTTTTCTGCCCCTGTTTAATAGGGGAATGTAATTACTATTTTTGATATAATATTTCAACACAGGGCCCATTCCTGAGCCCAACAAGAGTAACTGTGAGGGCTTACAGTGTTGTGACACCACCACCACCACCCAAGGCCCATTTTTTCTGCCCCTGTTTAACAGGGGCATGTAATTACAATTTTTGATATAATATTTCACAGCAGGGCCTGTTCCTGTGTCCAACAAGAGAATCTGTGAGGGGTTACAGTGTTGTGGCATTACCACCACCACCCAAGGCCCAATTTTTTGCCCCTGTTTAACAGGGGCATGTAATTACAGTTGTTGGTGCAGTATTTCAACGCAGGGCCCATTCCTGCACCCAACAAGAGTAACTGTGAGGGCTTATATAGTTGTGGCACCACCAAAGGCCCAATTTTTCTGCCCCTGATTAACAGGGGCATGTAATTAAAATTTTTGATATAATATTTCAACGCAGGGCCCGTTCCTGCGCCCAACAAGAGTATCTGTGAGGGGTTACAGTGTTGTGACACCACCACCACCACCCAAGGCCCAATTTTTCCTCCCCTGTTTAACAGGGGCATGTAATTACAGTTGTTGGTGCAGTATTTCAATGCAGGGCCCATTCCTGCACCCACCAAGAGTAACTGTGAGGGCTTACATAGTTGTGGCACCACTAAAGGCCCAATTTTTCTGCCCCTGTTTAACAGGGGTATGTAATTAAAGATTTTAATATAATATTTCAACGCAGGGCCTGTTCCTGCGCCCAACAAGAGTAACTGTGAGGGCTTACAATGTAGTGGCACCACCACCACCACCAAAGGCCAAATTTTTCTGCCACTGTATAACAGGGGCATGTAATTACAATTTTTGATATATTTCACAGCAGGGCCCATTCCTGTACCCAACAAGGGTATCTGTGAGGGCTTACAGTGTTGTGACACCACCACCACCACCAAAGGCCAAATTTTTCTGCCACTGTATAACAGGGGCATTTAATTACAATTTTTGATATAATATTTCAACGCAGGGCCCGTTCCTGCACCCAACAAGAGTAACTATGAGGGCTTATAGTGTTGTGGCACCACCACCACCACCAAAAGCCAAATTTTTCTGCCACTGTATAACAGGGGCATGTAATTACAATTTTTGATATATTTCATAGCAGGGCCCATTTTTGTAACCAACAAGAGTATCTGTGAGGGCTTACAGTGTTGTGGCACCACCACCACCGCCCAAGGCCCAATTTTTCTGGATATCATATTTCACACTGTCAGAAACCATGAATCAGACTGAGACAGAAGTACAGTTAAATCACACTTGTTTAATAATAATAATAAAAAGGTAAACAGAGTAAACATAGTCAAAACATAGCCGGGGTACAGGAACCGGAACGGATAGTCAGACAAGCCAAAACATCAGGGAGCCAGAGATGAGCATAGTAGAACAGCAAGCAGGATCTGGAGCCAGAAGGAATGTCAGTCAAGCAAGTCTTTAACAGGAACATAGGAAAGCGTCTCTAGAGATGTGACCAAGGTGAAGGCAGAGATCATCTGGGCTGGACGACTTGGAGAGAAAGTCTGTGGAGAGAAAGGAGCTGGCAATTAGCCAACAGCTGAGTGGCCAGGTTTGAGAAGGAAGGGCCCAGCCTTGACACACAGCAGGGCCCGTTCCTGCGCCCAACAAGAGTAACTGTGAGGGCTTATAGTGTTCTGGTACCAGCAACATCTAAGGCCCAATTTTCTGCAGAGTATATAGGGCAGACCGTATAGTATATATACTGCTGTTCAAAGTATATAGTGCCTGGGGGGCCCCCACCCCATTTTTTTTTTAATTTTGGTGCGGGGTTCCCCTTAATATCCATACACAACCTGAAGGGACAGGTATGGATTTTAGGGGGGACATCCACAACATTTTTTTGATATCTTTGGTATTTTTATCTATATTGCCGGGATCCGACAATACATTACAGCCGAAAGCAATTTTAACTTACATTTATTTACTATTATAAACATGGGAAAGATGCGCTACTTTACAGGCATACTGAGGACACCCCCCAGGCACAATATTTAAAGGAATATTTCATTTTTATTGTTTCACTTTAAGCATTATTAAAATCACTGCTCTCGTTAAAACGGCAGTTTTTAAAACTTTTTTTGCATTGATACATGTCCCCTGGGGCAGGAATCGGGTCCCCAAACACTTTTTATGGCAATAACTTGCATATAAGCCTTTAAAATTGGCGTTTTTGAGTTTTCATGTTCGTGTCCTTTAGACTATAATGGTGCGTGTTCGAACTAATTTTTTGCCTGTTCGCATGTTCTGCTGCGAACTGAACCGGGGGGTGTTTGGCTCACCCCTAATTATGAAACGCAACTCAGGAACTTCAGCAAAGACAGAATGACACATTTATACAGAGCTTAGATGTGTTAAAATTAAACACTCACGGTGACATCATTTTTTAAGTTTCCCATCCTGTCTATAATAGAATGACAGCTATGCGGGAGCACTACCATCCTTGGTGGGTGTCATATGACATCATCAGGATCGCGCCTCATATGCACCCACTGGCTGCATTGCAGTGTTATCTGTCACCCACTGTGTCCGGGCCACAGCTGGTACCATGTGACCAATCACAGCAGATCACATGGGAATATACCCTGGACTGTCTACTTTCCAAAAAGGGGTCATTTGGGGGGTACATCAGGACTGATTGATTTTCAAATACTGTATATATACCATAGTTTGTGGACACTATAACTTTCCTACAGACTAAATAATATTCACTGATTTGGGTCAGTTTTATTACAGAAATGTAGCAGTATACATTTTGGTCAAAATTTATGAAGAAAGTATTATTATTTTACAGGATTTATAATACACCAACAGTTTGCGCAGCGCTTTTCAACATGAGGGCAAACAGTACAATTACAATACAATTCATTACAGAATGAATCAGAGGGCCCTGGGCAGGACAGCGATGGCTTCTCTGAAAAAAAAAAAACGTTTTCAGGGATCACCTTATAGTGGACATAATAGGAGATAGTCGGACAGATTGAGGTATGCAATTCCAAAGGATGGGAAAGGCTCGGGAGAAGTCCTAGAGGCAAGTATGGGAGGAGGTGACTAGGGAACTAGAAAGCAGGAGGTCTTGAGAGGAACAAAGAGAATGATTTGGTTGGTATTTTGAGACTAAGTTGGTGATGTAGCTGGGGGCCGAGTTGTGGATGGTATTGTAAGTTGTTGTTGATGAACTGAAGTGGGGATAGCCTAAGTAAAGGTAAGCCAATGAGGAGAGAGTTGCAGTAGTCGAGTCGACGGATAACCAGGGAGTGAATTAGGAGATTTGTGGTGTCATTGGTTAGGAAGGGGCATATTTTGGAGACGTTTGCGGAGGTTGAGGTGGCAAGCTTTGGAAAGTGATTGGATGTGGGGCCGAAAGGAGAGTACAGAGTCCAGGATTACACCTAGCACCCTGGAATGCAGAGATGGGTTGATGGTTGTGCCACTGATCATGACAGAGAAGTCAGGGGAAGGAGCACGTGGGGGGGGGGATATTATGAGCTCAGTTTTGGACAGGTTAGGTTTGAGGAAGGGGTGTGATATCCAAACTGATATGTCAGTCAGTAAATTAGTGATGCATGAGGAGGGAATGAGATGCGTGATGTTGTGAGCTGAGTGGTAGAGAGATAAATTTGGGTGTCATCAGCGTACAAATGATATTGAAAACCATGGGAGGCTATCAACAGACCCGGGGAGGAAGTTTAGATCGAGAATAGGAGAGGTCCAAGAGCAGAACCTTGGGGGGCTCCAACTGGGAAAAGGAGAGGAGGAAGTAGAATTGTAAGTGACACTGAAGGTGTGGTGGTATAGGTATGATGAGAGCACATTCATGGAGACCAAAGGAGTAAAGTTTTTTAAGGAGGAGAGGGTGGTCAATGGTAGCAAAGGCAGCTGAAAGGTCCAGAAGTAGACGTACAGAATAATATCAATTGGTGTTAGTAAATGGTTAGCAAGTTTTAGGAGAGCAGTTTCTGTGGAGTGTTGAGGGCAAAATTCAGACTGAAGAGGATCAAGAAGTTTATTCTTAATGAGGTGGTCGCTCAGTTGGTTGTAGACCAGGTGTTCAAGGAGTTTAGAGGAAAAAGGGAACAAGGGGATGGGGCACATGTTGTTAAGATTGGTGGGTTTCAAAGAAGGATTTTTAAGTATGGGGGTGACCAGTGCATGTTTTAGAGCGTTGGGGAAGGTGTCAGAAGAGAGGGGGAGATTTAAGATGTGACTTACAGAGTGTGGGTTAACCATTTAAGGACCAAGCCTCTTTCTGAGATTTGGTGTTTACAAGTTAAAAACAGTTTTTTTTTGCTAGAAAATTACTTAGAACCCCCAAACATTATATATATTTTTTATAACACCCTAGAGAATAAAATGGTGGTCGTTGCAATACTTTCTGTCACATTGTATTTGCGCAGCGGTCTTACAAGAGCACTTTATTTGGAAAAAATAAACTTTTTTGAATTAAAAAATAAAACAACAGTAAAGTTAGCCCAATTTTTTTTTTAAATCGTGAAAGATAATGTTACGCCGAGTAAATTGATACCGAGCATGTCACGCTTCAAAATTGCGCCCGCTTGTGGAATGGCGAGAAACTTTTACCCTTAAAAATCTCTATAGGCAAAGTTTAAAAATTCTACAGGTTGCATATTTTAAGTTGCAGAGGGGGTCTAGGGCTATAAATATTGCTCTTACTCTACCGATCGCGGCAATATCTCACCGTTTTCCTATCAGTGAGCACATGCGGGACGGGCGGGTTTAAAACGTTTTTTTTCTTATTTATTTTTCCTTTTATTTTTTATTTTTACACTGTTCTTTTAAAAAAAAAAGTGTCATAGTAGGTGAGGTTGAAAAAAGACACAAGTCCATCAAGTCCAACCTATGTGTGTGATTATGTGTCAGTATTTTAAATTGTCACTTTAATTCCTATTACAAGGAATGTAAACATCCATTGTAATAGAAAAAAAGCATGACAGGACCTCCTAAATATGAGATCCGGGGTCAAAAAGACCTCAGATCTCATATTTACACTAAAATGCAATTAAAAAAAAAATGTAATTTTAAAAAAAGAAAATAAAAAATGTCTCTTTAAGAGCTATGGGCGAAAGTGGCGTTTTGACGTCGCTTCCGCCCTGTAATGGTATGGAGATGTGTAGGGGCCATCTTCCCCTCACTCGTCTCCATACCAAGCCAGAGAGAGAACCCGATCACCTCCGCCGCTACCTACGGCTCCGGTAAGCAACGGAGGACACCGGAAAGCAGTGGAAGGGGGGCCCCTCTCCCGCCGCCGATAAAAGTGATCTCACGGGGAATCTGCTGCAGAGACCACTATTATCTGAAAACCGGACCGCTCACTGAAGAAGAGGATACCATGGTTAGGGCAGCTAGCTGCTGCCATAAAAAGGATATCCCTCTTCAAAGTGCTGGCGTATATCGCTGTGAGCTGGTCCAGAAGTGGTTAAAGTCAGTGGGTGATCACAGTATTTGAGAGGGAATAGGGTCCAGGGGGCAGGTGGTTGAATATGAGAAGTGTTGAGTGTACCTGTGGACATGGCGTGTTAATTAGGGGGATATTTGTAGAGTGGATATTTCATCACAAATTGTATCAATCTTATTTTTGAAGTGATTGGCAATCTCCTGGGCAGTGAGTGAGTTAGTGGATGGAGGCAGTGGAGGACGAAGTAGAGAGTTAAAGGTAGAGAAAAGTTGATGGGGAGTGGATGAGAATGTGTTAATATTGAGCAAATAGGTCTGCTTGGTAATGTGAAGGCAAGAACTGTATTTTTGGTGTCATATTCTTATTGGTTAAAGTCTTTGTGAGACTAAGTCCTACGCCGCTGACACTCAAGAGCGTGGCTATGTTTTTTGAGACTTCTCGTGTCATCTGTTTGCCAGGGCTGCAGAGGTTACAGCCTGATTCTGGGTTTAGTGAGGGGAACAAGCTCATCCAGGCTGGATGACAGGGATTTATTGTAAACAGAAGTGGCTAGATTGGAGCAGGACAGGGGTGATATTTTGTCATAGAGGTAGTCAGTAGCAGAATAGAGAAGAGAAAGGTTGAGGTGGGGAAGGTTTCCACGGGTAATCGTTAGGAGGTTGGAGAGAGAGGTGGTGGAAGACAGGGAAAGAGCGAAACTAATATGGTTGTGATCGGAGAGAGGAAAAGGATTGTTGGAGAGGTTGCACGGGGTGCATATGTAGAAGAATACAAGGTTAAGGGTGATGCCATTAGAGTAATTAGAAGCATGTATCCATTGCTTCAGGTCAAATGAGGAGATTAGACTAAGAATTTTAGAAGTAACAGGAGTGTTAGTATTAACAGGTATGTTTAAAGTCTCTGAGAATGATTCTGGTAATTTCAGAAGAGAGAAGTAGGGTAACCAGACAGGGAATTCATCAAGAAAAGTTGATATTAGTCCAAGGGGCCAGTAGGTCACAGAAATTCTAAAAGAAATTGTAGAAAATAGACATATACAGTGAGCTTCAAATGATGAGAGGGACAGAGAGGGAGGAGAGTGAAGGGTGCTGTGTAGGGATAGGAGGATTGCATCCACTGGGTGTGGGGGAGTGAGTCCAGAGAAGGCCATTATGGGAGAGGGAAGCAGGGGAAGCAGTGTCAGATTAATGAAGCCAGGTTTTGGTGACAGCAAGTAGATTAAAGGAGTTAGTGACAAAGAGATCATGAACAGAGGTAAGCTTGTTGCACAGGGAAGGCATTCCAGAGGGCACAGGAGAAGAGGAGGCTGGTTTTGGGAAGAAGAGGAAGGGATGCTAAATTGTGTGGATTGCGGCTGCTGCCAGAGGGTACAGGGTAATGAATGCATTGGGTACTGTTAAATACAGGTGGCCCAGGGTTGGGGGATATATCTTCAAAAAGTTAGGAGAAGCAGAAGGGTGAGGAAGGCAATATGAAAGTGTGATTTATATGAGGGGACATGTCTCAGCAACCTGCGGTTTTGATAGCATGTGTGATTAGAGTTAGGAGGAGATGCTGAATGCAGTAATAAGGAAAGCGAGTAAAGGTGATATATACAGATTGTGAGGTGGAGAAGAGGGGTGAAGGAAACAGAGTTTAAGGAGAGAGGACACAACAGTGAGAAGGAGAGGTAGAGAGCAAATTTTACAGAGAGGAAGGGGAGCCGAATGGGGAAACGAGGTCATCTGCAGTCTGGTGTTTTGTAAAGTAGCTTGCTGTAGATGTTCGCTTTGTGCAATTGCTGAATTGCAAGAGCGGAAGTGCCACTTATTAAAAGAATGCCGCTTTATTGAAAGAACCCTAATATGCACCACCCTACCATGTGCTCCCCATAGAGGAAAGAATGATTATTTATTTGCAAAATTTTATAACAGAAATTAAGAAAAACTTGTTTTTTTTACTTACAAATGTTCAGTATTTTTTTCTTTTATTTAGCAAAGAAATAAAAAACCCAGTGGTGATTAAATACCACCAAAAGAAATCTCTACTTGTGCCAAAAAATGATAAAAATGTCATATGAATACAGTGTTGCATGATTGATTAATTGTTATTCAAAGTGTGACAGTGCTGAAAGCTGAAAATTGGCCTGGCAGGAAGGGGGTGAAAGTGTCCCGTATTGAAGTGATTAAAAAAGTATTATGATAGCACACATTAGTTGTGAGTAAGGATGAGCCGAACATCCCCCGGTTAGCTTCGCAGCAGAACATGCGAACAGGCAAAAAATTTGGACGAACGCGTGCACACCGTTAAAGTCTATGGGACACGAACATGAAAAACCAAAAGTGCTCATTTTGAAGGCTTATATGCAAGTTATTGTCATAAAAAGTGTTTGGGGACCCGGGTCCTGCCCCTGGGGACATGTATCAAAGCAAAAAAAGTTTTAAAAACGTCCGTTTTTTCGGGAGCAGTGATTTTAATAATGCTTAAAGTGAAACAATAAAAATGAAATATTCCTTTAAATATTGTGCCTGGGGGGAGTCTATAGTATGTAAAGTGACACATTTTTCCCGTGTTCAGAACAATAACACAGCAAAATTACATTTCTTAAGGAAAAAAGTCATTTAAAACTGATCGCGGCTGTAATGCTGTCTCGGCAATAAAACTCATTGAAAAACACGGCATGGCTTCCCCCCCTAGTCCATTTGGGTCTGGTATCGATATTAAGGGGAACCCCAAACCAAAAATGTAAAAAAAATTGCTTGCGGGTCCCCCCAAAATCCAGGGTTACATGCCCTCAACATGGGGAGGGTGCTTTGAAGTAGCCCCCCAAAGCACCTTGTCCCCATGTTGATGGGGACAAGGGCTTCATTCCCACAACCCTTGCCCAGTAGTTGTGGGGGTATGTGGGCGGGGGGCTTATCAGATTCTGGAAGCCCCCTTTAACAAGGGGACCCTCAGATCCCGTCCCCCCCATGTGAATTCGTAATGATACATTGTACCCCTACCATCTCACAAAAAAGTGTCATAAATAGCAAAAAAGACAGGAGACACT
Source organism: Lithobates clamitans (assembly GCA_037952925.1). NCBI lineage: Eukaryota > Metazoa > Chordata > Amphibia > Anura > Ranidae > Lithobates > Lithobates clamitans. Next base: position 5,292,228 of record JBBGZY010000561.1, read on the forward strand.
TTGGGGCAAGTCCTTTAGTAAAAGATAAAAAAATAAAAATGTCCCGCGATGTAGATCCATCTCACAATGCCAACGAGCTGAAAAAAGAAATAAAAAGCTGCAACAGCTTCGCCTCCATGGGAGGCTCCCACCAAGTGACACTTCTTCCCAGTGACAGCTGTTATATAGCTGAGGGCGGGCCATTCGGTGATGTAAACGGGCAACCCCCGCCTTCCTCTGACATCACGTGTCTCTTTTGTCCCCCCCTATTTTCCTCTGACCTGCCAGGTTGCGTGCTCGGATAAGGGTCTGGCGTGGATTTTGGGGGGACCCCTACGCCATTTTTTTTTCATTTTGGCGCAGGGTTCCCCTTAACATCCATATCAGACCTGAAGGGCCTGGTATGGATTTTGGGGGGGACCCCCACACAATTTTTCTTTTCAAATTTTTGGTTCGGGGTTCCCCTTAATATTCATACCAGACCCAAAGGGCCTGGTAATGGACTAGGGGGGAACCCATGCCATTTTTTTCAATGAGTTTTATCCATATTGCCGAGACCCAACATAATGTTCGTTGTTCACTGAATGTCCGAACAACCAAAGTTCAGCCCACACTTATGCTCGGTCCGAACCGTTCGCCCATCCCTAGTTGTGAGCAATAAATGGGCTTCATCTTGTTGATTCATTGCAAAAGTGGTATATTCATAAAACATCTTCCCCCAAAAACATCTTCTTATACAGTAGTGACCCTGTCATGAATTTTAAAATTTCAAAAGAAATGTTCTGTGCAAAATGAAAGAGCGTATACTTACTTCTCCTGCTGCCCTCAGTGCAGAACACAACTCTGTTGCTGAAGATTCATCCACTGAAGTCTGCTGGAAAACTAACACTTCCATGAGTGTCAGTCTCCTGGGTCCCTCGCAGGGATTCCTCCTAGTGACTTAAGGCAACAGGTCCCTGGTCCAGCCACGTAACTAGCATTTTCACAATCATGACTGGTATTCTACTAATTCCTCCCAAAACTGTTTTTTTTTTAATTTTAACAGTAACCTGAAACAAAATATGTATTTTGCCAACTCTGACCTCATTTTTAAAATGCTAGCTGTTGGCGATGGTTTTGCCTCTATGGCTTCAATTCCAGGTCATTGACAGAAAAAAAGATTGAAGCAAGTAAAGTTCAAATGCAGTCAGAGCCTCCCATTGACATACTTATTCAGGGTCAGTGACACAAAGTGTTGGAGCTCCTGGGACTGATTTACTATAATGGGAAGTAAGGTGAAGTGCAGTAATGTAAGCTTGTGTTCACCTCAAATATTAAATTGTGACAAGTGAGTTCTGTTTTATAAATTCCTCAGCATATAATGGGATATTTATTTCTACTTAACATCATAGCATTTCTCTTAACTTTAATAAAAAATGTATTAAAATTGTAAAAAAATACATTTGGCTACCATTGTTTAGTAAATTATCACCATATTCTACTTTAATGCAGATGTTTATACTTATTATACTATTACTATTATTAGTATTATTATTATTATTATTATTATTATTGCAAATAAAAGTCTATTAAATATGATATTGATTTTTTTTTTAAAGAAGAGCTCCAGCCTAATACAAAACATCCCAACTTACTGTATATAAAATATTTATTCATGTATTTATTTGTATCTCTAGTTGATGAAGAGGAAAGGCAGAAAACTTTAAAAGATTTTGTTTTAGTGGTAACACTTCACTTATATTGTATGTGTTTCCTTTCGTGTCCTTGGAATCTTGATAATTGACTGGTTCCTACAAATAGACACAGCTACAGTATGTTATCCTGGCCATTAGTTGTGTGTGACACAGAGCAGAGCTGGGAGTGCTCATACAGCAGTAACAGCCTTTTAGACCTTCTCAGCTGTGAAAGCACTGAATAAGAGGTCTTAATTCTCACTGAACAGCATTTTGTGAGGACGACAGATACAGGTGCCTGCACATCCCAAATGTTTCAGCAGAAAAGGTCATCATTTTTCTAATATTGGGTTAAGATATACAACCATTTGATTACTGAAGATTCATGCAAAAGACAATGCAGATGAAAAACTGAAACTAGAAATGTGTCCCACAGCAGCCAGGTGTAATTTTTTCAATGTGCAGGGAAGAATAAAAAGTTAAACCAAACATGCATTTAATTGCTATAGGCAAAATCTCTATCAGTCACATTGTATTCCTAAACTAAAAGTCTGTATGTCAGGCATGTCCAAAGTCCGGCCCGCAGGCCAATCGCAGCCTGCTTTCTGGTTTTGAACGGACCGCCTGGTTATTTGGATATATATATCTTTTGTGGCCCCCAACGATCTCCCAGCGCTGGGGCCACAAAAGATATATATGCTGGCTGCCTTGGAGGGGCAAGGGAGGTGCAGGAGACGAGTGCCGTACACACAGGAGAATTTCTTGTTTACGCGGCAGCCTCTATAATAGGAAGTCCGTCTCCTGCGCTGCCATTGGATGACTTCTGTCCATCAAAGAAGGCGAAACTTTGTATCAAAGAGACCGCCGAGAAAACAGGAGTTTTTCCTGTATGTAATCTTTTGGCGCTCGTCCTGCCCCCCTCCCTGTCCCCTCCATGGCTGCAGATGGATGGGCATCAGTCAGGCTGCACTGATGGCAATGGTGTGTGCTGCATTCATGGCAATGGTGGGTGATGCATTCCTGGCAATGGTGGGTGCTGCATTAATGGCAATGGTGGGTGCTGCATTCCTGGCAATGGTGGGTGCTGCATTCCTGGCAATGGTGGGTGCTGCATTTTTTTCCTGAAAATTCCCTCTTAAAGTGAAGGTGAGTGTTATATGCCAATAAATATGGTATATCCAAATAACACGCCCGAGCTCATCTCTTTACTCACACACAGCCACAAAGGCAAGAGAATTCTTGTTGGGCAGTGTATTAGTGCTCGGACGAACACACTTAGACTGAATTTTAATGGCTCAAAGAATGTCAGGCAAAATGATCGGCCCTCACACATGTTCACTTCATCAAATCTGGCCCTCTTCGAAAAAAGTTTGGACACCTCTGCTGTATGCCTATGAATATAAAAAGGAACAAATAATTGTTTTTTGAAATTTAAAAATGATGAACAAGACAGAATGTGTAAATTAATTTTTTATACTATTGCTGATCAGAAAATAGAATCATTTTAAATAATTATTGTACTTCAGTATGAATAATTTAATTATATTTCAAGTGAGTGTTATGCCCCGTACACACGAGCGGACTTTCCAGCAGACTAGGTCCGGCGGACCGGACTCCGTCGGACAATTCGATCCTGTGTGGGCTCCAGCTGACTTTTTTTTCCCAAAAGTCAGACGGACCTAGAAATAAAACATGTTCGTTGGGGAAGTCCATTGGAAGTCCGCCTAAGTCCGCCGAAAGTCCATTGGATAGTCCGTCGGACCAGTCCAGTCGAAAAGTCTGCTTGTGTGTACGCGGCATTAGAGTTTCCCTTTACAGTTGGGTACAGCACTGCAAAAGAGCTATCTTTTTCTAGTTTGGAAGTATAGGTGTTATCACTAGGGGAGGGGACACATTGTGGACATTATTTAAAGTGGCCATTGCTGAGTTTGCAACTGTTCATTGGTAAAGCTCAGAGAAAGTGCCACAAGAAATATGCTGGAAATGCAAGGGTTTGTGCACTAAGACTGTACTGTACCAGACCAGTAAAGCAGCAGTCAGCTGGTTTTCTCTTGATTGTGCCAGAAGTCCAATTTCCCAAACCAGTGTAAAGGACCTGTCACAGAAGCATTAGTGTCTGTCACGCATTGCAATATCCCTGCTGATGGAGTATGAACGCTGAGCAGCTGTCACATGCTGCAGGGTATGGCAATAAGCTAAAAGCATGTAACACTTCCTGCGCTTTTCTTAGATTCTGATGCTAGGTGGTACTAACTTTCCTAAACTTTAAACTGCTATCACTATGTCTACTGTGTGGTTCCCAGGAAAGGATCACCAATGGGCCCAGTGAGTTGGCACTGGCAGGGTTTAGTCTATGCCTAACTGCCCCTATCAAGCATGATGTCACAAATCTAAAACAATAAGTCTATTATTTCCCCTGGTAACCGTTCTTGTTTCACTCACTATCTTCAAGCATTGTATACATTATTTATATTGTACCTTGCTTTTTCTTTCATTGGTAAAAATCCATGGAATGCTGGTTTTCTGAACTATAGCCTGTGATATAATATAACCTGGTGTCATCCATGATAACAAAACACTGAGTACAAAGGCAGTGAATTGCTGTGTTATGTCAACCTTACAGTTGTTGCCACATAACTATGCAAACCTGTTTAAATATCTTTTTTTTTTTTAGTGGTTGCAAGGAACAAACTAATTATTATACCGGTTCTTTTACTAAAGATCTCAAACTCCTAGCTGGATACCGTGCAAATCGTGAAGGTTTAGAAGCAGACCCAAAGTAATTGACCTTTACCTCTCCACATCTCATTTGCCCTAAGTGTTAATTGACTTTGAAAAAAGCAGTATATTATTCTTAAAAAAAAAAAAATGAAGAAGAAGGAGAAGAGCATGCCAACATTCTACAGCTTCACAAATAAATTTGTAGCCGAGGAAGTGCCTCCTGCACATTAAAGAAAGCACACATTAATGAAAGAGCTCCATTGCCATCTAGAGTCAAAAGAAATTCAACAAGCATTACCCAAGCATAGATTTACGGACTCAGATTGTTGTATACTGTAAAGGAGAACATGTAGGTTTTATGTATATCTGTAAATATAGCTCATGAATACTTTTGTGCAATTTGAAAGTTATTTTGGTTATCTCTTTAACACTGCATCCAAAGATTAAAACTTCTGTTGGGTTTATATTTGCGTATAAAAATTCTTATGCTCTCAGCTATTCAAATCAGATACTAATTAGCTAGAAGGAGAGAAAAGATTCTGATCTAAGATTTTGCCTTCCAGGCAAGAAACTGTCAGAATAACTCAGGCTCTGATGGTGCTTCAAAGGACCATGAAAAAAAAATGTTTGGCATGATTCACTTGAACGGAGATGCACTTACCTTCATAATATTAGGGAGGCTCTATAGAAACCTTTTTTTTTTTTCTCACAGACTGAATCAGTACTAAGCATAAGCAAGGAACACATCATTTTGTTTCTGCCTTAGAGCAAAGAAACATGTTTTAATGCACTACAGCTTGCATTTTTTTCTTGTGTAACAGACTACATAAACTTGCAGGTAATATCCAAATGCTGTACTACAGGGTAGGATGATTGATACAGTTTTACAAGGGCATGAACCTTTCACATTGGTGATCAGTATGGCGGTGATTCCCACACTTCCTCCCCTTATTTTGGTGGTCACTGCAAATGCTTCCTTTACACTGGTAGTCAGTAAAACAATTTGTTCTTACTTGGGTATTCAGCAGAAAGACACTCTTTATATTGGTGGCCAGTTCAAACACCCTTCTTTACACTGGTGGTCAGTGGAGAAATGCCCCAATACATTGATGGTCAATAGAGAAGTACTAAATAACACTGGTAATCAGCATAATGTCCCTGTTACATTTACGATCAGTAGAGGAGTTCCTCCATTGGGCTCATGGTCAAGGTCAGCAGGTCCAGCAGACTCAGAGTCAATCAGGTGACATTCTATAGTATTCCTCTTCAATCCTCCCCAGCAGCTACATAGAAGGTTAAGTAGGGAGGGGAAAGATGGGGATGAAAAGGTTGGCCAGCACAGAGAATAATTAAACACTCACGGTAAAGGAGATGGCTACGACATGCAAGAAAGGTGGGGGCTGTGCTAGGAAATTCAGTATTACATTGTATATCCCTGTATGTTGTGGTCGTTCAGGTGCTTATGTAATAGTTTTTTTAAATTATCGCTGCTCCCCGCTGAAACCACAGCCTGTGGAAGAAAATTCCACATCCTAACCGCTCTTACAGTAAAGAACCCTCTATGCAGTTTAAGGTTAAACCTCTTTTCTTCTAATTTTAGTGAATGGCCGCTTGTCATAATAAATTCCCTTTCGCAGAAAAGTTTTATCCCTCTTGTGGGTATGGTATTTGTACATTGAAATCATATCCCCTCTCAAGCGTCTCTTCTCCAGAGTGAATAAGTTCAGTGCTCATAACTTTTCCTCATAACTAAGGGCCTCCAGTCCGTTTTTTAGTTTTGTTGCCCTTCTATGCTTTATGGAAAGGAAAAACACTGAAAGTATGCATGTAAAATACTTGATTTTTCTGTGCTTTTAACTGCATTTTTAGTCCTCATGCACATGGACGTTTTAAAAAACGAGCTGTAAAGCTAGGTTCGACGCCTGGAAAAACCGGCGTTAAAAACACGATTTTTACTGCATTTTGCATTAGCGTTTTTGCCCGTTTTTGCCCGTTTTTTAGCGTTATCGCTAAGTAGCGTTTTTTTAATGAAAAACACATCTCTCAGCTATATACACTCCCAAATTTCCCACAATGCCACAGAAACCAAAGAAAATATGTTAATGAGCATGTGTCGGTGCCATTTTGGTAGGAGAGAGAGAGAGGAGAGAGTGTTTCAGAGTCTGTTTGAGTTTTGTGTATTTTTCTGAGAAATATGGACCCTGTCATCCAGAAGATCGATGAGGCAATCCTTCTGATTGTTTTGCGGAGGCTGCGGAGAATGAGACAGGAGGAGGAGAGAAGCAGTAGATGTCAATTTTGGGTGCATCCAATGGTATCCAATCGGTTTTCTACGGGGTACTTTGGCAATATTTATTCCCAACTGCGCTCATATCCGACAAAATTCTTTAACTTTACAAGGATGTCAGTGCCGCTCTTTGATGACCTGTTGGAGAGGCTCAGGCCAAGGCTCACAAGGATGGACATTGTGATGCGTAGCTCTGTGTCACCGGAGGAACGGATGCTAGTGACACTCAGGTAAGTGAATACACATATGGGTTAGGGTTAGGAGATAGGATTAGGAGATAGGGTTAGGGTTAGGAGATAGGGTTAGGAGATAGGGTTAAGTTTAGGAGATAGGGTTAGGGTTAGGAAATAGGGTTAGGGTTAGGAGATAGGGTTAGGGTTAGGGGTTAGGGTTAGGAGATAGGGTTAGGGTTGGGGTTAGGATTAGGAGATAGGGTTAGGAGATAGGGTTAGGGTTAGGGTTAGGAGATAGGGTTAGGGTTAGGAGATAGGGTTAGGAGATAGGGTTAGGGTTAGGAGATAGGGTTAGGAGATAGGGTTAGGGTTAGGAGATAGGGTTAGGACATAGGGTTAGGAGATAGGGTTAGGGTTAGGAGATAGGGTTAGGAGATAGGGTTAGGAGATAGGATTAGGGTTAGGAGATAGGGTTAGGGTTAGGAGATAGGGTTAGGGTTAGGAGATAGGGTTAGGAGATAGGGTTAGGGTTAGGAGATAGGGTTAGGTTTAAGGGTAGGGTTAGGTATTATGTTTATGCTTTTCTCTTTCAATAACTAAATGTATTATGCTATCTTAGGTTCCTTGCCACGGGACAAAGTTATGCTTCCTTGCATCATTACTTCCTCCTTGGCCTCTCAACAGTGTCAAAAATAATAAAGGAAACATGTGTGGCAATATGGGAGGAATTGCATAACATTGTAATGCCAGAGCCAACAGGAGACATCTGGGAATCAGTTGTGGACACTTTTTGGGAAAAAACTCAGTTCCCAAATTGTATAGGAGCCCTTGATGGGAAACACATCAGGGTCAAGAAGCCTCCCCACTCTGGATCGTCATATTTTAATTATAAAAAATATTTTTCGGTGGTCCTCCTGGCATTGTCCGATGCACACCTTAAATTTCTTTTTGTTGATGTGGGAGCATATGGAAGCCAAGGTGACGCTCGCATATTCCGTGAGTCGACTTTTGGACGTCGTCTACATGAGGGACGGCTCAATATTCCTGAAAGCAGGCCTCTACCCTGCACTGAAGAAAACAGCTTGCCATTAGTCATGGTGGCAGATGAGGCCTTTGGACTGGCTGAAAATCTTATGAGGCCATACAGTGGCAATGGTCTCAGCTGACGACAAAAAATCCACAATTATCGGCTCAGCCGTGTTGTTGAATGTGCATTCGGGGTGTGCACGGCCAAATGGCGAGTTCTGCTGACAAGTATGCAATTGGATGTTGACAACGCCATTAAAGTCGTTCTGGCATGCTGCGTTCTGCACAATTTTCTGCGGGACAGTGACAGAAATAATGTTGAACAGGAGCCCATTAACCAACTTCAGAGGGTTCAATTTATGGACTTGCGTTCAACTGCACGTGTCATGAGCATTCGAAACCAATTTGCAGAATTTTTTGAATCCCCTGATGGAGAGGTATCATGGCAGAGTGATTATGTCTAAAAAATATTTGGAATACATCTACCTTTGCTTTCTTGTGTTTTTTGAAATAAAGCATTTCAAAATTGAAGTTTGTTATTTTTATGCCCATTTATCAACGATTGTTCAACAAGTCAATTTGACTCTGCCTTCGGGGTAAGCCTAGGCTAAGCCCAAAAAAGAGCTAGCTTACGCTCGTCCGAAGACAGAGTACGATAGAGTCTTTTGCACTCTGCCTTCAGGGCAAGCAGAGTGCAAAGAAGTGCTGTTGTGCATCATATAAAAGACAAATTGAACACATTTTATTTTCAAGCAAAAAACATATTTATTAAAGGATTGGGATCACAACTGGTATTTCTAGCAAAAAACATATTTATTTTGGGATCACAACTGGTGATAGGTGGTGGTGGATGCTTGATCGCTTTGGGTATGTGGGGATTGGGGACAGGGTAATGGTTGGGCCTGGTGATCACTCCCAAAATCCTGCTGGTAGCGGGGTACAGGGTATGAGGGCTGAAAATGGGAGGTGGAAGGTGGAAATTCAGCATAGGAGTGCGGGGTATAGAACAAGGTCTGGGACGGGATAGGTGGTGGTTGGCGTTGAGGAGGGGGCTGATAGTGAGAGGGGGGTGCTAGCACTGCTGAAGTCCCAGGGGCCATTGGGGGATCATGAGAAACATTATATGGATCGCATGGAGGTGGCCCGCCACTTAATTTTGCATGTCGGTATTGCATTGCAATACCGTACATGCGATCCATACAAAGCTTCTCTTGGTCTCCCCCAATGTCCTCCAGGATGTGGTAAAGGCTGCGGCAGAAGCAGGCGCGTGGGTTGTTGGTGTCTAAAAAGGCATCCATACTGCGCCTCTCCTGCCGCACTTCCTGCAGCAGTGCTAGCACTCTGTCATCAGCCTCCGGATTGAACCCGCCCCTCGTCTGACGTCCACGCCCACAGCCACGAACACCACCACACTACTCTCCACCTTGCTGACTGGCAGGAGACGCTGATTCCAAAGCCCTCGATTCCTGCAAAAGAACAAAAATGTTTACATTGACATGTACATGGACAGACAGACAATGAGATAGACAGGCAGACCTAAGCAGTTACCTCATCTGTGCACTCAACACCTCCCTCGCTGATTGGACGTGGAGATCCAGTGCTCGTCTTGGGACTGCTTGGTCTCTGAACCTCTGCCTCTTCTGCATCCACCTCTCTCTGTCTAATGTTAGAAGTTGTCCTGCAGACAATACAAAATGTATAAACTTAACTACTTCAGCCCGGACCATTTAGCTGGCCAAAGACACAAGCACTTTTTGCGATTTATCACAGCGCCGCTTTAACAATGGTGGTCGTGCAACGTGGCTCCCCAAAAAAATTACGTCCTTTTTTTCCCCTCAAACAGACCTTTTTTTAGGTGGTATTTGATCACCTCTGGGTTTTTTTTTTTTTTTCGGAGCTATAAAAAAGAGTGTAAATTTTTTTTAAAGATTTAGAATTTTAATTTTTTTAAGTAATAAATATCCCCAAAAAATAAATAAATCTAAAATTTTTTTTTGGTTTAGGCCAATATGTATTCTTCTACAGATTTCAGTTGATAAAGTTTTTTTTTGGCAAAAGTTATAGCGTCTATGAAATAGGGGAGAGTTTTATAGCATTTTTCTTACTAAATTTTATTTTATTAGTAATGGGGGCGATCAGCGATTTTTAGCCTGACTGCGACAATATGGCGGACACATTGGACAATTTTGACACATTTTTGGGAAAATTGTCATTTTTACAGCGATCAGTGCGATTAAAATTGCAATGATTACTGTAAAAATTACACAGGCATTGAATGGGTTAACCTCTTCCTCTCCCTGAGACGATCGCCGGTGTGCCCGTGGACATTGAGTTCGCAGGACTCACAGTCGGACTCATGGACCTCGCAATCGGAAAGCGCGCCGCCAAGGCGGCAACTTAAAAGGGACGTACAGGTACGCCCATTTGTGCAGCTGTGCCATTCTGTCGACGTATATGTACATGTGGCGTTCGGAAAGTGGTTACAATAGCCATGGAACATACTGCCTGAAAAGCAATGTACATAGGCAAATATATGGAAAAAAAAAAAAACTTACGGTGTGGTATGGCTCAGCATATTTTGCCGTAAGAAGAGAAGATTGGTGTGGTAGACGTGTGGTCTCTTAGCTGGCGCTGGTGCTCCACTACGTGCTGCCTTGTCCACGTCCGTGAGGTCCCTCCTGACACGGTCACGTAGACACTTCCAGCGGCACTGTATAATTTTGCCTAAAATAACATGGAAAACAAAGGGTTAAATATGCAATCTTCGTTTACATTACACACAAACAGATCATGCATTCAAGGAAAATAGACTTACTTATTTCCTTTCTTTCTGCATTTCGTAATGCTTCCCAGCCAGGGGTAGTGGCAGCACTGATGTCCTCCCAGGCTTTTACTTTGCGGATGTGGTCTCCATGAAGTGGATGTGCCACATCCCACAGTTCAGGATGGGCCTGTACAGCACTTATCAGCTCCACTTGTGACACAGAACTTGCCATCTTGAACTCACTAAGCACAGTCACACGGCTGTGCAAAGGACTCTTGGGTAATCTAATGTCCAGACAGGAATTTCCTGTTTTTACAGAGATTACAGTGTCCAATCATCTTTTTTGAGCAAAAAAACGCCGGAGCTAAAAAACGCGAAAAACGCAGCAGTCGCGTTTTTGCACATTTTTCTGCGTTTTTCCGCGTTTCGCGTTTTTACAGCTCTAGCGCCGCGCCTCGGAACGCACTGGTCCTGGGTTTTTTTTACAGCTTAAAAACGCCTAGGCCATTTGCAGCTCAAAAACTTCTAGGTGGGCATGAATCCATAGACTAACATAGACAGGCGTTTTTAAGCTGTAAAAAACACTCAAAAATGCGGCTGTAAAAATGTCCGTGTGCATGAGGACTTAAAGTTGGTTCTAGCATACAGAATGCATTTTAGTATTGGCTTCCCTCCTCACCTAGTGATATTATTGGATTTTTTTTTTTTAACATCAGGACCAGGCTAAGGCAGAAGAGACATCCGCCTTTGGTGCTTTGCTGTGGAAGATGCAGCTAGGTTGGGAGCCTCTTTTGCCTGGCCATCTCTTTCACTGTACAGGACCAAGCTGTCAATTTGCTAGCTTAATCCTGTAGATTACACAGGGATATCATAGCTCACTCTGTTGCAAGGTTGCGATGGTTACACAAGGAGAGTTGCATTCTTAATGTGTTATCTGCAGCGCTAAGTTGTCAATTTAACACCCTGTGCCCTACTCTGCATTCATTTATTCATTTCACAATTTACTAATGTCTAAGTTAACCCTAATTCATTTTTCATCCCTAAAATTTGTAGAAACCCCTATTATTTTTATAAATGAAGTTGAAAAAATCGCGCTTAGGACAGGTATATAGGCCAAATATATACAGGTTGCTGCCTCCCTTAAACAAAGACACTCCCTAGGAATGTCCTGCAGAAATAAAAGTATTGGGGAATAATAGGGAAAAACGGCGCTACCCGAGAGACCTGTTTGGCTCAGCCTATACAGGGAACGTTATATAAACGTAATTTTTTATATATCACAAGGTTTCAAACCAATATGAGTGAAAAGATGCCTTAATTAGATGGAAAACAAATGCTGAAGAGTTGCAATAAAATGGCTAAAGTACATCTGTGTGGATCAGTATATAATCGCATACAGGAATAATCAGAAAAAACTTTGTATATGCCAAAAAATCATATGATCTTAATAGGACAGTATACTTTTTCCCATCACAACACACATTCAGCACTTAGTACAAAATAAAGACATATTGTGTATAGCGACAAAAATGCATGAAACATGCATGGATCCACTTATGTTAATTCCTATAGGGAAAAGGATTCCATATACAGTATCATAACAGTATCTCTGTGTCTCAATACACGTATAGTTCATATGTTGTAGAGATTGCACAGATATGTAATAGTCTCATGTATTTCATGCGGCAATCAGACTTGATATTTTCCCAAAAGTGACTTGGTGTATACAGGGTAGAATGGTGACTTCTGTGATCCCCCTCAGATTGCTCACTCACCAGATGGCGGAACCCCTGCAGGGGTATCAGGCCTGTAATGCTGCCCAAAAGACTGCTGCTGCTGCGATGGTTCAGATGGTTCCAATGATCATGTTGCAATTAACCCTCATATCAGGGAAAGAAAAAGGCTTCCATAGTGTAATATAGTCCCAAAAAGTATTTATTTAAAAAGTAGTATAAAAGACGAAATATAAATAAAAAGTTGTAAAATTGCAAACATCCAACAAGTACCGTTCGTTCACCCGCCCCTTGGCCACTGGGGAGGGATATCACTCGAGTGTAGGTTTTGTTGGTGTTTGGTTACTGAATCACTGTAACCAAAGCAGGTACAAGTGGGGGAAGTAGCGATCAGCTGGAGATGTAATACGTTCCTCCCACTATTCTGCCAGGAAGTGATGTGTAGGCGTTGGTCCATCGTGCGCGCTTCGTCATCTGACGTCTTCAGCGGCGGTACCACGCAGCTGCAGATTACAGGTATATATGCAAAGGGATCGTTCGTTATACCCCACCCCTCTAGAGGATCACACCCAATCCCCGCTTGTCATTCCGATACCGGGGAGGGGGACGGGCGGGTCAAGCAGTTATCATTGAGAGGGGAATGTAAATTCGTCCCGGTGCAACCATATACAAGGGAATGTGGGGGAGGTCTAGAAACTACCAGTCCCAGCATTCCCAGGGTCAGTCATACGGTTATGTGCAGGTGGAGAGGGAAGAGTAGACATAATAGATTAGAAGTAGGGATAAAGTTAGTGATGGAAAAGCCCCCAGTGGTCATGGGTGGTAAAGCTTAGGTGCTGTTTTACATGTCAATGATCATATTGATTTAAAGACATAAAGACATGTTACTATTTGTGGTAACACAGCATATCTAATTCCACACAGGGTATATTAGAGCAAATATAAGGTCACAGAATATATATTAAAAAATAAAAAAATAAAAAAATAATGAGAAAACCTATTATATAGGGTCTGACATTAACCCGTATTAGGTAACGGATGTAACTGTATATAACTATCCACCCTATTAAATGTGCTAGTGTGTGGAGGAACAGAGATAGGAGCCTATTTTCGTATATGTTTTACAGAATCGTGCTCAGGACATTATAGACCAATGAGAGATTACATATATATACACCTGTATATACATGAACATATATCTATCAATCTCCATAGCAGTAAGGGAACTGTGATAAGCTCAAATCGGTATAAGTGTAACCATATGTTAAGTGGTGCAGTAAAGGGTATGGTTTAAAAATAACCTAATTAGTGCTATGAAGAGTATGGTTTAAAAACAACCTAATTGGGGAGTGACTATATATAATAAACGGTCATACTTGTAGGTGCATAATGTGTATATGTTATGCCGAGGGTCACTTGTTTCCCGGTTCATTTGACACTTAATGTGTATGTGTTGTAAGTGCGCTTCAGGACAATGTGAAGGTGAATAATTAGTAGTGGAAACATGTTGATGCTTTAGATTACTCCATGCATCAACGTGAAAGGCTCATCAGGGAAGGAGTAAAGTGTGGCTGTATGATAAAGTGTGTGGAGGTAGGTCATCCCCACTACTCAGATAGAAATGTTATGTTATTATCCTCCAGAAGTCAAAAAATGTATATATAAAAAATGATCAGGATCGTATATATATAACCTGGGTACCCTTTTCCTGGTGACTTAGTATCAGGAAGTGGAGAGTACAAAAGTCAAACTATGGGTTGGCGGTGAGACCATTAGGGTCTATATCCATACCTTAGATATCTAATACCCGAAAGTGGAGAGCACTTGAGCCATACTATGGGTTGGCAATGAAACAGTTGAGGACTATATCTAGGTTGAGACCCCTGGGAGCTAGGGACCCCAACCTATATATCCATGCTGTTTCGTTTTGCGAGATTAGGGTAGTCATGTTACCGCCCCTCCAATGCTGTTGAATGGAATCGATACCATAAAATATTAGGCCCGGTGGGTCCCTATTATGTACCTGATCAAAATGCCATGATAAGTTGTGCTTAGGGAAGCCCTTCTTGATATTTTTAATGTGCTCCCTTATCCTGACATAAAGGGGCCTTGTGGTTCTACCCACATACTGGAGGTGGCAAGGGCATTCTATAACGTATGTTACATGAGTACTATGGCAAGTGATCAGATTTTTTATCTTATATTCTTTCTGGTCGACCCTGGACCTAAATGTGTCTTTTTTGCGGGGCTGTTTTTTACTAACCCTGCAGGGTAAGCATTTTTGACATTTGTAAAACCCTCTAAGGTTTGGAAAGATCTGTATCTGTTTAGGGGGATTGATGACATTGTGGACCAGGTGATCACAGAAAGTAGGGGCTTTCCTGTAGATGAATTTTGATTTGTTGGGAAGTATTTTAGTTAGTACTCTGTCTTCCTTAAGAATCGGCCAGTATTTTTTAAAGATATGTTCTAGATTTCTGTATTGGTTATTGTAACCTGTTATAAATGCTATGTCCATTGGTTTATCTTTATTTTGGTTCTTCCTGAGCAGTTGGTGTCTGTCCATGCCTGCTATTTCCATTTTTGTCTGTATCAGCTTTTCCATATCATAGCCTTTTTCATGGAATTGTACTATCAACCTGTCTGCTTGTGTTAAGAAGTCCTCCATGATGTCACAATTTCTGCGTAGTCTTAACATTTGGCCTTTAGGAATATTTTGTTTCCATTGTGGGTGGTGGCAGCTGGTAGTGGGTATGTATCCATTTTTATCTGTAGCCTTAAAGTAGGTTTTGGTGTATAACCTATCTCCATTTTTGAAGATTTCCAGATCTAGATATTCGATTTTTTTTCTGGCTCCATTTACCTGTAAAGGTGAGCCCATACTTATTGGCATCCAAGTTTTTAAAGAATTCTTCCAGATCTTCAGGTGTGCCATCCCAAACGATAATCAAGTCGTCGATATATCTCCGATAGAATTTGAGTTGGGGGATGTTTCTTCCGTACAGATATTCCTCCTCCCACATATTCATAAGCAAATTTGCAACACTAGGTGCATACCGTGCCCCCATTGCAACTCCTTTTTGCTGGACGTAGTAGCTGTGATTGTGCCAGAAATAGTTACAGCTCATAGCCATCTCCAAGCCTTCCAGTATGTAATCAATTTGTGCTTGCCTCATGTTGGTTTGTTCATGCAAAGCTTTCTGTACTCCCAGTAATCCGTCATTTTGTACGATACTGGTGTAGAGAGAGTTTACATCTACCGTGGCTAGTATGTAATTCTGAACTCCGTCCAGTTCTTGCAGATCTTGTAGGAGTTGTGAGCTGTCTCGTAAATATGATTTGCCTGTACATACCAATGGTTTTAGAAATATGTCTAGATATTCGCCTAGTCTTGAAAAGATGGAATTTATCCCACTAACAATGGGTCTTCCAGGGGGCTTTACCAACCTTTTATGAATTTTCGGGGTATAGTAGATTATCGGAGTCTTCATGGAATTAGACACTAGGTATTCCGCCTCTAAGGTATTTAATATTCCGATGTTCTTGCCTTTCTTCACATAGGCCTTCAATCTTTTTTGATATATCTTCTTAGGGTTCCCTTTTAACTTTTTATAATTATTTTCCACTTTTAACAGATTCTCCATTTCTTCTTCGTAGTCATCCTTGTTGAGGATAACCAATCCTCCCCCCTTATCTGCTGGACGGATGACAACTTTTTTATTTTTGCTTAGTGTGTTAATAGTTTTCCAAATACTTTTAGCTTTGACTTGGGACTGAAGTATGCACCAGAGAAATCTCTGAACAAATTTGAAGCCTACATTGATTTGCAAAAATTTATGCGTAAGCTCACTCAAAAAACATTTCGCGCTAAATGAAAACCTGCGACCTAAGGAGGAGTCACTATATGTACACACCCAACTTAAAAACAAGTCTATCTACAATCCTAACACTCCGGGCAACCAATGTATGACAGCCTTTAAAAAAATGATGGAAGAGGATTTAAGGAAGCTTGATAAAAGAAGCAACCACAAAGCTAAAAGTATTTGGAAAACTATTAACACACTAAGCAAAAATAAAAAAGTTGTCATCCGTCCAGCAGATAAGGGGGGAGGATTGGTTATCCTCAACAAGGATGACTACGAACAGGTAAATGGACAACTACAGGTAAATGGAGCCAGAAAAAAATCGAATATCTAGATCTGGAAATCTTCAAAAATGGAGATAGGTTATACACCAAAACCTACTTTAAGGCTACAGATAAAAATGGATACATACCCACTACCAGCTGCCACCACCCACAATGGAAACAAAATATTCCTAAAGGCCAAATGTTAAGACTACGCAGAAATTGTGACATCATGGAGGACTTCTTAACACAAGCAGACAGGTTGATAGTACAATTCCATGAAAAAGGCTATGATATGGAAAAGCTGATACAGACAAAAATGGAAATAGCAGGCATGGACAGACACCAACTGCTCAGGAAGAACCGAAATAAAGATAAACCAATGGACATAGCATTTATGACAGGTTACAATAACCAATACAGAAATCTAGAACATATCTTTAAAAACTACTGGCCGATTCTTAAGGAAGACAGAGTACTAACTAAAATACTTCCCAACAAACCAAAATTCATCTACAGGAAAGCCCCTACCCTCCGTGATCACCTGGTCCACAATGTCATCAATCCCCCTAAACAGATACAGATCTTTCCAAACCTTAGAGGGTTTTACAAATGTCAAAAATGCTTACCCTGCAGGGTTAGTAAAAAACAGCCCCGCAAAAAAGACACATTTAGGTCCAGGGTCGACCAGAAAGAATATAAGATAAGAAATCTGATCACTTGCCATAGTATTCATGTAACATACGTTATAGAATGCCCTTGCCACCTCCAGTATGTGGGTAGAACCACAAGGCCCCTTTATGTCAGGATAAGGGAGCACATTAAAAATATCAAGAAGGGCTTCCCTAAGCACAACTTATCACGGCATTTTGATCAGGTACATAATAGGGACCCATCGGGCCTAATATTTTATGGTATTGATTCCATTCAACAGCATTGGAGGGGCGGTAACATGACTACCCTAATCTCGCAAAACGAAACAGCATGGATATATAGGTTGGGGTCCCTAGCTCCCAGGGGTCTCAACCTAGATATAGTCCTCAACTGTTTCATTGCCAACCCATAGTATGGCTCAAGTGCTCTCTACTTTCGGGTATTAGATATCTAAGGTATGGATATAGACCCTAATGGTCTCACCGCCAACCCATAGTTTGACTTTTGTACTCTCCACTTCCTGATACTAAGTCACCAGGAAAAGGGTACCCAGGTTATATATATACGATCCTGATCATTTTTTATATATACATTTTTTGACTTCTGGAGGATAATAACATTTCTATCTGAGTAGTGGGGATGACCTACCTCCACACACTTTATCATACAGCCACACTTTACTCCTTCCCTGATGAGCCTTTCACGTTGATGCATGGAGTAATCTAAAGCATCAACATGTTTCCACTACTAATTATTCACCTTCACATTGTCCTGAAGCGCACTTACAACACATACACATTAAGTGTCAAATGAACCGGGAAACAAGTGACCCTCGGCATAACATATACACATTATGTACCTACAAGTATGACCGTTTATTATATATAGTCACTCCCCAATTAGGTTATTTTTAAACCATACTCTTCATAGCACTAATTAGGTTATTTTTAAACCATACCCTTTACTGCACCACTTAACATATGGTTACACTTATACCGATTTGAGCTTATCACAGTTCCCTTACTGCTATGGAGATTGAAAGATATATGTACATGTATATACAGGTGTATATATATGTAATCTCTCATTGGTCTATAATGTCCTGAGCACGATTCTGTAAATCATATACGAAAATAGGCTCCTATCTCTGTTCCTCCACACACTAGCACATTTAATAGGGTGGATAGTTATATACAGTTACATCCGTTACCTAATACGGGTTAATGTCAGACCCTATATAATAGGTTTTCTCATTATTTTTTTATTTTTTTATTTTTTTATTTTTTAATATATATTCTGTGACCTTATATTTGCTCTAATATACCCTGTGTGGAATTAGATATGCTGTGTTACCACAAATAGTAACATGTCTTTATGTCTTTAAATCAATATGATCATTGACATGTAAAACAGCACCTAAGCTTTACCACCCATGACCACTGGGGGCTTTTCCATCACTAACTTTATCCCTACTTCTAATCTATTATGTCTACTCTTCCCTCTCCACCTGCACATAACCGTATGACTGACCCTGGGAATGCTGGGACTGGTAGTTTCTAGACCTCCCCCACATTCCCTTGTATATGGTTGCACCGGGACGAATTTACATTCCCCTCTCAATGATAACTGCTTGACCCGCCCGTCCCCCTCCCCGGTATCGGAATGACAAGCGGGGATTGGGTGTGATCCTCTAGAGGGGTGGGGTATAACGAACAATCCCTTTGCATATATACCTGTAATCTGCAGCTGCGTGGTACCGCCGCTGAAGACATCAGATGACGAAGCACGCACGACGGACCAACGCCTACACATCACTTCCTGGCAGAATAGTGGGAGGAACGTATTACATCTCCAGCTGATCGCTACTTCCCCCACTTGTACCTGCTTTGGTTACAGTGATTCAGTAACCAAACACCAACAAAACCTACACTCGAGTGATATCCCTCCCCAGTGGCCAAGGGGCGGGTGAACGAACGGTACTTGTTGGATGTTTGCAATTTTACAACTTTTTATTTATATTTCGTCTTTTATACTACTTTTTAAATAAATACTTTTTGGGACTATATTACACTATGGAAGCCTTTTTCTTTCCCTGATATGAGGGTTAATTGCAACATGATCATTGGAACCATCTGAAGCATCGCAGCAGCAGCAGTCTTTTGGCAGCATTACAGGCCTGATACCCCTGCAGGGGTTCCGACATCTGGTGAGTGAGCAATCTGAGGGGGATCACAGAAGTCACCTATCTACCCTGTATACACCAAGTCACTTTTGGGAAAATATCAAGTCTGATTGCCGCATGAAATACATGAGACTATTACATATCTGTGCAATCGCTACAACATATGAACTATACGTGTATTGAGACACAGAGATACTGTTATGATACTGTATATGGAATCCTTTTCCCTATAGGAATTAACATAAGTGGATCCATGCATGTTTCATGCATTTTTGTCGCTATACACAATATGTCTTTATTTTGTACTAAGTGCTGAATATGTGTTGTGATGGGAAAAAGTACACTGTCCTATTAAGATCATATGATTTTTTGGCATATACAAAGTTTTTTCTGATTATTCCTGTATGCGATTATATACTGATCCACACAGATGTACTTTAGCCATTTTATTGCAACTCTTCAGCATTTGTTTTCCATCTAATTAAGGTATCTTTTCACTCATATTGGTTTGAAACCTTGTGATATATATAAAATTACGTTTATATAACGTTCCCTGTATAGGCTGAGCCAAACAGGTCTCTCGGGTAGCACCGTTTTTCCCTATTATTCCCCAATACTCCTATTATTTTTATGAACTCCTTCATTCCTTTCCTTTAACTGTATTTTTACTGTTTGGATAACATAGTTTTACATTTGTGTTAGTTTTTTTAATGCCAAATTAAAGGGCGTGCATTGGAGGAGTGCCCATTTTGGCAGCTTTGCCTTGAGTGCCAGATGTTTCTGCCCCGGCACTACTTAGCTTAATGGATTTATAAGCTGGATCAGCCTGACTGAAGCCTAGTTCCCTTGGGAAATAGGATACAGTTTAGAAGAGAGGGTCTGAGATTAGTTAAGGGGAGAGAAAATGAGGGTGACAACATTCCAGGATAAATGGAGTAAAAAACAGGCATTCAGAAGATGAAAAAGTTGGTGAGAGATGAGATATACTGGTGTGCGAAAACTGCCATCATCCTAAATAGAATTAAAGAAATTATATGCAACAAAGTGCATGTAGGGGGACGCCCCTTTGGATTTTAAAGGCAGCATATAAGTAAGAAAAATAGATAATGTTTAAAGGCAAAATCAATGCCAACTTTATTGTAGTACAAATATGAATAAAATTGTCTGAGAGACAGAACAAACATACAAAAAATGTTCAATATCTTTACAAATACTTGATTATAAGCCATACAGAGCATAAATAAAAAATATCACCTGATGCCATCAACCCCAAAAGACCAACTCAGAAGATATGTATTTTATCAAACTGCCTTAGTCCAGCAGGAATAAAAACTGTCTCAAGCCTTGTTCACCGCATTCCTGTCAGTGCTGCTTCTCACCACAGGCAGCTAGGGGAGGATCTTCGGCTGGCCACAGAAGGACACACCCAATGAGTGTAATGGGTGAGCCTTCCTCTGTGTTTCTTCCTCCTCCTCCTAGTTTGCATGTGGAGTCAAGAGGAAGGAACTGCAGGGAGGCCCCAGTGGTGACATTGCCTGTTCAACCATCAACACTTTGTTCTAGAGAAAAATGGTAATTCTAAAATGGGGCTGCACATTTTTTAGGAAGATGTGGTGTGTTACAAATAGCCTGCTGCCTCCTAGTGGGTTAATGAGGAAAGTATACAAGTGGTTTTCTCTACCTTTGTCTAATTTCCTTACTGTAACTAAGAGTGACTTAGCAGCAAAAACACTGAACCCCCTCATTATTACCACTGTCACAATCCTACTATAAGCTGACAGAGATATGGTCTCTGGTAACCCTGTCATACTAGCATTTGGGGCCCTGCACATGGCTCTGAAGCATTGCTACATTTTTTTTTTTTACCTCAGGTTGTATCAACAAATGAGGGATGTGCCAGAACACCTGCTACACCTCAGTTGAATTCACCCCAGCTTATACCAGGTCTGTTGTAGATCTCTGGAGCTACAGACATCTGTAGAGTTCCTCATGAGCATCCAGATGTCAAGATTGATACACACATCTAACAGTTGGGCCTCAACACATTTGGGGCCCTGCACATGGCTCTGAGGCATTGCCATGTTTTTTTTTTTTACCTTGGGTTGTATCAACAAATGATGGATGTGCCAGAACACCTGCTACACCTCAGATTAATTCACCCCAGCTTATACCAGGTCTGTTGTATATCTCTGGAGCTACAGGCATCTGTAGAGTTCCTCATGAGCATCCAGGTGTCAAGATTTATACACACATCTAACAGTTGGGCCTCAACACACTTTCACTCACTTACAAGCATCAGTATGGCAAGACACAGAGCAAGGGTTTAAAGAATTTGGATCTATCAGCTGCAATACAAGATTTGTTTTTATGGTTCATGTGTGGTTTATTTGAAAAAAGGAAGTTATTGGCAGCTATAGATAAAACGTTGTCAACTCTGTGCATTCTGTACAATTAATTGGTTGGCAGGCCTTTACAAAATCTTTATAGTATGAAAAGGGTAAAGAAGGATGAGTGCAGTGATGGATATGTGTAGGCTCATTTTATAGGACACGTTGCAGAACATTATTCATATTTCCACAACATGTGCCTAACCTTACAATGTATCCTTGTTTACATTGGCGCGTTCACAGTTTTTTTTAAGGCATTTCATATTAGGGAACTAGGAAATCACAACAAGCATATCTCTGGCAGATTACAAGTTAAAGATATTAGACATCTTGTTTGAAAATTCTATTTCAATCCTTAAAAATGGACCAAGTTCACCAGGGTGTCTTCACTTATTTATAAAATCTACTGGGTGGTATCACCTGTGCAGAAACAGCTTTTACAACATTTTGTCTCACATGCCACAAAGTGCAAAGCCTTTATTTGTGCATGCAGCTGTACCAATGCTGTCACATTTCAAAGTCTCATGCTCTAAGCGTGAGAATATAGAGAGCACTGTGTTCTCATTGGTGCTGTGACAGAGGATGCCAGCTTGGTTATGTTGAGCAAGATGTTAAAAAGGATAGACAGATGGGATATGAAACAATACAACCTATATGTGGGTCCTCATAGACTGGAAAACCAGATGCTAGTTTTTAGTATGAGGGTTTATTGCTTGTAGTTCACAACACACTACACTTGCCCCTTATTTCCTTATTTGCAAGACAGAAACATGGTGTGGGATGGCTAATTGTTCATTCTATTATTTTTTGGACATCCCATAGAACATAAATGTGTGCAGTGGCCTACAGTTAGGTTTTCCAGCTGACAAAACAAAAGTAACCTGGCTGGGTGTTAGGAGGAGGCTGTTTGGGTTGAGATGTTCCCCATGTTGTACAGTCATTTAGCTATTGAAAGATATCCAGATTTACTTGTTCTGCACATTAGGGAACATGAAATTAGGCTATTGCCCCATGAGGAAATTGATTAAAAGTATGCATCAAGAGTTGTAGCCATTTATGTCAATTTACCCAAATGCTGTTGTAAGAGAATGCACATAGCTACACATAAATATATAATTTCAAAACTGTCAGACAATGATTTAGTTAAAGGATAAGTTCACCTTTAGAAACATGTTACATGTTCCATGCGTTTTTTACCTACCAAAAATGTGCATTTATTTATTTTTTTCTTTTTAGTAAGGTGAATTTATCCTTTAAGTGTCACGTGGATCCAGAAGAAAAACATTTCTATTTTGAGCCAAATGGCATTCACCATGTTGAGGTAGGACTGGACATGTTTAATCTGCTATTGCAAGAAGAAATTGAATGGGCATTTGCAAGTGGAGGTCAGGTGAACGATAAAGGGTCATCACTCTTCTGACAGTAGTGGTATCCCCTTGAAGTCTGAGATGGTAGGTGGTTGGTGGAGTGGCATCACCTCTAAATCAAATAATCAGAGGTAAGTTAATTGTTACTGTTGGCAAAACTTTTATTTATGGTTACCTGGTGTGATAATTAAGTTCTTTATTCATCTTTACATTTGGTGGAAGGAAACCAAAGTAGGCCCTTGAACCTAACAGTTGCGACTGGGGACTGAATGTCTTTAACAACAGGTTGGTTGCAATGTGATGGTAAAGCGAAGGTAAATGCATGTCACCCAATACTGCAACAGGATTTAGATATTGATTTTGTTTTTGGCCTTTATGAATCAAATTCTTTTTGATTCATAAAGGTTTGAATGCTGAAAGGTCATGTGAAGCTGTAGAAGATACATGTTAAACTATCAATTTAATCTAAAGACATATGTAGTGTGCAATCTGGTAATTAAATAAAATAAAATAAAGAGCGTAAGAAAGAAAAGGAAGGGTTGCCTGAGTGGGAGAAGTGAACTTTGCAACAGTCATATATTCTTCATTTACTGCATGCTTATTCAGTGTTGGCATGATGCACACACACGAGTCTGTTGCACTGAACAGGTCTACAGGTCTATTAAGCTCTACAAAGTCTATTAAACAGACTTTCAAGGACGGGGAAAAAAGATAAGGACAGCCTCCACAGGGACAAACAGAGAGGGTGAAAGTTACTAAAATGTAAATTGAGGTGATGTTAAGCTGGACCTGGTATACTAATATATAAAGAGAGGTGAAAAAAGCCTTTGCTCAGATGGAATATCCAATGCTTTTGTTCGGATAAAATATCCAATCACCTGAAGAAGAAACTTCATTCTTTTTAAAATACCTTGCATAATAACAGGTTTGTACATAAAAAAAGATTCTCATTTCCTCATTTTATCTCTACAGAAAATCAGGCCCTGCACGTCCAACGTTATTTATTTTAGGACATTTAAAAAGGCATTCAAAGTCAACACTGGAGTCCATACATTATCTGACCAGTCTACAGCAGTAATACATTTTAGTTTATAAAGCCATGCAAGTTTATTTACTTAAAATTAAGTGGTCCAGTGTACAGCAGTAACACATTTTGGTTTACAAAACCATGCTCATAGCTAGTCTGCTGTCAATAGAGATAATAATAATCTAATTTCTAAGCTTAGTCCTTCGATCTTGGTTTCACCCTCAACACTCCACAGAAGCTGCTCTTCTGAAACTCACAAACCACTTACTAACAGCAAAAAACAATGGACACTACTCTGTACTCCTAATTCTGGACCCTTTGGCTGCCTTTGATGCGGTTGACCACCCCCTCCTCCTCAAAAAACTCCACTCCTTTGGTCTCCGTGACTGTTGCTCTCATTCTACCTATGCCACCACACCTTCAGTGTCACTTACAATTCTACTTCCTCCTCTCCTCTTTCCTTCTCTGTCAGGGTCCACCAAGGTTCTGTTCTTGGACCTCTCATATTTTCTATCTACACCTCCTCCCTGGGTCAGCTGATAGCCTCCCATGGCTTTCACTATCATTTCTACGCTGATGACACCCAAATCTATCTCTCTACCCCTCAGCTCACAATATCAGCCTCCTCACGCATTACTAATTTACTAACTGACATACCAGTCTGGATGTTATACCACTTCTTCAAACTCAACCTGTCCGAAACCGAGCTCATAATATGTCCTCTCCAGTGTGACCCTTCCCCTGACCTCTCTGTAAAGATTAATGGCACAACCATCAACCCATCCCCACATGTCAGGGTGCTATGTGTAGTCCTGGACTCTGAACTCTCTTTTCGACCACAAATTCAATCACTTTACAAAGCTTGCCACCTCAACCTCTGCAACATCTCCAAAATATGCTCCTTCCTAACCAAAGACACCACAATACTCATAATACACTCCCTGGTTATCTCTCACCTCAACTACTGCAACTCCCTCCTCGTTGGCTTACTTTTAAATAGGCTATCCCCTATTCAGTCCATCATGAATGCTGCTGCCAGACTTATCAACCTTACAAACCGCTCAGCATCTGTTACTCCTCTCTGTCCATCCCTCCATTGGCTGCCACTCACCCGATGAATAAAATTAAAATTACTAACAATAACTTACAAAGCTATCCATAACTTGGCCCCCAGCTGCATCACTAACCTCATCTCAAAATACCAACAACATTGTTCTCTTCGTTCCTCCCAAGACCTTCTGCTCTCTAGTTACTTTGTCACCTCTTCCCAAGCTTACCTCCAGGACTTCTCCCGAGCCTCTCCCATCTTGTGGAATTCCCAGCCCAAACTGTCCGACTATCAACTATCAACTTTTAGGCAATCCCTGAAAACCTTTCTCTTCAGAGAAGCCTTCATCCCCCCCCCCCACCTAACCACTGTACTTTTATTTTCTCCATCAGCTCATCCCCCACAGTTATTACCTTTTGTATCACTTGACCCTCCCTTCTAGATTGTAACCCCTTTGAGCAGGGTCCTCTGATTCCTCCTGTATCGAATTGTATTGTAATTGTACTGTCTACACTCACTTTGTACAGCACAAACTGTTAGTGTTATATAAATCCTGTATTATAATAATAATAAATTGAACAGGCTAAGTAAGAGTAAGGCTTTGTAAGCTGAAACATATTTATGCTGTATACCGGACGACTCAGTGTTTAATAAATAAACTCTGTGGGTTAGGTATGGACTCCAGAATTGAATTTTTCAATTATCAAGTGGATGAGGCTGACAGGGGTGTAGTTAGGAGACTGACACCTGCTGCATGATAATAATTGTAAAAAAGTAGAGATTTAAATTGTTATTGTCTATTGTGAATGCAGGTGCAATACACACTAGTTACATTGCTTTCCATGTGTCAATTTGAAATGTATAACCACCAGTTTGTCAGTGCATTCTATATACATGGTATGAAAACTAGCTACCAATCAAATTTCATCTTTTATTTTTTTTGAAAAGGAAAAATAAGCTGGTAGTTCACTGTGAGCAAATTCTACATTTATGGTGAACTTTTCTTTCTCCTGTTTTTAGTAGTCACCTTAGCCTTTACATGTACAGGATCACTGGCACAAACAGAATCATACAGTATATCAAACTTACAGGGGTAAGCAAGATTAAAAACCCCAAATCCGGTGATGTAACTCAAGTCTACTGACAGATCTGCCTAAACTCTGACTGCTTTCATTACTTAGGTTGAGAATGTTATACTCAGATCACTTAGTAGAATTTTTTACTTTGGTGGAATAGTGGAGTAAAATGAAATTTACTTTGACAGTAATTGCAGCCGTGGGAAAGCAAGTGTAATGTGGGAAGATAAAGATATGATTGAAGGGGGATATGAACAATGTGTAGCTGATACAGTCCACTCTAAGGGCACCTTCACACTGAGTTGCTGCAGTGTCGGTGGTAAAGTGCCGCTATTTTTATTTTTATATAACCGTCGTTTTAGCAGTGCTTTTTGGCCACTAGCGGGGCGCTTTTAACTCCCGCTAGTTGCCAAAAAAGGGTTGAAATTGCTTGCAAAGCGCCGCTGCAGCTGCATTTTTTTGGCGCTGCCCATTGATTTCAGTGGGCAGAGGCGCATTAGGAGCGGTATATACACCGCTCCTAAAGTGCCTCAAAGATGCTGTTTGCAGGACTTTTTCAGGCGTCCTGCCAGTGCACCGCTCCAGAGTGAAAGCCCTCGGGCTTTCACACTGGAGTGACAGGAGAGGTGCTTTACAGGTGCTTTGCAGGAGCTATTTTTAATGCTATAGTGCCTGTAAAGCACCTCAGTGTGAAAGTAGCCTAATGCAGCGTACACAAAGTCGGACTTTTCCACCAGACTGGTCCGACGGACCGAGTGTGGCGGACAATCCGATCGTGTGTGGGCTTCATCGGACCTTCAGCAGACTTTTCTAGTCGAAAATCTGACGGACTTTAGATTTGGAACATGCTTTAAATCTTTACGTAGTAACTCCACCGGACCCAGAAATCCGCTCGTCTGTATGCTAGTCCGACGGACAAAAACCAACGCTGGGTCAGCTATTGGCTACTGGCTATCAACTTCCTTATTTTAGTCTGGTGTACGTTATCACATACGAATCCATTGGACTTTGGTGTGATCATGTGTAGGCAAGTCCGTTCGTTAAAAAGTCCTTTAGAAGTCTGTCAAAAGTCTGTTTGAAAGTCCGTCGGAAAGTCCGTCGGACCAGTCTGGTCGAAAAGTCCACCTGTGTGTACGCAGCTTTTGACTAAATCAAAGAAAAGAAAATAAGTGTGACTCATAATTGTTCCTTTCTTCTCAATTCTTTTCTTTTTCTTCTTTTAGGGTGGCCATGGAAGACTGTATGATGGGGTAAATGTATTATGAAAAGAATCAGTAAGATAATCTACTTGATAGCTGCACACATGTAATTACAACTTCCTTCCCTTACCTCTACAGAAAAAAATAGCACCTGCTTAAATGGTACTTTTACAGCTAAGTGAAAAATGTGTATCTGTGTAGAATGATAATAAGAAGACATACATGGTCTGGTTCTCAAATGATATTTGCCAATCACACTCAAATGACATGGGAACTGGCCATATACAGTATGGATATATTTTGCTTTTCTACCCAACCACTGTATAATCTCACCCAATAGTGTTTTTAAGAACATTTTCATCACATTTAAAATAAGTGCATCTAGACTTCCTTTTAGTCTCCCTGCAAAGTATGCCAGTAAAGTCTATCTCATGCAGTTTCTTGTGATGGTATGAAAAAAATGCTCTGAATTCAGAGCAGAGTTGCTATTTTTATGTACTTTGTGTCTACTGGCACTACAGTGAGATAAAAAAAAATGGTACATGAGGCATGGCTATCAGTATTGCTACTGTTGATTCACAAGCCTATAGCTGTCAATCAACACCTAGCCACTACTTTCTTGTTTGATAGCCTCTGTTGCTGAAACCCTCCATCTTGTGAGCTGCAGTGTCTGGAAGGAGGAGCATCTGAGACACAAATGAAGGAGGATTTGGCTCAGTCAGGAGGGGTAAAGGATTTTTCTATTTACTTTAAGAAGCTTGTGCATCACATAGTAACTGGATAGGGTACTTGTAGGCATTTTGGATTTTTTTCATTGAGACACAGAAAATACCAATTAACTTAGCACTAGTACTTTTTTAAGCTGAGATGTTTCTTAATTTCATATACCTATGTACTGTATATCAGTGGTGGTAAGGTTAATAATCATATCTAAAATTCTAGTGTAATTATTTATTCTTCAATATCCCATCCTGTCCAGGAAGGGAACCATAACCATGCCATGTTGTGAACAGTTCTCTTTTGAACACGAAAGGGTAATCTGGGCTTTGACCTGGTCAAATGCGAACAGTTAAAGCAGGTAATAACTTCTAAATATAACATATCCCTATAACATTAGTAGGAAGCCAGGCGTAAGTTTTATCT
This sequence comes from Lithobates clamitans, assembly GCA_037952925.1. Lineage (NCBI taxonomy): Eukaryota > Metazoa > Chordata > Amphibia > Anura > Ranidae > Lithobates > Lithobates clamitans. The sequence goes on from JBBGZY010000561.1 coordinate 5,320,793, forward strand.
CCACATAGAAAATAAAACCCTCTATTAATGGATGGTATTCCTGCTCCTAAAAAAAATAGATGCAATAAGATGGAATCCCAGGTAAGCAACATTTCAACATATTGGGAACCGTGAGCAATTTATACTATAAAGGGTTTTTATTTAATTTTGGATTCATTTTGGGATATAATAATATTGGCCACAGTTTCCTCTATAAATTATAATTTTTGCTCCAGTGCAATTTTAATTGCCCAACTGTGTATATTTAGTGTTGAATGGGCATGTAATGTTGAGATAAATTTGTGGAGTGTCTGTGTTTTAAAACACTCAGAGTTACCGATTTGTGTTTACTCGTTGTGGAGACAATGTATGAGCCATTTATTCTAATCCAGTTTAGATGAATGAAGTTGAGAGGCACTGCTACCATGGGTATTGTTCCAGTTTGGGGATGTGAGTGAGAACACACTCAGCAGTTACTAGCTTTACTATGGGTTGCCTACAATTTTAACATTTGGATAAAAGGGTTATTTTTCTTATAAACACCAGAAAAAGAAACATTAGATTGAGAGGCCTGTATCTGTTTGGAATATAGGCCTGTTGGTAAAGCTTCTACCCATCCTTTTACTGTATCTGCTTTTAGTTTTGCACATCTGTTTTTTCAAAATTCCATTATGTCTCACTACTTTGCCACTATTTTGTGGATGATAAGATGTAAGGAAAGCTTGCTGTCTTTTAAGTGCTTCCATTACCCCTTTCATCACTTTTCAAGTATAGTGGGTTCCTCCTTCACTCTCAAAGGTTTCAGGAACTCCATATCTGCAAACTGTTTCACAATTTTCTTTGCTGTTGTTTTTGCATTTGTCTTTGCCACTGGCTAGGCCTCAGGCCAACATGAGAGCATGTTAACACACACTAGAGCACACTTGTAGGTGCCTGTTCTGGGCCTCTGAATGTAGTGTATTTGAACTCTTTGGAAGGGGAAATATGGGTAAAGTTCATGCTTTTGAGGAATTTGAGGAACTTGGACAGGCCTCCCTGTATTGTACAGAGCACGAGTGAGACATGAAGCACCTGGCTGTGAATGCAATAAACCCAGTAAGTCCCACCATCGTGCCCTTAACAAGATAACTGACGCAATGGGCTCCATTCACAAGGTGGTATGGAGCACCTCGCGGTACGGCTCAGCGTTTTTCAAAAAGTTTTTCAAACTTAGTTATATTATGAAGTAATGTGGTATTTTAGTAGTAAAAACATGCAGTGATTTAACGCCTGGCAGTAACCGGTGTATTTAATTACAGTAGTAAATACAGCATTGTTTAGGAGCGGGCGGGCGCCACGTCCTTAACAACCGATGAGTCATCAGCTGTCAGAGGGGTTCCCCTCTGACAGCTGAATGTAAAATAAAAAAGGATTGCTGGCAATAAAAAACAAAGAAAAAATACTGTGTGGGGATCCGATCCACCCAATCCATATCGGGCCCTTTGGGTCTAATATGGATTTTGACGGGAACCCCATGCCAAAATGTAAAAAGAAATGGTGTGGGATCCCCCCCAAATCCATACCAGACCCTTAACTGAGCATGCAGCTCAGCAGGTCAAAAAAGGGGGAAATGAGCAAGCGCCCCTCCTCCTGAACTATTCCAGGCCATATGCCCTCAACATGGGGGGCTGTTTTTTGGCAGGAAGATTTCCCCCTCCCCCAAAGCACCTTGTCCCCATGGTGATGGGAACAAGGGCCTCTTCCCCACAACCCTGGCCAGTGACTGAGGGGGTCTGCAGGGGGTGCTTATTGGAATCTGGAAGCCCCGTTTAACAAGGGGGTACATCGTACCCCTACTCACTCACCAAAAACAGTGTAGTGTAAAAAAAGACAGTAGGCAGTTCTTGACAAGTCCTTTATTTAAAATACAAAAATAAAAAAAAGTCCCCTAATGTAGCTCCATCATCAATCATGATGCCCGCCACCACCACCAACTCAGGAAAAAAAAAGCTCCGCTTCTGAAGAAGGCTCCCGCCCGCTGACAGTTCTTAAATAGCTAAGGGCAGGGTCAAAAAGCGGGTGTGGCCACATGTGGTAATGGTCAAAATGTGGGTGTTTTTTCATGGTATAGACAAAATCGGGCCTTCGGGCACACAGAATTGATTGTTGGAGTAAAACAAGCCCAAATGGAACCAGCGATGATAAACCCCAGCAAGTCTAAGGGCCAGCAATGATAACCCCTAGTACATGTTAGGGCCAGCCATAACACACAGCACAGCAAAACAGTGAGGGACAGTGAGCAGCATACAGTGGGGGAACAGTGAGCAGTATACAGTGGAGGTCAGTGAACAGTACACAGCCTGAAGGCAGTGAGCAGTATAGAGTGCAGAGCAGGAGTAACGGCTTAGAGTGCCCAGAGGAGTAGAGTGACCCCATAGAGAGAGTACCCCCTTTAGAGGGCCCAGAGTAGGAGAGTGCCCCCTTAGAGGGCCCAGAGCAGGAGAGTGCCCCCTTCAGAGGTCCCAGAACAGGAGAGTGCTTCCCTTACAGTGCCCAGAGCAGGAGAGGGACCCAAAAGAGTGCCCAGAGCAGTAGAGTGACCCCATAGAGTGCCCAGAGCATGAGAGTGACCCCATATACAGAGCCCACAGCAGGAGCATGCCCTCCTTTAGAGTGCCCAGACCAGGAGAGTTCCTCCTTAGAGTTAGTGCTCTATTTAGAGTGCCTGAAATAGATCGGTCGCCCATTCCTTACTGTCACTGTGGATGGGGAATGCTGCCTGTCAGTGCCACCTCAGTGTTGCCTGCCAGTGCCACCTCAGTTCTGCCTGTCAGTGCCGCCTGTCAGTGTCACCTCAGTGCTGCCTGTCAGTGCCACCTTATTGTTGCCTGTCAGTGCCACCTCAGTGCTGCCTGTCAGTGCCACTTGTCAGTGTCACCTTAGTGCTGCTTGTCAGTGTCACCTCAGTGCTGCCTGTCAGTGCCACCTCAGTACTACCTGTCTGTGCTAAATGTCAGTGCCTTCTCAGTGCTGCCTGTCAGTGCCACCTCAGTGCTGCCTGTTAGTGCCATCTCAGTGCTGCCTGTCAGTACCATCTCGGTGCTGCCTGTCAGTGCTGCCTGTTAGTGCCATCTCAGTGCTGCCTGTCAGTGCCGCCTGTCAGTGCCATCTCAGTGCTGCCTGTCAGTGCCACCTGTTAGTGCCATCTCAGTGCTGCCTGTCAGTGTCGCCTGTCAGTGCCATCTCAGTGCTGACTGTCAATGCCATCTGTCATTGCCATCTCAGTGCTGCCTTTCAGTGCCACCTCAGTGTCACCTCAGTGCTGCCTATTGGTGCCCATCTGTGCTGCCCATCAGTGCCACCTGTCAGTGCCACCTCAGTGCTGCCTATCCATGCCACCTCATCAGTGCCACCTCATCAGTGCCCATTAGTGCAGCCTATCAGCATGCATCAGTGAAGGAGCAAAATCACTTATTTGCAAAATATTATAACAAATAAAAACAAAAAAGTTTTTTTTTTTTTAAATATTTTGGTCTTTCTTTGCTTGGCATTAGGCGTGAACAATTCTTATTGCCCGAAGCCCCGGACATGCAGTTCTTGGCGCTGGGCAGCTGATTTAAAAAACTGCCTTCTAACTTTTCAGCTGGCTTCTAGATTCCAAGTGAATTTTTCAAGCCCTGCCTTAGAGTGTTTAGAGCAGGAGAGTTCCCCCTTAGAGAGAGTGCCCTCTAGAGTGCCCAGAGCAGCAGAGTGGCCCCTTTAGAGTACCTACAGCAGCAGAGTGGCCCTTTAGAGTGCCCACAGCAAGAGAGTGACCCCCTACACAGTGCCCAAGCACAACGCTGACCCCATACACAGTGCCCACAGCATGACGGTGTGACCTCATACGCAGTGCCCACAGCACGATGATGTGACCCCATTTGCAGTGCCCACAGCATGACAGTGTGACCCCATATGCAGTGCTCACAGCACAACAGTGTGACCCCATACACAGTGTCCACAGCTGATGGTGTGACCCTATACACAGTGCCCACAGCACGATGGTGTGAATCCATACACACTGCCCGCAGCAAGAATGTGACCCCATAGAGTCCAATGGCGCACTGTAATGGGGACACCTGATCATCATTTGGGCACTGTAAACAGCAGGCACGGGCACTCATGATCTGGGTGCCATCCTAATGACTGCAGTGCATGTGCTCAAGCCCAATGAGAGTGCTGAGATCAGAGGATTCCCCTTAGAGTGCCCACTGCTGTTTTGTAGATGGACCTTTTAAAGTCAAACTGGCAGCCACATACTGTAAGAAGGGGGGGATGTTTCTCTTCTACAGGGTCTTCTAATACATTTGGCCAGTAATTTCAATAAACACCTCAGGGCAGTTTAATTTTCTAATTTAGCTTCTGTCTTCCATGTCTAAGCTATTGTCTATGTTCTTTTGCTGCACAGTAGGGTCCATAATCATGAAGAAAAGTTTGCCATACTTGCAAATCAAAAGTCCCTTCAGATTTTAAAGGTTTAGCTGTCCATATAGTTAATTTTACCCTCTTCTAGGGGCTCAGTATGGGCAGAACTGTACTTTCAGTTCATATATTCTCTAGTGCTCATTTTGCACTGGACATTTTCATTCCTGTACACATGTAAGGACACATGTGAAGCTATGTAGCGTACACGCTAGTTGCACTTTCATGCGTACATTCACCAACCAATTCATTTATTTATTTAGTTAACTTTAAACACAGATATAGAACAGCACCACATCTACTTTATTTTCTTTTCAATGACAATAGACAAAATACCCAATAGGAGATCCTCCTCGTCTCTTCTCTTTGGATTTTATTCCGACCCTACTATACGCCTCTGACCCAGGAAGCCCCAAGAGGTAAATACAGAGAAATACAGAGATTAACCTTATCCACACTCCAGCCATCCACCGAAGTAGAAGCAAGCTTAAGGGCAGCTTACCAAGCTGGCATTTAGAGTTCTGCAGTTCCAATGAGAGCGTGGTTCATTCTGAAGACTCAAGAAGACTGGCCTGCTCATAAAAAACTGTTATGGAATTTTTTTGGTTGATATACTGAAAATAAGAATTAACACTGCATATGAATTAACAGATTCACAGGATGCTAATTTTGTGTTTAAAATATCCGTTCTAACAAAATGTATTTTTACATTCAATTTTATACCAAAGATGCGAGAGAGAGAGAGAGAGAGAGAGAGAGAGAGAGAGAGAGAGAGAGAGAGAGAGGTGTGTGATGGCATTAATAATTTGTAAAAAGAATATGTCACAGTTTAAATGTCATCAGCTGCATCTAACAGTTGCAAAACTAAAACCTGGATAAGGGAGGGGGTAAGAGAGAGATAGGACATTCTAAGAAAGTTTACTCTGTGTATGCAAAGGAAACTGCAACATTGCAAGCAAAATAAATGATCTTGTCCTAAAATCAACAATACAGTGAAAGTTCATGTCAACTTTAAAGTTCTTTTCTTGTTTCACTAATTCTATGTAATAAAGGTACAAAGGTTTGTGATAATTGAGCTTCCAGGAGGTTGATTGGTGAACGTCTGCATCACAGCAGAGCAAAGGTTATTTGATTGAAGATTTCAAGTGCACTACATAATACTTTTAAGTAGATGTAGCACCTTTAATTAAAGGAGAACTACAGCCAAAGCTTGTTTGGCTGTATTTCTCCTGCAGATTACAAGAGTGCTGTTCATTCTGTACTCCTGTGACCCTATTTCAGCTAAAGCCCGCTGTTGGCTGACAACACAGAGCCAGTCCAGGCTGGGAAGATATTGCGACAATATGGTCGAGATCCTCCGACAATCCTGGACCAGCACCTGGCTCAGCCTCTCAACAAGCCGAATGTATACCCCTACAAATTCACCAGTTGCTCTTCATTGTGTTATATCGTCATTAGGGATGAACCGAACACCCCCCGGTTCGGTTTGCATCAAAACTTGCGAACAGGCAAAACATTTGTACGAACACTGTTAAAGTCTATGGGACATGAACATGAAAAAACAAAAGTGATCATTTTAAAGGCTTATATGCAAGCTATTGTCTGGTATGGATATTCTGAAAAAATAAATGGAAATACTGCACCAAACTGTGAGGGAAAAAAACTGCCAACACTACAAATAGACGAATTGTGAAGTAATAAGTAAAACAAAAAATGTGGCGCTAAATAATGTCTGTTACAGTACAAAAGCCTAACCAGAATATGACTCTGGGGGTCGGCTGCACAGTAAAAATTTAATAAAACACTCGAATCAACAAATGTAAAGAATATTGTGTGTGAACAGTAAACTAAAAAGTACAGTTCTGAACATATACATATAAATGTGCAGATGAGTGAGTGTATTCAACACGTGTATGGTGATGGGTATCACTAGATACCAAGATAAATAGATAACCTCTTAGTAGCCACCAGGCCAACAGAGGATTCGGATGTGGATACAATATTGTGTATAAAAAATATGTGCCAAAAAAGTATAAAAGATAAAAAGGGCATGTTGAGGGCATGTTGCCTGGTATGGTTCAGGAGGGGGGGCACTCTCTCACCCCCCCTTTTCCTGTGGCCTGCCAGGTTGCGTGCTTGGATAAGGGTCTGGTATAGATTTGGGGGGACCCCTACGCCATTTTTTAAAAAATTTTGGTTCAGGGTTCCCCTTATTATCCATACCAGACCTGAAGGTCCCAGTATGGATTTTGGGGGGAACTCATGCCATTTTGGCACAGGGTTCTCCTTAATATCCATACCAGACCTGAAGGGCCTGGTATGGATTTTGGGGGGACTCCCACGCAATTTGTTTTTTAAATTTTGGTGCAGGGTTGCTCCTAATATCCATACCAGACCCAAAGGGCCTGGTAATGGACTGGGGGGGAACCCATGCCGTTTTTTTCAATGATTTTTATCTATATTGCCAGGATCCGGCAATACATTACAGCTGCAAGCAGTTTTAAATGACATTTTTTCCTTTACAAATGTAATTTTGCTGCTCCCGTACATAAAACTATGTATGGCTGCCATGTAAGCAGCCTTGCATAGTATGGGGCGTAGACTTGGTGGATTTGGCCAATCATGGCTCTCACAGCAGAGCGCGCTGTGATTGGCCATAGCATGCAGGTCAGGTGCATGCTTTGGCCAATCAGCAGCCGTCAATGCACTGTGATCTTGCAGTGAATTGACGGTCTCGCCATTCATTATGGCGCATTCCGTGGGTGCTCAAATTTCCTGCAAACGCCCCATAATGTTTGGTATTTAGCGAATGGGCGAACACCCAATTTTCAACTCGAACATCTGGCTCATCCCTAATTGTCATGTGTGCTAACATTCACATTTGTTCAAGTGTGGGAATGCATGTAAATCACACACGTTCCAGCACACACATGCAGCCACAGTAAAAACGTTCTGGTTTAAGAAAACACACAGGAGTGCCATTAACTCTGAATGCCACTCCCACACACTGAAAAATGTGGTGCAGTTTCCTGCATACAGAAACACATGATGCCAAAGCATCTTGCAGTTTCCATGCGGCCTGAAGAACTAATTTCCTGCAGAAAATACCAGCACAGCACACAGAAGCACACAAATGTGAATCTAGCCTTAGGTTGGGTTCACACTGGTGCGACACGACAGCCGTCCTACTTTGGATCCGACTTTGCCCTGCGACATGAAGCCGGCATGTGTCCGACTTTCAATGAACGGGGATCCGACTTGGATCCCCGCCAATGCCCGGCATTGTTTGGTATGAATCTTTAGGGGGAACTCCGCGCCAAATTTTAAATTAAAATCCGGCATGGGTTCCCCCTCCAAGAGCATACCAGGCCCTTGGGTCTGGTATGGACCTTGAGGGGAACCCCCTACGCCGAAAAAGCGGCGTGGGGGGGTCCCCCCAATCCATACCAGACCCTTATCCGAGCACGCAGCCCGGCCGGACAGGAATGGGGGTGGGGACGAGCGAGCGCCCCCCCTCCTGAACCGTACCAGGCCGCATGCCCTCAACATGGGGGGGTTGTTGCCTTGGGGGAGGGGAGTGCGCTGCGGCCCCCCCACCCCAAAGCACCTTGTCCCCATGTTGATGAGGACAAGGGCCTCTTCCCGACAACCCTGGCCGTTGGTTGTCGGGGTCTGCGGGTGGGGGGCTTATCGGAATCCGGGAGCCCCCTTTAATAAGGGGACCCCAGATCCCGGCCTCCCTATGTAAATGAGTATGGAGTTCCCCCTCAAGATCATCTGAGCACAAGTCGCGTGCCGAAGTCGGATCATGCAAGACGGCAATCCGACTTTGATCCGACTTCAATGATAGTCAATAGGCTGAAGTAGGATCAAAGTCGGACCAAAGTAGTACAGGGAGCATTTCTAAAGTCGGAACGACTTGTGTCGGACCAGTTAGGACGGCTCCCATAGGGAAACATTAAATTTCACACGTCATGCGACATGAGCTCCCAATGTCGGAGCATTTGTCGGACCTGTGTGAACCCAGCCTTAGAGAGGAGACAGCCAGCCAACAGTTGTGACAAAGTAGACAATGATTGTCACTATCAGAATTATAATACTAAGAAATGCGATGTGGTCATGCTGGACTGAGTGCATGTAAATAGGAAGCTGCTGAAGAGAGGGTACAAAAGTACAAAAGATCACTAGCACTAAGCTGTAGGGATGAGCCCGATGTTCGAGTGGAATGTAAGTTCGACTCAAACATCGGGTGTTCGCCGAATAGTGAACAATTTGGGGTGTTTGCGGTTAATTCGAAAGCCGTGGAACACCCTTTAAAAGTCTATGGGAGAAATCAAAAGTGCTAATTTTAAAGGCTTATATGCATGGTATTGTCATAAAAAGTGTTTGGGGACCTGGGTCCTGCCCCAGGGGACATGTATCAATGCAAAAAAAGTTTTAAAAACTGATGTTTTTTCGGGAGCAGTGATTTTAATAAAGCTTAAAGTGAAACAATAAAAGTGAAATATTCCTTTAAATTTCGTACCTGGGGGTGTCTATAGTATGCCTGTAAAGTGGCGCATTTTTCCCGTGTTTAGAACAGTCCCTGCACAAAATGACATTTCTAAAAGAAAAAAAAGTAATTTAACACCACGGGGAAGCCATTGGGAAGTCCCTGTGCGTCAGAGGGGGCGGGTTCACCTGGGTACGTCACTGTATGGCCCCGCCCTCAGTTAAAAAAGAACTGTCATCGCGCTGAAACATCATAAGGCAGGTGCAGATTTTTTTTTCGGTCTTTGTGTGACATTTTTATTTAATTATTTTTAATAAAGGACTTGTCCCAAGATGTGTCCTGTGGTTTTTTAACATTTTGACACTTTTCTTGTGAAATGGTACGGGTACAATATACCTGTTACCATTTCAAACGGGGGGACGGGATCTGGGGGTCCCCTTGTTAAAGGGGGCTTCCAGATTCCGATAAGCCCCCTGCCCGAAGACTCCCACAACCACCGGGCAAGGGTTGTGGGGATGAGGCCCTTGTCCCCATCAACATGGGGACAAGGTGCTTTGGGGGCTACCCCAAAGCACCCTCCCCATGTTGAGGGCATGTGGCCTGGTACGGTTCAGGAGGGGGGCACTCTCTCGTCCCCACCTCTTTTCCTGCGGCCTGCCAGGTTGCGTGCTCGGATAAGGGTCTGGTATGGATTTTTGGGGGATCCCCACGCCGTTTTTTCTTTAAATTTTGGCACGGGTTCCCCATAAAATCCATGCTAGACCCAGGTCTGGTATGGATTTTGAGGGGGACCCCTATGCCATTTTTTTAAAAAAATTGGTGCAGGGTTCACCTTAATATACATACCAGACCTGAAGGACCTGGTATGGAATTTGGGGGGACCACCTACACAATTTTTTTTATTTTTGTTCGGGGTTCCCTTTAATAATCATACCATACCCAGAGGGCCTGGTAATGGACTGGGGGGGATCCCATGCCATTTTTTTCAATGACTTTTATCTGTATTGCCGAGACCCGACAATTCATTATAGCCACTAGTAGATTTAAATGACTTTTTTTTCTTTAGAAATGTCATTTTGTGCAGGGACGGTTCTAAACACGGGATAAATGTGCCACTTTACAGGCATACTATAGACACTGCTCATGAAAAAACGGACGTCTTTAAAACTGTTTTTTGCATCGATACATGCCCCCTGGGGCAGGACCCAGGTCCCCAAACACTTTTTATCAAAATAACTTGCACATTAACCCTTAAAATTAGCACTTTTGATTTTTCACATTTGTGTCACATAGACTTTAATGGTGTTCGCGTGTTCGAACAAATTTTTTGCCTGTTCGCATGTTCTGCTGCGAACCGAACCAGGGGGTGGGTGTGTCCGGCTCATCCCTACTAAGCTGTAATAAAAAAAAGTTGAAAACAGTCACTTGAATTCATAAAGTTTGTCTAAGACATGGGATTGTTGACAGAACTCCTTAGCTTTAATAAATAAACACTCTTGACTCAAGAACCTGTATTTTGAATAGGCCATGGCCCTTTATTATAGGTATAATAAACAAATCAATTTATTATCAATAACTTCAATAAAAGTAAATAATTAAATTAATTAAATTGAATTAAGCGATACTCATATCTTAGTATTTAACATATTACATCACCATAACTATAGCTCAGCTATTGAAGCTCAAACTACTACTTTAACTCAAACATCACATCCCCTTTCAAAGAAAGGGACAAATAACTCCCACATAACATCCCCTGTCAAAGAAAGGGACAAACCTCATAGCTAGGGCCATGACAGGGGGAGGGGGGGGCGACGAGCTGTCTGCCCATTTAATGACCCATCCTCTTCTTTATATAGGTACCTGCACGTGTCACAGGATTGTTTTTTGGGCAACTATCAGATCATCCTCCAATCAGTGTTAAGTATACATTTTTTTTTAATAACCATTAATAAGCTAATTTTTTTTCTGTCTGCCACGATCCAATAGGTGGTGGGGACATTTTATGCCCCACCCTTCACCTTTATTCTTTAGATTTTTAATGCACCTCCATATGACTTATGTCAGTGTGTGTGACAGATTAATGTACCTGCTGTAGATTGTAACATGAATCTTGGGGACATACTGATTACGGAGGAATAGTGAGGGCTGAGCATTCATACAGACACTCCAACCTCAGTACATCAGCCCTTCCTCTTTGCCGCTAAAGCTGTCACACACAGACAGCTCTGCAGCTGGGAGTTTTTACCTGGGGCGGAGCTTGATGGGGATTTACAGACACCAGTTCCCCATCAGGTCCACTCCTCTTGTGATTGACAGCAAGAAGTGGGGGGAACCTTAGCCAATAGACAGCCTGCTAAAGGGTGAGATTTGCTGATGGGGAACACGTGTCTCAGCTTCTCAGGCTCTGCCCACTGCAGCAACATTGATTGTTAGAGGACTGTTCAATGTGAAGCTTGCAGGCTCCTTAACAACCAGTGACAGGGAGGGAGCAGAAGCGGCGAATATGCCACTCTGCTACACTGCAGATAGGTAAAGGCACTGTGTATGTCTCTGAATGTAAATGGGGATATGGCGCTCCCTTATGGGGGGTATATGAGCGATTACAGTAAATACTGATAAAGATATTATAATGAATAGTATAATGAATAGTATATACCATACGCAAAGGGTAAATAAGTGCAATAACTTTGGATGCTCATAAATTGAATAATACCATAAAAAATTGAAGAAAATTGAAAAAAGTGAAACCAAAAAAATGATGAAAACATCCCATTCACATGTAATGGGCAAGTGTGAAATATTAGTCAGTTGCAGGTGCTGACCAATAGGTGCTACTAACATATATAATACTGTGCAACTCTGTAATTAGTCCAACGTGTCCCAAAAGTAAATAACAAATGCAATCCAATAGGAAAAATAAAGGAAAAAATAAAAAATAAGATAAAAAATCCAAATGAAGTAAAAAATACAAAAAGTCTAATCAAAAGTGATATATTCCAAAATATATATATCATAACAAAGTTCCAACTGCTTTAGTGACTGTAGTGCCCACAGAGGAGAATATCCGTGACTTATGTGCTCCCCCTTTTGGCTCCCCACTAGGGATGAGCCGAACACCCCCCTGTTCGGTTCGCACCAGAACATGCGAACAGGAAAAAAGTTTGCTCGAACACGCGAACACCGTTAAAATCTATGGGACACGAACATGAATAATCAAAAGTTCTAATTTTAAAGGCTAATATGCAAGTTATTGTCATAAAAAGTGTTTGGGGACCTGGGTCCTGCCCCAAGAGACATGGATCAATGCAAAAAAAATTTTTTAAAAACGGCCGTTTTTTCAGGAGCAGTGATTTTAATAATGCTTAAAGTCAAACAATAAAAGTGTAATATCCCTTTAAATTTCGTACCTGGGGGGTGTCTATAGTATGCCTGTAAAGGGGCGCATGTTTCCTGTGTTTAGAACAGTCTGACAGCAAAATGACATTTTGAAGGAAAAAACTCATTTAAAACTACCGCGGCTATTGCATTGCCGACAATACACATAGAAGTTCATTGATAAAAACGGCATGGGAATTCCCCAAAGGGGAACCCCGAACCAAAATTTTAAAAAAAATAAAAGACGTAGGAGTCCCCCTAAATTCCATACCAGGCCCTTCAGGTCAGATATGGATATTAAGGGGAACCCCGGCCAAAATTTTTTTTAAAAAATTACGTGGGGTTCCCCCTAAATTCCATACCAGACCCTTCAGGTCTGGTATGGATTTTAAGGGGAACCCCGCGCCAAAAAAAAAAAAAAATAACGGCGTGGGGTCCCCCCAAAAATCCATACCAGACCCTTATCCAAGCACGCAACCTGGCAGGCCGCAGGAAAAGAGGGGGGACGAGAGTGCGCCCCCCCCCTCCTGAACCGTACCAGGCCACATGCCCTCAACATTGGGAGGGTGCTTTGGGGTAGCCCCCCAAAACACCTTGTCCCCATGTTGATGAGGACAAGGGCCTCATCCCCACAACCCTGGCCGGTGGTTGTGGGGGTCTGCGGGCGGGGGGCTTATCGGAATCTGGAAGCCCCCTTTAACAAGGGGACCCCCAGATCCCGGCCCCCCCCTGTGTGAAATGGTAAGGGGGTACAAAAGTACCCCTACCATTTCACTAAAAAACTGTCAAAAATGTTAAAAATGACAAGAGACAGTTTTTGACAATTCCTTTATTTAAATACTTCTTCTTTCTTCTATCTTCCTTCATCTTCTGGTTCTTCTGGTTCTTCTGGCTCTTCTGGTTCTTCCTCCGGCGTTCTCGTCCAGCATCTCCTCCGCGGCGTCTTCTATCTTCTTCTCCTCGGGCCGCTCCTCACCCATGGCATGGGGGGAGGCTCCCGCTCTTCTCTTCATCTTCTTCATCTTCTTCGCTTCTTCTTTTCTTCTCTTCTTCTCTTCTTCATTTTCTTCTCCGGGCCGCTCCGCACCCATGCTGGCATGGAGGGAGGCTCCCGCTGTGTGACGGCGCTCCTCGTCTGACAGTTCTTAAATAACGGGGGCGGGGCCACCCGGTGACCCCGCCCCCCTCTGACGCACGGGACATGATGGGACTTCCCTGTGGCATTCCCCGTGACGTCACAGGGAAGTCCCGTCAAGTCACCGTGCGTCAGAGGGGGGCGGGGTCACCGGGTGGCCCCGCCCCCCGTTATTTAAGAACTGTCAGACGAGGAGCGCCGTCACACAGCGGGAGCCTCCCTCCATGCCAGCATGGGTGCGGAGCGGCCCGGAGAAGAAAATGAAGAAGAGAAGAAGAGAAGAAGAGAAGAAAAGAAGAAGAGAAGAAGATGAAGAAGATGAAGAGAAGAGCGGGAGCCTCCCCCCATGCCATGGGTGCGGAGCGGCCCGAGGAGAAGAAGATAGAAGACGCCGCGGAGGAGACGCTGGACGAGAATGCCGGAGGAAGAACCAGAAGAACCAGAAGAACCAGAAGATGAAGGAAGATAGAAGAAAGAAGAAGTATTTAAATAAAGGAATTGTCAAATACTGTCTCTTGTCATTTTTAACATTTTTGACAGTTTTTTAGTGAAATGGTAGGGGTACTTTTGTACCCCCTTACCATTTCACACAGGGGGGGGCCGGGATCTGGGGGTCCCCTTGTTAAAGGGGGCTTCCAGATTCCGATAAGCCCCCCGCCCGCAGACCCCCACAACCACCGGCCAGGGTTGTGGGGATGAGGCCCTTGTCCTCATCAACATGGGGACAAGGTGTTTTGGGGGGCTACCCCAAAGCACCCTCCCAATGTTGAGGGCATGTGGCCTGGTGCGGTTCAGGAGGGGGGGGCCGCACTCTCGTCCCCCCCTCTTTTCCTGCGGCCTGCCAGGTTGCATGCTCGGATAAGGGTCTGGTATGGATTTTTGGGGGGACCCCACGCTGTTTTTTTTTTTTTTTTGGCGCGGGGTTCCCCTTAAAATCCATACCAGTCCTGAAGGGTCTGGTATGGAATTTAGGGGGAACCCCACGTCATTTTTTTTTTTAAATTTTGGCCGGGGTTCCCCTTAATATCCATATCAGACCTGAAGGGCCTGGTATGGAATTTAGGGGGACTCCTACGTCTTTTTTTTTTTTTAATTTTGGTTCGGGGTTCCCCTTTGGGGAATTCCCATGCCGTTTTTATCAATGAACTTCTATGTGTATTGTCGGCAATGCAATAGCCGCGGTAGTTTTAAATGAGTTTTTTCCTTCAAAATGTCATTTTGCTGTCAGACTGTTCTAAACACAGGAAACATGCGCCCCTTTACAGGCATACTATAGACACCCCCCAGGTACGAAATTTAAAGGGATATTACACTTTTATTGTTTGACTTTAAGCATTATTAAAATCACTGCTCCTGAAAAAACGGCCGTTTTTAAAATTTTTTTTGCATTGATCCATGTCCCCTGGGGCAGGACCCAGGTCCCCAAACACTTTTTATGACAATAACTTGCATATTAGCCTTTAAAATTAGCACTTTTGATTTCTCCCATAGACTTTTAAAGGGTGTTCCGCGGCATTCGAATTTGCCGCGAACACCCCAAATTGTTCGCTGTTCGGCGAACTTGCGAACAGCCAATGTTCGAGTCGAACATGAGTTCGACTCGAACTCGAAGCTCATCCCTACTCCCCACTCACCGGCTCCCAATACCCCTGCAGGGGTGACAGACACTATAAGATTCCAATGCCGTCCTCTTGGTTGGTATCCCGTGGTTGCTGAAATATGGTATCCTCTGTCCCAGGATTCCCAGATCAATCCTCCATATCACCTTACACCACGTCCAAGAAGGGGAATCGCCAGAGAAATCCTCATAAGAAAAGATGTCACCTCATAGTGTAGTATAATTAAAAGCTTTATTAAAATAATAATCCCCGATTGGGAACAAGAATAAAAACCGCAAAACACTACACTATGGGTGAAGCCGAAACCAGGAAGAGCTTTCCCGCAGCGTGCGGTCCAGCTGCGTTCCAAGCTCACTTGCTCCGTACCCGGAAATGATGTAAGTGCGTAGCCCCGCCTTACGCATTTTGTCATCGACGTTATCAAAGGCGGCGCCATCTTACTACACCTCACAGGTTATATGGTAAGCGGACATGCTGGGTCCTAACTTCTCCCATCGCTATAGGAACTGTGATTGGCTATTCAATCATAGAGCCCCCCCTCCAGGTGCAATCCCATTGGAAGGAACACAATCCAGATCCTTTTGTCCGTAGGCAAAAATTATCATGGACCCGTGCATCTCCGCTAACCCTTTCACAGATTGGCAGACATATTTCACACAGAGTGATATTGACATCATACATCTATTAATATGTAATACAGTTTAAATTATCCAGGTAAGTATATCACATAGGCAAAATCCTCAGTGGTGAATTAAGGTACTACATGTTCACCATCTTGCAAACCCAGTAACTATCTTGTAAAATAAAATTAAATGTAAAACTGAGTCCCAATAAAGGTGTATTTACATATAGAAATAGAAAAAAAAAGAAAGAAAGTTTTGAATGTTCATTACTGTACTTTATGTGATACCAGCCTCAGATCTCCAAACAACAAAGGGAAATTTTACATCTGAGACATAAAGACTAGTACAGACCGGTGTTTCTAAAACCATCCAAGTGTAACATACTAATAGCCACTTAAATGTGAATACAAGGGATGTCAATAAGATAGATGTTTGTAGACATCCCTGTGCTAGGCCGATGTATTCCTAGGTACAGGTGTTACATAGGCATTTGTAACTGCAGTGCACTAATTCGCATGGGTAATGTCCCACATACAGAAACCTCCCAGTGGTATATTCCGGTATTACACTCTACCCACGCAAACCCAGATATTACTTAGTAAACCTTCTCCAATATAGTACCAGCGACCCCGAGGAGGGCCCCTCCATATGTACTGGGGTGCTGAAAAATCCTGGGATATAAAGTACATAATGCCATCCCGGGGATAAAAGTTGCATACAGGACATGAAGATTACAAAAGGAACGACCAACATGAAGGACATTATTAAAAAGGTATATACATATATGGAAGCAGTATCCATATGCGTAAATGTTACACATAGCCCCGCATATCTGGGTATAGGTACCAACGACTACCCCCATATATGCACATTTTGCCTAATTATTTCTGTATGTTGATGCTGCTAAGTTTATTAGCTGTGTGCAAACCCATACATCAACCCCATTTAGGTCATGTCTATGGTTTTCCCACTGCTGTCCCATATATCCACTATTTATCTCACAGGCCATGTGTTGCAAGAGAAGTGGATTAATTACCTGGTAACATGGCATATTATTACATTCTACCCCTTTTTTAAGGCAAAAAGCAAACAGGCAAAAAAACAAAGAACATACACCAGAAAGAACGTGAGGGTTTTTTTTACCCTAGATATTAATAACATTGATTATGTTTATGGGTTAGCTATAAAACAGTTGAGGTCTATATCCAAATTCAGGCCCCTGGGGGCAATAGACCCCAACCGATATATCCACCCCGTCTCATTCCTAGAGACCAGTGTTTCTTTATTATCCCCTCTCCAGTGGTCTTTCACCTGGTCAATGCCATAAAAAATAAGGCCACTTGGATCTTTTTGATGGAATTCAGCAAAGTGCCGTGATAGATGATGTTTCGAGAACCCTTTCTTGATATTTTTAATGTGTTCCCGTATTCTGACATAGAGGGGGCGGGTGGTTCTTCCCACGTACTGTAAATGACAGGGGCATTCAATAATATAGGTAACGTGGGTGCTATGACAGGTTATCAACTCCTTAATCTGATATTCTTTATGGTCCACAGTTGACCTAAACTTTTCCTTCTTTCTTGGTTGGGGTTTGCTAACTCTACAAGGTAGACATCTGCGACATCTGTAAAACCCTTTCATATTAGGTATGATGTGGATTTGCTTAGGGGGGTCAATAACATTATGTACAAGATGAGATAGAGAAGAAAAGCAGGACTTTGCGTGAGGCAGGTTGGTGGAAGTGTCAACTGGGTAGTTTATGCTGAAGTAAGGTATCTGGGGTAGGTCCTATACATAGTTATGTCCACAAAAAGTAAACAGGTAGTAATAGTATAAAAGTTTAATTACATAGGTTCTGGCACCAAATACAGTCATTAATAAAAACATCATAAGCAACATTTCGGCATGTTATAGACAATATATTGAAAGGCATAACACAGACACTGGTTGTATAGTTACAGGAAAGAATACATTATATACTAGATGGGTATGTGCATCAATAGTTATTAACTCAACGCGTTTCTTGGCTTATAACCAATCATCAGGAGTCCGATGCAATGTCAGCTGCATTAAAACAATGGAACATGTATTAATGTGTGAACAGATATATAGGGGAAAGATGCAAAAGAATTCAAATTTGCATTCCTACTCACGAACAGTGTCTTGATCTGTGATAACCTGAATCCTAGAGTGCAGCATTGGTCTGGGTCTCCAAAGTCTCCCCCGGGGTTGAGGCAGAAAGCTCGCCCCAGGAAACCATTGGCAACAGCCACCAAAGTGATCAAGGTAGCCATAGGGGCCGCCAGGCAGGGACAAACAACCAGGCCAACATGCCCTGAGATGGCTGTGAAGAAAATAGAATGGGTGTGTAAACATGGGACCAAACGTGAAATATAATGGGTAACACCATAGTGGGAAATCAAAGAGTGAATGGATATACGTGTGACCGGAGCCAGAAAGGACAAGGAAGAGAAAATGAAGTATGTAGTGAGAGTGAAGGAGAGGGAGTGTGTGCAGCTAGGAGGCCAGTAGACCATAGTAAAGGTGTGCAACAAAGTTACCTGTGTGGTGAAAGAGCCGGGCCAGGCCATGTGCCCCACATCCGTGGCGAAACCTACATGCACCCGGCCAAGGTCGCCGTTATATGCCGCGGGCCGGGGGCGTGCACCCGCCAACGTCATGTGCGGGCGTGATTACGCAACGGGGAGGGACAGACAGCCTAGACACAATTGCGGCCGCCTCCCATCCCCGCAGCGCACAGGCCCAGGGGTGGTATACCACTAGACTCCCGCAGAGCGGCGGCGAATGGCGCCGCATGCGGGGCATGGGAACATGACGCCGATGCGCCAAGGTCAAGGCCCGCCCCTGTCACGTGACGAGACGGGTGACAGGTCGAGAACTGGGCGCATCGCAACCCCGGGAAATAGACCCGATCGACCCCAGTACCAACTGCGCTTAGGGAGTAGTGGAATAAGGGTGTATGAGCCAGTTATATGAGAAAATATCAGTAAAAGAGTAAAAAATAAAAAATAAAGAATAAAGGAGGCAAAACGAAGGAAGAAAAAGGAAAGGAAAACCAAGAAAGTAGAAAAGGGAAAGCAGGGGCAAACATAAGTTGCTATAAATAGGATCAATATTCAGCAAGGACAGTAACAGAATACACACTAACTTTTGCACTGAATTAATCACTATGCAAAAGAGTGTGAAATGTAAAAGCTTTAGCCCTGAATTGAATCAGTGTAAGTATGACTAAAGAAAAACAGAACAAAAAACAAAAAACTTTAGCCCTGAATTGAATCAGTATTTACCTGACTAAAGGGAACAAAAATAAAAACATAAACTTTAGCCCTGAATTAAATCAGTATTTTTCTGACTAAAGGAAAAACAAAAAGCTTTAGCCCTGAATTGAATCAGTATTTATCTGACTAAAGGGAAACAACAAAGGGAAAGAAGTGTACAAAGGGTTAAGAAATGAAAAAATTAATTCCGAATTTTTTCACTAGAATGGATGATATAAAGGAATATATATGCAAAAATAGATACGCGACTCTTGCACTGGAAATGACCAATGGACAAGGGGGGGACCTTAGGTCTCTATCTAGTATAAATTAAAAAAAGGGGGAGGAAAAGAACAAACAAATAATGTTGAAATGAGAAATAAAAGAATAGGAGATAAAATAGGGTGTGGTTGGGTTGCATGGAAATAAATAAAAAATTAGTTACAAAGGATATGTGCAGACTTCGTAGGTGGATCAGGTCACCAAGAACGGGTGTTTGCCACCCTAATGTTGATATGTCAAAAAATGGGGGTGTGACCTGTCCACAGAATTGTAAAGGAATGCACCAACATGCCTCCATCCCAATTGGGTAACAAATAGAGATAGAGAAGAAAAGCAGGACTTTGCGTGAGGCAGGTTGGTGGAAGTGTCAACTGGGTAGTATATGCTGAAGTAAGGTATCTGGGGTAGGTCCTATACATAGTTATGTCCACAAAAAGTAAACAGGTAGTAATAGTATAAAAGTTTAATTACATAGGTTCTGGCACCAAATACAGTCATTAATAAAAACATCATAAGCAACATTTCGGCATGTTATAGACAATATATTGAAAGGCATAACACAGACACTGGTTGTATAGTTACAGGAAAGAATACATTATATACTAGATGGGTATGTGCATCAAAAGTTATTAACTCAACGCGTTTCTTGGCTTATAACCAATCATCAGGAGTCCGATGCAATGTCAGCTGCATTAAAACAATGGAACATGTATTAATGTGTGAACAGATATATAGGGGAAAGATGCAAAAGAATTCAAATTTGCATTCCTACTCACGAACAGTGTCTTGATCTGTGATAACCTGAATCCTAGAGTGCAGCATTGGTCTGGGTCTCCAAAGTCTCCCCCGGGGTTGAGGCAGAAAGCTCTCCCCAGGAAACCATTGGCAACAGCCACCAAAGTGATCAAGGTAGCCATAGGGGCCGCCAGGCAGGGACAAACAACCAGGCCAACGTGCCCTGAGATGGCTGTGAAGAAAATAGAATGGGTGTGTAAACATGGGACCAAACGTGAAATATAATGGGTAACACCATAGTGGGAAATCAAAGAGTGAATGGATATACGTGTGACCGGAGCCAGAAAGGACAAGGAAGAGAAAATGAAGTATGTAGTGAGAGTGAAGGAGAGGGAGTGTGTGCAGCTAGGAGGCCAGTAGACCATAGTAAAGGTGTGCAACAAAGTTACCTGTGTGGTGAAAGAGCCGGGCCAGGCCATGTGCCCCACATCCGTGGCGAAACCTACATGCACCCGGCCAAGGTCGCCGTTATATGCCGCGGGCCGGGGGCGTGCACCCGCCAACGTCATGTGCGGGCGTGATTACGCAACGGGGAGGGACAGACAGCCTAGACACAATTGCGGCCGCCTCCCATCCCCGCAGCGCAAAGGCCCAGGGGTTGTATACCACTAGACTCCCGCAGAGCGGCGGCGCACGGCGCCGCATGCGGGGCATGGGAACATGACGCCGATGCGCCAAGGTCAAGGCCCGCCCCCGTCACGCGACGAGACGGGTGACAGGTCGAGAACTGGGCGCATCGCAACCCCGGGAAATAGACCCGATCGACCCCAGTACCAACTGCGCTTAGGGAGTAGTGGAATAAGGGTGTATGAGCCAGTTATATGAGAAAATATCAGTAAAAGAGTAAAAAATAAAAAATAAAGAATAAAGGAGGCAAAACGAAGGAAGAAAAAGGAAAGGACCTGTCACCCGTCTCGTCACGTGACGGGGGCGGGCCTTGACCTTGGCGCATCGGCGTCATGTTCCCACGCCCCGCATGCGGCGCCGGGCGCCGCCGCTCTGCGGGAGTCTAGTGGTATACCACCCCTGGGCCTTTGCGCTGCGGGGATGGGAGGCGGCCGCAAATGTGTCTAGGCTGTCTGTCCCTCCCCGTTGCGTAATCACGCCCGCACATGACGTTGGCGGGTGCACGCCCCCGGCCCGCGGCATATAACGGCGACCTTGGCCGGGTGCATGTAGGTTTCGCCACGGATGTGGGGCACATGGCCTGGCCCGGCTCTTTCACCACACAGGTAACTTTGTTGCACACCTTTACTATGGTCTACTGGCCTCCTAGCTGCACACACTCCCTCTCCTTCACTCTCACTACATACTTCATTTTCTCTTCCTTGTCCTTTCTGGCTCCGGTCACACGTATATCCATTCACTCTTTGATTTCCCACTATGGTGTTACCCATTATATTTCACGTTTGGTCCCATGTTTACACACCCATTCTATTTTCTTCACAGCCATCTCAGGGCATGTTGGCCTGGTTGTTTGTCCCTGCCTGGCGGCCCCTATGGCTACCTTGATCACTTTGGTGGCTGTTGCCAATGGTTTCCTGGGGCGAGCTTTCTGCCTCAACCCCGGGGGAGAATTTGGAGACCCAGACCAATGCTGCACTCTAGGATTCAGGTTATCACAGATCAAGACACTGTTCGTGAGTAGGAATGCAAATTTGAATTCTTTTGCATCTTTCCCCTATATATCTGTTCACACATTAATACATGTTCCATTGTTTTAATGCAGCTGACATTGCATCGGACTCCTGATGATTGGTTATAAGCCAAGAAACGCGTTGAGTTAATAACTTTTGATGCACATACCCATCTAGTATATAATGTATTCTTTCCTGTAACTATACAACCAGTGTCTGTGTTATGCCTTTCAATATATTGTCTATAACATGCCGAAATGTTGCTTATGATGTTTTTATTAATGACTGTATTTGGTGCCAGAACCTATGTAATTAAACTTTTATACTATTACTACCTGTTTACTTTTTGTGGACATAACTATGTATAGGACCTACCCCAGATACCTTACTTCAGCATATACTACCCAGTTGACACTTCCACCAACCTGCCTCACGCAAAGTCCTGCTTTTCTTCTCTATCTCTATTTGTTACCCAATTGGGATGGAGGCATGTTGGTGCATTCCTTTACAATTCTGTGGACAGGTCACACCCCCATTTTTTGACATTATGTACAAGATGGTTGCGAAGAGTAGGTGCTTTCTTATATACAAACTTCAGTTTAGTAGGAAGGACTTTAGCTAACACACGATCCTCTTTTAAAATGGGCCAATATTTCTTATTGATACTCTCCACATCCTTATATTGGTTATTGAACCCTGTAATAAAGGTTATCCCCGTCTGATCATTTTTGGCCCTACTTTTCTTCTTAAGTAGTTGGTTTCTGTCCATGTTCTTGATCTCCTGTTTCAGCTTAGCCAGGTTTTCCTGTGGGTATCCCTTCTCTTGGAACCGCTGGATAAGGACATCTGCCTGGACCTCAAAGTCTTCAAGTGTGTTACAATTTCGCCGTATCCTTAGTAGTTGGCCTTTCGGAATGTTGGATTTCCACTTCGGATGATGGCAACTTGAAGTAGGTATGTATCCGTTCCGGTCTGTACTTTTAAAAAAAGTGCGGGTATTGAGGGAATCCCCTGCTTTGAAGATTTCCAGGTCCAGATAGTCTATTGCCTGCAGGTTCCACTTGCCCGTGAACGTGATCCCATACCTATTCATATTCAGCTCTTCAAGAAATTTCTCAAAACTATCCGGTGTGCCATCCCATAAGATGATTAAGTCATCAATATATCTGCGGTACAATTTAATTTGGGGGATATTTCTGTTATAGATGTATTCCTCCTCCTACATGTTCATGAACAGATTTGCAACACTTGGTGCATATCGTGCCCCCATTGCAACACCTTTAGTTTGTACAAAATATTCCTTGTTGTACCAAAAGTAATTGCATTCCATTGCCATTTCTAGGCCTTCCCGAATGTAATTGATCTGCCCCTGTCTCATTGCTGTGTTCTCATATAGAGCCTTTTCTACTGCAAGCAATCCATCTTTTTGTTCAATGCTTGTGTACAATGAATTGACGTCTATTGTTGCCAATACCCAGTTTTCTGTGCCTTTTATGCTTTGGAGTTCTTCGATAAGCTGTAAACTATCACGCAGGTATGATTTCCCTTGCTGTACCAAAGGTTTCAAGTACTTATCTAGGTATTCCCCTAATCTTGAAAAGATCGAGTTTATACCACTGATAATGGGCCTTCCAGGTGGTTTATGCAATCTTTTGTGGATTTTCGGTGTGTAATATATCACAGGGGTCTTTGTAGAGTTAGAAAATAAATATTCTGCTTCTTTAGCATTCAATATCCCCATAGCCTTTCCTTTAGTGATATACTTCTTTAGTTTTTCCTCATATTTTTTCTTTGGGTTCGTTTTAAGTTTCTTATACGTGTTTTCCACATTTAGTAGGTTGCCCATCTCCTCTTGATAGTCTTTTTTGTCCAAGATAACCAGTCCTCCTCCTTTATCGGCCGGCCGTATAACTACCTCATGTCGTTTCCCTAAATCTTTGATGGTCCTCCAGATATTTTTTCTCTTTCTTTCCCTACTTTTCAGATTTCTTAAATCTTCCTCTACCATTTTTTTAAAAGCAGTCAGGCACTGGCTGCCTGGCGTCTTAGGGTTAAAGGTAGAGTTGTTCCTGAGATTGGTTTGAATGTATTCTGGATTTTCCTTAATACTAATATCTGTATTCATAACAAAATGTTTTTTTCAGATTGAGTTTCCTCATGAACTTTTGGAGGTCAATTTAGGCGTCAAACTTATCCAAGGCCTTATCTGGTGCAAATTTTAGGCCCAAATCAAGCACCTGGAGTTCTTCAGCTGTAAATGTTGCATTGCTTAAGTATTAAATGCCTTTTCCTAGTACACTCTTCTTCTTTTTCTTTCTGCCTCCTCTGCATCCTCTTGTCTGCCTCTTCTTACCGGGTTTCTTCGCATCTCCTCTGTATTCCTTCTCTGGCCATATTCCTGCCCGTAATTGGAGTTCGTCCTCTCTCCATATCCTCGATTTATAATTGGGGTTCGTTCTTCTCCGGTTCCCCATTCATCTTCTCTCTGCATATTGCCTCTGTTCGCATTCCTTCCTCTCCATCCATAGACCCTGTAAGGGGGGCGGGTTTTCCATCTTCCCGGAGGTCTGTTTCTCTGTCCTCCATGAAAATCCCTCTCCTCCCTCGAGTCCCTTCTGTAAGAGGGATGAGAATCATACTGGTTTCTCAGAGGTGAGAATCTGTTATGTGTAGGTACATTATACCTCACATTACTGGGTGTCCTATGTTCGTGGGGTCTTTGATGGCTTGCTCTTCTATGATTAGATCTATCCAGAGTCCTACTAGGAGGTCTTGATCTCCCACGATTCCTACCATTGGAATACTCTGGGGATAAAAATTGGAATTATCAGCCATCAATTCCATCGTCCGGCCTCCAATAGTTTCCTCTGGGCTCTCATCCATGCTGATGTCATCCATGTCATCATTCTGATCTCTCATCATTGATTGCCACTTGTATACTTTCTCATTCCTATAATCAAGGACATCCCTCTTAAATTTCTTCTGTTTCTTTGCCTGGATCTCCCCATCATATTTTTTAATAATTTCCTGGAGTTCCTTCTCTTTATCTTTGTATTCCCTTTGAGTAGAAAAGGGTGCTAACATATTTTTAATCTCTATGATATTTGCTTCTATGCCCCTTAGTTTAAATTGTCTTCTCTTGACAATATTTCGAAGCAACTCTCCCTCACACTTGTTGAAGAAAGAGTACCAGTCACCCATAAGATCTCCATAATCAATATTGTCATTCGGGTGTAAGTCCCACCTCAATCTTCTGGGGGTCATTTTTTCAGTAATATACATGTCTAAGGTGGCAATGTCCCACCACACTCTCAACTGCTTTTCCATAGCATGTCTGAGCTGCCTCATGAGGCTATGCATATCCTGTGTGTTGGTGACTTGTTCCTGACTAAACACGCCCCCTAGGTCTATATTTCTGCTGGTCATATACCCAAAGATGTCCATAGCTGCGGAGTGTATTCCCACCCTGAGGTGATCAAGTTATATCAAAACCACAAAATCTCTGCGCTTAGGACAGAGAACAAAGGAGAGAGAAAAGGAAGAAAAAGAAAGAGAAGGAGGGGGAAGGTGGGGATGAAAGAAACAAGGGAGTGTAGACCCTCTATAGAGAGAGAAGATAAGGGAAAAGAGGGCAGTGAGGAGAGATATCAGGAAGAGAGAGGAATGGCTAAGGAGAAGGTGTGCTGCCTCCCCTAGTTAAGCCCTCAAAAGGGCTAACGAATGTAACAGAATGTATATGGGGGTATGGCGCTCCCTTATGGGGGGTATATGAGTGATTACAGTAAATACTGATAAAGATATTATAATGAATAGTATAATGAATAGTATATACCATACGCAAAGGGTAAATAAGTGCAATAACTTTGGATGCTCATAAATTGAATAATACCATAAAAAATTGAAGAAAATCCAAATGAAGTAAAAGCTTTTTGTATTTTTTACTGCATTTGGATTTTTTATCTTATTTTTTATTTTTTCCTTTATTTTTCCTATTGGATTGCATTTGTTATTTACTTTTGGGACACGTTGGACTAATTACAGAGTTGCACAGTATTATATATGTTAGTAGCACCTATTGGTCAGCACCTGCAACTGACTAATATTTCACACTTGCCCATTACATGTGAATGGGATGTTTTCATCATTTTTTTGGTTTCACTTTTTTCAATTTTCTTCAATTTTTTGGTATTATTCAATTTATGAGCATCCAAAGTTATTGCACTTATTTACCCTTTGCATATGGTATATACTATTCATTATACTCTTCATTATAATATCTTTATCAGTATTTACTGTAATCACTCATATACCCCCCATAAGGGAGCGCCATACCCCCATTTACATTTTGTTACATTTGTTAGCCCTTTTGAGGGCTTAACTAGGGGAGGCAGCACACCTTCTCCTTAGCCATTCCTCTCTCTTCCTGATATCTCTCCTCACTGCCCTCTTTTCCCTTATCTTCTCTCTCTATAGAGGGTCTACACTCCCTTGTTTCTTTCATCCCCACCTTCCCCCCCCCTTCTCTTTCTTTTTCTTCCTTTTCTCTCTCCTTTGTTCTCTGTCCTAAGCGCAGAGATTTTGTGGTTTTGATATAACTGTGTATGTCTCTGTACACCAGTTTAGAGTTGATCATAATTACTTCCAATAATGCAAAACACATATTCACAATAAAATCTTGTTGATCAGTTATTACATTCAAAGTGCCCTTTCATAGAGTACATGTGCACTTGTTCTTGGCATAAATTTAAGTATATGTATTTTAGGAAATGCCTGAATAGTTCAGGAATAGAATACTTTTAAATGTAATACATAAGACTGTTGATCCAGGGCCATTGGTGTATGTTAATTTTTAGGCCACATTGATATTTTAATTTATTTTAACATACTTTTTAATAATTTCCCGAGAGTTGTAGAGCTGCCATTTCATAAGTCACAACATATGTTTAATTTGTATGCCATTCGGCATTAAGATCCTCTAGATATATTCATACAGCCAATGCAAATTTCCTGGAGAAGCTTGGGGTGATTTTTAGACCAAGTTGAATATAATTATGCAGCTATTATAATAATGTGTCATTTGATTTATGTTAGATTTGTTATAATGATCTGAATTTACACTTTTATGAAAATTGGGCTTTATGAATAATTTGAAATGTTGATTTTATTCAGAAAAATAAAAAGAAGGAAAGTGTTTATTTGTTTAGGATTTTTTCCTGTATACCAGTAGGGAAATACTGTACAAAGAATAAGTTAACACTCCCTAAGTTGCGTAAATGGTTCTATATTTAGACTGCATCTGTGCTCGAAATTTTTGATTCCGAAAGCATAGTTGGCAACAGGGACACAACAACAATTTGCATGTCTTCAATCAATCTTCAGAAATACCTAAATGTATAACTTTTATAAAATGAAATCAATTGGAGAAGCATGTGTTTATGCCCTTTGCAAAAAGTTATGTAACTAAAAAAAAATTTAAAAATATTCGGCGGCATGTATAATATACATTTAAGTAAAATGCACACTGCTAAAAGTACACACAGTTCAGAAAAATATTAGTACAATAATTTACCTATTTTTATCCAATACATGTTCCATAAATGTTCTTAATGGCTTGGCTTTGCAAAAAAACAACTCAAGATCTACTACTTTTCTACTACACATTTCTCATAAGGACTCGTATGTAGAGGTTCCTCTACACCAACCTCACTTAAATGTTAATAGTTCTGTCCAAAGAGAAAATAATAAAGTATAGATGATTAGTGTAAAATCTGTTTTATGCGCAGCAGAGAACCACCTTTGTAAGGCTATAAATCTTTTTTTAAATTTTGCATCACAGCCATACTATATAATAAGGAGTTAAGACCTGTGATCCTGTGCTGCAGTCTTTCCTTAGTCCCCTCATTATGATAACATCACTCTGATGCAGACCTATATAGAAGACTTAGTAGAAGGAGCATTTAGATTATTTTGGCTTCTGTTTTCTTTATGGCTGCAGAAATTAGTTTAAAAAGTAAGTTACTTTGTGTATGTGTTGGGAACCCCAAACTTGAGCACAGACAAAGCTACGCTACTCTTTCTAGCGACAATCTTTGACTTCACCACAGTCACATGATACCATCCACAGTATGCCCCGCTTCAACAGGGATTAGGAATGGAAGGTGACCAAGACTGCTATCTGACGATAATGGCATCTGCCATGGATCACTCTGTCTCACCAACCATCACCCTTGGAGCCTACTGACCCAGAGTGCAATGGATACATAGCACCAGTCTAGTACCAACGCAGTGGAGGTCACAGAACTTTCAAACACACCAGGATGCGGTAACGTACGAACGTTCATCTTTCAGCGCTACTCCTAGGAACAGCTGAGGTGAGCTGCTCTCCTTCAGTGGCTGCATCAATGTTGGCTGTAGGAACTGTTGGATTAGCAATCCAACAGCTCCTTTCACATGTACATTTCCTCACTCCATAACCAGCTTTGGTTATTGCCTACTTGGCCACAGAGGGCTGTTTTTGTATTGTAAGTGAGTATAGGAATGCACTGAATAATCTGTGCTCAGGCTACCAACACCCCGCTGAAGGATATATAGTCTAAGCACTGGGAAGCATTGTGTTAGTGGACAGGCTGTCAACCCTGCAGGAATGTAACTGTATTCATGATACATGACCATCTCCGCCTGTCCACCTAGTGCTTCTTTCAATACCCGGCCATTTACAGCCCCAGGTCGGCCAGCCCCTCTCTGTGATCCACATACCTGTATTGACCTCATGTTGGACCCAGCATTCTTAAGAGTCCTCAAGATAAGAACATTATTCTCTTTTATTGATCTATCTTCTTTGGACCCCAACTTGGATCCAGTGTCCCATTAAACCAATAATTAAGGAGATGATTTTTATCACATAATTTCATAATTATCGATTCTCTATCAGGAATGAATCCAGTATCAATTAGTCTGCACCACAACAGCACTGATTAGGCCGAGAGTAAATCCATTCCCCTGGGGGCCATACACATAGTGATTGTCAATAATAGTAATAATGTTTATTTATCAGTCAAGTGATAATTATCGCCCGACAATCCCTATGTGAATGGTGTTTTGGCCTCCGGATTTTTGTTTTTGTCCCTGTTTTATGTTTTGTGTATTTGTGAAGTTGTAACACTATTGCCTTGACACTGTATTTTTAGCTCTCATTTTTTTAAACCAATACATTTTGTATTTAAAATCCCGATCCCGATCCCTTTGTTGCCACAGTAGCCACTTTCTTCCCAGGTGTACTTTACCAGGGTTTTTTTTCTGTATGGATTATCTGAATGTCCCCTCTTCTAATTTTTTGGTCTTTTTTTTTTGCTTTGCATGCTAGTCTTCCAAATGTATTATTTGTCACAATCATCATTAAACACAAGTAAGACCCATGGGGATAAACACATTTTCTTTATGCCGCTACAAGGACAGTCAAGTCAATTCCCTTTATCTTTGTAAAATTCTATTGGTAATTTTGAATTATATCAATTTTTATCATCTAACATAATGCAACGTAAATATTTTTTATTCATTTCCCATGTAAATGCTTTACCCCTTACTATTTCACAGTGCTAATCAGCAATAATTTTAGGTTATATCCTGTCCATGTTATTATCCCTGGGCAGGAAGGTGAAAGTTCTGCTGTGGCAAGGCCCCTCTTTAGCTATTCATTATATATGATTCTGTTAGGCCAAACTGTGACAACACACAAATAATATAAATTCTTGCGCCCAAGAGGGATACATCGCCTTGCAAAATACACTGTAGAATTATTGTGAAACTACTCTTTGTGGATAATTCCCGTGATCCATGTTTTCCTTTGAAAACTTCTGCCTCTTCTTCTCCATTGACCCTGATTACTAAAGAAGTAGAGCATTTACACTCTCAAATGGGAGTTTCACGTATCTTAGTAAATGAGGTTAAAGATAGTGAAAATTCCCTTTACAAATATACATAATGCTGTGCAAATAAAATGTAAAAAACTATTTATTTTGACAACGGCACAACTTTAATTTCTTCTTTAAGCCAAGTGATTTTTTTGCTTTACAATTTGAATTTTCTCTTTAACCACCTCAATACTAGACACTTTCACCCTCTCCCTGCCTAGGCCAATTTTCACCTTTGAAGTGCCGCTAAAACAGCGCTAAAGTGCCAGTCGTTTCTGAGGTGCTTTAGCGGCGGTTTAGTGGCACTTTTGCTGCACTTTTTGGGCACCAGGAGGGTGGTTTTTTAAGGTCATGTGACAACGTGACCTTTAAAAAAACCCAAAAAATCACCCAACTTCGTTCGAAGTGCTGCCCATTCATTTCAATGGGCAGGGGCATTTTTGCTGCGCTGCAAACCCGCCCCAAAGATGCTGCTTGCAGGACTTTTTCTAACGCACCGCGCGAGTGTGAAAGCACTCGAGCAAATGAATGGGAGGCGGTTTTCAGGCGCTATTTCTAGCGCTTAATCACAATGAAATGATTACTCAGTCATGCAACACTGCACTCAAATGAAATTTTTATAATTTTTTGGGACAGATAGAGCTTTCTTTTGGCAGTATTTAAGGGCTTCTTATTCTTTGCTAAATAAATTAAAAAAGACCCAAATTTTTTTAACACGTTTTTCTTTTTTCTATTATAACATTTTGCAAACAAATCATTTTTCTTCATTAATTTAGGCCAAAATTTATATTGATACATTTCTTTAGTAAACACAGCTCAATCAGTGTATATTATTTAGTCCATAGGAAAGTTCTAAAGTCCACAAACTATAGCAGTGATTGGAAGCTCATTGCAGCCAGGGACTGATGTTAATGTTTGTTAGCACTAATCATGCCCAGGGACTTGGACATTTAAAATTGTAGGGTTTACACTGCACAGGTATATATACTTAGAAAACAGTTGCTTTGTATATGTGCATGCAAATAGACTTCGATCTTTGGCCTGTAGTTGGAGATTTGATGCACATAGCAAAGGGCTAACACAATTGCAAATAGTATTATGTGTTCATGCTCATCAAGTGCAATCACTTTAGACATACTGTACATGAAGAGACAGATTGAAAGATACTGGTGGACGTGTACTTCTATTGGGCGTGTGTCAGTGTGCTAAAAATACAACATATCTTATATAAAGGGATGCAGTAGGGGAGGTTTGTTTGGCATGTGCAGAGGCCAGGATTTTTGCTGTGATTTGTGGGGGAGAAGGAATGATATTGTGCATATTGACAAACGCCCAACTAGGGCTGTTTGTTTGCTGAAATTCTTGTGCATTTTTTCCATCAAAAGTGGGTTTATGTGGTCATGCTGTCAATGTTTGGTGTGTATTGTTCCTGTCTGATTCATGGTTTTGGAACATCTGCTGACCTTCTACTCTTTGATCTCATTGCTTAATCATGTGCACGGAAATGCAGCTTCCAGCAGAACATGGTCACCAATGTATGTGTGTGGATTGTGGGCTGGTGATGGGTGTTATATTTTGAATATATGCCATTTTTAATATTATGTTGGAATGCTTTGTAAGGATAATGACTGTTAAGTATGTTTCTATAATGTTGCAGATAAAAATGATGTGGGCTGGTTGGTGTCGCTAAATGTAGCACCATATATCCTGTAGAATATTTTTTAATGCTAGTAAATGAATGTACATACTTTTGTTTCTGCTGGCAAAATAAAAGTACATTATTGAGCTTGTTTGTTGTTTTTTTTCTCTCTCTTTTCTTTCTTCTTTTTAATTAGTTTTGGGGTTGGTGGTTTTGGGGAAGTGCAATGTCTTTCTTTTATATCATATTTCTATATGCATTTGTGCACCAAAAAAATGAATCTCTTCAGCACACCTGCAAGTAAATGATAAAGGTGGAATCTTTATATTTATATAACAGCTGTGGAGAACTGCAGGTAATGAATTCAGCTGGTGGATAGGCAGTGTTGTATATGTCAGCCCTTGTTAACATTGGTGCGATTTAACATGTCAAATCAGCGGCAATTGCACCGTTCTAATCGGTACAGCGGCGCAATTTCCAAAAGTATTTTCTGTACTAATTTTTGGCAACTTCAGGTGCGATTTTTATTGACATCAGTGCAAAAACTTGCACAGATGTCTCTGAAATTCCCCCCGCAATCGGGACTGACATGCGTGACTGAAATTGTTTGAGTTCAGCTGAACTCACACGATTTTCTCCTGCTGTCAGTGTGAACCAGGGCTCAAACTGGGTTTTTGTCTTTGTAATTCACCTGCTGCTATCCCAGGGACACCATTTCTTATCGAACTCCCTTAACCTCCCTGGCGGTTTTCCCGAGTGTGGCTCGGGGTTAAATTTCAGCACCATTAAGCGGTAAGCCCGAGCCACACTCAGGATTACATCTCTGGATCCTGGTGCGGTGTACTTACCTTGTCCCCAAGATCCTGTGATGTCCCCCCGCTGTGTCTGTGGGCTCTGTCATCCGCCCCGATGTCCTTTGTGCCGGGCTCCGTCCCCTGCGAGCGCTGTGACGCATGGAGGCGGAGCCTGGTGGCAAATTCAAAAAAGTGAAAATTCATAACACATACAGTACACTGTAATCTTACAGATTACAGTACTGTATAAAATCATTTCACAACCCTTTTGTCCCCAGTGCTTTGTCCAATGTCCTGCATGCAGTTTTATATTATATATACTGTTCTTTCTGCCTGGAAACTGGAGATTGTCCATGACAACCAAAAAGTGTCCCTTTATGTCAAAAGTGGTTTTAGACCAGCTAGAAAACAGTGATAGTAAATTAGAACAGTTGCAGAATTGAGTGATAGTGAATCGTGGGGAAATTTATTTTATTATTATTATTATATTATTATTTTTTATAATTATTTATATTTATTTATTATATTATATTTTATGATTTTGTTTTTCATAACTTCATCATGGGATATCTACTAGACTCTTGGTGGACAGATTTAAATGTGTTATTGCTAAGAATTACAGGCCTACAATATAAAACGCCAAATTTCTATGCAAAATAATTGTACCGCTTTGAGACGCAAAAATCTGAAATAATCATGTCACCAGGGAGGTTAAGTTTACCTTTAAATATTGTTATATGTAGAAATACAGATTTGCATATCTGCAAATAAATGGAAATAAAGAAAATTCTAATTGTGGTTGCTATCAAATATTCGCAGCTGCGATCAAAAGAGCGTGGTTTCACCTTCTGACCCGGAAATGAGTCATTGTAATCACCCGGAAGTTCCTGTGCTGGTCAGGATCTCCAACTAGGTGGACATGACGAGGTCCCTCTTTAGCAAAGAGGAGGTGCTGCTCATTTGCCGGGTAAGTGTAGGATATGTACTTGTGCTTACTCAGTGTGGGGGTGGATGTGGTAGTTAGATTTGGTGTGGGTGGGGTTCATTGGTTTGGCATCACCACACATTTGCTTCTGGCCAGTGTGCACACATCACATCCTGCATTTGTTCTGCTGATGTAAATCAGTAAGGGCCAGTGGTGGATGGTGCTCAAAATGTTTTTGGGGGGCGCAAACAAACTAAAAAAAAAAACATCAATTGCAGCTACTGTGCCATCAAACGCAGCCACTGTGCCATAAAACGCAGCCACTGTGCCATAAAACGCAGCCACTGTGCCAATCAAATGCTGCCACTGTGCCATCAAACGCAGCCACTGTGCCATCAAATGCAGCCACTGTGCCATCAAACGCAGCCACTGTGCCAATCAAACACAGCCACTGTGCCAATCAAACACAGCCACTGTGCCATCAAACGCAGCCACTGTGCCCATCAATTTCTGCCAGTGTGCCCATCAATTGCCACTACTGTGCCCTATCAGATGCTGCAAGAGTGCCCATCAATTGCCGCTACTGTGCCCCATCAGATGCTGTTAGTGTGCCCCATCAGATGCTGCCAGTGTGCCCCATCAGATGCCACCAGTGTGCCTCATCAGATGCTGCCCGGCACTTACCTGTCTCGGAGCGGGTCAGCGGCGGTCTCCTGCATGTCCTCCATGTCTTCTTCCATACTCTCTCAGGCATCCAATCACAGAGCCTGACGTTTCAGCCAATCATTAACTGGTAACAGACCCGGCAACCTGATTGGCTGAGAGGCGGATTCAGTGTTAGCAAAGCAAATTCCTTTGCTTTGCTAACACAAAGCTGAGTGAACAGCGAACGCACAACATTGCGCCTGCTGTTCACATTTTTGGGCGCCTATTAGAGCATATGACTCTAATCAGGTGCTTCCAAAAAACACCCCCGCCGGTGTAATTCAGAAGCCCGGCACCAAAAAATGGGCCGGAAACCTGAATAGGGGGTGTCAGCAGCGACCATAGATAGATTCATGCAATTCATGAATCTATCTATGGTGATTAGAGTGGTGCAGGAGAGAGGGGGCAGTGCTCCTGTGCCCTTTATGGATGCACCACCACTGGTAAGGACTATGCAAATATAAATGAGAGCTCCTTTCTATTAAAATATATATGAGTGGTTTCACAGTTGGGCGACTTTTCCATCAATTTTGACCTCCAAGTTGCATGACAAGTTATACCTCATGATTCTCAATAATAACCATTCATATCTGTGCTACGTCAAGTTGTAACAACTTCAAAGTAGCCCCTGTACTACTTTGGTGTGACTTGAGGTATATAGGGCGCAATATTACACAGGTATTTCCAGAATTTGAGGCCAAGTTGTGGCAGCAAAACAGTGTGGCTTTCAGGTTGCAGCAGTGTGAATGAGATTCATGAATAATACCTTTGAATTAGGCATTATTCTCACTTGTGCATCCTGCAAGTGGGTCAAATTCATCCCTGCACTACTTTGGTTTGACTTTGATACAACTTGAGGTCCCTATACTGCAAGATTACACAGGCATTGGTTGCACAAGTGCAAATGGGGCCTAATTCAAAAGTGGTATCAATGAATCTCATTAGGTTACTTTCACACTTGGCCGACTTTTCATAAAACTTAAGGTCCATAAAACCCCTTTCACACTTGTGCGACCTGAAAGTCCCATGATTTTGCAGTGCTTTTGCCGCGATTTTGATGTGATTTGAAGTAATGCCAGTGTAATCTTGAGGTCTATGGACACAGGAGTCACAGGACAAGTTGCATGAGTGTGAAAGGGGCCTTAGGGCCGGTTCACACTGTTGTGCTGTCCAAATTGGATGTGATTTGCCCCGCACTGCAAATCACATGCAATGTCTGTGTGATGCAAACTCAGATTGTATGGGTGAATTTGTATCACATTTAGACCCTTTATTTTTGGAAAAAAGGGGGCAGGCTTTCTGTGTGACATCAACAGATGGCCACACCCCATGGCTGTGTAAGAGATGCCAGACAGTGGGTGACAACACAACGGAGGATGACGACGGTGAGGAAGAACACAGCAGCGGGAGAAGTAGGCGGTGGCGGGAGAGACGTCGGCAGGAGACAATGGTGATAGAAGATGGTGGAAAGAGAGACAGCACCAGGAGAAGATGACGGCGGGAGACACGGCTCGGGGGAGAAGACCGCTCAGAGCTATTTTACAATAAAGGAATTGTCACATTTCACTGCTTTTTTTTGGTTAATGGGTAGGGGTACAATGTACCTGATACCCATTCACATGGGGGGCTGGATCTGGGGGCCCCCTTGTTAAAGGGGGCTTCCAGATTCCGATAAGTCTCCTGCCCACAGAACAACCACCGGGCAAGGGTGGTGGGGATGAGGCCCTTGTCCCCATCAACATGGGGACAAGGTGCTTTGGGGGACCCCAAAGCACCCTCCCCATGTTGAGGGCATGTGGCCTGGTATGGAAGAAAGTTAGATGTGGGTGTGGTGCTATTCTGGTGTCAGGCAAGGTACCATACCTCTATGCTTATCACCTTCTAATAGACCAGTGTGAGGTTTTTGGGATGACTTGAATTCCCAAAACACTTTATCCCGAAAAAACAAAAACATAAATAATATTAATAAAATATATGAAAATATTGCATGAATGATTTCCTTCAGATAGTGGCTGACTAATCCTGCTCACCATCTACCAAGTGGTACTACTAGCAAAGTGTATTCTGGTATCAGGCAAGGTAATAGACCAGTGTGGGGTTTTTGGGATGACTTGAATTTCCAAAACACTTTATCCCGAAAAAACAAAACCATACATAATATTAATAAAATACATGAAAATATTGCGTGAATGATTTCCTTCAGATAGTGGCTGACTAATCCTGCTCACCATCTACCAAAGTGTACAATTGTTACATACATTCATCAAAATGTCCATGAGGGAGGGGGAGCGGGGGGGGTGGAGGAAAAATGGACGGGAAGGGAGAAGAAGGAATATGAGGTCCAGGCAGTGATAAAGTGACTTGTGCTCAGAAACAGGTGGTGATCCAAAAAACAAAAAAACAAATATTGTTTTAAATAGTCCAAATTCGAAAGGCCCAGGTTATGCTGTGCCTGCAAACTTGCCTGCAATCATTCACGCAATATTTTCATATATTTTATTAATATTATTTATGTTTTAGTTCTTTCGGGATAAAGTGTTTTTGGAATTCAAGTCATCCCAAAAACCTCACACTGGTCTATTAGCAGGTGATAAACATAGAGGTATGGTACCTTGCCTGACACCAGAATAGCGCCACACCCACATCTGACTTTCTTCCAGCACACCTTTTTCCACCTAGGTGGCAATTGCATCTGTGGAGGCAGCAATTCTGAGCTATAGTTGCATTTATCTCCACTGCGCGGATTCACCATTACTCTTCTATGTGGCCTGGTATGGTTCAGGAGGGGGGCCCTCTCTCTCGTCCCCCCTTTCCTGGCTTGCCATAGCTGCTTGCTCGGATAAGGGTCTGGAATGGATTTTGAGAGGACCCCCACGCCATTTTTTAAAAATTTTGGTGTGGGGTTCCCCTTAAAATCCATACCAGACCTGAAGGGCCTGCTATGGATTTGGGGGGGGGGGCCCTATGTCAATTTTTTATTTTTGAATTTTGGCATTTTTTAACTTAATTTTTGAATATCTGGATTTTTGGAATTTCACATCATAATATTATTGAATAATTACATACCATTGCATAACAAGGGGGCCCCCAGATCCCGCCCCCCCCCCATGTGAATGGGTAGGGGTACATTATACCCCTACCCATTCACCAAAAAAAGCAGTGAAATGTGACCAAAGACAATAGCCGGTTTTTGACAATTCCTTTATTAAAAATGTATTTTTCTTTCCCCTGCTTCCTTCTCCAGTCTTCCTTCGGTCTTCTCCTTCTTCCTCCAGCTTCTTCTTTCCTCCGCTTTTTCCTCCATCTCCCTCCGCTTCTTCCTCCTGTCTTCTCCATCTTCC
This sequence comes from Lithobates clamitans, assembly GCA_037952925.1. Lineage (NCBI taxonomy): Eukaryota > Metazoa > Chordata > Amphibia > Anura > Ranidae > Lithobates > Lithobates clamitans. Next base: position 5,357,765 of record JBBGZY010000561.1, read on the forward strand.
ACTGACTTCTTCTTCCCCAGCTTTGTCCTTCGGTCTTTCTCCTCCATCGCTCCTGCTACCGACCTGCTGAACATGAAAACAATTAACCTCCTCCGACGCTGTGGCCAGCAGATCTGTCCGTTTGCATAGCACACATTTTATATATAACTATGGGGCATGGCCGCTGGGTGACGTCAGCCGGAGACCCCACCTCCTTGTGACATCACTGACCCATCATTCCCCAGGTGGTGAAGTCACAAGGGCCGGGGTCTCGGAATGACATCATCCGCCCCATCGTAGCATCAAAGGAGGTTCCTTTTTTGAAAGTTCAGCGGGAGCAGTGGTGGAGAAAGACCGGAGGATGAAGCGGGGGAAGAAGAAACCGGAGGAAGATGGAGAAGATTGGAGGAAGAAGCGGAGGAAGATGGAGGAAGAAGCAGGGAAAAAGAAGTGACGCAGTTCCGTATCGCAAAAAATGGCCTGGTCATTGAGCAGCCAAATCTTCTGGGGCTGAAGTGGCTAAAAACATTTTTTCCAACTGATATATATCCCCTGGCGCATGACTCAGGTCCCCATACACTTTTTATGGCAAAGAAATTGCATATAAGCCTTCAGTGAGAACTTTGGATTTTGCAGGTTCGAGCCCCATTGACTTTCACTATTCCCGCATATGTGATCTGACAAGCATTTTCTTCGGCAATAGCGCTGCTTTCTATTTGCATTTGCTCCCAGTTTCTGAGAGTTTAAGTTTTAATTGGCCTTAATTGGGTGCTATTTTCTGGGACTGCAGGATCAGTTATCGGCGCTATAGTAAATGACCCCCATAGCATTTGAATCCAATATTAGCCTTTGATAGCTTTATCTGAGTACTGGGAATTATCCCAGTGTCTAAAAACAGCTAGGAGGGGATTTACACCTGAATAATGTGTTTTATATAATAGGCTGTGTACTGTTAAAATGCCAGACATTGCCACAAATGGTGTGCTAATGTAGCCTTACAGTTCCTACATTTAGGAGATTGTTTTCTACTGGTGGTTCCCCAATGAGTAATCTTAGTCAATAGAAAGAGAGGAAGATTTGCTCTATGCATTATCTTTAATTATGTTTCCTCCACATCTTGTTAGTGATAACCTTAGTTAAAATCTGATAGCCTAGTAGCATTTATTCACAATGTACTCCACAGGGAAGTCTTTTGCTCGATTTGTTACATTGGGAGATTGCAGTGCTTTGGCTCTGTGTATATTGAGCAGTCTGAGGAGAATCATTGTGATTTAAAGCATATGTTATTGCAAATTTAGAAAAAAAAATAATTTTTTACATCTTTGCAATACATGTACACTTCCCCATGTTTTATTCCTTTTAGCCTATGTTCACATTGGAGGCGGGTTTGAAATTGCGTGAGTTCAGCTAAACTCACACGATTTCCAACCCGCATTTCATTGTGAGTTCGGGGGCGATTTGACAGACATCTGTGCAGGTTCATGCACAGATGTCTATTGAAATCACCCATGAAGTTGCCAAAAGTAGTACAGGAACTACTTTTGGGAATCGGTGCGGCGCCACAAAGTCTGTACTGTTACTGGCAATAGGCTCTGATTTGGCATGCAATTTGACATGTCAAATCGCATGTCAAATCGGCCCAATGTGAACGTAGGCTAAAGGATAGGTTCACCTTTTGGAGCATGTTACAAGTAATATCCATACTTTGGGTGTAACATGTATCATGCTCTAGCACTTCTTCCAGCGCTTCCCCTTCCCCCCATTCAATTCTCCCTGGTTCATCTCCCCACATCCACTGCCATACTTGAAAACGGCTTGGCTCTGTGGGGAATGTGCACAGGAATCTGTGAATAAGAAAACAAAAAGTACTGTCTGTCTCTGCAGCAGATGGCTTGTAGTTCTCAATGGACTGCAGTAGTGTAGTTCACTGTCATTTCCTCCATCTTTCTAACAGAAAGCCCTACAGGTGTATGGGCAAGAAAGATGGAGGATATGTCTTCAGGAGCCGGGCATTACACTTGCTACTGATCACGGGTACAATGCTCTGCAGGCTCTAATGAAAAAAATAATAAATGCATGTTTTTTTCCTGCTAAAATTTTTATATATTATTTTTTTTATTTAAGGGGAACTTTAAACATGCTGTAAGTAAAGAAAAATAACTATTGATGTGCCATAAATAAAGTGTGCTCTCACCTTTCTCATTGAGATGACAATGCAGTGTATTTTTGGCTTTGATTTCAAAACCATATGTGTTGTCAGCCTTGCCTTCTTTATTTCTGATGCATTATAAAAAAAATTCTAGCAAAGCCAACAGGTGATTTCTGCCCTTATTGAATGGATAAAACAAAAAAACTGTTAATGATATATTTAGCTGATCAAAAGGAGCAAATAAAAGGAGTTTGTTTGTTAGGGCTTATATGCACTTTAATCAAATTATCTAGCCAATTCAGTTTTAATGAGAGGTAAGGATTTGCTGTCAATGACCTCAAAAAACTTGTCTGTGAAAAATGTAAGGCCAGCCATAAATGGTTGCAGGAAAGAAAAACACTTGATTTCCCCATCAACATAGTCAGTGTTAATAGGGGAATCCCTCCCATGGAGCTATTGTGTTCTCCTCACAGGGATGGCTCTCCCCGACAGGAGAACACAGTGATTACTGCTAGTGGTTATAATAGTCGCATGTAATATCCAACAGGCTGATTGTACCCAAGTTTATTGTTTGGTCAACTTGGGTACATTCAGCTTGCCAATACATGGTTCGAAGCTTGGTCGGTCCCTGCTGAACGGCTGAGATTTGAACTGTCTGTGGTCGGCCTAAGAAGTATTTTGCAATAAATTATATTTGCTGCATAGGTCTCAGAATGTTATGGGTTTATGAGAAGTCATTCTTCTGCCACATAGAGGCTGTGTATTCTTTGTCTTGGGGAAACACAGGGTTGCCTAAAATAAATAGAAAAGAGATGTGTGGAGAGGTTACACCTTTTCTCCTGACTTCCCTACGTGTTATATTGGTTTTACTTATCAATATACTGTTTGAGGTCTGGTAAGAGACAAGGGATTTTCCAATGAAAGAGAGCAGCTAAATACTTTAAGCCATAGTTGAAGTATTTGGAAGATTCTAGCCAAGCTGTAGAGCCTAATGTTAGGTATATTTAAACCACCTTCACTTTTTGAGAGACATCATGATGCCCCAGTTGATGTCTTGGTAGACGAAACGCGCCGGGTGTCTTACGCCATTACAGCCACCTCTTTTCACTGCGCAAAATTTTGTTCATATGAACCAAACTTTTACTTCCCAAGGAATTTTTTACTGAAAGTTTTTTTACCAATAAATTATTTCTTTTATTATCAGATTTAAACCATGTGGAAGCCTTTTTCTTTCTTTTTCCTATGCTGGATGTGGGGGGTTACTGCTTAGTGAACGGTACCCGGCGGATGACCCCAACTTACATCTGAATACGGATCCTGATCAAGACTAACCAACACAGGAACAGTGGGTCCTTCTCCAGCTTCCCCAAGAGTGTTGAGATCGTGAAGTCCTTCCCTGCACCCTCCCATGGTTGGAATCACCGTTAACCTTACCGCTTAGTCGGTTAAAGTCTGTATGACTCACCGCCAATGGCCAGTGAGTCCATCTTTTCCGGTAAGGGCATTTCATTTTTCCCCCTGCTAGTTGAAAGTTTGGGTTTGCATGAAGATATACCCTGGTTTTGACATGTACGTGGTGGTGCAAGATATGAATACGAGTTTTTGAACACCTTCCATTTCAAAAGAACTGTTTACTTTCAGAGACTGTTTTAGTCCATACATCCATTATAGTCATTTGTTGATCACATTGTACCTATTTTTGATGTGCCAAATAATTTATTGTTGATTGATTTCAATTTTTTCAAAAAAATCTTTTAAAGGGTCTTGAGACATATTTACACTATTCACAGATACTCACCTATATACTAATTGTGGTAACACCCACGGTTTTAATTTAGTGCACAGGTGTAGAGGCGGTCTGCTCACCTACAAACCCCTCTGTCACCACTCTTATCTTTGTTTAAATTATAGCGCTACACTTTTTGTTTCTCATTATTATATACAATTAGTCTGATTGTTAGTGTTGGTTGCTTTTTATATTTGAGTTGGCGCAGCAGTTTCCCTTCACAATGGTATGTCGATATCTTGGGCAAAGTTATGTGATATGTTCAGCCATGTTTATTTTAAAAGTGGTCATTCGAGGCCATGTCCTGTGTTATCTTGGGGTCAACAGAAAAATGTCAATCTTGATATGTTAGTTTAAATTTTAGAACACTTTGGAAAATCCATTGTTTTGGAATTGAATAAACATGTTTCATCCACAAACAAAGCAGTATGGATTTTTGATCTGATAATGTCAACCCCTGATAAAAATGTGCATGATTCCAAGTATCTGGGTAGTGGTTCCAACTCCAAAATGAACAGCAAAGGAAAGCAGGGGCAGCCTTGGAAAAGAGTAAAAGGAAAATATACAAAACCTGGTTTATGTACTTTGGATGATGTCAAGGGGCACTTGGCAGTTGGCACTTTCTATGAGAAATGAAGAAGGAAGATCTGGACAGCCACATTCCGATAAAAAAGCCTTTTATTGTATGAAATAACAAAAATTCATACAGCAGCAAAGGATATAAACTGACGCGTTTCACACTCTCATTGGTGCTTAATCATAGCTACACAACCACAAAGGTTTGCCACAAATATATACCAATATCACATAGATCGCATGATCAATTGAAATCAATTAATTTGATTAAATTAAATAACAAACAGGTGTGGTTAGAAAAGAGGGCACACTTAGCCAGGAGAAAAGAAAATTTGCAAAAAGGTTATGTTATATATACCAACTCATGGGTAAATGGGCATGTATTATACCTTGACAAATGCTTATACAAAGACAATATAGAACATATTTTTATATTTTTAGGGGTTTCAATAATATAGAGTGCATTTATGTGTGAAAGACATAATGTCAGGAAAAGCCCTCTTGTAGTCATTCCAGCAAACGGAAGATTAAAAGAATGCCTGTAAGCGCCATCCGGCGCTCGCGCGTGCGCAATAGCACCAGTAGCGCTAATGTGCGAACGCGCGAGCGCAATAGCGCCAATAGCGGCGCACGGGCGCGCGCGTGCGCCCCCTGTAACAACACTTGGCGCCAAGATGGGCTATTTAAAGGAGACTGTTCCAATGCTGCCTTGCTGTCCAGTCTACAGTGTTTCCTGAGACCTCTGCTCCCTTGTTACCAGTTTCTCTGTATCCAGTACTTACTTGGCTTGTTCCTGACTTACCTGTTTGCTGTCTGCCCCGATCTCGGCTTGGACTCTGACTATTCTCTTAGTTTGCCCTCTTGTACCTGATCTGCCTGCCAGTACCTTGACCCGGCTTGTCTGCACCTCCCTGCTGTCAGCAACCTGCTACAGGACTACAGTACTTCTCCCTGCTGTCTGCAACCTGCTACAGGACTACAGTGCACCTCCCTGCTGTCAGCAACCTGCTACAGGACTACAGTACTCCTCCCTGCTGTCTGCAACCTGCTACGGGACTACAGTGAACCTCCCTGCTGTCAGCAACCTGCTACAGGACTACAGTACTCCTCCCTGCTGTCTGCAACCTGCTGCGGGACTACAGTGCACCTCCCTGCTGTCTGCAACCTGCTATGGGACTACAGTGCACCTCCCTGCTGTCTGCAACCTGCTACAGGACTACAGTACTCCTCCCTGCTATCTGCAACCTGCTGCGGGACTACAGTGCACCTTCCTGCTGTCTGCAACCTGCTTTGGGACTACAGAGCACCTCCCTGGTGACTACAGGATCCAGCTCTCTACTCCAGTGTTCCAGCCAGGCACTTGTGCCCCTCTGTACTCCCGAGCCCCTGTTCACACCTTCAGGGGTTTCTGAGTCAGAGGTATACGAGAGGCCGTTCTCTGCACTCCGGGCTCCACCTACCAGGTACGTGACACATATATATGTTTTTTAATAATAATTACAGAAAATGCAACATATATAAAAAATAATAAGTATAGACATGAAAAAGTAAGTATATATAAAAGCATACATTTAAAAAACTGAAATATCAATATGTATAAAATATGCACAAAAATTGTGTGCACCGATGCCCATTCAGGTTGTTATATATAACCTATAACCTTTCTACACATTTTTTAAATTTTTTTGATTTGTTTAAATTCAGCTATACTCCTACTGTTATATGCACATGTTTTTTTTCCATGTCTTTTCTCCTGGCTAAGCGTGCCTTCTTTTCTAACCACACCTGTTTGCTATTTTAATCAAATTAATTGATTTCAGTTTATCACTTGATCTATGTCATATTGGTATATATTTGTGGCAAACCTTTGTGGATGTGTAGCTATGATTAAGCACTATTGAAAGTGTGAAACGTGTCAGTTATTTCATCCTGTACCCTGCTGCTGTATGAATTTTTGCTATTTTGTATCGGACTGCGGCTGTCCAGATCTTCCTTCTTTATTACTACATGCTAAGCCTGCACCTGCTGCTTCGGTAACCTTTTCCACTTTCTATGAGAAGCCATTATTTGGGACGGGGGGCATTTTATCCCACTGAAACCGATCCATAGACCATATGGGGCCTATGGACCCCAGTTCAAAAACCCCTGCCTTAAAGTAGAACTATAGACAAAACTTTTTTTTAAATTTTGGATAGAGTAAGGCAGGGTCATAACCCCTGTCAGTTTATTTTTTGACAACTGCGTCTCATTGGGTCATCTCAAGCATTGTTGGAGAAACTGGATACTCTCATAGCAATTTCCTTCACATTTTTCGGTCCTTTCCAAACATAGACCATTTTGGGAACCATGTCCATTCAATCATCCAAAAAGTTTCAGACCATCTGGTGCCCAAAACCCCTGGAATTTTGTTTTTACTGCACTGCAATACATTTTTACTTAGAGGCTACAAAAGCTCCATTTTAATCAACATAGTGAATGTGGCCCATGCCTGCAGTTCAGCCATTGGAAACAACTTAACTCGCCTACACTAGAACACTGATTTGAAACAATAAACAAAATGATGCTTATGAAAGACTCCCCCAAAGTCACCCACACAAAAATTTCATAATACCTGGTTTTACTGGACTGAATACAAAACCACAAATTACTATAAACAACATATGCATCTACAATGATCCTTTGAACCCTTTACCACATTCCTACTCTTCTCATCCACCACCCCTGTTATCCACATCTCAGTTTCTTTTTTTATCTCCTCATCCTTGGACTGGTCTACTGGAAGGGGCACCTGTGATCTCCACTGCCAGTCTTCACTGTTCATATTCGGCTATACTCCAATGTTACTTTCACCTTGACACAAGCAGCTGATTTCATTTTGCCCTATTACTAATCTCACCCACCCATACTTATTTTGAATATAAAGCCTGCCCTGCTGCTGTCATTACTCACCTTTAAAATACTTATTGTTATTGCTTTATTATCCACCCCTAGATACAAATGTGATCATGGTATTTTGTAAATATCAAATGAATGTGTATAACTCTTTTACTGTAAACTTGCTGTTAATAAAAACAAATAATGTATTAAAAAAAATCAATTTCCATAGTTTATTGCCCACAGTCTGTGCACAGGTGCACTTTAAGTGACTTCTTTTTGCCTATATATATATATATATATATATATATATATATATATATATATATATTGTATTTACTTATTTCCAGCTAACAATAACTTCTTTCCACATGTGTACCAGGCTACTTTTTACTGCTTTGCTGAAAAAAGTTCAACAGAAGCATATATGGATCTGAAATACAATGTGCAGACATTCTTCAATGTATTTGGTTGATTTGGGGCAGCGAAGGGGGGCTAGTTTTACTTTACACAAGATATATCTTAAAGGGGTTATCTCCCTTTATATAAGGTATAAGATTCAATTTCTGCTTAAACTTATAAAAGAATAATGATTGTCCAGACATAATTACATGTTGTTAAAGTGGATATTAGGGTGCTGTTTACAACCATTATGACTGTAACACTTACTTGCTGTAAGGTATTTTAGAACCTGTATACAAATATATGCACATTTTTAGGAAAAGCATCAAAATACATGAGCCTTGATTCAATTAATGAAAACAAATATAAGTATGTAGATGAAGGAATTAAATACATACAAAGGCGTAATGCATCTAGCCTTGGTCACTACATTGTAGTTAACCTCAAAGCTGAATATCCAAATGAGATAGCATCATCACCCCAACTATCACTCTTAAAACATCAATAACAGATCAATGTCCCCTGCAGTTAATATTTCAGAAAGAAGCAGTGGAAACAAAGGTCTACACATGCTTTAATGAAATAATTTATCACTTACTTAAATTCAAAAGTGGTAAAAGTGTTTCTTATTTCTCAGAAAGCCACTCATCACTAACACTAATGAGCACATTTTACAATTCTTGCGGTACTCCTTGCTTTGTAAAACTTTAATCTATTGTCCACTTTAATTATAATTTAATGTGTTGGAAGTAACCACTGATTGTTTTTCCTATGTATGCTAATGCCGCGTACACACGGCCGGACTTCCCGACAGAAAATGTCTGATGGGAGCTTTTGGTCAGACATTCCGACTGTGTGTGTGCCCCATCTGACTTTTTCTGTCGGCATTTCTGACGGTCTCAGATATAGAACATGTTCTAAATCTTTCCGTCGGAAATGCCGTTGGAGTTTAGCCTGTTGGCAAGTCCGCTCGTGTGTACGCGGCATTACGCATTATATTGCAACTAAAACATTTTTTAAAATGTACAGAATACTGCATACAGACAAATGTTATGGCTTTGAAGATGCTGTTTCTACTTTTGATAACTAGTTCCTAATGCTCAATTTGTTTATTCATTTTGAAACATGCACATGTGAACCCTTTTTTTATTATAAGTAGTATAAATTCATGTTGATACCTTAGTTTTCCAAAGAATCCTTGCATCTGACTGTATCTTAAGGTACTTGACTCTTTATTAAGGTGATTTGAATAGTACTAAACTAAAGAGTTGACACTCATTGAGAATAATATTAAAAGCTTTGTTAGGCACACTACTACAGTATATCTATATTCAACAAGCCAGCAGTTCCTGTACATAGTTGACCAACTGACATAAAATAACTATTTGCTTTTTACCACCTGCAAACTTTAACTAAATATAACATCTTATTTTATTTAACCTGTGAGAAAATAATATTATGTGCTAGAATGGAATGCTGTGAAATGTTAAGCATATATACTGACGAGTCTGAATTTATTTAAAACATATACTTTGTGTAGCAAGTCTATTCTATCCTAGCTAGATGCAACAACACAGTAGTCTGAAGATTGGAAGGACCTACAGACTGTTTGGCATGAATGCACAAGTAAAGAAACAAAATTTACAAACTGGGGTTTATTTACCAAAGGTAAAATGCGTATCACTTTGAAAGGGAAATTGCACACTGCAAGTTAATTCTCCCTAGAGCCTGGTAAATGTACACTTTGCAAAGGATACCCAATCAAGTACAAGGAAAACAAAAACAAAAAAAATCATTTTTGCTTGCACATGTTTGGATAATGGAAGTCAGCAAAGCTTTACCTCATTTACTATTAGGCCTCATGCACACTGGACATTAAAATAACTTTATAAAAACGCCAGTAGCTTTGCAGTGAGTTTTTCAATGTTTTTCAACGTTTTTGCAATAGCGTTTTTTAGCGTTTATTTTATTAGAGGTTTTTAGCTGTTTTCCACGTTAGTGGGTTTTTTTTTTATCAATAGATCAAAAATGTTAAAAATGCTGGTGAGACGCGTTTTTGAGCTTTATCTGCGTTTATCAGCGTTTTTTGACGTTAGAGCATTTTTACAGCTGAAAATAGCTGAAAAACTCCTCTCAGAACCCACTAGTTTTGGAGTTTTTTTACAGCCAAAAAACACCCCAGCCAAAAACAGTTGATAACAGCCTATGGAAACATAGGATAACATGCTGGGGAGTTTATTGACTGTAGAAAAAAAACGTCTGAAGCCAAAAACAGCAGCTGTAAAAATGGTCCAAAAATGTCCAGCGTGCATGAGGTCTTACAATGGGCCAGTCAAAGCCTGAAATCAAGTTTGTGACTGGATGGCCTCAGTGGGTTTGTTTTGGACTTTTTTCATATGGTTTTAATGATCCAATGATATCAAGAGTAAAGTGCCATTCTCTTCCTACTGGTCTTGAGGCTTTCTTGGCCCTGTCCAGGGCTGATGCAGGACTATTTAGAAAAAAAGTCTAAAATTTTATTCTAAGTCTATCTAAACCTGAATATTTAGATTTTGGAAGACTGGCCCTTTAACTGTATATGATACTATTAATAACAGTATACAATGATTACAATTTATTCAAAACATTTTCTTCCCTTGCAAAGTGGACAGTCTATTTACCTTTTTGATCCTTTATTGCATCTCATGGGTGCTTATTTCCTGCAGCCTGTTTGCAGCCAGGTTCTATCTACATGCATGTACTCTAGCAATAGCTGCATGGACTTTTTCAGGCTGAATTTCCTAATGATGACAACAATGGACCATACCTGTGTGGTGTGTGTTGAAACAACAACTTGTCTCCACAGGAAGTCTGGATGACAGGGTAGAGCACAGTTTGCAAACAGTGTTGTTGCCCTATAACAGGAAGTGCCTAAATAATGACCCTCTTAGCAGGATCACTAGATTGTAATTTAATAATTGATTGAAAGTTGCAAATGTTAAAAAATAGAAAGTGACTTCTGAAATTGCATTCACATGCTAAAACTTATATAAGATTTTAGGTCTAGTGTTTACATTCACTTTAATTTAAATAGGTAAGATGATGGGTTATGACTACTTAAATGCATTTAATCTTTAAGTTTTTTTTTCACTTTAACATTTTTATTAAAATTTTAGGTAAACAAAGTAGAGGTAGACCAAAGATAAGATGCTACTGAACTGTTCATGTACAAACAAAGGACAGGGTGCTTTATACATGGCTGATGAGAAAAATAATCAATAGAAAACATTAATGCAATGTTGCAGTATAACAAGAGTCAAAAGTATCTTGTGAGAGCCAAAGGATGGCCAAGCAAAGTTGAACAAGAGAAATATTTGAAAGGAGTGACATATCCACTTAACTTATTGCAAATGTAAATCAACCCATGGTTTCCAAAGCTTTTTTAAACTGTACATATGAGAGTGATCTAATAGGCAGGTGTTTTTCACACTGGTAGTTTATGTTAACCTGGGCCAGAACTTCAGAGGGATTCAGTGTAAAATTACTTTTCCAGTGCCTGGCAATGACTAATTTAGCTACTACCAAGATATTAGCACCCTCTAACCTAAATATACAGTCAGGTCCATAAATATTGGGACATCGACACAATTCTAATCTTTTTGGCTCTATACACCACCACAATGGATTTGAAATAAAATGAACAAGATGTGCTTTAACTGCAGACTTTCAGCTTTAATTTGAGGGTATTTACATCCAAATCAGGTGAACAGTGTAGGAATTACAACAGTTTGTATATGTGCCTCCCACTTTTTAAGGGACCAAAAGTAATGGGACAATTGGCTGCTCAGCTGTTCCATGGCCAGGTGTGTGTTATTCCCTCATTATCCTATTTACAAGGAGCAGATAAAAGGTCCAGAGTTCATTTCAAGTGTGGTTGTACCAATATGCCAGTAATTTCTGTGATAATTTGGAATATTTTGTGTCAGTAACTAGTGAGGCTCCTACATGCCCAGAAAACATGAAGGATACTACCCAGGTGACCATACTCTCTCCAGCAAAGAAGAGATTGAGAAGGGAACAATTTTGCCAGCTGGAACAGAGTTCTGTACAAACCTAGCCACTTTAATTCCCAATGATTAATACAATGGAAGGCTACCTAGTTATAGCGAAAAGCTAGGGTCCATTGCTGTGGCAAAATATTTGTTCCTAAAATAAATGTTTTTGTTACAAAATTGTATACAGTAAGGAGATGCTCTTGTGCGATATCAATGCATTGGAATAATAATTCCAAACCCTTGAGTTAATGTAGATTGTTGGGGGAGGATTTCTGATCAAGAACAATCTTTAAATTTGAAAAAAATAACAATACAAAAGCAATCTTCTTTTAATGAGCAGCTCTTAACAGTGGTGGAGGCTGCATGTTTTGTAAGCAGGATGATATCTAGCAACCCAAGGCAGGTGGTGACAGTACCAATCAGGTATAGTTCGACATATTTATAGTAATAAAAAAAAGTTACATACAACAAATAACAGAATTTACTAAAAGTTTATTTGTAAGTCTACTGACCCAGGATAGCAAATATAACTGATTTACATTTATATACTGTTGTGTTCAGCCCAGACAAAAGCTTAAGCATACATGCAAAGATATAAGACAATCTTTGTGATGTAGGATCAGTGAACCCTATGAAGATGTGCTATAATGTGATGGGTGGTTTGCAGTCCTAGAGGCTGCTCAAAGGGCAACTGTGGGTTCCTAATGAAACCCCAGAGGACTTTACTAAAGTTTTGGAAGGAGGGGAGCACCACACTAGCTTGTATAGCCCTACTGTAGGCACCTGGATTGGAAAAGTCTTTTCCAGTCCAGGTGCCTTCATGATCTGTTTTTTAGCCCTGATAAAGGGGGGAGTGCTCAGCCCATAAAATGTGTTGGCTGTTGCAAAATAAAATCTTTAACAAGCTGGTGTGGCATTCCCATCCTTTCAAAACTTTAGTAAGACAGGAAAACTAAAGGGAACATTTTATGAATGCAAATTAAGCCTTATATGCTGTTATTAATTATTAGGGCCAGTCTACCAAAATCAAAATATTCTGTATTGTATAGAATCACCAAACACAATACTCAAGCTCTACTGCTGGTGATGCTATCCAAGATGGAAAACTGGTGCACGTGGCTGGGATATGCAGTCCCTCAATATTTTTAATGTTAATAGATATAAGCCGGAAACTCAGTGGACTCAATTGTTGAAAATATTAATTGGCTACACAAGTACATCCAGAAAAACAATACTAATGTGTTTCAGCTACTGTGGCCTTACTCATGAGTATAAGCATTGTTTTACTGGATGTACTTGTGTAGCCAATAAAGATTCAGGTTTGTATAGACTCATAATAAAATGCACATTTTAGGCTTCTTTCTGAATAGCCCTGCATCAACCCTGGATCCATAGAGGATGAATGAAACTTTACCATCTGGATTATTGGATCACTGAAACCACCTGAAAAAAAAATCCAAAACAAACTCACTGAGACAATGCAATCACAAGCTTGATTTCAGTCTTTGACTGTCCCACTGTAATAGTTACATAGTGACTTTGTGAAGTGATATAAATTTTATCTCCCCAAAACTATTCTCATTCATTTGCATTGTAGTAAAACAAAACAAAAATATTTTGATGTGTTGTCATAGCAGAATAAACTGTCTTGGCTTACCTTCTCTTGAATGTCAGAACAATTCTAGCTAATGAGAAAATTACTCAGCAGCAACTCACTGCATGCTGCTGATTGCTGGCATATTTCATTGGAAGTCACTGACTTTAATAAATGGATAAACGGGCCTGTTAGCAGGGATCAGTGCCGCAGCACTTTTTGCTTACCTTTCCTGTTTGCATATGGCACTTTTGCTAGGGAAATCAGAATAAAGCATCCTATGTTTCCATGTGTCAGTGACCCTTAATGAAAAACATTTCCCCATTTAATACTGTTTACCATTATACTCCCCATCAGGTAAAGTGATAGGACAGGATTTTGTTTCAGTGAAAAATACTTTTTTAAGCATAGTGTATCTTCAAAGGTGTAATAACAAGTAGGATGGTGCTACTGTTCCTGGTAGAGGCAGTAATGCCAATAATGAAAGCCCAAGAAGCTGCCAAAGACAACAATCAGGAAAATAAATAAAAACACAGGTGGGCAAGCTTGGTACCCAGTGGGGAGTCAAAGAAAGGGTACATGGTTGAAGCTATTTGGACTAACCCTGTTCTCTCCACATGGCAAAATCCTCTCTGTATCTGAACAAGTAAATGTAAAACTAGGAATGCTAATAGAGAGGATGCTGGAAAAAAAATTCTAAGACAAAATCTAGCACACCAGGGAAATCAGAAATGTTTTACCCAGGCAGATATACAACAGAGAATTCAGGAGACACGGCAGTAGGTAGAGTGTAGAGATGCTGCATCCAGAGAATGTAAAAGGATAAACCCAGGTCAGTCGGAGGATAGAGGTGATTGGTATGGAGGAGAGACATTGGGCAGACAGACTGCATAGGGTAAAAAGAGAGTAGAAGGGCTGGCAAAGCAAGGCAACAGTAAAAGTTAGGTGAAGCCAAAAAAAAAATAGTAAATTAAGAGAATCATGACTGAGAATGAAAGAGAATTAACTCAAATTAGTTATTATTTTATAAAATATGTACATTGACACTCAAGATATTATTTTAAACAAGAAATAATCTTAGGCTCCATTCACACCATTCAAGTGTATCGATTTACTGGCATTTTTTCAGGCATTTTTTAAGCTTTTCTGCAGCTTTTTACAAGCTTTTTTTAAAGCATTTTAGAAGTGTATTACAAACGTTTTACAGCTTCAGACACTTTTGTTTAGCCAATAGAAAGCACTAGGGGGAGGAGAGGAGATTAGGCACTAGGCATTAAGTCAGGCATTTCTATTGACGTCTATATGGTCAAAGATGCTTGTAATCTGCCAAAAAGAAGATCATGTACTTTTTTGAGGTTCAGGTGTTTTGCTTTGGGTGACAAAATGCTCAGATGTGAACAGGGGCAGTTGAAATGAATGTGATTTGGCTTGTTGAGCATTTTGGAGCTACAAGCTTCAAGCAGAAAATCACTCAGGCCTTATCCATTTCATCATATCATCTTCAACAACATGTTATTTTTCAGAAAAGTGAATTTGCACACAGGATTTTACATTCATAGTGTATTCTTGTAGCATTGAGCTCCTGTGTTTGATTCTATCTATGATGATATCTACACAGAATCTTTATCGTATTGCTTCTCTAGGGCCTTCTGCTCTCCCCCAGCAAACCAGAAACCCATCAGTCAATTAATCAAAAAATGTACTGAGCCATAATGACCGGTGAAACTATAGTGCCTTCAAAGATGAATGGTACTTGGACCACTTTACCTGCTGTGAATGTGGTAATAAACAGGTGTTACCACATCATTTCAGATTTTCCACACTTTAGATGACTCCTTTGTGAGTGTAGTTTTAAAAAAGTGTACCAACACATGAGAACATACTTTAAAATTTTACAATTCCCATAAAAATGAATGATGTTAGAAAATGCAATTTAATAATATAATTACTTTTTGCCTACCATTATGTCATTTAGACTACTGCTACTACTTATAGTAAAGCAATATCATTCATTCATATACCAATGCAAGAAGACAATTATGAAAGTCTTTTCTAGCTCATGCACACATCATTAACCCTTAGGGTATGGCACCAGTCATATTTTGTAGACTAGAAACAGCACCTGGGTAGGAAATTATTAGTATAAATGCTAGCAGTCCTGGCTATGGACCCTGATTGGGTTTGATTGGTAATACCACACATCATAAATAAACTGTTATTTTGTCAAACTCTGAATCAAAGGAGGCAAAAAAAGATTACATTTTAACCCCTTCCCGACCAATCGCCGCAGTTATACTGCTGCAGGTTGGCTCCCCTGGGCGAACCGCCGTAGCTATACGTGGGCTCGCCTTTTGACCACTAGGGGAGCACGCGCACCTTTGGAGGCACGACGCTTGAGCTGATGCGCGTGCCCGGCAGTCGCGATGACCACCGGGCACCTGCGATCGCTCCGCACAGAGACAGAATGAAGATCTGTCAATGTACACAGACAGATCTCAATGCTGTCAGGGGTGAGAAGAGCGATCTGTTGTTCATAATAAGTATGAAAAATGATCGGTCTCCTCACCCAGGCAGTTCCATCCCCCCACAGTTAGAATCACTCACTAGGTAACACAGTTAACCCCTTGATTGCCCCCTACTGTTAACCCCTTCCCTGCCAGTGACATTTACACAGTAATCAGTGCATTTTTAAAGCACTGATCGCTGTATAGATGCCAATGGTCCCAAAAATGTGTCAAAAGTGTCTGATCTGTCCGCCATAATGTTGCAGTTCTGATAAAAATCGCTGATCACTGCCATTACTAGTAAAAAATAATAATAAAAATGCCAGAAATCTTTCCCCTATTTTGTAGACGCTATAACTTTTGCGCAAACCAATCAATATACGCTTATTGAGATTTTTATTACCAAAAATATGTAGAAGAATATATATTGGCTGGAACTGAAGAAAAAAATTTGCTTTTTTTAACAAAAATTGGGGATATTTATTATAGCAAAAAGTACAAAATATTGTTTTTTTTTTCAAAATTGTCGCTATTTTTTTGTTATAGCGCAAAAAATAAAAACCATAGAGATGATCAAACACCACCAAAAGAAAGCTCTATTTGTGGGAAAAAAAAGGACGTCAATTTTGTTGGAATACAACATCGCACGACCGCGCAATTGTTATTTAAATCAAAGCAGTGCCGTATCTCAAAAAATGGCCTGGTTATTGAGCAGCCAAATCTTCCGGGGCTGAAGTGGTGTAAGGTTAACTTTGAGAGTAAATTTCTAGTACAACTCCCTTTAGACATATGCCAATATTAGATTCACCTTATTAGGAGCAAGGTCTAATATAAGGTCTACTTTATATTTCTGCTACTCAGCATACTTTCTTAAAAAAAACATTTAATTATTATATATGCTATGGAGTAAGATTGTGGCGATATTTTATATAAAATATCCTTATCATGAGCATTTTACTGTCGAATCGGCTGCCAGCCGAGTCATCCTAGCACAAAAGGTTATTTTCATACAGCATGCAGTAAGGTTATTTTTATTTTTTGGCCATCCCATATTGTAATTGTAATGTGGCAGCATTATTTGTGCTTTGTATAAGAAGATTCATTTGCTATTATTATGTTGAAAGACAATAGTAAATAAAAAGCTAGCACCGTAGAGAGATTGTGAAAAGGTCATTAATTAAAGTCTGCTCAGTGAATTACATTTGCAATGTTTATAACTTTAGTAAGTGCGGGGCAACTGTGGTCACTTAAAAAATCTGGACAAAGGAAGATAAATTGCAGCCATCAAGAGGGAATAAAGATTTTTACATCCCATGAAAGTGAAATATTCTCCCTGTTGACTCAATTCAGCTTGGTTTATTCCTCTTGCATACTTGTATTGATAAGGGTATAATTCCAACCTGTCTTCAGTAAGGTCTACATAACGTACATCTTAAATATATAAAAAGAGTTGACACATGAGAGTGAGACAGAAATGTTAGCAGTCTTTAAATTAACACTGAAATCTGACTGAACCCCAACTTGATTTATGCAATGAATTAAATATTAACAGTTAATATGTCTACTGAGATTATCCTGTATAAATTTGACTTGTTTGCTGTTGCTACTTAAGTGTATGAAGTATATTTGAAGTATATTTAAATTCTAACTAATTTAACTTTTCAAAATTGTATTAATGGGCAACTACTGTCTATATATCTGGTTAAGGAAACACAAAAAAGCTGCTCCTGGGGAGTGAGTCTCTGGTTAATCCCCACACACACTAGTCAGATGCTAGCCTAAGCTTGATATGACCAGTGGTTGACAAATGGAGCAGGGGACAAAGAGGTAGACGCATTTTGCACAAATGTTAGCGATTAGTCATTACCTCTATCTGGGTAAGGAGTATAGATGGAAAAACTGGTCTGAGAGTAGCTTAAAATAATTGTAAACAATCACCTTGTAAAACAATATATTCAGTTTAAGATAGAAATGAAAGGCAAAACATTTGTGTTTAGACAAAAAACCAAAAAACAAACATTATAAATACCTTTGTTCCCTTTATATGTGATCACATTCCCAACTGCATAAGAGCTGGGGTAGCAGAAGCAGTAGTACACTGATCTTCCCAGTGAATGGTTGTGCAGGGGAGGCGTGTCAGGACAAGTCTGATCATTGGAGAAGAGCAGGCTGAGTTCCCAGCATAGCTAGAGAACTGACCACGCTGTGTTCTCCTGTTAAGTGTGGTCAGTTTTTACTAGGAAAGCAAAGGGACTGGCGGGAACACCAGGGATTTCACACAAAGGAAGCAATACAAATAGTGCAGGATACTTTTTCATACAAGTACATGATACAGCAGTCACATATCAGGAATATGAAATGTTGGGGTAACAAATGCTTTAACTGTGTCTGTGTGTAAGGGACATAAGTATTTGTAAAAGTGTTTGAATCCCCACTCATTAACAGTATTAAAATAAGTGGTATGGAGCAGTATAGCCCATAGGGTTGCAATCTGTAATGAAACGTCCCACACTCCGCTTGAGTGCTTTCGTCATATACCACTTCCTCTCAGTTTTAATATAGATATTAGATATCCCAACCGCTATCAACAACAAACAAGACGATACTCGTTTGATTGCTGAACAATGGACTGTTTATTGGAACCAAAATACAAGTCTTATAAACAGTTGAGGAGGTTCCTACCTCCTGCTCATATAACTCTAATAATACACCTGTAACCAAAAACAGAATTAACATGAGCTAATTAACTAATTCCTTAAAGCAGCCGATGTGACTCCGTGCCCTCCTGGGCATTGTTATAATAAATCAGGATTTCACTACAGTTTAGACTTGTTGTCACCGAGCTTCACACAGTAGATTATACATTATCATAAGTATAAACACAGGACACCTTCACACAATAGCAGGAGCTCCAGCAGGAGTCGGCCTGTCTTCTACATTGTACAGAGGCCAATGTGATCAGCTCTCTCAACTAACATGTTGAGTTCAGAATCAAACAAACCAAGAATAGTCTTTACATATATTCTGGGAGATATTGTGGATAAATATTACTGTCCCATTTTAAGTAATCTAAAATATATTTTCTCCGTCACCCTGTGCCAGGATAGCACAGGGTGACTTAGACATAAGAGGTGCATGGGAAGCTAAAACAAGGGTCTCCCAACCTTCCCAAGGGATTCTGGGTTCCACGGGCCCTCGCATCACACAATCCATATCAGAATGTCTCCATTCATATACTCCCATAGCAGAACAGGAATGCATTTTCCAGTGTTAACTTACTGCGGCACAAGTCATATAATAAAGCAGTTTCTTCTAGGGCCAGAATCTTGGTGCTACATTATTATGACATCTGAAGCTGCATTCTCCAGGTACAGATACTTCCAATGCAGCATAGCAAAATAGGAATTAGGTGTTAGGGGGAAGGGGTTAGGCTTAGTATTGGGGTTCGGGAGTTAAGCGTTTCAGTGGATTTTCCAGCATTTTTTAAAATATGTAATAAATTTAGGAAATGTTCCTTAACCTGCGCAATGAATACATGTTTTATTTTGTGCAAACTAAACAGAGCTGCTCGTTTTAGGGTGAAAACCTATAAATGGTGAAATTATGTTACTACAACCACGCTCCCTAGTTTTGAATTCATCAAATATTTACATTAAAACAATTCTTAAAATTAAACAAAGTGATTAAATAAGTGCTCAAATTAAAGTACATTCAGTGCAAAGTCCATAAACAGCCGCCAGATGTCACCAGATGTCACCACCTGGATGCAAATGGTAGATTGTATGCTGTCTTCTTATCAGCTCTACATCACAGTGTTTGATATACTCCTCCACCAACATCAGACACACAGTCCACTCACCGGACTTACATGACATTACAGGTAGTCATAATAAGCAGATTGATGATGCCATTTCTAGCACTCTTCTCAACCGTTCAGTGGGGCCAGCAAACTTGGAAACAGACTAAATATCCCAAAAACTGTATAAAAAGAGGAGGATGCCTCCCATGGTGAAGTACGTACTGTTTATTGTAAAATGCATGCTATATAAGTTACACATACCAAGGTGAAAGTTAACAGAGCTCACAGTTGATGCAGGAATGCCGATATGCACTCTACCTGCGTTTCACTACTGCCGGAAGTGATGTGTCATGCAAGATCCCACCCAAACCATTTCATTCGCACGTCTGATGTCATCAAGGGTCACATGACCCGATGCGTCCCTACCTCATTTATACACAACCGCCATCTTAGGATATCCAATCCAGTTCAATCCTTGGTTATCACAAATAAAATCCTCAAGAACTCTCAATAACATTTACACTCCATATCTTAAGTTTATTAATCTATATTCTTTATATGCTTTAAATAAATTTAAAATGTAAAAGTTGATTAAACCAAAAATTCCTATCTATATACTGCCCCCTGTGGTAGAGATCAAAAACTACCATTAATTAATCAATGGGATCAATTCCACTCCCTCTAGTGGTGGGAGAATCTAATAGAAGCGTACTCAACTACACCAACTTGTGATGGATTACAATATGAGAATTAAAATTCAAATTAAATTAAATTCAAATTAAATTATGAGTCTAGTCCCAAAAAAATTATACATAATATATCCTTCCCCACTCAAATGGATTGAATACAATTGGAGCACCTAAATGATGCTGACAATAATTGGATATAAAGTAGTTTGAATCAATATCCGCATTGATGCCTACAGTATTTAATACAAAAATCCACTCCGTTTCATATTAAGATATTTTCTAAGTCAGTGGCGGTGTGTCCATAAGGGCGCACGGGGACCTGCTCCCTCTCTCCAGTCACCTCCTCTATCACCAATACATAGATTCATGCATTGCATGATTCTATCCATGGCTGCTGCTGCCACAGGGGCCAGGTGCCTTAATTACAGTGGCGGGGGGGTGTCTTTGAAACACCTGATTATAGCCATAGGCTTTAATAGGCATCAAAAAAGTAAACAGCAAACACCATACTTGGCGCTTGCAGTTCACCCAGCTGTGTTAGAAAAGCAAATGAATATTTGCTTTCCTAACACTGAACCGACTCTCCACCAATCAGGTGCTCGGGTCTGTTACCCATCGCCTGATTGGCTGAAACGACAGGCGCTGTGATTGGATGGCTATTTGATGGGCACAGTGGGAGCATTTGATGGCACAGTGGCAGCATTTGATTGGCCCAGTGGCAGCATTTGATGTGCACAGTGGCGGCATTTGATGGCACAGTGACAGTATGTGATGGACACAGTGGCAGCATTTGATGGCACAGTGGGAGCATTTGATGGGTACAGTGGCAGCATTTGATGGGTACAGTGGCAGCATTTGATGGCACAGTGGCAGCGTTTGATGGGCACAGTGGCAGTGTTTGATGGGCACAGTGAGGCTGCAATTGATGGGGTTTTTTTTCGGAATTTTTCATTTTGTTTGCGCCTCCCCAAAAAGTCATGTTACCTCCTCTACAAAGTAGTTCAACTTTGAACCTGTCAATCCCACAAAAAGATGCCAGACTAGGATGGCACTGAGGATAACCTAAAAACATTTTTAGCTGGCCTCAATAAAAACCAATATGGATTAAAGTTCACTGGGAGTTGGGACTTAAAAGAACCCAGTTTTCTAGATTTGGTTCTAGAAAAATGAAATGGACAAATCAACACTAAAGCCTCGTACACACGATCGGACTTTCCGCCAACAAAACCATGGAATTTTGTCCGAAGGGTGTTGGCTCAAACTTGTCTTGCATACACACGGTCACACAAATGTTGGCCAACAATTACGAACATACTGACGTACTAGACGTACTACGTGGTATTTCAGCTCTTTAGCACCACCCTTTGGGCTCCTTCTGCTAATTTTGTGTTAGTAGAAGTTTGGTGAGTGTTGATTCGCGCTTTTCTTTTTCGCTTTTTTCATTTAGTGCTTTTCATTTTGTGCTTTTCAGTTCATTTCTGAACGGCCATTTGTCAACCAGACATGTTCCGGAATCGGAGGAGATAACGTGTTATTTAATATTGGAGTTATTGCTTTGACATTATTTTTTTGGTTGAATAATGATTTGATTTGGTATATTTTCTATATTTTTGAATGCATAGAATGCACTTTTTGGTTAAGTTATATTGGCAGATAGCATGTGTAATTTTTTAACTTTTAATTTTTTGGAATGCACAAAAAAAAAAAAAATGTGTAGAATAATACTTGGCTATGTGTTTTACTTCAAATGGCAGTTTAGGAGTAGGCAGTTACATTTTAAAAAATACAATGTAAAATTGACAAGGGACACCAACATAGTTGTATCTTTGATCTTAAAAACTACGGGATAATGGTGTTGTGGTAACTTGCACAAAAAAAAAAAAAAACATAATAATATTATTCTTGATGTCACTAGAAAAAAAAAGCCTTTGCAAATTTGTTTGCAATAACTCCTTCAGTATCACCAGCAAAGCACCTTCATTATTATCCTATTAAAGAAGAAGAGAATTGTGCACTGCATTTGAAGATTTTATAATTTGCCACGTCACAAATGGTAATTCTCGATTACGAACACTAGTTTTCAAGACCGATCGCTTCTGCTTCCGAGCATGCGTGTTTGTACTTTAGACTTTTGTCTGACGGACTTGTGTACACACGATCGGAAAATCCGAAAACATTTATTGACGGAAAATTTGAAAACATGCTAGCCAACATTTTATTGGCGGAAAGTCCGACAACAATTGTCCGATGGTGCATACACATGGTCGAATTTTCAGGCCAACCGCCTGAGATCCGACATTTCCCGTCGGAAAGTCCGATCGTGTGTAAGGGGCTTAAGACCTTCTTTAAATAAACTGATCGGAACAGTTATATCTCCACGGCCAGCTGTTACCACCTCAGGTGGCTGGGGGGTATTCCAAAAGGTCAGTTAATGTGGAATCCGTCGGAACTGTGATAACATGGAAGATTATATGCAACAATCTGAGCTAGTGGTGAATAGATTTAAGGAGAAAGGGTACCATGGTGGTAGTCTATTACCTATAAGAAATGAAGCGATGGATATGGATCCATCCCCCCTCATGTACCACCGCAGCCACGCCCCTCATGTACCACCACTGCCATTCCCCCTCATGTACCACTGCAGCCACCCCCTCTCATGTACCACCATTGCCCCCCCTCATGTACCACCGCTGCCACCCACCCTCATATACCACCACTGCCACCCCCCTCAAGTACCACCGCAGACACCCCCCTCATGTACCACCGCTGCCACCCCCTCAAGTACCACCGCAGCCACCCCCTCTCATGTACCACCGCTGCCATCCTCCTCATGTACCACCACTGCTACCCCCCTCAAGTACTGCCGCAGCCACCCACCTTATGTACCACGGCAGCCACCCCCCTCATGAACCACCGCAGCCACCCCCTCATTTACCACTGCAGCTACCACCTCATGTACCATCACAGCCACCCCCTCATGTACCACTGCTGCCACCCCCCTCAAGTACCACCACTGCCATCCCCCTCATGTACCACCACTGCCATCCCCCTCAAGTACCATGGCAGCCACCCCCTCAAGCACCACCATAGCCACCCCTCCTTAAGTACCACCGCTGCCACCCCCTCAAGTACCACTGCTGCCACCCCCCTCAAGTACCACCACTGCCCCCCCTCAAGTACCATCACTGCCACCCCCTCAAGTACCATTGCTGCCACCCCCCTCAAGTACCACCACTGCCACCCCCCCTCAAGTACCACCGCTGCCACCCCCTCAAGTACCAAGGCTGCCACCCCCCCTCAAGTACCACTGCTGCCACCCCCCTCATGTACCACCATTGCCACTCCCCCTAAAGTACCACTGCAGCCACCCCCCTCAAGTACCACCACTGCCACCCCCCTCAAGTACCACCGCAGACACCCCCCTCATGTACCACCACTGCCACCTCCTCAAGTACCACCGCAGCCACCCCCCCTCATGTACCACCGCAGCCACGCCCCTCATGTACCACCACTGCTACCCCCCTCAAGTACTGCCGCAGCCACCCACCTTATGTACCACAGCAGCCACCCCCCCTCATGAACCACCGCAGCCACCCCCTCATTTACCACTGCAGCTACCACCTCATGTACCACTACAGCCACCCTCTCATGTACCACTGCTGCCACCCCCCTCAAGTACCACCACTGCCATCCCCCTCATGTACCACCACTGCCATCCCCCTCAAGTACCACGGCAGCCACCCCCTCAAGTACCACCATAGCCACCCCTCCTTAAGTACCACCGCTGCCACCCCCTCAAGTACCACTGCTGCCACCCCCCCAAGTACCACCAGTACTTGACAATCTCATTGTGTATACCGGGCATAACTGTGGTTCCTGATATATGCATTAAATATGACACCATCTCAGCTAATCGGGGCCCTTTCACATGAGCAGTCTGATTGGGTCTGCCTATCAGGTTTTCATTTGGACCATCCATTCTCCTCTATTAACTACTTGCTGACTGCCCTCCGTCAAACGATTGACAGCGGCAGAATGGCAATCCTCCACAAATCGACATAGCTGTACGGTGGGCGCTTCAAGGATTATAGGGAGCGCGTGCATGCCACCGGAGGTGCGTGCGCATGCCCGCCACGTCCCTAAGGAACTGATGCGCGTGCCACGATCTCCGCTGGGCACCCGCAATTGCTCCTGACAGAGCGAGAATGGGGATTTGTGTGTGTAAATACACAAATCCATATCCTGTCAGGGGAGAGGAGACAGATCATGTGTTCCTAGCATATAGGAACAACGATCGGTCTCCTCCCCAAGTCAGTCCCATCTCCCCACAGTTAAAACACACAGTAAGGGAACACATTTAACCCCTTGATTGCCCCCTGGTGTTAACCCCTTAACTGCCAGTGACATTTATACAGTAATCAGTGTATTTTTATAGCACTGATAGCTGTATAAATGTCAATGGTCCCAAAATGTGTCAAAAGTGTCTAATCTGTCCGCCGCAATGTCGCAGTCCCAATAAAAATCGTAGATTACTGGCATTACTAGTAAAAAAAATAATAATTAAAATGCCATAATTCTATCCCCTATTTTGTAGACTCTATAACTTTTGCGCAAACCAATCAATATACGCTTATTGCGATTTTTTTTACCAAAAATATGTAGAGGAATATACATCAGCTTAAACTGATTAAGAAATTTGTTTTTTAAATTTTGGGATATTTATTATAGTAAAAAGTAAAAATATTGTGTTTTTTTTTAAACTGTCGCTCTTCTTTTGTTTATAGCACAAAAAATAAAAAAACGCAGAGGTGATCAAATACCACCAAAAGAAAGCTCTATTTGTGAGAAAATTGGACATAAATTGTATTTGGGTACAATGTTGCACGACTGCGCAATTGTCAGTTAACCCCTTCCGGACCGGCTCATGCCGATATACGTCAGCATTTTGAAGAGGGATATAGTTGTTATGGCAGCAGCTAGCTACCATAACCCCGGTATCCTCGACTTCAGTGAGCAGTCCGGTTTCAGATAAAAGTGGTCTCTGCGGCGGATTCACAGCAAAATCACTTTTATCAGTGGCAGGAGAGGGCCCCCCCTCCCATTGCTCTCCGTTGCCCTCTGCCGCTTAACAGAGCTGTGATCAGGTCCTCTCCCTGATCACAGCTCTGGGGAAGATGGCCCCCACCTGTCTCCATACCATTGCAGGGAGGAAGCGATGTCAAAACATCACTTCCGTCCATAGCTCTTAAAGAGACATTTTTTTTTATTGCATTTTAGTGTAAATATGAGTAAATATGTCTTTTCGACCCCAGATCTCATATTTATGAGGTCCTGTCATGCTTTTTTTCTATTACATTAGGGATGTTTACATTTCTTGTAATAGGAATAAATATAACACAAGTTTTTTTTAAACAACAGTGTAAAAAAAAAAAGTAAAATAAATATGAAAAAAAAATGTAAGAAGAAGTGAACTCATATGAAAACAGTGTTCAAACCACACATGTGAGGTATCGCCGCGATAGTTAAAGTAAAAGCAATAATTCTAGCCCTAGACCTTCTCTGATTTTTAAGGGTAAAAGTTTGTTGCCATTCCATGAGCGGGTGCAATTTTGAAGCATGACATGTTGGATATCAATTTACTCAGTGTAACATTATCTTTCACACTATGAAAAAAATTGGGCTAACTTTACTGTTGTCTTATTTTTTAAGTTAAAAAGTGTATTTTTTCCAAAACAATTGCGCTTGTAAGACCGCTGGGCAAATATGGTGTGACATAATGTATTGCAACCCCGCTATTTTATTTTCTAGGGTGTTTGAAAAAATATATAATGTTTGGGGGTTCTGAGTCATTTTCTAGCAAAAAAAAATTATATTAACTTGGAAACAAGTTTTAAAAAGAGGCTTGGTCCTTAGGTGGTTACATTTATTTAAAGCATATAAAGAATATAGATGTATAAACTTAAAATATGGAGCGTAAATGTTATTGAGAGTTCTTGAGGATATTATTTGTGATAATCAAGGATTGAACTGGATTGGATATCCTAAGATGGCAATTGTGTATGTGTGTGTGAGGAAGGGATGTGCCCGGTCATGTGACCCCCTGATGATGTCAGACGTTCTGATGAAACGCCCTGGGCGGGACCTTGTGTGACACGTCACTGCCGCCAGTAGTGGAATGCAGGTGGAGCGCATACCGGCGTCCCCGCATCAACTGTGAACTCTGTTAACTTTCAACTTGGTAAGTGTAATGCTCCGTACACACGGTCGGATTTTCCGATGGAAAATGTGTGATAGGACCGTGTGTGGGCTCCATCACACATTTTCCATCGGATTTTCCGACACACAAAGTTTGAGAGCAGGCTATAAAATTTTCTGACAACAAAATCCGTTGTCGGAAATTCAGATCGTGTGTACACAAATCCGACGGACAAAGTGCCACGCATGCTCAGAATAAATAAAGAAACGAAAGCTATTGGCCACTGCCCCGTTTATAGTCCCGACGTACGTGTTTTACGTCACCGCGTTCAGAACGATCGGATTTTCCGACAACTTTGTGTGACCGTGTGTATGCAAGACAAGTTTGAGCCAACATCCGTCGGAAAAAATCCTAGGATTTTGTTGTCGGTATGTTCGAACAAAGTCCGACCGTGTGTACGGGGCATTAGTCTGTGTCCAAGTTTACTGGTTCCGCTGATCGATTGAGAAGAGTACTAGAAACGTCATCAATCTGCTTAATGTGACTACCTGTAATGGGGGCCATGTAAGTCAGGTGAGTGGGCTGTGTGTCTGGTGCTAGTGGAGGAGTATATCAAACACTGTGATGTGGAGCTGATAAGAAGACAGCATATAATCTACCATTTGTATCCGGGTGGCTGTTTGTGGACTTTGCACTGAATGCACTTTTTCTTTCTTTTTTTTCTTTCTTTTTTTCCACATCAGCAATCACCACTAGTGGGCATAATCAAAATAATGTTCATAGCTATCGCCCGCTTAGCTTCACATCATTGTGGATTTCTTTTCCTCTTACTTTAAATTAACAAGATGTATACAAACATTTTATATAGCTTTATTAAGTATCTTACTTAAAAAATTCCTAGTTACTTATTCCCAGCTACCCAGCCATCTCGGCACAATCCCGCAAGGGTACCCGTACCTTATTTCACCCTGACCGAAAGACCCTAATGAGAGAGACAAAAAAAAAAAAAAGGAAAAGAGAAAAAAAAAATAAAAAAAAAATAGGAAAACCACATAGAAAAAGCTGGACTAGTGAGCTCCCCACGCCCACCGCCCACTGTTAAGGCCGGTGGCAACTGTTGAGTGGGTATAATAACCCCCAGCCCTCCCAATTTCCTAGCCTGAAACAGACCTCTCAAAATTGCCAGTGTAGTACTTCTCCTCTCCCCCTTTACCCTTCTATATCCCAAGATGCATTCCACTGCCTCTCTTTTCACTAAGGTACCAAAAATATCTTCCAGGCTACTAGTTACCCCCTCCCAGTAACGGACCAGCTTGGGGCTCCTCCATAGCATGTGGATAAGATCCCCAGACTCCCGACATCTGGGGCAACTATCGTTAGATCTTCTACCGAACCTAAAGAGCCGTTTCGGAGTATAGTAAGCTCTGTTAAGCAGCAACAGATGCGATATCTTCTGTGAGGTGGACACTGACACCAGGGACCCCATCTCAAGTATCCTCTTCCATTGTTCCTGGGGTATTACCCCCAAATCCTCTTCCCATTTAGCTCTTACTCTCTGTAATACCCCCCTACAATTCTTTGAATTACTTAATTGGTCATAGATTTTGGATATTAGCCCCTTAGTGGGGAATACCTGGAGTATATTTTGAAAAAAGGGCATTCCCTCCCATCTCAGAGGCTGATCTCCAAATTGGGCCCTGAGGGCATGTTCCATCTGGCCGTACAGGAAAAGGGAACTCTGTGAAATCTTAAATTCCCTGACCAACTCAGGGAGTTTTTTAAGAGTATTACCTAAGTACAGCTGTCTTAGCGTTTTAATCCCACAGGCCTCCCACACTCTAGCTTTTCCGATTTTTAGAATTTCCTGTAAGTTGCGGTTATTCCAGACTGTAAACCCCTCTTGCCTCATTAATTTCTTACAGATTTCCAGAGCTTAGTCAGCAATTTGATTGTTGGGGATTCATGATGAAACATGTCTGCCTCCAAGGCCTCGATTAGCGTATTATGGCGAGCACTTGTCAGTATTAATCTACCATTCGGAGTACCACCCTCCGGGGACCCACACCCCATTAATTGCTGCAGCTGGGTTGCCAGAAAATAACGCTCTGGATGGGGAAGAGCCAACCCCCCCTCCCGACTGGGGAGCTGGAGTACTTGAAGCCGTATCCTGGCCTGTCCCCCTTTCCATATCAGTTCCCTGAACAGAGCCTCAATTCTTTTAAACCAGCTCTTACAAATCCACACTGGGGAGTTATGCAGGACGTACAGTAGTTGAGGCATCCAAATCATCTTTATAAGGCTGCATCTTCCTGCTACTGACAAAGGGAGACGTCTCCACATGCCTATCTTTTGTTTAAATTTTGACAAGAGAGGAACCAGGTTTTTACTGATGTATTGATTGGGGTCCTTCGTGAGGACAATTCCCAAATACTTCAATGCTTCCACCACTGCCACCTGAGGCAGTCCGTGTACTGTTGGCGCTCCTAGTGGGTCCAACGGTAGGAACTCGGATTTCTCCCAATTTATTTCCAACCCAGAGAAGCTACCAAATTCCTCCACTATTCTCATTGCCCCCGGTACTGAGTTCCTGATATCTCCCAAGAATAACAAAATGTCATCCGCGTACAGCGCAATTCTTTCTTCACCCGACCTCCTCTGGAAACCTATTATCTCATGGCTTTCTCTAATGGAGATAGCCAGGGGCTCCATCGCCAGTGCAAAAAGCAAAGGGGAGAGTGGACACCCCTGTCTCGTCCCCCTCTCCAGCTCAAACCAGTCTGAAAACTCATTGTTTATTTTAACTCTTGCCTTAGGGTTGTTATAAAGCATTTTAATCCAACCTATGAAGAAGGAACCAAACCCAAATTTCCCCAACACGTGCCACATATAGCCCCATTCCACACTATCAAAAGCCTTGGAAACATCTACGGTTAATAAGGCTCTTGAGCCCTCAATTCTCCATGGGGGACTGTAAGTTTAAGAAGGCCCTTCTGATGTTCAAACTTGTGGATCTATTGGCCATAAATCCCGCCTGGTCTTCGTGTATTAATTTATGAATAACACCATTCAATCTGGCAGCCAGGACTTTGGCCAGGATTTTAGCATCTGTACATAGTAAGGAAATTGGCCTATATGCAGCCATATCTAGGGGATCTTTCCCCTCCTTCTGCAGCACTATAATTGTTGCTTCTAGCATCGATGCCGGCAATTGGCCCCCATCAAATGCGTCCCCCAGTGTTTGCAGCAATGCAGGGATTAACACTTCCCCAAAGTGCCTGTAGGCCTCGATTGGAATTCCGTAGGGACCCGGCGACTTAAGGCATGCCATACTTCCAATTGCTTGTTGTAATTCAGCAATTGTTATTGGGGATTCTAATAACTCCTTTTCCTCTTGCGACAAGCTCGGGATCGACAACTTCCCCAGGAAGTCCTCCATCACTTCATA
Organism: Lithobates clamitans; assembly: GCA_037952925.1. Classification (NCBI taxonomy): domain Eukaryota; kingdom Metazoa; phylum Chordata; class Amphibia; order Anura; family Ranidae; genus Lithobates; species Lithobates clamitans. The sequence goes on from JBBGZY010000561.1 coordinate 5,387,792, forward strand.
TTTACCTTTTTTCTGGGAGGTATACAGTTTTTTATAATAATCCCTAAAGGTTTGCACTATTTTTGAGGGGCTTGAAAGAATATCTCCACTCTGTGCTCTAATAGCGAGAACCGTTGGCGGGGCTGTTTCGGATTTCACCAACTGTGCCAACACTCTTCCCACCCTCTCCCCCTCCACCAGAGATACCTGACGTTGGAGTAACTGCCTAGTCTCTGCCTTCTGCATGATAACCTGTTTATACACTTGTTGTTTCTCTTGCCATACCTTTTCCTTCACAGGGGTAGGGTTACTAATGAAATTATTTTCAGCCTCTAGTGCTTCCCTTAGTGAGTTCTCTTCCTCCCTCCTAGCTTCTTTATTAAATTTGGCCATCTGCTGTATTAAGACCCCCCTAAGAAAAGCCTTAAGAGCGTCCCATAGCACAGTGGATGGCACTGTACCCTGATTGAAATCTACAAACTCCCTCAGAGAGGGAAGGACTCCATTCTCCTTTCTGATTACCTCAAACCAGTGCGGGCTTATTCTCCATTCCTTCCGGGGGCTATATCCTCCTGCCTTCAGTGTAACTACCATGGGGGAGTGGTCCGAGACCCCTCTTGGCCCATAAAGAATCTTGCCTGATAGCTGCAGTGCTCTATCGTTCCCCAGGACCAGATCTATCCTCGAGAGCGCTGAGTATGATACTGAGCTGCAGGAATATCCCCGGGTTACGCACCCTCCACAGGTCCACCAACCCCACTTCCTCCATAAACTGACTCAAACGGCTCTTTGCAGCATACTCTGAGAGGGTTCTCACCGGAAAGCGATCCAACCTTCTATCTAGGACCTCATTATAATCCCCAACTGCTATAACCGGAAACTCCTTTTTATCTAACAGAAATTAATTCAATTTAAGCATAACATCTAAATTAAAAGGGGGTGGAATATATATGTTTGCCAGTACATACATAACATTGTCAATAGAGCATAATAAGAAAATATAACGGTCCTTTTCATCTATCCTGGATTGCCTGCAGGAAATTTTCACCCCCGTTTTCACCAGGACACTCACCCCTCTACTATATGAAGAATGGACCGCATGGAATTGACGTTGAAATTTATGCGACTGCATATGCTGGGTTGTATCCTTGGTAAGGTGAGTTTCCTGCAGGCAAACCAGGTCTACCCCATAGTTCTCCATCACAGAGAGCACTGCCAGCCTTTGGAGCGGTGTCCCTAAACCCCTAACATTCCAAGATCCTATTTTCACTGTTCCGGCCTGCATCATAGTTATTTAGAAATATAAGAGGGGAAAAAAAAAGAGAAAAACAAGAAAGAAAGAAAAAAAAAAGAAACAACAAAAAAAAGGAATGAGAAGAGGAGCCCAGGCAGGTACCTCTACCTACAACTGCCCTAGTTACTATACAAATTATTTTGCACCTTACAGCCCCCATGTGTAGACATATCCAGTGGGGATCCTGTCACCTTTAACCTTTCAAACGCTAGTGAAACTAAAGAGCAAACGAAAAAGGTGTGGAAAATCCACATCCGCACTACCTTAATATAAACGTGAATAGTAAGCATATGTGTTTTACAAATAATAATTTAAGAGCCAGTTTCCTGTCATTATATCTAAGTGTGAGACCCTGGAACCGACCTGTGTGTTTTCCAAAGCTGTATATATTTCCTGTGAACATTTCCTGTGAACTTTTTACCAATATTCTACCCCTCCCACCTCCCCTACCCCCCTACCCAGACCCACCCCCTTCCAATCCCCCTCCTACCCTCCCACCACCTATCTAGGTGAACCCCCTGGGGGTTAACCGTGACCATTACCCAACTACCTCCATCTAATTCCATACACTGCCTCCTATACTCCTCTCCCATTCAACTCCCCCCCAACAGGCACCTGTGTGTCCCTACCCCCCCACCCCCCTCCCCAAAAAGCCAGTATATCCCAAGTCTTATCATGCCACTCATAGCACTCTATGCTGAGCTTGAAAGTTTTTTTCTGTTCTCCTCGAGCCATTTCTCCGCGCCAGCAGGGGAATCAAAGAACAGGGTGTCTCCCAAAGCTGATACCCGTAGCTTCGCCGGATAGAGGAGGGCATAAGAAAGGTTAAATTTTTGTAAGGTGCATTTTGATTGAATAATCGCTGCCCTTCGCTTCTGCAGGTCTGGAGAAAAATCCGCATAAAAAGATACTCTAGCCCCTTTAAAGAGGACATTTCCTGCCTCCCTTATTTTACGGAGCAACACCACTTTGTCTCTATAATTAAGAAACCTTATAAGTAAAGGTCTGGGGAAGCCCCCTGCTGGAGGAGCCCTAAAGGGGACCCTATGGGCCCTTACTACTGAAAAGGATGCTGAGAATGATTCTCTTCCAAATAGTTCCACCAACCACTTTTCTATGAATTCTGGCGGGTCAATGCCCTCGCTTTTTTCAGGTAGTCCCACCAGCCTCACATTATCCCTTCGGCTCCTATTCTCCATTTCGTCTAATTTGGAAGCTTGTTTGGATATCTGCTCCTTTAACCATTTCATTTCCTTAATCACTGGGGACATGTCATCTTCCAGCAGCCCTACTCTTTCTTCCAGAGCTGTTGTTCTCTCGGCAGTTTTCTGTAGGTCTTGCCTGACCAACAACAGGTTCACTTTTACTCCCCTCATCTGCTCACAGAGTTCTTTAAGCGAGGAGTTACACACCCCCACTGCCATAAATACGTCTGTAAGAGTTGGTTCTTTCCCTAGGGGCAAGTTTGAATCGGTACTAACTTCCATATTTACATTTATATTTTGATCACTTAACCCCAGTCCTTTTGTACTGTGCGTTTTGGATGAATGGGCCGCTTGAGTAGCCCCTGATGGCAGTACCTGCTGTTGACCCTGGCTTTTCCTATCAGGTGCCCCCCCCTGGTTTGTTTTTGATTGTGACCCCTTCTTTGGGGTCAACTTCGCTGCTGCTGACACCGCTACTGAAAGCTGCGGGTTTTTATCTTTAGCAGAACGTAGGTTCTGCATTGTGCGCTCCTTTCCTCACAGCTACTAGCCAGCACAGTGCTTATATAAGTGGAGTATAGGGAGCAGGAGAGAAAAAAAGAAGGAAGCGAGGGAAAAAAAACCGACCAATTACACCGAGTTATGAGTCCAGCTGAATGGCCCACGCTGTAATGCGTATGAAAAAGGTGCCGCCAACTGGATTACCCTTCAGTTAGCATATGCACAGGGTAGTAAGTGGGGGGTAACTCCACCCTAAGATTCAAATCACCCTATTAGTACTGGCCACCCCACGTAGTCCTCCCACAGTCCCACAGTTCCTACTCCACCTCCATACCAGTCCAACATTAAGCAGAGTAGCTGGAGTGTGTAAAAAACATTTTCCCCTCCTGGGGCAATATCAAGCAGACCGCACAGCCGGGAAGGAGAGCAGCATAGGAGATAGCAAGCAACCCGGGCTTCACAGGAGAAATATTCCCCTTATCATGATTATACTGGATATTACCTGCGTTGAGAAGTAAATTTGTGTGCACAAGGCCACTTACTGTACCCCACCGCCTTCGGGTCTCTAGGTGACACACTCCTCCCGGGTAAAACCGAATGCGGCCGGTCGCCTCTCACACGCTCGGTCCGCTCGGTCCGCTCAGTCCGCTGTCTCGGAGCTCCGTTGGTGGCCGTGATTTGACGACACACCTGCAGGTTCTTTGGCTCCCACAGCCCGCCTAGGGCAGGGGAGTTAAGGAGAAAGCTGGAAGATAGTTTGAATGTCCAGGGCTTTCTCTGCACCTTCTGACGACTTCCATCCAAGCCCAGGTGTGCTCAGGGATATGCCCGAGGAGAGCGCTCAATTATCCAGAGATGTGTAGGGGGGGTGGGGAGAGCCACACAGCGTCCCTGCGTTCACACACTCACTCCATCACACAGCGCTGCACACACCCATCCATCCGGTCACGCCCCCCGACCTGTCCGCACTGAATGCACTTATATAATCACTTTAATTTGATGAATTATTTTAATGTAAATATTTGAATTAATAACTAGAAAACGCAGTTGTAGCAACACATTTTCACCATTTTTTTTAAATATGCATTAATTAACCTAGAACATGGTATACTGTACAGCTGCACATTTGATCATTAAAAAACAGTCATTAATCTCCAGTGACTATGCGTAGACTAAAATACTGTAATCAGACTGCTGCAGGCAGGAGAGAGCATTTCCTCAGTCTTCTCCCCAGTGATAAGACTGCATACATTTGTAGTAAATTACAAAGTAAGAGACTGTAGCAAAGGGCTGATTTGTTTGAGACATTTGTGAACACAAAATTTAAGAACAGCAAAGGAACTAGGATTTATGGAGGACATCAAAAACAATAACTTGTAATAGAGTCTTTTAATAAAGGTAATCTTTAAATCACCTTTTAATAAAGACATATTACCCAAACTTCTTTATTGCACTTGTTGAAACCACAGACCTTTATATGGGAAATTTTTAGATAATTACAAAGCCCCACATGCTCACATGCTAATGCAGTGCTTTTTAGTTATTTGTCTACTAGACATTGTACAATTGCACCGGTCATACATCGATCAGCCATAACAATATGATCAACCACCATAACTCATCGAGACAAGGACTCCATTTGATCTCTGGACGTATGCTGTAGTATCTGGTGCAAAGCCATCTCCTCCACCTGCTACGTAGACTCATCCCATTCGTGTCAGAAGAGGACAAAGCAGCAGTAGTTGGTGTAACGATATCAAGTACGGGACATGACAAGCTGTAGCTAGCTGCCATCTTGTGTGGAAGTAGCCATGATAGTTTTGCTAACCATGTAACCTCACAGAGAACTCTGAACTCCGTCTTCCCCACCTTAGGAATTCAAAGCTTTTTAAGTTCAACAGAAAAGGTTATCTCAACAGAGAAAACAGAGCAGGCTAAGTCCTTAGGAAAACATTTGTTGTAAGGGCAGTGTTCAGGCCTGTCGTAAAACTGTCACCCTCCCCACTCAGAGAACAAACAGACCTCGGTCGTAAAGTTTCTGAATACACCTCATAAGAATAGGTATGAAATTTCAGCATGTTTCATAACTTCTGACTTAGTAATAGCACAGACATAATCTGGACATATTTAGCTTCCTCAGATAATATGGAACGTTTCAAGTCCAGACACCCCTATGTCAGGTCATATGGGAAACCCCTGGGACCACTTATTCCTCCAAAGCAGGCTATACGTTATAGATATGGCATGTTTAGACTTGTTTTGAAGGAAATCTCAAGTTGAATAATAATATGGATATTTGGAGTCTGTAAACCCTATAGATGCAGATATATGAACATGTATTACAAAATGTACCTGGGACGTGGTCATGAGTGTAGACACCTCCCAGCAACCAACCCCTAAAACCAGCTGATCAGATGATTGGTTACTGGTCGCTGTCAACACCCCCTTTGATTTGACAGAAAAGAGGAGATGCCAAGACAATGGTGAGTTCTCCTTTTACCATCCAAGAAGAAACATCTGCCAAGTCGAGAACCGATTACCTAGCTCATCGATTGAACTCTGATCAACCCTCGGACATTAATTGCAAGTATCCTTCCTTCCCAATTCTACCTTATTGCTTTGTGGCTGTATATTGTCTTTATTTTTTGAAACATCTTTTTTCTGTAAATATTTTATTTGCATCAACCTTGACCTTTTCATAATAAACCCTTATGTTGAAAAGTGTTAACCTTGTCTCTAAAGCTCTTAATGCAAGCTATAAACGAACCTGCCTCTTGAAGGGCGCTACTGTTGTAGAGTAAGACTCTGAGCAGACCTGTCTGTAGTGGCAGTGTGTGTGGCAGACGCTTATTCTCAAATTATAATTGGTATTGCAAAATTACGAGTCTCCCCCGGCTCGGTCTTGTAAACGGGGGTGGTGGCAGTTAAAGGGTTAATTGTGTAATTAGCCCAGTGACAATCACTCTCAGGCTGCTCACACCTAGATTGTGGTCCTGCAAGCTGGAAAATCTTTGTGCTGGGCGCAGCTGAGAGTGGCATTGTTACGTAAGTGACAGCGTGGTGTGAGGTTGGCCGGTCCTTTGTCGCGAGTTAGCGAGGAGGGCAGGGATCTGACACCCGCGTTCGTCACATATTGGCTGGCAGCGTAGCGGGATAGTTTCGCATTAAGAGCATTCAGTGCATTGTTAGGAATTAGCTCTGCACTGAAGGATTGTAACCTTTGTGGAAACAGTCCTTAGAGACAAGCTGGTGCATATTTTTTGATTTTGATTTTTTCAAGAGAGACATACAGCAACAACTCTTTCCTACACCTTCTTCCTATCTCTTCTTTCTGTTCTATCTCTTCTGCTTGCAAAATGTCTGGGTTATCAGCATATAAAAAGATGAGCAAGAATGAACTGACTGTTGAGTGCACAGAAAGAGGAATTGACGTTGGTGGCAAAAATCGTGAAGGCTTGATACATGCCTTACAGGAGTTTGATATCCGTGCACACCAGAACCTGGGGGAAACTGGACCAGAAAGGGTTTCCACTACTCCAGAGCCCAGTGGTTCAGAGGCGGCCTCACCAGATGGGCAAGCAGAGACTGACACTGGAATACCACGGATTGTTACCTCCAAGCCACCACAAGAGCAGGCTAGCATCAGATTGCCTGAAACCATCATAGACTCTCTTCAAATGCAAGAAACTCTACAAAACCTCAGGGAGACGGATCCTGTGGTGTACCTGCAGTTTCTGGAACGCCAGGCTGAGCGAGAAGAGCGCAGGGCTGAGCGAGAGGCGGCAGAACGCCAGGCTGAGAGGGAGGCTGATCGTCGGCACGAATTGGAGATGGCTAGGCTCCAGCAGCAGCGACAGGCTCAGAACCTCGGATCCCTAGAGCACAGGGATGCCTCTCTGCCAGTGATCCCAGCAGCCAAATTTCCAGTTATGGAAAAGGACAGTGACATTGACGTGTATCTACTGTCGTTTGAAAAAACTTGCCGTCAGTACCATCTGCCCCCAGCACAATGGGCCCGGTACCTGACACCAGGGCTACGAGGCAAGGCCCTGGATGCTTATGTCGAACTGTCAGAAGAACAGTGCGACGATTATGCGGCCCTAAAAGCTGCAATCATCCAAAAGTTTCAGCTAACCCCGGAAGTGTACCGGAAGCGTTTTAGGTCCTTGCAAAAGGGGCCTGGGGACTCATACATGGATGTGGTAGGTCGCTTACGCACCACATTCCGGCAGTGGACTAAAGGCTTGGAAGCCAATTCTTTTGAATCCCTGGAAGATCTTATGATTGCAGATCAACTTTTGCACATCTGTCCTACAGACGTCAGACAGTTTGTGCTGGAGCGAAAGCCAGCCTCTGCCAAAGCAGCAGCAGAACTGGCAGATACCTATATCCACTCTCGGGTATCTGACCATCGCAAGGCTCCTCTGAATGGCTGGAAAGGAGGGAAATCGCACATGGCAACCCCTCCTCTGCCTACCAAACAAGTTCCTCAGCAGCCGGAACCTGCAACTCCTGGAGCCAAGGCCTTCCTAACTGACAAACGCAAATGCTACAACTGTGGGGGAGCCGGACATCTCAGGGCGCAGTGCCCTGAGCAGAAGAAGACGACATCACCTGGCCATCCGGCTAGCAACCCTTCCGCTGTGCTGCTCGTCAGTGGGAAACCTCCCGGAACCAATGCCAACTTGCAGCCAGTCATCGTAGGCCACCGGACTGTAACAGGCTTTCGTGACACCGGAGCCGAAGTCACATTGGTCAGACCAGAGGTTATAGAAGAAACAGACATCATCCCAGAGAAGTTCCTTACCCTCACCGGAGTTGGGGGAACCCGTTCCTGTGTACCCCGTGCCTATGTTTTTATTGATTGGGGTGCCGGAAGTGGGATGAGAGAGGTGGGTGTCTCGGAGGAGATCCCCACTGCAGTGTTGTTGGGTTCTGATTTAGGTACCCTTGTTTCATACTATGCCCCTGCTAAAAGCACCCCAGATGCTCCCACGGATCTCTCTGGACCTCCCAAGGTACTGTTTACAGATGTTGGGGTAATATCTGGGCAACCTGTAGATGGACAGAGGGAAGGGGAGGGTGGAGTGGAAGTGCAAGGTCCTCCTTCTTCAGAGACAGGAGAGAAGGCCCCCTTGCTAGTGAAGGTAACTGATGTATGTTCCAATGATGCTGAACTGATAAAGGTTAAATGTGATGATGATGATGATGATGATGATAATGATGATGATGCCTTGCCAGTATTGGTGGTCACTCGCAGTGCTGCAAAGGCAGCCGAGGTGCAGGCCCTGGTCGCAGAACAGCAGGAGGAGGTCTCTGGGCCCTCTCCCTGTTCTGACCCAGTGGACTCCACCTCTGTTGAGCCTCAGCAGCTGTCCATGTTTGCCACAGGACTGCTGGCTGGGACCTGTTGTTCCGCCTTTGAAACAGCACTGCAGACAGATCAAACACTAGCACAGCTCAGGAGTCTAGCTGATCGCCCCCCTGCAGAGAATGACAAACAAAAGGTCTATTGGGACAAAGGTAAACTGTACAGAGAAAATATGCCTGCAGAGGGGAATGAGGCTGACCTAGGTAGCAGGCAGCTGGTTGTACCCAGTCAATTTAGGGGACAGCTGCTAAAAGTGGCTCATGAGATTCCCCTCGCAGGGCACTTGGGGATCACTAAGACCCGAGGGCGGTTGATACATAACTTTTATTGGCCTACAATGCTCGCTGACATAGCTGACTACTGTCGGTCCTGTGTTACCTGCCAGCGAGTTGGCAAGGCAGGGGATGTACACAGGGCTCCGCTAAAACCTTTGCCTGTGATTGACGAACCTTTTAAGAGGGTGGCAGTGGATATCATTGGGCCTTTGGCCATCCCTAGCAGTTCAGGCAAACGTTTTATCCTTACAGTTGTCGACTATGCCACGCGTTATCCAGAGGCGGTGGCTCTCTCCTGCGTCCGGGCAGACAAGGTCGCTGATGCTCTGCTGGGAATCTTCACAAGAGTGGGATTCCCGGCTGAGCTCATTAGCGATCAAGGCCCTCAGTTTGTGTCCGACTTGATGCAAGCTCTCTGTCGGAAAATACAGATGACGCATATCATGGCCAGTCCTTATCACCCACAAACGAACGGTTTGTGCGAGCGTTTCAATGGAACCTTGAAACAAATGTTGTGCACCTTTGTGCACTCCCAGGGTAAGGACTGGGAACGATATCTGCCTCATCTGCTGTTTGCTTACAGAGAGGTGCCTCAGGAGTCCACAGGCTTTTCGCCATTTGAACTTTTGTACGGACGGAGGGTAAGAGGACCCCTGGACCTAATCCGTGAGAACTGGGAGGGCAAGATTGCCGACTCAAAGGTCTCTGTTGTGGATTATGTCCTAAAATTCAGAGATAAAATGGAGACGCTGGTGGAAATTGTGCGGGAGAACATGACCCAGGCCCAGACTAGGCAGAAAGAGTGGTATGACCGTAACGCTAGGGAGCGGACCTATGACATTGGTCAGAAGGTGTATGTTCTGCTTCCCCTGCGGCAGAACAAACTCCAAGCAGCATGGGAAGGCCCGTACACCATCACCCAGCGTCTGAATGATGTCACCTACTTGGTCAGGTTGGGAGAAGGGCGTAGACGGCAGAAGGCCATTCATGTTAACATGATCAAAGCCCATCATGAGCGCACGGCCTATGTCATGCCGGTCTGCAGCAGGCCAGAGCCCGAGGAGGCTGATCCACTTCTGGACCTGCTAGCAGACACCAGGGAGGTAGACTCAGAACTCCTGATAAACTCCAATCTTACCCCCACCCAGGTACCTGGACTGAAGCGAGTGCTGGCAGTACATGGTAGCAGGTTTACGGGAAAACCTGGGAGGACACACCTCGCTGTCCACCAGGTGGACACCGGGGCACATCCCCCCATTAAACAGTCGGCCTATCGCGTCTCCCTGGAGGTGCTGGCCGACATGAAAAGGGAGGTGGAGGAAATGCTGCAGCTTGGGGTGATTCAGAAGTCCCACAGTGCCTGGGCGTCCCCAGTAGTCTTGGTCCCCAAAAAGGACCAGACGACCAGGTTCTGTGTGGACTACCGGAAGCTGAATGCCATCACTACTGCAGATGCCTACCCCATGCCCCGGATTGATGAGTTGTTAGATAGGCTGGCGGCCGCCCGTTATATAACAATCATGGATCTGAGCAGGGGGTACTGGCAAATTCCTCTGGCCCCTGAGGCTCGGGAAAAGTCGGCCTTCATCACCCCATTCGGATTGTTCGAGTTTACCGTCATGCCGTTTGGGATGAAGAATGCCCCAGCTACCTTCCAGAGAGTCATGAATGACTTACTGGAGGGGCTGGAAACCTTTGCCGTAGCCTACCTGGATGACATCGCCGTGTTCAGCCCTACCTGGGAAGAACACCTGGTGCACCTGTCACAGGTCCTGGACCAACTGACGGCTGCCAATCTGACTGTAAAACCCAGTAAGTGTCAGATTGGCATGACTGATGTGCAGTACTTGGGACACCAGGTAGGAGGAGGTACCCTGAAACCCGAGACAGGGAAGGTTGAGGCCATCCTGGCCTGGCCTACCCCTCAAACCAAAAAGCAGGTTATGTCTTTCTTGGGGACCGCTGGCTACTATAGGAAATTTGTATGTAACTATAGTAGCCTGGCCAAACCTCTGACTGACCTAACCAAAAAGAAACTGCCCAAGGTGGTGTCTTGGACACCAGAATGTGAGCAGGCATTTCAGGCCTTGAAGGGGGCGCTGGCCAGCGCACCTGTGCTGCAGGCTCCAGACTTCACCCGCCGTTTCCTTGTGCAGACGGATGCCTCTGCCTTTGGATTGGGTGCAGTCCTGAGCCAGGTGGACGAGGCCGGAGAGGAGCATCCCATCCTCTACCTGAGCAGGAAGCTGCTTCCCAGGGAAGTAGCATATGCCACGATCGAAAAGGAGTGTCTTGCGATCGTGTGGGCTCTCCAGAAGTTACAAACGTACCTTTATGGACGGCACTTCACTGTGATCACGGATCACAATCCCTTGAGCTGGCTAAATCGTGTTTCTGGGGAGAATGGCAAACTACTTCGGTGGAGCCTAATTCTTCAGCAATACGATTTCACCATCCAGCATAAGAAAGGCAGCGCCCATGGCAATGCTGATGGGCTGTCACGACAAGCCGAGCCCGCCGGAGTCGGTTGCGTCAGGAGGGAAATTGTAGTTCCCTCCCATGCAACCACCTAAGGGGGGAGGTGTAACGATATCAAGTACGGGACATGACAAGCTGTAGCTAGCTGCCATCTTGTGTGGAAGTAGCCATGATAGTTTTGCTAACCATGTAACCTCACAGAGAACTCTGAACTCCGTCTTCCCCACCTTAGGAATTCAAAGCTTTTTAAGTTCAACAGAAAAGGTTATCTCAACAGAGAAAACAGAGCAGGCTAAGTCCTTAGGAAAACATTTGTTGTAAGGGCAGTGTTCAGGCCTGTCGTAAAACTGTCACCCTCCCCACTCAGAGAACAAACAGACCTCGGTCGTAAAGTTTCTGAATACACCTCATAAGAATAGGTATGAAATTTCAGCATGTTTCATAACTTCTGACTTAGTAATAGCACAGACATAATCTGGACATATTTAGCTTCCTCAGATAATATGGAACGTTTCAAGTCCAGACACCCCTATGTCAGGTCATATGGGAAACCCCTGGGACCACTTATTCCTCCAAAGCAGGCTATACGTTATAGATATGGCATGTTTAGACTTGTTTTGAAGGAAATCTCAAGTTGAATAATAATATGGATATTTGGAGTCTGTAAACCCTATAGATGCAGATATATGAACATGTATTACAAAATGTACCTGGGACGTGGTCATGAGTGTAGACACCTCCCAGCAACCAACCCCTAAAACCAGCTGATCAGATGATTGGTTACTGGTCGCTGTCAACACCCCCTTTGATTTGACAGAAAAGAGGAGATGCCAAGACAATGGTGAGTTCTCCTTTTACCATCCAAGAAGAAACATCTGCCAAGTCGAGAACCGATTACCTAGCTCATCGATTGAACTCTGATCAACCCTCGGACATTAATTGCAAGTATCCTTCCTTCCCAATTCTACCTTATTGCTTTGTGGCTGTATATTGTCTTTATTTTTTGAAACATCTTTTTTCTGTAAATATTTTATTTGCATCAACCTTGACCTTTTCATAATAAACCCTTATGTTGAAAAGTGTTAACCTTGTCTCTAAAGCTCTTAATGCAAGCTATAAACGAACCTGCCTCTTGAAGGGCGCTACTGTTGTAGAGTAAGACTCTGAGCAGACCTGTCTGTAGTGGCAGTGTGTGTGGCAGACGCTTATTCTCAAATTATAATTGGTATTGCAAAATTACGAGTCTCCCCCGGCTCGGTCTTGTAAACGGGGGTGGTGGCAGTTAAAGGGTTAATTGTGTAATTAGCCCAGTGACAATCACTCTCAGGCTGCTCACACCTAGATTGTGGTCCTGCAAGCTGGAAAATCTTTGTGCTGGGCGCAGCTGAGAGTGGCATTGTTACGTAAGTGACAGCGTGGTGTGAGGTTGGCCGGTCCTTTGTCGCGAATTAGCGAGGAGGGCAGGGATCTGACACCCGCGTTCGTCACAGTTGGAACAATCATCAGTTCCAGACTCGACTACGCAAACTCCCTCTACATAGGACTACCCCAATATCAGCTTGTGCACTTACAACTCATCCAAAACACGGCGGCAAGACTTAACAGGAAAAAAACCTTGGGAATCCATCTCCCCTTCCCTGAGGAGCCTACATTGGCTAACCGTAAAAAATCGGATCACTTTCAAGACCCTCTGCCTCACCCACAAATGCATATTCGGAAACGCTCCTCAATACCTATGCGAGAAAATAAAACGCTACACACCGAATCGCAGTCTTCGATCTTCTAACCATAACCTCCTCCTTATTCCAAAAACCCGCTACAAAACAAAGGGAGAACGAAGATTCGCAGTCCAAGGACCACGGCTATGGAACGCTCTACCTACTCACATTCGCATGGAAGAAAACCATCAGGCCTTCAGAAAGAAACTCAAGACCTACCTCTTCTGAGAAGCTTGACAACACAGGACTGATCCAGCGCCTTGAGGCGATTCAGTTCGCAACTGCAGCGCTATGCAAATCATTCATTCATTCATTCATTCAATAGATATAATATAGAGAGTGCAGCGCTGGACATATGAAGTGAATGGTGAAATATTACTAAACCATGTAATAAAATTTGATCAACAACAATATATACAAATAATGACCTATATATATAGGTAGTGAATTAATTATAACCGTGAACATATAAATAAAGATAGTGAATTACTTATGACCGTAAGCATATGTAATTACAGAAAAAATTCCTAGAGATAAAACTTTTAAAGGTGCATAAAAGTCCAAAGCAATAATTTTTCGTGCAATGTGAATGAACATATGGAATTGCAGAAAAAAATCCTGAAGGTAAAACTTTTATGGTGCATAAAAGTCCAAAGCAATAATTTTTCGTGCAATGTGAATTTCAGGGGTGCATCTTCGATAATCGGTGTTGCCCACCACCGGATAGGTGAATGAATAAAAGGCTTACCAGAAAGCCTGTGACCGCCCTTATTCAGGGGGGTCGGAACAGGCTTAGCAGATATGGGGGGACCACCACACGGATACTCCGTTTGATAGATGGATCAGTGGACCAGGACTCCTTGCCAGGTAATTCTCCAGCCAACAACCACTGTGGATACTCTCCCGACTCCTGTCCTCTCCTAGGGCGGACTTGAAGCTTCCACAGATTCAGTACAGGAAGATGTAATATATAGTGCCAAAAAGAGACAAAGAAAAAAAGCTCCGCTGGTGCAGATAACTTTGGGTTTCTTTTATTGGCAAATTGCGGTATCAGGCATTAAAAAGCAAAAAAAAACGAACAAAGTAAAAAAACGACACTACCGCCGTTTGTTTAAAAATCGCGCATGCGCGGTGCGTGCAATGTTGTGACCCTACGGCCGTTTCGTCACAACTGACGTCATCAGGGGTACGCACCACGCACGCGCATGCGCATTAAATACACAGGCGTCTAGACGGAGGACGCTATGATTGGTTCATATTAGGCTGTGCTTCATATGAGAAATCAGCTGTAGGGAAATTTAACATAAACTTGAACCTCCTTAATCAATTAAGCTGGAATAAGTGGTAAGAAAAGCCAAACTAAAGTCCTCACCGTTGTCAACCTGGGGGGGTTTATCTCTTTTTCCCTAATATATTATATAAATTTACCCCATATATAGAGGTATAATGTTACCTGATTTCAATTAATTGTGAATATTAGGGTTGACATTAATTTGGGTATAATAACTTTCTAATACCCTATCAGATGGTACTGGAGGTGACATCATTTGTTGTTGCTTCTATTACATTAGGTTTTTTGTTTGGATCATTTTTGAATGAATCTAGCCGCATAATATCTGCGGGCATTATAATAATAAAAGTATCAATAGCTTTGTATATATTTATATAAGTTTTTTATATTTTTTATTTTTTATGTTATTTTTAATTAATTAATCAACTTCATTATTTTTATAATGCAGCTTGGTTATATGCCGGTGTTGAATTTTTGGTGTAATTTTCAAAAAAACCACTAGATGGCATTGGTTGAATGTTTACATGTTGTTGCTTCGATAGGGGGTAACCTAACAGCTTGACGTTCCCTTTGCTTAATTGATTAAGGAGGTTCAAGTTTATGTTAAATTTCCCTACAGCTGATTTCTCATATGAAGCACAGCCTAATATGAACCAATCATAGCGTCCTCCGTCTAGACGCCTGTGTATTTAATGCGCATGCGCGTGCGTGGTACGTACCCCTGATGACGTCAGTTGTGACGAAACGGCCGTAGGGTCACAACATTGCACGCACCGCGCATGCGCGATTTTTAAACAAACGGCGGTAGTGTCGTTTTTTTACTTTGTTCGTTTTTTTTGCTTTTTAATGCCTGATACCGCAATTTGCCAATAAAAGAAACCCAAAGTTATCTGCACCAGCGGAGCTTTTTTTCTTTGTCTCTTTTTGGCACTATATATTACATCTTCCTGTACTGAATCTGTGGAAGCTTCAAGTCCGCCCTAGGAGAGGACAGGAGTCGGGAGAGTATCCACAGTGGTTGTTGGCTGGAGAATTACCTGGCAAGGAGTCCTGGTCCACTGATCCATCTATCAAACGGAGTATCCGTGTGGTGGTCCCCCCATATCTGCTAAGCCTGTTCCGACCCCCTGAATAAGGGCGGTCACAGGCTTTCTGGTAAGCCTTTTATTCATTCACCTATCCGGTGGTGGGCAACACCGATTATCGAAGATGCACCCCTGAAATTCACATTGCACGAAAAATTATTGCTTTGGACTTTTATGCACCATAAAAGTTTTACCTTCAGGATTTTTTTCTGCAATTCCATATGTTCATTCACATTGAACGAAAATTTATTGCTTTGGACTTTTATGCACCTTTAAAAGTTTTATCTCTAGGAATTTTTTCTGTAATTACATATGCTTACGGTCATAAGTAATTCACTATCTTTATTTATATGTTCACGGTTATAATTAATTCACTACCTATATATATAGGTCATTATTTGTATATATTGTTGTTGATCAAATTTTATTACATGGTTTAGTAATATTTCACCATTCACTTCATATGTCCAGCGCTGCACTCTCTATATTATATCTAGTTTTTTTGTACCCTTATATCGGGGTTATAGTGCATAGCAGCAGGACCCTTTTTTACTTAAATCACAATCTTTATGCACCTAGCGCAATTTCTTTCTTTGAATATTCATTCATTCAAGCCATCAGTAGCAGATCCTTTAAGTCCTGTAAATTGTGAGGTGGGACCTCCATGGATCAGACTTGTTTTTCCAGCACCTCCCACGGATACTCAATTCAATTGAGATCTGGAGAATTTGGGGGCCAAGTCAACACCTAGAACTCATTGTTGTGTTCATCAAGCCTATCTTGAATTCACCAGACCAGACCACCTTTGTCCATTTCTCTTGTATCCACCACCTTTTGGAGATTTGGAGTTTTCACAGATACCTGGTGGAATTGTTTCATTTATCTGGGCAAAGCATTATTGAAAATTACTGCCTAAACATTCCAAAGGAGTAAAAATGTTCATAGTAAAAATCTCAAATCAGCAAGAACATCTGTTTTTCTGATTTGAGAGCCTGCATAGCGGATAGACATCTACAGAGAGCCCATTGCTCCCACTAAGATAGGAAAGGTTATTCAATACAGCAACCTGGCAAGGGACAGGCTTTTTGCACAGGTTGTGGCTGCTTTCACAAACCTTCAAACACCTTTTGTTTTGATGCATCTGGAATGTATTTAACTGAAAGTTCAGTTGGACTTAATAGAATACACTCACAACCTTATAAAAAAGAAAAATTGGTAACTAATTAAAGCCTATTCAAGACATAACTTTTTATCTCTCAAGTACTTAGTAAGAACTTCTAGTTTGTACTGTGTACAAACATTGTCCAGTAGTTATTCATAAACTGAAACAGTTAACTGCGTTTGTTAAAAATCAAACCCTATAGTGTTAAATATTTTGTTTCTTCAGGTTCATTCCATGGGTATTTATTTCCTATTGTGCTTTTTTGTATTTTGTTTTGCCTATATTTAGTATACCTGGAATTGCAAATGCACTATGTGAAATCAATTCAAGGTTTTCTTGTCAGTATAGCACAGCATGTACCATCAACACAATATGCTACTTTTTTTTTTGCAAGCAACTTACAATCCCAGTGATGGTATTGTTTTCTTTCAGCCCAATATCCGGGCTTCTCCACAGCAAGAATTTGTAACATGTAAACAATAAAAAGCATCCTCCGTCTGTATTTTCAGCAAAAGAAATAGTGACTATTTTGAAACAAAACACTAGAGAGTTAAGTGACTAGTTAAATATGTAATTTGTTCCATGATATGAACACATACAGTACATGTGGGGCACCTTGAACATCTTTCAGATCTCTTTATTTTTTTTATTTTTTTGCAGACTGATTGTATTCAGTTTGAGGTACACTCCAGGCAAAACTGAAAACTATTCAGAAGCTTTGACCATGTAGGGTTTACCATCAAGTTCACCTTTATGCTAGCCCCGTAAGCTGCAAATACATACCTTGCTTTTTTCTGACCTGTCATTCTGCTGGGATATCGGACATGGGCAAATCCTTGACTTGAATTTTACACCAGACAGAAAATCCTTTGTTCCCTCCCACACAATAGCGTTGGATACCCCAATCTTCCAATCATCAGGTATCACCACTGCCAAGTGGGAGATAGGGGGTGAGTCACATACCTATGTAGAAGAAGATGCTGGATGATTGAATCCCTTCTGCCCAATACCAGTGACGCCACACTCTTATCTGGAACCAAGTAACACCACTGATGCACCAGGTATATTTTAATTGGTTTTATAAAGGCTAAAGCCCTGCAAATGAAAGTGGTTGGCAGACAAGAAATACAACCTTGCATAGTAGTAGCAATAATCAAACACAAGCTGAAACAAGCTCTGAGATGCACAAATGAAATGATAATGGGTCAAGGAATAGGGCCCTGGATGCCTCTACAGTTGCATGCATTATAAGGCTGGCATGCTGCTAAGATCTGCCTTCTTAGATACAAAGCAGTTCCTGTCTGAATCCCTGGCTGCTGTATGTAAACATATAGCAAAGGATTTCGGGAGACATCATTGACCAAATAATAGGCCAACAACCCTATACTGATCTTTCCTGGACCTCCCCATGTCAGCCTACTATGAGTCAGCTCCACCCCCTCTGACCCCTCCAGGACCACCTCTTTCTTAGCCCATAAAGGGCGGCTGTCTGCCCACACCAGTGTTCTTCACTCCGGACGCCTTTTAAAGATTATTTGTATTGTTTTTTCTTTTTTTTCCCTTTATTTATTTATTTTTCTCCATCCACCATCCATCCTGTTTGGGTTCAGCCTCTCCTGTTTCAGAAAACCCCCCCATATAGGCTGTAAATTTCCTGAGGAGGTGGGTTCCCGTGGTGCTGGGATAATAAGGTGCAGTATAAATGACTGTGTATTTCTGGCAAAGGTCGCTGGCAGTATAAATGACTGTATATACCTACGTTAGGCAGGTGCTGGCACTCTCTCCTTCCATGTTTTTGTGTGTTCAGGCAGTGGTTTGGCTCGCTGGGGCTTGTAGTTCACCGCCTTCACATTTATTCCTTTCAGGTAGCTCAGAGCTGGGCAGGTAAGGTCAGAGGCAGCTTCCTCTTTGGGTTGCCTAGCAAACACCAGAATGCTCACTGCTGATTTGCAGCAGGCTCTGTCCTCTAGGGGTGGGCCAGGGCACTCTCTGTGCCGCTCTGTGTGCAGGAGGACTCATCGTTGCTCTACTGCTCTAATCTCAGCCTCCACCTGATCAATCTGCTGCTCTGCTCTGGCAAGTCTCACTTCCAGGACTCTCATTACTTACTGCTTAGCACTGAATATTTGGATGGAGACATTTATTTTAATTGTAATTATTTTATTTGTTTTGTTTATTTTTTGTTTAAAAAAAAAAAGAGAGCACATCCTCTGTGTTTACAGAGAGGAGGGCCCAGTGCAGGATAAACGCCCGCAAAGAGGTTTCAAATTAGCATTCCAGCCTCAAAAGAGTAAAAAAGGGACTAGACGTGACAAATCGCAGAGTCACATGCAGCTGGATAGACGCCATTGTCACGGCATTCCAGATCTCCCTCGCCCTTACCTCACTTTAGTCGCTCGGACCCGAGCCAAGAGAGGCCAAGACATCGGAAAGCCTCTAGAAAGAGCAAATCTGGGTGCAGACACAGAGGAGGATCCTCGTCTTCGGATAGGTCTTCATCGCCAGCCCAGGCAGAAGAAAGATCCTGTTGGGCCTGCCCAACTGAGGTCTGCAGAGGAAAGCGGGTATGTGCATTCTACTTCAAGGGACGGCTCGGGACAGTGCTGCAAAAGCACACCCGGTTAAGTCCTACATTGATCCTTTCTGGATTCATCAGTAAAGTACAGCAAACTATTTGTGGTGTATGTGTGGACAGGTGGCCATTGCTTGGGGTGTAAAGGTCAGTGACTGGGAATGGAGTGGGGCACAAGATGACAGAGGGTTCGGCCTCAGCAGGAGGGATAGTGTTCTAGCAGGACATGAGCGGAGGTGATTATTTGCACTCTTGATGCCAAATTTAGCCAACCTCTAAGCCCCCTTTACAGGTTGGTTTGCTAAAGGCAAATAGGCTGTTTAATCTGCAGGCTAAGTTGCCTTTTGTAAGGAAATTATCCCTAGGGCTTAGTGAATAAAGTAAGGTTTCATTTTGCAAAGAATACCCACTCACATGTAATGAAAGAAAAAAAAATCCTGTATTTCCACATACACACGACTAAATGTTGGAAGTAAGGGTGTAAATGTGTAGTGCTATTAAATTAAATAAAGTACTGATTCACAAATTTTTAGGCAGCATGTTAAAGAAAAAAAAAAAAGGGAAAGCCAAACACATACAAATCAATGGTAATAAAGATAGCAGCAGAGTTAGTGAGATAAAACAGAGGGAGAGAGAGCTATAGAATGCAGGGGGGGATACTAGTAAAGAGGGGGTCGTAAAACTTTAGCATAATGTGTCAGGAAACCAATATCTAAATTCAGGCCGTTATTCAGAAGGGGACATACCCCGAAAGCTTGTCCTGAAAAATTGTATGTTAGTGCAAATAAAAAAAGTATCACGGACAGTACTCAATTTTCTCTGTCACAATTGCACTAATACGGCTACAATCAAATCAAATTCAATAAAAAAATTTAAAAATATATATGTATAACTCTTAAAGTTATATGAAAATTAATGTGTAACTCATATAACACATATAACTGTTTTAGAGTTATGTAGAAATTAGTGTATAACACTTATTAAGTGAACACCACAATACATGGTAACTCAAACAATAAAAATATATAAATGAATGTATCAATAAAAAGTGACTACACAAATGAATAAGTGATATATCCCTTAGGGGTGTTCGAAAAAGGTGAAACAAAATTACTAAAAATGGTAGTAAATAAATAATAAATAAATAAATACTTTTTAATAAATAAAAAGTAAAGAACTCACATGTTTAAAAGTCATCAAAATCTTCGTATGATTACAGGAATCAGAGCGGTATGTGAAGGTAGGTCCACCTTCACATACCGCTCTGATTCCTGTATTCATACGAAGATTTTGATGATTTTTAAACATGTGAGTTCTTTACTTTTTATTTATTACATTTTATGATATACGGTATCACACTATGCGAGTCCCTTTTGTTTCAATCTTTCCGCATGGTTGGTGAATACCGAACCTTTGGCTCCTACTAGTATATTACCTTCCTATTGTTGTCTGAAAACATCCGTGCCAAACCATTGCCTAGATCCAGGACCTGTTATGCTTGTCAAGTTTGATGCTACCATCAAGCTACCTGATTTAAAGCCCTTCTGACTTGGGCGGTATAGGCCTCTCCAAGTCATCATTATCTGGTAAGCCTCCCTCTTTCACTGGTGGTGGCTTTCTCTTTTCATCCTTGGAGTTTCCATGAAGTGTCAGTCTTTGTTGGACTCTCACCCCATTGTGGTTTGGATCATCCTTCATATTTGGACTATGTGACCTTTTACTACAATTATATCTGACAGCCTTCTTCTGGATCTTGTTTTTACTAATCACGTTGTTTACTATTTACCATTTTCAGTAATTTTGTTTCAACTTTTTCGCACACCCCTAAGGGATATATCACTTATCCATTTGTGTAGTCACTTTTTATTGATACATTAATTTATATATTTTTATTGTTTGAGTTACCATGTATTGTGGTGTTCACTTAATAAGTGTTATACACTAATTTTTACATAACTCTAAAACAGTTATACACATATTTTACTTTGCTGTTTTACCTTATATGTGTTACACATTCATTTTCATATAACTTTAATGCCCTGTACACACGGTCGGACATTGATCAGACATTCCGACAACAAAATCCATGGATTTTTTCCGACGGATGTTGGCTCAAACTTGTCTTGCATACACACGGTCACACAAAGTTGTCGGAAAATCTGATCGTTCTGAACGCGGTGACGTAAAACACGTACGTTGGGACTATAAACAGGGCAGTAGCCAATACCTTTCCTCTCTTAATTTATTCTGAGCATGCGTGGCACTTTGTGCATCGGATTTGTGTACACACGATTGGAATTTCCGACATCGGATTTTGTTGTCGGAAAATTTTATAGCAAGCTCTCAAACTTTGTGTGTCAGAAATTCCTACAGAAAATGTGTGATGGAGCCTACACACGGTCGGAATTTCCGACAAGGTCCTATCACACATTTTCCATCGGAAAATCCTATCGTGTGTACATATATATTTTTATTGAATTTAATAGCGCTACACATTTACACCCTTATACATATCGCTTCTAGTCTACAGCTGTATTGGTTGCTATTGAAGTTTTACACAGCGCTGTATATTTTTTCCAAAATGATGGAAGTAAGCAGAACTTAACCTCATTTTCTAAGCTCTGGGGAAAATTCATTTGCAATGTGCAACTTCCTTTGCAAAGTGAACAGCCTATTTCCCCCTTTATAAATCAACCCCATAATATCTCACCTCCTTTAGCAACATGATAAAAAATATTTTTTTTGGTGATGGTTAACAGGCATTGAAAGTTCTCATACTCCAACGAATCTGGACAGCATAGTGGTTTGAGCTTCTGCCTGGCAGCACTAGGGTCATTTGTTCTAATCCCAACCATGGCACTGCCTACATGGAGTTTGTATGTTCTCCCTATACCTGGATGGGTTTCCTCTGGATATTCTGGTCTTTTCCGACTCCAAGGACATGGTAATAGGTAAACTGGCCCTACTATGTGTATGTATAAATATGAGTTAGGGACCATAGATTGATAATTTCTGTAGGCAGAGGGAAAATGGGTGGCACGTTTCAATCAAGCAGGCTCAGTGCATTAGGTTTTGATATGATGCTTTTACCCTTTGTTCTATAGAGATAAATGAAGGCTATATAAGACACCTTTAAATTCTTACTATTGATTCAAAAATTATCACAGCAGTGAAACATTGCAACTATTTTCATACAGTTAATGCTTTGGCATGTTGTTTAGGGAAAATATGCTTTTCTCTTGATGCTGCTCTGAACTTTCGCATTTTCCCATTTCTTTGTATTCGTAGCTGCCTCTCTCTCTTGCCTCAGGGTACAGTGTCTGCTCAGCTTAAAAGGCAGGTTGTTCTTGTCTTGTCCTATTTCTCCCCAGAGAAAATTAGCAAAGGCAAGCTATATTAACAGTTTATCAGTAAACCATCATCTGGCTTTTAAACAAATCCTTCCAAAATCATTTCTAAGAGACAATCATCCCAGATATACTTTCCTGTCTGTAGGCATAAATGGTAATCTTCACTGAGAGTTGATGTGAATGCACTATGCCATGGGATTCCCCAAAGCAATCATTTAAGAACTTTGAGAAAAAAGGAAATGTGTTTATTTTCACAAAACCTTTTATGAATAGAGCCTGTTTTTTCCAAAGCAGAAGCATTGGCAGAAATCTCAGTTGCTAAACTGTTATATAATTTTATAACTGAAATTTCTAGACTGAATAAACTATGTAGCTACCAGGAGTCAGATCCTTGTGGTTTATTTAAAGGGAATGTATAATGCCTTGTATATATTTTCTTTCTTTCTTTATTGTGTTTAGGTCCAAAATAAAACATTTTAAAAAGCAGTTTATATTTTGTTAAAATTATTGAATATTTCATATTTACTGCTTCCAGCCAAAAGGTGGAGGTCAAAGCTTCTGTTCACATAACAGGCTAAATTTATATGCTTTAATAAGAAATACTATTGCTGTTTGGGGCATAAAGGAATTAATTTCTTGGCTATGTCCACTGCCCTGAAACAGGATATGTGATGGAATGAGACATGTAAACACCTTCTCGTTTAAGATATGTGCAGAATAGAAGTGAGGAGGGTATGACAATGGAGACATGTGCAGAAGAGCGGTGTGTGTGGAGGGTATAGCAGTGAGTGTTATGTGCAGGAAAGTAGTGTTGAAAGTATTGCAGCAGGCAATAAGTGCAGAATAGGAGTGCTGTGCAAATGACAGGGAACAGTAAGTGAAGAAGAGTGCAAACAGTATGGTGGGCATGACGGGGAGCAGCAATTGCAGAACAGAAGTGTGTAGAGTACATGAAATGTGAAGTGTATGACAGAGGGCCATATGTGCAGTAGAGGAGTGGTGAAGGTTATGACAGCAGGTGGTTTGTGCAGGAAATGTGTAGAGGGTACAATGGTGGGGTGTTTGCTATGAAAAGCGAGGATAGGTGGGAAGGGAGTGGTATGCTATTCATGAACTGCTCCTTAAGCATGAGTGTGACATGTTGTGGATGGGATCATGCTAACTGGGAAGGGATGTGCTGTGCACAGGGGCAAGGAGGGGTACACTGTAAGGCAGCCAGTGAGGAATATGTGTGCTGTGAGTGGTAAGTGAGGATGCACTATGATGTGCTAACAATGGACCTGCTGGTAGTGGGGCTGTGATGGTTGGGCAGGGAAATGCACTCTGAGGTGTCTGTGGTGGCATTTGTAAGCATGAGTGAGAGTAAGGGCATGCAGGCATGCAAGCAGCTGAAGAACTTTGACAGATGTGTGGAGATCTGCTGTAAGAGGGATTGTGCTGATTAGAGAGGGATGTGTTGTGCATAGGAGTAGTGGTGTTGTGAGGGCAGTTGCTGAGTGGAAAGATATGTGCTTAAAATCTTCTGGGGCAAAAGAAAGAGGGGGGGAGTTGCTGAGGGGAGAGATATGTGCCTTAAATCTTCTGGGGCAAAAGAAAGAGGTGAGAGCTGAGGTGTGCTTCTTTCATGTCCTTTGACTGCAGTGTCCCACATTCTCAGATTCTCCTGATCACATTAATTATTGACTGGTAAAGGTGGGATCTCGCGAAGCTGAGCAGAGAACAGAGATGCAAAGTTTGAGAGACGGAGATCAGAAAATCTTGCACTCTTGCATGGTCACCTTCACTGCCCAGTCAGGCTCAGTTATTCACATAAGTCTGGCTCAAGGAAGACAAAATAAAAGAGACTTCTGGTTCCAGTGCCACATGAGTAGGAAGCAGGACACAGAGGCTCCAGTGCAGCCTGTGCAAAACACGGCATACAAACTCCAAGGAGGACTCTCTCCCTCTCTGTGCCCTTCAGCGCTCTGTAGTGTACCGCTGCATGGAGAGGTTTTTGACACCCCTTGTTTGTAGCCTCCCACCGACAGTACTCCTGCCACAGAGGCAGCTCTGGATCCCAAGATGGCCACCGGCTCTTCCATGGCATAAAATGGCAGCAATCTGCCTGCCTCTGAGGCCATAGGGATTGACCAGCAGGAAACCCCTTATAAGATAACAGGCAGTGGTGACTCTCACCCACCATCACAGCGGCAGTGGACAGAGCTGTGGCAGCAGGTATCAAACAGATCCTGGAAGAAGCTGGGAGATCATATCCAGAGGATTGCTGAGGCTGAGCAACGAACATCCATGCTGGAGGATGAACTTTATTGATCCAATCTGACTCTACAGCAGTAAATTCACAAGCTTCTGCAAGACAAGCTAGAAGATCTGGAAAACCGATAGAGATGCAATAATTTTGCGCATCAACAGGTTTCCGGAAACATACAAGGTTGGATCACTGCTAGAAATATGTAAAATAGGAATCCCTGAAGCTCTGGGGCTGACGACTAAATCTGCAGCTAAAAGGGCACATTGCATCGGCTTTTTTATAGTGCAGGAAAAAACCCAGAATTGCTTTTTCAAAACTGCATCTCCCACAGAGTGAAGGGGGTGCTGACCTCCCTAACATCAGTCTTTCTTGTCTTTTATGGCTTGGATTAGACTGGATAACTCAGTCTTTAAAATACACTAATTTTTTTCCTGGAATCAGCTATGGTTCACCCTTTTGATTTGATAGCCATCTTACATAGCTCCTTCAAGTCATTACCCTCACACCTACAACACACCACATTAATTCGGGGCACTGTAATTGTATTGCGAGTTTCTAGAACTTTTACAGTTTATCTCCCAAAACCTGCCCATATGCGGAAATCCAATGTTCCCTCAAATCTGCCAATATGAAGCCTTCCACCTTGGGCGAACAAAAAGTCTGACTCACCATGCTTTCCTGTATAAGACAGACTTGAGATATTAAAATCACTCTGATCCCTGGCCTCAAAATATGCCTTACCAAGTAATTATGTCTTATTAATTTCTTAAATTTCAGACTTTATTAGCAAGACCTGTCCTGTCAAGAACAAAATATTCCAAGCTTCCTTTGTAGACCATCTTCTTAAAGCAAAATTCAATCTCAGACATATACCGGTCTTTGAACTCATGCTGTACAAAGAGCTCATCAAGCAAACCTGGAACAAAGATTTTCCTGTATCAGACATTCTATTTCTAGGACTTAACAAAATTTACAAGCTGGTTGTGAATGAAAACTGGAAGGAGATGCAATTCAAGTTAGTACACAGAGCCTTTGTCCAATATAATTTCTCCCATACTTCCCCTCAGGACCACCTTAATCGGCTTTGTAAAGATGCCAAGCTGACTTTATATCACAGCTTTTGGTCCTACCCTTTGATCTCAGCCTTTTGGAATGGAGTTTTAATGCTCATCTATGGAACACTTCACAGTCACCCCCCAAAGGATCCTTTACTTCTCCTATTTGGGTCCACAGCGACATTAGGTGTGCATGATGACTCTCTTTCAAAGCAACTCCCGCAAGGTTCCCAGTGGATCCAGCTTTGCCTGTTGATGGCAAGAAACATTGGATTAATGTGGTGGGCCCTAACGTCTCAGACGAGAGATATGAAACTTCTATTTTACAGAGAAAAATGAGATTTGTTGACTTGTAATACTATATCATCTAAACGCTTTGAAAACTGGTGGTAGGCTTTCATGGAAACAAATCTCTTGGCTTCAGAGAAATCATCTCATAACTCTTCTTTTATTTATGAAAAATGGTACACTAATTCCATAGTCAAAAAATTTGAGCATCTCCTCGTGTTCTTCAAACGCCAAACTCTTACTAGCTTCACTCACTTGTCTCTGGGGTACACCCAGGTAAGCATTTTTTGTGTCCACAACGAAGCTCCTTTCCCCTCTTTCTCTACTACTCTTCTTTATTTATGTCTCTTTCTATCTCTTTTCTGCTCTGTTTGATTATTTGTATATGCCTTGAGCTTTAGGCATCGGACACCTATGTCCTCCGTTGATTATTGCTAGTAGGCCTTTAGGCCAGTTTTAGTTAAACCTGGTTGTGCTGCTCAAACCGGATAGATGGGAGGTGTATTTTCTGGCTACCTGCCATTTGGTATCTCCCCAAGACTGGGATCCATGGGATCCAGATGTGGTACCATCCATGCTTCCATGATGTTGTTAAACTGATATGTAACTTGATTATGTATTTTTGTGTTATTCTGCACCACCTATAGCCAAAGCTGCTATTCAACATGATGTGTTAAAGTGGTAAACGCTTTACCTCTATATTTAGGTCTGGCACTCTATTACCCTCTGGATTAATGCCACTACTTGAGATTCTACTTATTGTTACATTTTGACACTGATCTTTGTAACTTTGTATGCTTATTGAGAAAATTTAAATAAAATGTCTTTAAAAACAAGGAAGACAAAATAGAGAATATAGTGCTCACTGCTGTATTTATTAATAAAAAAATAAATACAAATATTGCACTCACACTCTTGGAACATAAGCACTGCAAATAACTATATAGTGTTGAGCCGCTGGATAGAATCAAATGTAGTCAAAAGACAAAGACCACCGGCTGGCTGCTGTATGTCTCTTGCTCACAACCTCAGTGTTCATCCGGGATTCCAAGTCTCTGCCCTACTGGGTTCATCACAAATGATGTCATCGGAGCCCTTTGTCTTCCCTGAGCCTGACTTGTGTGAATCACTGAGCTTGACCTTTCCATCTACTAATTATGCAACTACAAGCTAGAAGTTCATTGTGGAGAAAAATCCATCCCTGCTGGAGGTGTTTGGTGCAGAGCCTGGTTCATATTTTAAAAGCACATGTTATCTGACATTTGTGATGAGGGTCAGATATTGAAAGTGAGAGTACACCCAGGAGGGAAGTTGAAGGGTCTACATGGTGATTACCTTTTTAAATATAGTGTCTGCACAGGGGATAATGGACTGCTTTTTTACACTTTAGACTTTTTTGCACTGATCTTTTTTTTGTTGCATTGATCTTTAGACCACTTATATATTGTATATAGATGTTGTTTTCAGTTTGAATAATTTATATTTTAAGCACTTTATTAATATTGGAATTTCTTGCTTTGTTTTGTGTAAATCTGTAATACCACTTTATCTTTAGCACAACACTTTTTTATTGATTTTATTATTGACTAAATTGTCTTGTGTTTGCTGTTTGGGTTTACACAGTTTTTAGCTTGTGCTCAAATTTGTATTTTTTATCCAATAGGACAGTATTGATCAATAGTGGGGAAGAGGTAGTGAGAGTGACAGACAGGAAGGAGGAAGATAAATCGTTACCGTAGGCAGAATCCTCTAGTGGTAAAATGGAAGTAAGACTTAGCTTTTATTTTATTAAGAATGAGAAAAGTTCCATATGGTTTCAATATTTCCCATGTTTATTTTGTTCCTAAATTTGTGTCTTTGTATTTGAATGACAGAGCTAATCAAATCCATGTTTGTGTCCACTTCGGTCAAACTGAAAATTAAACTAGGAAACCAAAAGTTGGTGCACCAGGTAAGTTTTGTATTGTCAGTATCCTTGTTCTCTGGGAACATTATTTCCTGACTCTGTAATTATTTAGATGAGTGTTCTGAATCCCTAAAAGTGGTTGTAAATTCTATGCAGGGAGTGTGTTAAGGTAAAAAATGTCTTTACTAGCCTTTACAACCGCTGTATTGTAGTCCAAATCATCGAATACCAAAGGTTGCTGATCCCACAAGGAGACCTTGTGTGGACATAATGTGAAATCTATTATATCAAGTTCGATTTAGGGTATGTTTAGCAAACATTCATTCTTTAACACAGTTTTAGGGTTATCTGCATAATGTTATCAGTTCACTTGTAGCCTCAAGTTTATATTCCAGCAGAAGGTACTAGATCTGGGTGTAAGATCCAAATGTGTGCTGTGTCCTATCATTTCCTGATAAATAGGGCACAGAATTTTGTGACACTAAACATGTACATATTACAAACTAACTTTTGCATTATGTATTCATTTATGTTTTCATTCACTAGATAGTAGTGTCAACTGACTGGCAACATCACATTGCACAATCAGTCGTACTAAGTAAGGGTTAACAGTTATTAATTAGCACATGTAATGCAGATTTATTATCAGTAAAATAGAATTTCATATGCCAAATCTTGCTTTACCACAAGGAGTAAAATATTTCTGGTAGTACAGCCTCATCCTAATTAACATTCAGCAAAGACTCTTTATTAGACAAAGTTATTGTTCAAGACATGAAAGAGTTTCACTGAACCCCCCCCCCCAATCAATAATTTTAAAGGTTGTGAAATTTAAGGCTAGTTTTATACTGCTAGGTCTACAATACATTATAAAATATTAAAACTTGAGAAGCTTTGAAGAAGAAAAGTAGCATGAAATGATAGAATACCTCAGAGTATCACCGAAGTAGGTACGTATTTCATAAAGAAATTGATGCAAGAACAAGAGGTCATCAGAGAAAAGGGAAGGGTTTTGGTTAATGTCAGGACGTGACTTCTGTAGGAAAATTGTGGTTATTTCATTCAAAATCTGCACAGCTGAGGTGGAGTAGGTTACTTCTTTAGGGAAATATAAATCTGATTTTAGTACACAGATGGCTGATTCTGGATTTATTAAGAGAAACAAACTAATAAAATCTGAAATATCAAAATACATGATAAAATGTACATACTACACAGGTCAATTCATTCATCAGATACCTGCACAAAATGCATAGCGTGTAGCAGATTGTACTGGGACTGAAGTTGAAATAAACTTGGATAAGTCAATCACTGCTATGTAATGTTCTTCTCATGCAATTGTTTCAAGAGCCTGCAGTGGAAGCATATTAGAGCGGGTCATCTCTTTCTAAATTGCTAAGAATGGGCAAAATTAGATTGGGTGGTCCAAAATAATGTCAGCTTTTTTAGAGATAGATTGTTTTGGAAATACTTAGCTTGCTGATTTACACATTAAGGAACAGCTTGTCCTACAACATTAGGTGACAGACAACTTGAGAATTTTATACACTGGCATATTCTGACTTAATCCTGCAATACAACAAAAAACAAACACCTTTTTCACCTAGGTAGCATCCCTTCTAAGTTTTTTTTCATGATAAAATGTAAGCCTTTCTGGAATATACTAAAATATCACTGTGTCACTTGCAACAGCCTCAGGAAGTGTGCAGTAAGGACCATACATGTAAACATGTGATCTTTCCATCTCTTCATTGGAATAATCCCTCTACACTGTCAGTCAAACCAAGACAACCACAATGATCTATAACTCCTAACAAACCAAGGGTGCTAAGCTATTTACACCCTCTCTTAACAAATAGCTTAAATTCATTATTATTATTATGATGTTCAGGATTTATAAAGCTCCAACAGTTTGCCATGGAGGAAGGGTGGGAGGAGGTTAGTGATACATAGGGGTTAACTTACTAAAGGCAAATAGACTGTGCACTTTGCAAAGTGCAATTGCCTTCTGCAAGTGCAGTTGGTCCAGAGCTTAGAAAAAAAGGTAAAGCTTCACTAGGCAAAGAATACCCAATCACATGCAAGGAAAATTAAAAAAACAGCCTTTTTGCTTGTGTATGACTGGATGATGGAATTTAGCAGAGCTTTCCCTCATTTACTAAGCTCTGGAGCAACTGCTCTCACAGAGTCTACAGTCTAGTGCACAGTCTATTTTCCTTTAGTAAATCAACCCCATAGTGTGCTGATACTATAAGCACTGTGTTCAAACTTGTGCAATTCAAATTCAACTGCATGACACACTTGAAAAATTGCTCCAAATGGTACTAATGGCACATATACAATACCCTAGGTCCAGAAGTCTACATTTTGGGACCCATATAATGAGTTTAAACCATGTTTGAATGCATACAGCATTCTTCACTAAATTCTTTTATAAACCAGAAATAAATATTTAACACCTCCAACTCTACAAGAGATTAACCAAGTTAACCTGAAACTTTCCAAATACAAAATTATTCACACGGAAAGTGCAAGACCCTGAAAAATTCCTGAACATTTTTTAACTATGGTTGGACTCTCCTAATCCACAAATGTCTGATACATCCCCCTTCTAAGTTTTCCCATAAACCCTGTATAGACTGGTTGTACTGCTTGACATTTTAAAAGGGCAGTTGAAGGGAGAGAGAGAGAGAGCAGGTGAGAAAGGTAGTATGAGTGTTACATGTATGATTGTATTTACAAATTCATGAATAACCAATTGTTACAGCTCTGTATAGTCATTTTATTTCTTAATTCCTCATTTTTTGACATGTTCAATTGTTGATTGAAATATATATTATGTAAAATGTAAAAAGTTATTACCTTTAAAGCAAAATTGGTAGGGCTACTTATTACACAAAAATGGTGAATAAATTATCAATTTACTGTTGACAACAAACCAGTGCCAGTTAAAGAGTAAAGAGGAGTTCCAGTCCGTAAAAAAAATAAAATAAAAGTCAGCAGCTACAAATACTGCAGCTGCTGACTTTTAATACAAGGACACTTACCTGTCCAGGGATCCTGCGATGTCGGCACCCCTAGCCGATTTGTCAATCGGCTTTGGGTGCAGGCACTGGCATCTGTGGTAAGAGAAAGAGGAAGTGAAGCCTTGCGGCTCAACAACCTGTTTCCTACTGCACATGCGCAAGCTGAGCTGTGCTTTCTGAATGATTCTGCCATCTTCTGTGTCCCAGAAAGCAGCGGGGGGAAGGAGGAGAGGCTGGAAATGTCATAGATCGCCATGCGGTGATGTTATCCGAACGTGGGATCGGGTACCTGTCAAAACCAGGTAATCACTTCCTCCTCCCCCCAAAAAGTGCCAAATGTGGCAGTGGAGAGGGGGGATGGTGCAAACAAGTAGAGCTTCCCCTTTTGGGTGGAACTTCGCTTTAACTGTGGGTACCCAACTGGCATTTCATAGCTTAACCTCTTGCCAACCAGCTGCTGTGATTATACTGCGGCAGGTCGGCTCTCCTGCGCAAACCGCCGTAGGTGTATGTTGGTTTGTGCATGGAGGATAGCGAGCGATTGCACCCCCCGCGGGAGCATACCCATGGGTCCCGCAGACTCGATCTCTGCCGGTGACCCATGATCATTGTGTATCTAAACAAGGCGATTCCCCGTTCTGCCTAATGACATGTCAGAGATCTTCTGTTCCCAGTGATCGGGAACAGTGATCTCTGTCATGTCCCAGTGAGCCCATACCCCCTACAGTTTGAACAATCCCAGGGAACACACTTACCCCTTGATCACCCCCTAGTGTTAACCCCATCCCTGCCAGTGTCATTTTTACATTGATTAGTGCATTTTAATAGCACTCATCAATGTAGAAATGTCACTGGTCCCCAAAAAGTGTAATTTGGGGTCAGATTTGTCCGCCGCAATGTCGCAGTCCCACTAAAAATCGCAGATTGCTGCCATTACCAGTAAAAACAATGAAGAAAAATAAAAGCCCCTAACACATCCCGTAGTTTGCAGACACAATAACATTTGCACTAACCAATCAATATATGCCTATTGATGAGAATGGACCCGCGCCGTGGAGTGAATATAGTGAGTGAAAAAAACAAATGTAAACAAAGTATTTTTAGTGAATCCAAATAAATAAATGTGTGTGTATGTCTGCATACACATACACACACATACAAGCTTCTGATGACGCCCAGTGGGAGAGGCGAAACATGTCAAGCTAAGGACTATCTGTGAAGGCTGTTTGGATGCCAAGGCGGCAATTTTGCACATTTTAAAGATTTTTGATGTAAGTGTAATGATTTTAAACCTTTTAAATAAATCTTGCAGTATTACACTATATCCTCTCTCTCTTCACTTGTCCGAACTTTACCACTGCAATCACCTATGATTGAGTAAAGTATGTAGAACCCATAACAAGCGGTGGAGGAGAGAAGGTTCCATTCCATTCCATTCTCTGAGGTACAACCAACTTATCCATTTTGCTGGGCAGAAGATACCAACTTTAAACACAAAGGCACATTGATTTTCACCTGATGAGTGGGGACCCAGGAGGGGAACACAGGAAGTCACCAAGATTACACCTATGTGTCACCATTTCCGTACTCCACAATAGATGAACTTTATTGATTGCACTTTATTCTTTGCACCATATTGTATCATATTGTATGAATTTATTGGCACTTTAGCACTACTGTATATGTTGTTATGTGACATATATTTGATGTAAGTAGATGCAAATTATGATATAGAGAGGCAGCGCTGAGTATTAATTTCTTTTTCATTAATATATGCCTATTGCAGGGGTTTTTTTTTACCAAAAATATGTAGAAGAATATATATCAGCCTAAACTGATGAATAAATTAGTTTTTTTATACTTTTTTTTTTTTTTGGATATGTGTTATAACAGAAACATTAAAAAAAAATTCAAAATTGTCGGTCTTTTTTTGTTTATAGCACAAAAAATAAAAACAGCAGAGGTGATCACATACCACCAAAAGAAAGCTCTATTTGTGGGTAAAAAAGGACATCAATTTTTTGGGGTACAGCGTTGCACGATGCAATTGTCAGTTAAAGCGACACAGTGCCATATCGCAAAAAATAGCCTGGTCATTAAGGGGGCAAATCCTTCCGGCGCTGAAGTGGTTAAAGGCCTTTCATAGCCATAAGACAGATGTCCCACTAACCAAAGCCCACTGAAGACATTATTCAGAGACCTTCTGACCACTGACAATGTAAACCCTGCTAATAAAGCAGTGACAATGACAAACATGTATAGTGGGAGCACGAGAACTCCTGCACTCACTTAACTAGTGACTTCCTCTCTGCCCCACTCACTTTTATTGAAGGGAATCAATAATACTTGTTAAATACTCAGGGATGGTCCAATATAAACCCAGCATTCCCTGCTGGTTTGTTTACAAATGGAAGTCAGCCAGGGATCTGTCAATTAGTGGTACTGCAGCCAATGACAGATTTCCAGACAGTTTGTGTACAAATTGCAGCTGGGGTTCATGTCAGGAATCTGAACAAATATGGCCAGCTTATTCGGGATTAGCTTAACTGTGTACAGGCTTGGTGTGGGTTGAATGTGAGCTCATTAGTAGTAAAAGATAAAAAAAAAATGTATTGACTATCTCATCCTCTTTTTCCCTTAACTGCAGTTCAAGCTTAAAGTGTTACTAAACCAAGGACTAGGGATGAGCCGAACACCCCTCTGTTCGGTTGGCACCAGAACATGCGAACAGGAAAAAAGTTTGTTCGAACACGCGAACACCGTTAAAGTCTATGGGACACGAACATGAATAATCAAAAGTGCTAATTTTAAAGGCTTATATGCAAGTTATTGTCATAAAAAGTGTTTGGGGACCTGGGTCCTGCCCCAGGGGACATGGATTAATGCAAAAAAAGTTTTAAAATTGGCCATTTTTTCAGGAGCAGTGTTTTTAATAATGCTTAAAGTCAAACAATAAAAGTGTAATATCCCTTTAAATTTCGTAGCTGGGGGGTGTCTATAGTATGCCTGTAAAGGGGCGCATGTTTCCTGTGTTTAGAACAGTCTGACAGCAAAATGACATTTTGAAGGAAAAAACCCATTTAAAACTACTCGCGGCTATTGCATTGCCGACAATACACATAGAAGTTCATTGATAAAAACAGCATGGGAATTCCCCACAGGGGAACCCCGAACCAAAATTTAAAAAAAAAAATGATGTGGGGTTCCCCCTAAATTCCATACCAGACCCTTCAGGTCTGGTATGGATTTTAAGGGGAACCCCGCGCCAAAAAAAAAAAAACCAGCATGGGGTCCCCCCAAAAATCCATACCAGACCCTTATCCGAGCACGCAACCTGGCAGGCCACAGGAAAAGAGGGGGGGACGAGAGTGCGCCCCCCCTCCTGAACCGTACCAGGCCACATGCCCTCAACATTGGGAGGGTGCTTTGGGGTAGCCCCCCAAAACACCTTGTCCCCATGTTGATGAGGACAAGGGCCTCATCCCCACAACCCTGGCCGGTGGTTGTGGAGGTCTGCGGGCGGGGGGCTTATCGGAATCTGGAAGCCCCCTTTAACAAGGGGACCCCCAGATCCCGGCCCTCCCCCCTGTGTGAAATGGTAAGGGGGTACTTACCCCTACCATTTCACTAAAAAACTGTCAAAAATGTTAAAAATGACAAGAGACAGTTTTTGACAATTCCTTTATTTAAATGCTTCTTCTTTCTTCCTTCATCTTTTTCTTCTGGTTCTTCTGGCTCTTCTGGTTCTTCCTCTGGCGTTCTCGTCCAGCATCTCCTCCGCGGCATCTTCTATCCTCTTCTCTTAGGGCCGCTCCGCACCCATGGCATGGGGGGAGGCTCCCGCTCTTCTCTTCATCTTCTTCATCTTCTTCTCTTATTCTTTTCTTCTTCTCTTCTTCTCTTCTTCATTTTCTTCTCTGGGTCGCTCCGCCCCCCCGCCCCCCTCTGACGCACGGTGACTTGACGGGACTTCCCTGTGACATCACAGGGAATGCCACAGGAAAGTCCCGTCATGTCCCATGCGTCAGAGGGGGGCGGGGTCACCGGGTGACCCCGCCCCCCGTTATTTAAGAACCGTCAGACTAGGAGACGCCATCACACAGCGGGAGCCTCCCTCCATGCCTCCAGGCCCGGAGAAGAAAATGAAGAAAATGAAGAAGAGAAGAAAAGAAGAAGAGAAGAAGAAGAAGATGAAGAGAAGTGCGGGAGCCTCCCCCCATGCCATGGGTGCGGAGCGGCCAGAGGAGAAGAAGATAGAAGACGCTGCGGAGGAGATGCTGGGCGAGAACGCCGGAGGAAGAACCAGAAGAAGAAGAAGAAGATGAAGGAAGATAGAAGAAAGAAGAAGCATTTAAATAAAGGAATTGTCAAAAACTGTCTCTTGTCATTTTTAACATTTTTGACAGTTTTTTAGTGAAATGGTAGGGGTAAGTACCCCCTTACCATTTCACATAGGGGGGGGGCGGGATCTGGGGTCCCCTTGTTAAAGGGGGCTTCCAGATTCCGATAAGCCCCCTGCCCTCAGACCCCCACAACCACCGGCCAGGCTTGTGGGGATGAGGCCCTTGTCCTCATCAACATGGGGACAAGGTGTTTTGGGGGGCTACCCCAAAGCACCCTCCCAATGTTGAGAGCATGTGGCCTGGTACGGTTCAGGAGGGGGGCCGCACCCTCGTCCCCCCTCTTTTTTTGCCAGGTTGCGTGCTTGGATAAGGGTCTGGTATGAATTTTTGGGGGGACCCCACGCCATTTTTTTTATTTGCGTGGAGTTCCCCTTAAAATCCATACCAGACCTGAAGGGTCTGGTATGGAATTTAGGGGGAACCCCCACGTCATTTTTTTTTTTAAATTTTGGTTCGGGGTTCCCCTGTGGGGAATTCCCATGCCGTTTTTATCAATGAACTTCTATGTGTATTGTCGGCAATGCAATAGCCGCGAGTAGTTTTAAATGGGTTTTTTCCTTCGAAATTTTGCTGTCAGACTGTTCTAAACACAGGAAACATGCGCCCCTTTACAGGCATACTATAGACACCCCCCAGCTACGAAATTTAAAGGAATATTACACTTTTATTGTTTGACTTTAAGCATTATTAAAATCACTGCTCCTGAAAAAACAGCCGTTTTTATAACTTTTTTTTGCATTGATCCATGTCCCCTGGGGCAGGACCCAGGTCCCCAAACACTTTTTATGACAATAACTTGCATATAAGCCTTTAAAATAAGCACTTTTGATTTTTCCCATAGACTTTTAAAGGGTGTTCCGCGGCATTCAAATTTGCCGCGAACACCCCAAATTGTTCGCTGTTCCGTGAACTTGCGAACAGCCAATGTTCGAGTCGAACATGGGTTCGACTCGAACTCGAAGCTCATCCCTACCCAGGACCCTGCATTCAATATGTCTGGTCCCCCACAGTACACAGAACATGGAAATGCAATAGTTTTAGTAAATATGAACTGCTAAATACCTTTTCACCATTAGCAGTTAGAGAAGTCTTGTGACTTTTATCAGTGTCTGTTTAAAGCTTGTAGGAGGAATTTTCATTCTCCCCTGATTGTCAAATGAGGCTGCAGGACCCCTGACCCTCTGCCTGGACAGTACTGATTGGCCTTATGCTGATCACATGCATTTTCCCTAAAAAAAACCCATCTCTAGCAATACACATCAAACTGAGCATGTGCAGCTTGCCCCTGAGGCTCTGTGCTATCAGGAGATGGTTTAGGGACTGGTTTAGGGACTATGGAAGAAGGGGAGGATCAGAGAAGACATGATCAAACAGCCTTTTTACACAATGTAGAGGATTAACCCCTTAGGTTCCACAGTGAGTATAACAAGCATGCTTTACTGCATATACAGACTGATTTTACTGTTGTGGGTTTAGTAACACTTTAACCCAAACTGTTTACAGTTTTGCAAATGGGCAAAAAACAGCCATATTTGCCAGATTTTAGTAGATTTTCCCTGGGTTTGTTGAAACTTCTGTGAGCCAAACTTTGCCCAGTCAACCCTTCAATACTGGTAGCCAGAGCTCATTATGAGTCTTAGCTGTCCACTTGCCTTTATATATGAGGGCAGGTTGATGCTCAGGGCCTTCCCCTCTGTTTTGGGAGCCTGCTGCAAGGTGAAAACACTGAGTGCTGATAGAGCACTAAAAAGATACAAGTTCCTTCCTATTTTGGGAAACCCAGTGAAACTGATTTGACTTAGTAGCTCAGATGAGCAAATGTTTTGTTTGCCGTGCTGAATAACAGTGCAGTACAAACCTGCTTGGACTGTTCATGGGTGTCCTTGTCTTGTGCATAGTTTCCCACTGCCTTTACCAGATGAGATAACAGATACAGTATATAGATAGCTATGGTTACGATAATGCAACACATTAGGACTAAACCACACTGGTTTAACACCTTTCCCACCTGTTCAACTTTCCAAGGACCAAAGGTGGCAAATGTTAGGATCTATGGACAGCAACTTAATTTCTGCATCCCGAACCATTTATTTCAGCTCAGAAGGAAGGGGGCTTCAATTTAGTATCCTGTCCCAGAACCACTGAGCACTTCCTGTAGTCCAGGGGTCCCCAAACTTTATAAAGAAAGGGCCAGTTTACTGTCCTGCAGACTTTAGGGGAGTGGACTGTACCCAGTGGGAGTTAACAATGCCAGATTTTTGGTATTAGGGAAGAAATAGTTGGTGTCGTTGGGAGGAATAGTGCCCCATTGTTGGTGTCAGTGGCAGGAATTATGCCCAATTGTTGGTGTCAGTGGCAGGAAATATGCCTCAAGGGCCGAATGAAGCCAAGAAAAGGACCACAGTTTGCAGACCACTGCTGTAGTACAAAGTTTGGGGGAGAAATTCCAAGATGGTGCCATTGAGACAGGATGAATGCAACTCATATTTTAAATAATGACGTTTAGTTTAAATTAAGAATAATTAAGAAATTTATCAAAAAATAATTAAACAGTGAACATCATTTTGTGAAGTAGGCATAGTAACATCATGGTACAGGGACGTTTATCTCACAATATGGAGTCTATTTAACTTTTCCTTTACAGATAGCTACCAATTCCCCATATGAGGGTGATTGCTGAGAATATCCCAATGGACTCCTTGGGTCAAGTGAATATTGCAGACTACATGTCTACAAGGGACAAATGTAAATCCCACAGAGAATCTGTCAATAAGCTCCTTTATTCAGCCTCACATTCCAACTGTGCTCCAGTTGACAGGAGTTTTTCTTTACTGAGGAGCTGTCTCTGGTGTTGATTAATCTGATCATTAAGCCTGCTGCAGCAAAGCCTGGTGAAATGAAAGATGAAATCCTGGGAGACATAAAAGCATAAATGCCACCGGATTTGGCTTGATATCAACCTGTTGCAATCTCCTATACAGCATCACTTAGACTGGAAGAGGGAAGACTGGGAGACAACTGGAGGTGTAGCATGAAAAATGCTTGACAAACTGATAGAAAGTTAGTTGCTGCTATTCCATTGTCTAGTAAGCAGACTAGCATGGAGAAAGTACACCACTATACTACTTCTATGGTCTTTACTTGCAGGGCCGTCTTTAACACGGGGCAAAAGAGGCATCTGCCCGGGGTCCTGTCATTGTTGTGGGGCCCCGGGCTGTCCACCCCCTTGAGCCCCGCGCTGCCCACCAGAGTTCGGCCACCTCTGGTGCTGGTCGCATTCTGGCTGCTCGCCTACTGTTACTTGTAATTACAGGAGCCCTGGTTCTGTACTTACAAGTGACAGCGCTCCTCTCCTGGTGGCCCCTCAGATCTCTCGGGTATACACAAATCTCAGAGAGCAGAGGAGGGAGGCGGTGGCGAATCTGTACAGGGGAAGCTGCTTCTTAAACCTGCAGGCTGCACGGACATCGAACATGCTGTGAGGAGGCTTTGTCAGAGGAAAACTGTGTACTGGAATCGTGTGAGAGGAGAGCCTTGTACTTGGAGGGGGGAGCTCTGTACTGGGATGGGGATGAGGGGGTGTTAAGAGAGCTCTGGACTGGAATGGGGGAGGGGGTGGAAAGATAGCCTTGTACTAGGGGGTGGGGGGAGTTGAACTTTGTACTGGAATCGGGGGGAGCCTTGCACTCTGCACCTAGCGCACGCCTGTACTCGGCACCTAGCGCACCCCTGCACTCTGCACCTAGCGCACTCCTGCACTCTGCACCTATTACACCCCTGCACTCTGCACCTTGCGCACCCCTGCACTCTGCACCTAGCCCAGCCCTGCACTCTGTACCTAGTGCACCCCTGCACTCTGCACCTAGCACACCCCTGCACTTTGCACGTAGTGCCCCCCCTGTAGTCTGCACATAGAGCACCTCTGCACTCTGTACATAGCGCACCCCTAAACCCTGTTTGGCCACACCCACAGTTTTATGCTGAGGTAATGATGTACAGTAACCTCTAGCAATCAGTGAGCAATACTGATTTGCAGTAATCTCTAGAAACCAATCAGTGAGCAGTAATGATGTTCTGTAAACTCTAGAAACCAATCAGTGAGTGGTAATGAAGTGCAGTAACCTCTAGAAATGAATCAGTCAGTGGTAAGGATGTGGAGTAACCTTTAGCAACCAATCAGTGAGTGGTAATGATGTTCTGTAATCTCTAGCAACTAATCAGTGAGCAGTAATGATGTGCAGTAACCTCTAGAAACCAATCAGTGAGCAGTATTGATTTGCAGTAACCTCAAGCAACCAATCAGCAAGCAGAAATGATGTGCTGTAACCTCTAGCAACCAATAAGCAAGCAGAAATGATGTGCCGTAACCTCTAGCAGCTAATCAGTGAGCAGTAATGATATGCTGTAACCTCTGACAACCAATGGGAATCGCTGCCTGATCTGCTGCAGTAAACTCATTATGAGTCTATCTGTTAATTACTATATGTCTCAGAGGGTGTCCAAGAAAATGTTTGCCCAGGGTCCAATCAATATTAAAGAGGGCCCTGTATACTTGTACTAGATAAAGTGGTATCATCCAGCTGGTTCAGCTGCATGGTAGAACAGTAGACTTTCAGAACTTGACAGATAGAGATACAAATCTTTTGCATGTAAAGCAGTTCTCTTATAAATATTTCAACTGCATTCCCCACCTCCCTTATTTATTTATTTATATATTTTTTGTTTGTTTTATTTCTTTGGTTCTATTAAGTATTATTATAACTCCTTTATGTAAAAATTATATATAATACTGTAGGTCATAATTTGTCCTTTTTTATGAATATTTGGTTGGTTATACATTTTTGTCGTTGAGTTTCTTAAAACTAAACTTTAGGCAGATAGGAAAGAAACAAAGTGGTGTAACTCCGTAATCATTAGTACACCACTGGATATTGTTTTTTTTGTTTTTGTTTTTGTAAAGTGTGAGTGCCAAAAATTTGACCTAGTATTAGCCACTTGTAGTCTCTGATGCACTTCAATGAAGGTATGGTCACAGACAAAATGAGTTAAATGATGGTTGCTGTCAGACTGAGGACATTTAGTAGCAAAACATAACTAATTACTACAGGGGCAGTTCTGGATTAAAGCTGAATATTGCAACAAAGCCTGATTTAATAAAACACTAATATTGCCAATTCCCCCTACCTCCCTGCCATGGATCCTGTGACCTGTGTCTTGCTCCCTCTCTGCTTATCACCTCTTCTGAAAGTGTGGGATTTGTTAGTTAGGATATAAGCCTGATGATCCCATTATTGGACAATCTGAAATTCCCCACTGGGATTGTTTTCCACTACTTAGATGATCAGAATACAACATTTTGCCTGTATATAGAGCACTGACAATGAGTGGCCTGCAATCATACACATCCCTCATGGAAGGACTATCTCAGACCCGGGCCAGTGGGTGACATAATTTCAACTTAGGGACATGTATTACTCCCTTGTAATAGAAACTCTTCACATAGATCACTAACAGCGTTTGAGACAATATGCTCAGGCACTGAAGGACCACAGAAAACGGTATCTGCCTTACACTTCCTGTTGTTAACTGATGCCACTCCTCAGACTCCATACTATTTAGCAGAATGGAAAAAAAATGAACTGTAGCTCAGCAGAAGATGACTTTGCCAGATTCCTTATGTTGACTCACAAGATATCTATTGCAAGTCACACCCAGGAAAGAAACTTTAAACTACTTTCTGGTACCATTATCCTTCCAGACTCCGTACCATTTTCTCACAAACATCTGACTCCTGCTGAAGGCATCATAGCCATACGGGTTCAATGGTGCATACCTATTGGTCATGCCCTTGCATCATGTCATTTTGCAAGGTAACCGTTGATATCTATTACCTCGAGACATCTACCAACGTATCTCGTGTACTACAAATTGCCCCATTTTCTGTGATCCCAGACTCTATAGCCTCCTTCAAGTAAGGTTTACTCAGTTTGTTTTTCCCCAATCATTGGAAATTCTCTATACCATGCTCCAAAACTTAATGGGTAGGTGAAATGCAACTTTTGAAAATAATGGAGAAACTGACTGCAAATCTAATATAATAGATACTGTATGTCAATTTCTCTGAGATATGGAGGCCTTGGATACATTTCTGTTCTACAAGATTCACACAAATGCTTCCACAGAAAAAAAAAAAAAGCAATTCATAATTTCAAGGCAAAGCGAGACCGTAGTCAGGATGTTTCTTGTCCCCTCCTACTTTTACACATTCATACTTCTCATTAACCCCTCTCTTCCTGTCCTCTTTATAATATATATTCTCCTCACTTCTATATTTCTCTACTCTGTCAGCAGAGCATGAGGTTATTACATCACCATTGTAATATAGACTAATGCTCCCAATTGCCTGTATGAGTATACAAACAATTTAATTTATATATGTATCCAATTAAGTGCCACTTTTTCTGCTGATGTAATCCCAGTGAAAAATATTTTAACAAAATATAATCTTTGAAAAAAAAATGATTTTATTTTTTGTTTTAATGGGCTGTTAATCTGCATCTTGTTATATTTGGATGGAGGTTGCTAGGTTTTTTTATGTACTACATGGGTTTCTGGGTTCTTTGTATCTACAGAGCAAACATCTCTCAATGGACAGTTTTAACTGCAGCTGAGGCTACCTGGAAGAAGACAAAGTTTACTGGCCTGGACTGGTCTGTAATTTTTGTTTGGTAATCCTTTTCAAAAGGGACCCTTTTGTGAGACATGATGTTCTCCTTATCTTTTCAATGGAATCTGCTGCTGGAGATGTTAGAGTCTCTTCTGTTTGTTGACTTAGTTTATTGGGAGTATACATTTAGTGTTTGCTGGTATAGAGGGATGAGCAAAACACCCCTCCGGTTCGGTTCGCACCAGAACATGCGAACAGACAAAAAATTTGTGCAAACATGCCAACACCGTTAAAGTCTATGGGACACAAACGTGAAAAATCAAAAGTCCTCATTTTAAAGACTTATATGCAAGTTATTGCCATAAAAAATGTTTGGGGGCCCAGGGGACATGTATCAATGCAAAAAAAAGTCAGTTTTTTCAGAAGCAGTGATTTTAAGAATGCTTAAAGTGAAACAATAAAAATGAAATATTCCTTTAAATATCATGCCTGGGGGGTCCCCTTAGCCTGCCTGTAAAGTAGCGCATTTCCCATGTTTATAACAGTACCACAGCAAAATTACATTTCTAAAGGAAAAAATGTCATTTAAAATTGCTCACGGCTGAAATGTATTGCCGGATCCCAGCAATATACATAAAAAATCATTGAAAAAATGACATGGGTTCCCCCCAG
Organism: Lithobates clamitans; assembly: GCA_037952925.1. Taxonomy (NCBI): domain Eukaryota; kingdom Metazoa; phylum Chordata; class Amphibia; order Anura; family Ranidae; genus Lithobates; species Lithobates clamitans. The sequence goes on from JBBGZY010000561.1 coordinate 5,430,338, forward strand.
TCGATTATCAGGCCTTCAGGTCTGATATGAATATTAGGGGGAACTCCATGCCAAAATTTATTTAAAAAATGGCGTGAGGGTCCCCCCCAAAATCCATACCATGTACCCCATACCCATTCACATAGGGGGGGCTGAGATCTGGGGGCCCACTTTTTAAAGCCCCGATAAGCCCCCCACCCGCAGACCCCCACAAACACCAGGAAAGGGTTGTGGGGATGTGTCCCTTGTCCCCATCAATATGGGGACAAGGTGCTTTGGGGGGACCCCAAAGCACCCTTCCCATGTTGGGGGCATATGTCCTTGTACTGTTCAGGAGGGGGGCGCTCTCTCCTTCGCCCCCTTTTCCTGCAGCTCCCAGGTCGCATGCACAGATAAGGGTCAGGTATGGATTTTGGGGGGACCCCCACGCCATTTTTTTTTAATTTTGGCGCAGAGTTCCCCTTAAAATCTATACCAAACCCGAAGGGCCTGGTATGGACGGGGGGTGCCATTTTTTTTTTAAATTCTGTCATAGGACTTCCCTTAACCACTTCAATACACTATATTATATATTGTACACTGCACTGTATTATATTCACTACACTGACTGCACTATATACTCTGAACTGCAGTATATATACTATACGGACTGCACTATATACTCTGCAGAAAAATTGAGCCTTAGGTGTTGGTGGTGCCAGAACATAGTAACCCCTCACAGTTACTTTTGTTGGGTGCAAGAACGGGCCCTGCTGTGAAATATAATTTCGAAAATTGTAATTACATGCCCCTGGTAAACAGGGGCAGAAACATTGGGCCTTAGGTGTTGGTGGTGCCAAAACTATGTAACCCCTCACAGCTACTCTTGTTGGGCACAGGAACGAGTCCTGCTGCTAAATATTACTTCAAAAATGGTAATTACATGCCTCTGTTAAACAGGGGCAGAAAAATTAGGCCTTGGGTGGTGGTGGTGCCCTAAACCAAAAATATTGTTGGAAGCTAGCATCATCATGTATGAGGAGGAATAGGATAGGCAAAATAGGCAGTCTTCAAGGTATCCCAGATCCATAGCAAATTCAATCAGTTACATCAGCATCAGGTGCTTGATAGCTGCTGATCCAGGACTGATTCATTTTTATAAATGTGAGCCTATCAACTAAGTCTGTGGACAAGCGCACTCTTTGATCCACTACAAACCCTCCAGCAGCACTGAATGTGCGTTTAGAAAGCACACTGGATGCAGGACAGGCCAGTAGCTCGATTGCATATTAAGCAAGCTCTAGCCAGTGATCCATCCAGTAACTCAGTGGATGCTCTTTTGGAAAGGTCTCCAAGTCTGCTCTTGCCCCTAGATATTCCTGCACCATATGATGCAGATGCAACTGGAACCTATCAGACCTTGTAGCTGAGGACTGAAAAATAGTTTAAAGACATCGGGCAGCTGGCCACCTTCTCCACCGCTCTTCCTCTGATGGAACAAAACCTCAGAAACACATTGACCAGCACCAGGAAATGGTAACCTCCCAGGGTTTGAAAATGCGTTACACAAACTTTTCTTCAAGGCCTCCTGAAGATGGTTCATCCTCTGCTCCCTCTGGGCAGGATGAGTTCTGCAACCTTACCCTTGTAACGTGGATCAAGAAGGGTTGCCAGCCAGTAATGATCCCTCTACTTGATGCCACGAATCCTAGGGTCCTTTCGCAGGCTTTGCAGAATCAGGGAGGCCATGCAGTGTACGTTTGTAGTGGCATTCGATTCTCTGGGTCACTAAGGATCACATTATCCATAACTACCTCTTCCCAGGCAAGTACAACTCCTTGGGTTTCTGGGGACTGAAAACGATCCCTTGAAAACTGCTGCATGTTATCCTCGACACCCATGCTGACACAATCCTCCCCCTCCTTCTCTTCTTCCTGTGTGTTTGGCAGACCCACAAGCATGCTATCTGAATAAAGGGGGCCTTGAGAGGAAAGGAAGTCCTCCTCTTCCTCCTGCTGTTCTGCCTCAAGTGCCCTGTCCATGATACCACGAAGCGTGTGCTCCAGCAGTAAGACTAGAGGGACGGTGTCACTGATGCATGCAGTGTCACTACTCACCATCCTTGTGACCTCCTCAAATGGAGACAGGACAGTGCATGCATCCTTGATCTGTAGCCACTGACATAGCAAAAAGAAGCAATGCTCCCCTGACCCTGTCATAGTGACATACTCGCACAGGTACCCATTGATGGCCCTCTGCTGTGTATGCAGCCGCTGCAGCATTGCCAACATTGAGTTCCACTTGGTGGGCACGTCACAAATGAGGCGGTTGGTGGGCAGGTTGCATTCCCTTTGAATGTCAGCCAGCCAAGCACTGGCATTGTATGACCGGTGGAAATGACCACAGACTTTTCTGGCCTGCCTTAGGAACCTTGTAAGCCAGGGTACCTGCTCAAGAACCGCTGCACCACCAAATTCAGGACATGTGCCAAACATGGAACATGGATCACATGTCCCTGTCGGAGGGTGGAGAGAAGGTTGGTGTCATTGTTGCATACAACCATTCCTGGAGCTGAAGCTGAACCTGCAGGTGAAGCTGGCATGACTTCACCCACCTCTGAGCCTGCCCCTTCAGAGCTGACAGTATCTCTGCCCCAGTGTGGCTCCTGTTCCCTAGGCAGACCAAATCAAGCACCGCATGGCATCTTTTTGCGTAACTGCTTGCATAGCTCCTTGAGCACTTAGGGAGCACTGCTGGTTCAGAGGAAAAGTCTCCAGAAGAGGCCATAGAGGAAGAAGAAGAGGAGGGAGGGGAGAATACAGATGTTGTGGCAGACTCACCACTAGCTTTTTAGAGGCATGGTGGCGGAACAAGCTCCAACACTGAACCCTGTCTTGCATCCTTCCCAGCTGCCAGCAGAGTTACCCAGTGCACCGTGAAGGAAAGGTAACGCCCCTGCCCATGCCTGCTGGACCATGAGTCAGGGGTAATATGAACCTTGCTGCTGACTGCCCTGTCCAACGAGGCCAAAACATTGCCTTCCACATGGCGGTAGAGCCAGAATGGCCTTACGTGAAAAGAAATGGCATTTTGGAACCTGCCACTGTGGTACAGCACATTCCACAAATTCACAAAAGTGGGCTGAGTCTATCAGCTGAAAAGGCAGCAGTTGCAGTGCTAGCAATTTGGCCAAGTTAGCATTTAGACGCTGAGCATATGGATGGCTGGAACTGAATTTCTTTTTACGGTTAAACAACTGGGTTAGGGAAATTTGCCTGCTGAATTCAACTGGTGGTGTACTGCTAGCAGATTGGCTGCAAGTACTTGTGACACCTATTGCTATACCTTCATTCCTCTCAGTGCAGGTTTTTGAGAGGACTGGTGGTATAGTAGGGTTTTAGATCCCAGATGAGGAGCAAGGAGAAGTCCGCCTTTTTCTATCATGTGGGTCTTTCAAGTGCTGCTGCCACTGGACTGCATGGCAGGTGTTCATGTGTCTGGTCAAGCATGTGGTGCCCAAGCGGCTGCTGTTCAGTTCAGTGCTTGATCCGCGTCAGACATAGGTTGCAAACAGCAACAGGGCAATCTGCTGCACATGTGTGGAAAAAGGCCCACACCAAGGAGCTTTTAAAAGTCAGTGGGGAGTCAGCAGCACCCTGCACCTGTGGAGCTCTGCGGCGTGATGCAATAGGGTGGCTGCCCTTAAGCTGCCCCCTGGAAGACATGTTGGAGTTGTGCCTTCTCCTCCTCCTCACTTTTCTCCTCTTTTCTCTCAGGCACCCAAGTACAGTAAGTGGCCTTATCATCCCCTTCCTTGGCCAAACTTGGCTGTATGCTGCAGCATGGGGAACATGACTGCCAGTTTCTTGTCCTTCTGTGGCACCCCCTCTCTCTAGGCTCGTGTTACTCCCTTCCTCAACCTGGGAACCAACATCGGAGCCTTCAAATTGCTATGCATCCTCCAGCAGCATGTAACCGACACTGTGGTCGATTAATTCTGGGGACTCTTCCATGCATGATGCTGGGGCTGCAGAACGAGTAACTGTGGACGAGGAGTCGGTGGAATAGGCCACTTTGGCAGCTACGTTGGAAGGCAAACTACTATGAACCTGGGTGACAGATGATAAGGAGGATGAGGACGGCTTTGTTATCCACTCCACAAACTCTTCTGCATGTTGTGGCTCAAAAACACGGCCAGCAGCAGAAAAAAGGTCAAGGGTGCCCCACGACCACCTTCAGAGGATGCACCATGTCCATGACCACAAAAGTTGACTGTAGACACAGAGGCTGCTTGCCCGCTTTTAGTGGCCTGTGAGCATCTTCCTCTTCCTGGTGTCCTTCCAGACATGATGGGATTTTTTCTTTTCACAGCACACTACACTGTATTATATACTATGTAAACCGCCTGAAGTGTATTGAAACTGTACACCACCGAATGCACTGTATATGTAGCCTACACTGAATACAAAATGTATATATATATATATATATATATATATATATATATATATATATATATATATATATACAGTGGGGACAGAAAGTATTCAGATCCCCTTAAATTTTTCACTCTTTGTTATATTTCAGCCATTTGCTAAAATCATTCAAGTTCATTTTTTTCCTCATTAATGTACACACAGCACCCCATATTAACAGAAAAACACAGAATTGTTGACATTTTTGCAGATTTATTAAAAAAGAAAAACTGAAATATCACATGGTCCTAAGTATTCAGACCCTTTGCTGTGACACTCATATTTAACTCAGGTGCTGTCCATTTCTTCTGATCATCCTTGAGATGGTTCTACACCTTCATTTGAGTCCAGCTGTGTTTGATTATACTGATTGGACTTTATTAGGAAAGCCACACACCTGTCTATAAAAGATTTTACAGCTCACAGTGCATGTCAGAGCAAATGAGAATCATGAGGTCAAAGGAACTGCCTGAAGAGCTCAGAGACAGAATTGTGGCAAGGCACAGATCTGGCTAAGGTTACAAAAAAAATTCTGCTGCACTTAAGGTTCCTAAGAGCACAGTGGCCGCCATAATGCTTAAATGGAAGACGTCTGGGATGACCAGAACCTTTCCTAGAGCTGGCCGTCTGGCCAAACCGAGCTATTGAGGGAGAAGAGCCTTGGTGAGAGAGGTAAAGAAGAACCCAAAGATCACTGTGGCTGAGCTGCAGAGATGCAGTCGGGAGATGGGAGAAAGTTGTAGAAAGTCAACCATCACTGCAGCCCTCCACCAGTCAGGGCTTTATGGCAGAGTGGCCCGACGGAAGCCTCTCCTCAGTGCAAGACCCATGAAAGCATCTAAAAAACACTTGAAGGACTCCAAGATGGTGAGAAATAAGATTCTGTGGTATGATGAGACCAAGATAGAACTTTTTGGCCTTAATTCTAAGCGGTATGTGTGGAGAAAACAAGGCACTGCTCATCACCTGTCCAATACAGTCCCAACAGTGAAGCATCATGGTGGCAGCATCATGCTGTGGGGGTGTTTTTCAGCTGCAGGGACAGGAATACTGATTGCAATCGAGGGAAAGATGAATGCGGCCAAGTACAGGGATATTCTGGATGAAAACCTTCTCCAGAGTGCTCAGGACCTCAGACTGGGCCGAAGGTATACCTTCCAACAAGACAATGACCCTAAGCACACAGCTAAAATAACGAAGGAGTAGCTTCACAACAACTCTGTGACTGTTCTTGAATGGCCCAGCGAGAGCCCTGACTTAAACCCAATTGAGCATCTCTGGAGAGACCTAAAAATGGCTGTCCACCAACGTTTACCATCCAACCTGACAGAACTTGAGAGGATCTGCAAGGAGGAATGACAGAGGATCCCCAAATCCAGGTGTGAAAAACTTGTTGCATCTTTCCCAAAAAGACTCATGGCTGTATTAGATCAAAAGGGTGCTTTTACTAAATACTGAGCAAAGGGTCTGAATACTTAGGACCATGTGATATTTCAGTTTTTCTTTTTTAATAAATCTGCAAAAATGTCAACAATTCTGTGTTTTTCTGTCAATATGGGGTGCTGTGTGTACATTAATGAGGAAAAAAATGAACTTAAATGATTTTAGCAAATGGCTGCGATATAACAAGAGTGAAAAATTTAAGGGGGTCTGAATACTTTCAGTCCCCACTATATATACATACACATACTAGACTGTATATATATATATATATATATAAATACACCGCCTGAAGTGTATTATATAATGAACACCACCAAATGAACTTTTAGGTCTGGAGACATGCTTGGCCATTCCATCACCTTTACCCTCAGCTTCTTTAGCAAGGCAGAGGTCATCTTGGAGGTGTGTTTGGGGTCGTTATCATGTTGGAATACTGCCCTGTGGTCCAGTCTCCGAAGGGAGGGGATCATGCTCTGCTTCAGTATGTCAAAGTACATGTTGGCATTCATGGTTCTCTCAATGAACTGTAGCTCCCCAGTGCCAGTAGCACTCATGCAGCCCCAGACCATGACACTCCCACCATCATGCTTGACTGTAGGGAGAACACACTTGTCTTTGTTCTCCTCACCTGGTTGCCACCACCCACGCTTGACACCATCTGAACCAAATAATTTTATCTTGGTCTCATCAGACCACAGGATATGGTTTCAGTAATCCATGTCCTTAGCCTGCTTGTCTTCAACAAACTGTTTGTGGGCTTTCTTGTGCATCATCTTTAGAATAAGGAATGGCAGCCATTAAGACCAATTTGATACAGTGTGCGGCGTATGGTCTGAGCAATGACAGGCTGACCCCCAACCCCTTAAACTCTGCAGCAATGCTGGCAGCACTCATACCTCTATTTCCCAAAGACAACCTCTGGATATGATGCTGAGCACGTGCACTCAACTCCTTTGGTCAACCATGGCGAGGCCTGTTCTGAGTGGAACCTGTCCTGTTAAACCGATATATGGACTTGGCCACCTGCTGCAGCTCAGTTTCAGGGTCTTGGCAACCTTCTTATAGCCTAGGCCATCTTTATGTAGAGCAACAATTATTTTTTTCAGATCCTTAGAGAGTTCTTTGCCATGAGGTGCCATGTTGAACTTCTGGTGACCAGTATAAGACAGTGAGAGCGATAACACCAAATTTAACACACCTGCTCCCCATTCACACCTGAGGCCTTGTAACACTAAGGAGTCACATGACCCTGGGAAGGGAAAATAGCTAATTGGGCCCAATTTGGACATTTTCACTTAGGGGTGTACTCACTTTTGTTGCCAGCGGTTAAGAAATCAATGGCTGTGTATTGAGTTATTATGAGGGGACAGCAAATTTACACTGTTATGCAAGCTGTACACTCACTACTTTACTTTGTAGCAGAGTGTAATTTCCTCAGTGTTGTCACATGAAAAGATAAAATAAAATATTTACAAAAATGTGAGGGGTGTACTCACTTTTGTGAGATACTGTATATACTAGATTGTATATATATTAATACATCGCCTGACTATAGAGTATACACTGAATATATAGTATACGCTAAATGCAGAGTATAATATATATATATATATATATATATATATATATATATATATATATATATATATATATATATATATATATATATATTGTGGTAGTGTGGTACCCCACCAGCAGAAGGATGCAGGGTTCTCAACCAGGCAGGTTGAGGAGCTCCAGGGGATTTGCTTATTTGGGAGGAAACTGGCCTTTCCTCATTATTTACGAAAATCTGTTTTGGGATCTGGAGCCCGGGAATTTAGTACTGATCCGGGTGGGATAAAATCCCCAGTCCTGGGTCCGGGTTTTGAGATCCACCAACATACTGACTGGTCAGGTGTTTGCTGGGCTATTTGTAGACACCTGACATGCACACACCAGTGTGCATGTCTGCACAGTTCTGTCTGTCAGAGTAGACAGAGGGTCCAAGCCTGTGGCCTGGAACAGCAAGGAAGCTGGAAAAGATTGCTGAAGTGCAGGGTGTACAGGGTGTACAGGAACTCCTTTATAGAGCCAAGAGGGCTGAAGCATAAGCCTAAGCAGCAGTGCTGCTAAAGAGAGCCAGGTGGCTTGGTATTTTTTGTTTAACTTACATTGTTGCTGTGGAAAGCTGAAACCCCTGTGTGGGCAACTCTTCTGTTATTGGATGACCCAATCAATGACAGGTGAGTATCTCAAATATCTATAGGAATACTATTGTGACAAATCTGTGACTAAAAAAACTAAAACATAATTAATGAGGGAAAATAATAAAGAAATAAAGAAAAATAAACCCAAAAAAAGTCCGTAGCTCAACAAAAACAGTATTGATATAAGTCCATCCATGTTAAATTAACATGCATGGAAAATGGCTTGTCTCCAAGTGCTCTGTGAAATAATGTAACAAAATCTTGCTGTGGTGAAAAATAGAGTGCGTAGACAGACCTCCACCTCTTGGAAAAATTGCTGCCTCTTACCAGATAGAAATGGTCTCTTAATTACAGGAGACCCAGGGAGCAGATGGCTGCAACCCCAGCCAGGGATCTTTAAAGCAGGCACTCAGCGTCCAGATCCAGGGACTCTCTCCCACCAGCCTCAGAAAATAAGGAAATGTCACCATGCAAAAAACAAAGTGCTCCACATAGCATAAAACCAGCGTTTTATTGAATAAAAAAAATTTAAAGGACCTTGTTTCCTCATAAGAGGCATCGACTGGGACCGAAGGCTATCCTCCGGTCGCAGTCGATGCCTCGTATGAGGAAAAGCATCGGGTGGAGCTACTATCTGTGACATCACCACGCTCAAGCCTGCAGGACAAGGTCCGCGGCTTTGTGTCTTTGTGCTGAAGTCTTTCGTTTACTCTGGAAAGTGCAATGGAACTGTTCAGTATATGTTCTTAAATGTACTGCACTATGGAGTTTCTCTCTTCTTGATGTCTCCTTGTGCTGGCTAAGCATTCAGCAGGGCAACCATTGGAGTTTGGAATATTTGGATATATATTGGAAGCATTTCCATATCCAGACAAAGCAACCAACATTACCATGTGTCTTGATAGAGTTGATGGGATGGACCACTGCAGCTGATCACATTTGAATCAAGTGCTTTTGATCCCTATAACTTAGGATCCATCTCTTCTGGTAAGAGGCTTTGTTTGTTATACATCGTAAACATTGCACAAAAGTTTGGAGTTTTCAAGATCCCATATTAAGGCACCTATGGACATTTGTTTTTTCTGGAGTTCCAATTAACCTTTATAGTGGACACTAGGGATGAGCTTCGAGTTCGAGTCGAACTCATGTTTGACTCGAACATTGGCTGTTCGCAAGTTCGCGGAACAGCGAACAATTTGGAGTGTTCGCTGCAAATTTGAATGCCGCGGAACACCCTTTAAAAGTCTATGGGAGAAATCAAAAGTGCTAATTTTAAAGGCTTATATGCAAGTTATTGTCATAAAAAGTGTTCGGGGACCTAGGTCCTGCCCCGGGGGACATGGATCAATGCAAAAAAAAGTTTTAAACACGGCCGTTTTTTCAGGAGCAGTGATTTTGATAATGCTTAAAGTCAAACAATAAAAGTGTAATATCCCTTTAAATTTCGTAGCTGGGTGGTGTCTATAGTATGCCTGTAAAGGGGCGCATGTTTCCCGTGTTTAGAACAGTCTGACAGCAAAATGACATTTCGAGGGAAAAAGGCATTTAAAACTACTCGCGGCTATTGCATTGCCGGTCCGACAATACACATAGAAGTTCATTGATAAAAACGGCATGGGAATTCCCCACAGGGGAACCCCGAACCAAAATTTAAAAAGAAAATGACGTGGGGGTCTCCCTAAATTCCATACCAGACCCTTCAGGTCTGGTATGGATTTTAAGGGGAACCCCGCGCCAAAAAAAAAGAAAAACGTCGTGGGGTCCCCCCAATGATCCATACCAGACCCTTATCTGAGCACGCAACCTGTCAGGCCGCAGGAAAAGAGGGGGGATGAGAGAGCGGCCCCCTCTCCTGAACTGTACAAGGCCACATGCCCTCAACATTGGGAGGGTGCTTTGGGGTAGCCCCCCAAAACACCTTGTCCCCATGTTGATGAGGACAAGGGCCTCATCCCCACAACCCTGGCCGGTGGTTGTGGGGGTCTGCGAGCGGGGGGCTTATCGGAATCTAGAAGCCCCCTTTAACAAGGGGACCCCCAGATCCCGGCCCCCAACCTGTGTGAAATGGTAAGGGGTACAAAAGTACCCCTACCATTTCACTAAAAAACTGTCAAAAATGTTAAAAATGACAAGAGACCGTTTTTGACAATTCCTTTATTTAAATGCTTCTTCTTTCTTCTTTCTTCTATCTTCCTTCATCTTCTTCTTCTTCTGGTTCTTCTGGCTCTGGCCCGGAGAAGAAAATGAAGAAGAGAAGAAGAGAAGAAGAGAAGAAAAGAAGAAGATGAAGAAGATAAAGAGAAGAGCGGGAGCCTCCCCCCATGCCCTGGGTGCGGAGCGGCCCGAGGAGAAGAAGATAGAAGACGCCGCGGGGGAAATGCTGGACGAGAACGCCGGAGGAAGAACCAGAAGAGCCAGAAGAACCAGAAGAAGAAGAAGATGAAGGAAGATAGAAGAAAGAAGAAAGAAGAAGCATTTAAATAAAGGAATTGTCAAAAACTGTCTCTTGTCATTTTTAACATTTTTGACAGTTTTTTAGTGAAATGGTAGGGGTAAGTACCCCCTTACCATTTCACACAGGGGAGGGCCGGGATCTGGGAGTCCCCTTGTTAAAGGGGGCTTCCAGATTCCAATAAGCCCCCCGCCCGCAGACCCCCACAACCACCGGCCAGGGTTGTGGGGCTGAGGCCCTTGTCCTCATCAATATAGGGACAAGGTGTTTTTGTGGGGCTACCCCAAAGCACCCTCCCAATGTTGAGGGCATGTGGCCTGGTACGGTTCAGGAGGGGGGGCGCTCTCTCGTCCCCCCCTCTTTTCCTGCGGCCTGCCAGGTTGTGTGCTCGGATAAGGGCCTGGTATGGATTTTTGGGGGGACCCCATGCCATTTTTTTTTTTGGCGCGGGGTTCCCCTTAAAATCCGTACCAGACCTGAAGGGTCTGGTATGAAATTTAGGGGGACCCCACGTCATTTTTTTTATAATTCTGGTTCGGGGTTCCCCTGTGGGGGATTCCCATGCCATTTTTATCAATGAACTTCTATGTGTATTGTCGGACCGGCAATGCAATAGCCACGAGTAGTTTTAAATGGCTTTTTTCCTTTGAAATGTCATTTTGCTGTCAGACTGTTCTAAACACAGGAAACATGTGCCCCTTTACAGGCATACTATAGACACCGCCCAGCTATGAAATTTAAAGGGATATTACAGTTTTATTGTTTGACAGTAAGCATTATTAAAATCACTGCTCCTGAAAAAACGGCTGTTCTTAAAACTTTTTTTGCATTGATCCATGTCCCCTGGGGCAGGACCCAGGTCCCCAAACACTTTTTATGACAATAACTTGCATATAAGCCTTTAAAATGAGCACTTTTGATTCTTCATGTTCGTGTCCCATAGACTTTAACGGTGTTCGCGTGTTCGAACAAACTTTTTTCCTGTTCGCATGTTCTGGTGCGAATCGAACAGGGAGGTGTTCGGCTCATCCCTAGTGGACACTTACAAATTTTTATGTGGGTCATTCCCTTTTAATTTCGGTTATAATTTGTGATTGCGCGCTTAAAAAACAGTCACATGATTGAAAAAAAAATAGATTGTTATGGTAGATAACAACTTAGCAAATTGGTTCTTAATTAATACGCTATCGTTGTACAGACATTACCTAAAACTTTTATGCTAATATTTTGACTTGGAATAAGCATTCATTCGCTGGCAAATAACCCGATCTCATTATCAGTAATAGGAGGAAACACAAATTTTTGCTCTTTCGAGATAGATTTACCATCCAACAAATTTTCCTGTGCCTAATAGAAAATGATCTTTATGCCACTGACATTTGACTGTGGCTGCGTAGGGCTTTGTTACCATAGTAACATCAAAGTTGTCTTACAGTTTCAAACAGAGTATCAGCTTGTCAAAGACTGTAATATTATCAAAGCTTCAGAGAGTTGAAGCTGTGTTGTCCTAAAAAGGGAACTATCATATAACTATTTTCCGGTAAGTGACAGTGAAAATGATTTGATGCAAGAAATGCATGCAGTTCCGCATCATGTCGGAAGATTGACATTTACTCTACTCTTACTAAACCTTTCAATTATATCTATGTGTTATTAAGTTATTAGGCCGCACTATTACAATTTTTTTTTTTAATGAACAGGATGTGAAATAGAGTCACATGGGTTTTCTACTTTATGTAAATAATCAACTTTCACTACTTAATTTGAGGGTAAATGCCTTTTTACTGTACATTTCATTTTCATCCTTTCATTCCCTCCCCAGCTTTTTTATGCTTTCATGAATAGGCCTTCCTGACCCATGTGTTTGTTTGTTTTTGTGTGTATGTTTTTTACAATAATTTAATTTATATTCCATTTTGTTGTGACAGGTTCTATTTATTGAGACATCAGGGGTCTATAAGACCCCTGATGCCTCACCTGTCCTACATTAAAGATTACGGAGTGCAAATTTTAGGCTGGGTTCACACTTATGTGAATTGGATGTGTGTTTCCCCACATCCAATTCGCATGACAGGAGATTGTGACTGGCTCACAATGGAGCCGGTTCACACATCTCCAGGGCACCCGCGAAGTGCACAGCAAAAGGGTCCTGTACGTCTTTGGCTCAGTTTCAGGTCCGAATTCAGGCAAAAATTTGGACCTGATTTGCCTCTGAAATGGAGAACAGGGACGCACCAGAAACCCTGCTGTGAGCCACCCCACACAAAGTGTGAACCCAGCCTTACTCTGATAGCTTTTTCTCCAGCCACAGCAGCCGAGAAAAGTGAGATTTGAAAATTAGGATAACATGGCTGATAAAAAAAAGTTCTAAGTGTTATCCTTTGTGCATTTAGCCTTGCACCAGTTTATGTATGATTCATGTTATTATAATGCATGCAAAGTTCATTAGAACAGTGGTCCCCAACCTTTTTGGAACCGGCGTTGTGGAATAAAATCGTGGCAACGCCTGGGGGGAGGGGTTTTGCTTTTTTTGGGGGCAGTTTGTCAAGGAAATGGTGGGTGTTAGCGCCATGGCTGATATGGTGTCAGGATGATTGAAGCACATTATTTCTGTCATTACATTGTAATATAAAATTAAATAGTTTAACTCGCCATAATGCGGAATCTGCCACCAGATGCAGAGTGTCACTTGCCATGTTGCTTTCCACCAGATGTGGTTTGTCACTTGCCACGTCACCTGCCACCAGATGTGGATTGTCACTTGCCACGTCGCCTGCCACCAGATGTGCATTATTGCTTGCCACGTCGCTTGCCACCAATATGTGGATTGTGGCTTGCCAGGTCACCTGCCACCAGATGCAGTTTGTCACTTGCCATGTCACCTGCCACTAGATGTGGATTGTCGCTTGCCACATCTCCTGCCACTAGATGTGGTTTGCCACCTGCCACCAGATGTGGTTTGCCACCTGCCAGGACTGTGTATATCATAAGGCTGGTTGTGTTGTCTACCAGGACTGTGTATATATTTGGTTTGGATGGGTAAATGATGGGGGTTGCTTTTCAAAGTGATTTCTCAGCAAAATAAAGCACAGAGACATGGATGGATGGGGGAGTTTGCATTTAATATTAAAATAAATATATATTAAATAGCATTTTTAAAATTTACTATGAAAATATGAATGTGTACATCTTCATTATATCATTTTCTATTGTGTTTTCATAAGTAATAATGTTTTTATATATGTGTATGTTTCAGTACATAAACATCAAATCATTCCTATTCCTGCAAGTCAACAGTAAAAATTTAACAAACTGTATACGCAAAGCATTTTCAAAAACCTATAGATATTACAGTGTATTTTATTTTTCTAGCCTAAAGGTGAAAAAAGCTTTTACTACATAAAGGATTATAGTTGCTTCAGTACCCTTTCCAAACATAAAAAGCCCACTCCCTCACACACCTTAGTGTTTTATTAGTACATCCACTGTAAAGAAAAAGAGTGAATTGTCTTTCAGGGAATGCAAGATATTATGAGGTCTTAAGCTGCTCTTTTATCTTAGCACAGTAGTTTCTCAAATCTGTCCTGACCTACATTTGTTGACATCCTGCCGTAGGACTAGGCTTGGTCAGTTTCTCAGTATAAAAATAAAACAAGGAGATAGATAGATAGATAGATAGATAGATAGATAGATAGATAGATAGATAGATAGATAGATAGATAGATAGATAGATAGATAGATAGATAGATAGATAGATAGATAGATAGATAGATAGATAGATAGATAGATGAAGGGGGGGGGGCTCAAATGCGGAACTTAAAATTACCAAAGGCCTTCACGTTTTATTCAATATAAATGGTTCTTTCCAAGCCTCCTATCAATTAAAAAAATTGGTAACAAATCAGTACTGGATTTTGCTAAATAATCAACCACCTTAATTATACAGCTGAAAACAACCAAGATTAAAAAGCAAAAAAGTATTATTAGAGGCAAGATATGTTTTTCATAAGATACAAATCCAATGTTATCCCCCACAGTCAACCCGCAAATATGAGACTTGATTGTTGACTCAACAACTTAACGTATTTTGAAAATGTTTTAAAGATTATCTGCCTCTGGGATGGGATACCATTATGGAATACAGATAATAATTTACCATCTACTAAATTACAATCTTTACTATAAAATCCAACAATAACATTATATTGAAAAGACTTACATAGTCAAACTGTATTATTTCTGTATGGAGAAAGGGATGTCCAATCTGTGTAGGATAAAAACTCTCAAATCATCAGGACCACCATTGAGATATGCAGAGACCACCATTTGCATGTGTCCTCAACTGCTGAAACATACATAATAAGGTCATGATACCCCAAGATCTACTCTCAAAGTAAGATTCTATTGTATATACAACTATCTTTTTGAAGACAAATTAGAGACTACCATTCTTGTCTTACAGCCTGCCTCCAAGATTCATTTGCCCTTTTATGAAGGGAAGAAAGTTAATAAGAATCAGACTTGGAAATATTGTTTATAAAAAATAGGGATTCGTGGAGAATAAAGCTTAGCATAATATTTACAAATGACCATAACATAGCTCTGCTACAGCCTTTCCCATGTAGATTGGTCCTCACTGTGGCAGGTCAGTTGTGAGATCCTAGTTTCAAACACCCCATGGGCCTCTTATATGGGCAATTTAATCATGTTGATTGGTATCAGGCTATTCTCTTCCTTCCCCAAGTGATTATCCAGGTAAGAGGAGGGGATGCAGATCACCATTTCCCAAACCATCAAGGATGAGGAAAATGGCATCGGCTCGGTGATCTCCGACGTTCCCATCACCGGGCATGTGCAAATGTCAATGGTGGGTGCATCACGGTCGGCCCAGGGATACATCATTTTTGGGTTCCCGAATATGTAATTTCTGGGTCCCGGAATACGTCATCTTTGGAGACCAGACGGGCGCCATGTTGGAGATAGGCACCAACACAGAATTTAGGCCCCCTTTCTTCTTTGGGTGAAAGAAGGCCAACTTCCTGCAAAGCATAAGACGCTTCCAGCAAGAGAGCCATCTCTACAAGGCAGAGAGCTACCATCACACCACCCAGTTAGAGTGTGGTAAAAAAGCCCCCAGTGGGATCAAACCCCAGGGTGTCTTTCTGTGTCTGGCTGGGCCATGGACCTGGCTGGGAAATCCCACGGCTACTAGGACATCCAAGACTCCAAGAAAAATAAATTACATACAAGTCCATAAACATTTATCATATTTACAAAATGCTTTGAAACAATGTATGGGCAGTGGGCACACTCCCCACATGGGAAAGTGCGAACATGTTTACATGAATCTCTTCTTTGATCTCCCTTGTACTCACTTTTTTGATCTTTTAGGGAACCTGCTTTCTTAAAGATGATTGAGGGGTTTTCACCCACTAGACCCCTTTTAGTCTCATCTGACCACCTTAAACACACCTTTCTGAGATTCTGAGACCACATGGAAAAATGTGTTATGGTCAGATGAGACTGAAATTGAATTATTTGGCCTCAACACCAAACCATATGTCTGTCAGAAATCCAATATAGCTCACCATCCAAATATCACCATTCCAACAATAAAGCATGGAGGTGGTAATATCCTGTTATGGGGGTGTTTCTCTGCAGCAGAGACTGGAGCACTTGTCAGGATAGAAGGAAAAATGGATGGGGCAAAATACAGTCAAATTCTTGAGGAAAATCTGCTGCCCTCTTCCAGAAAGTTGTCAATGGGAAGAAGCTTTACCTTCCAACATGACATTGACCCAAAGCACACAGCAAAAATTATCACACAGTGGTTGAAGGGGGAAAAAGGTGAATGTTCTTGCATGGCTTAGTCAGAGCCCAGACTTAATCCACCACTGAAAATCGGTGGAATGACTTTAAGCCTGCAGTCCACAAATGGTCACCATCAAATTTAACTGAACTTTAGCAGCTCTGCAAAGAAAAGTGGGCAAATATTGCAAAGTCTAGATGTGCAAAGTTAGTAGAGACACATCCCAACAGACTAAAGGCTGTAATTAAAGCAAAATGCGATCCTACAATATACTGATATAAGGGGGGTAAGCCTTTTTCCAACACACTGATTCTGTATTTGTTTTTGTTTTTTTTTCTGACATGTTGGTGTTATATCCTTCACTTGAATGTTATAAGTTGCACTAGTAAAAACAGATGTCTTCATTTCAGGCTGCAAAGCATGGGGTGATTTTTTTCTATACCCATTGTATATGTATCCAAGTTCATCGCATATTACTGTTGTGTACCTGTCCTTTGCTAAGTCTGATGATTAAACTTTGGATGCTGTTATAACTGCTATGTTTGTGCTATGTATTACGTCACTTCTTTTTGACAATTGTCTGCTCTGAAACCCTTAAATTTTCAATAAACGTATCTCTGGTTTAAATCAAAAAACATATCAGATGACAAATAGTACTGGTCCTAAACTATGGGTCAAATGTATAAAAAAACTGTCTCAATATTGTATGTAAGTGTCAAAGTTACCTTGTTGCCGTTTGTTGGGCGAATGTGACAAACCTAACATTAGATCCTAAGAGAATAATACAGTGGGGACAGAAAGTATTCAGACCCCCTTACATTTTTCACTCTTTGTTATATTGCAGCCATTTGCTAAAATCATTTACGTTCATTTTTTTCCTCATTAGTGTACACACAGCACCCCATATTGACAGAAAAACACAGAATTGTTGACATTTTTGCAGATTTATTAAAAAAAAAAAACTGAAATATCACATGGTCCTAAGTATTCAGACCCTTTGCTCAGTATTTAGTAGAAGCACCCTTTTGATCTAATACAGCCACGAGTCTTTTTGGGAAAGATGCAACAAGTTTTTCACACCTGGATTTCGGGATCATCTGTCATTCCTCCTTGCAGATCCTCTCCAGTTCTATCAGGTTGGATGGTAAACATTGGTGGACAGCCATTTTTAGGTCTCTCCAGAGATGCTCAATTGGGTCTAAAAAAGGGCTCTGGCTGGGCCATTCAAGAACAGTCACAGAGTTGTTGTGAAGCCACTCCTTCATTATTTTATCTGTGTGCTTAGGGTCATTGTCTTGTTGGAAGATAAACCTTCGGCCCAGTCTGAGGTCCTGAGCACTCTGGAGAAGGTTTTCGTCCAGGATATCCCTGTACTTGGCCGCATTCATCTTTTCCTCGATTGCAACCAGTCATCCTGTCCCTGCAGCTGAAAAACACCCCCACAGCATAATGCTGCCACCACCATGCTTCACTGTTGGGACTGTATCGGACAGGAGATGAGCAGTGCCTGTTTTTCTCCACACATACCGCTTAGAATTAAGGCCAAAAAGTTCTATCTTGGTCTCATCAGACCAGAGAATCTTATTTCTCACCATCTTGGAGTCCTTCAGGTGTTTTTTTCCATGTGGGCTTTCATGTGTCTTGCACTGAGGAAAGGCTTCCGTCGGGCCATTCTTCCATAAAGCCCCTTCTGGTGGAGGGCTGCAGTGATGGTTGAATTTCTACAACTTTCTCCCATCTCCCAACTGCATTTCTGGAGCTCAGCCACAGTGATCTTTGGGCTCTTCTTTACCTCTCTCACCAAGGCTCTTCTCCCCCGATAGCTCAGTTTGGCCAGATGGCCAGCTCTAGGAAGGGTTCTGGTCATCCCAAACGTCTTCCATTTAAGGATTATGGAGGCCACTGTGCTCTTAGTAGGGATGAGCCGAACACCCCCCGGTTCGGTTCGCACCAGAACCCGCGAACGGACCGAAAGTTCGCACGAACGTTAGAACCCCATTGACGTCTATGGGACTCGAACGTTCAAAATAAAAAGTGCTCATTTTAAAGGCTAATTTGCATGGTATTGTCCTAAAAAGGGTTTGGGGACCCGGGTCCTACCCCAGGGGACATGTATCAATGCAAAAAAAACTTTTAAAAACGGCCGTTTTTTCGGGAGCAGTGATTTTAATGATGCTTAAAGTAAAAAAAAAAAAAGTGAAATATTCCTTTAAATATCGTACCTGGGGGGTGTCTATAGTATGCCTGTAAAGTGACGCGTGTTTCCCATGTTTAGAACAGTCCCTGCACCAAATGTCATTTTTAAAGGAAAAAATCTCATTTAAAACTGCTTGCGGGTTTAATGTCATGTCGGGTCATGGCAATATGGATGAAAATCAGTGAGACAAACGGCATGGGTACCCCCCAGTCCATTACCAGGCCCTTTGGGTCTTGTATGGATATTAAGGGGAACCCTGCACCCAAATTAAAATAAGGAAAGGTGTGGGGCCACCAGGCCCTATATACTCTGAACAGCAGTATACAGGCGGTGCAAACAAGACAGGGACTGTAGGTTTGTTGTTAAGTAGAATCTCTTTGTAATTTTGAACATTTTTAACGTGTTTAGCTCCAGCCAAAAAATCTTTTCTAAGCTTTTTGGAAAACATAGGGAAGGGTTATCACCCCTGTGACATTTGTTTTGCTGTCTTTCCTCCTCTTCAGAAGATTTCACCTCACTTTTTTGTCCCAATGAAAAATGTTTTTTGAAAATTTGGGTTTTTTTGTGGAACAAGGATTGGAAAGCATCAGTGGAAAGGAGAAATTGTTTTCCCATATTAACTCTTACAGGAGAGAATTTCCCTTCCTAGGGGTAGATTTCATCTCACTTCCTGTTGTCTCCTTCCGTTTGCAAGTAGGAGTCGTTTGTAAGTTAGATGTTTGAAAGTAGGGTCCTGCCCTATATACTCAGCAGAAATTTGGGCCTTAGGTGTTGCTGTGGCCACAACACTGTAAGCCCTCACAGGGCCCTGCTGTGAAATATTAGATCAAGAATTGTAATTACATGCCCCTGTTGAACAGGAGCTGAAAAATTAGGCCTTAGGCACTGGTGCTGGTGCCACAACACTGCAACCCCTCACAGACACTCTAGTTGGAACGCAGGAACGAGCCCTGCTGCAAAGTATTGCTTCAAAAATTGTAATTACACGCCCCTGTTAGACAGGGGCAGAAAAATTGGGCCTTAGGCACTGGTGCTGGTGCCACAACACTGCAACCCCTCACAGACACTCTAGTTGGAACGCAGGAACGAGCCCTGCTGCAAAGTATTGCATCAAAAATTGTACTTACACGCCCCTGTTAGACAGGGGCAGAAAAATTGGGCCTTAGGCACTGGTGCTGGTGCCACAACACTGCAACCCCTCACAGACACTCTAGTTGGAATGCAGGAACGAGCCCTGCTGCAAAGTATTACATCAAAAATTGTAATTACACGCCCCTGTTAAACAGGGGCTGAAAAATTGTGCCTTAGGCACTGGTGGTGGCGCCCAGAACCAAAAATGTTCTTACAAGCTATCAGCGTGATGATTGAGGAGGAAGAGGATAATTACTCAGGGATAGTCACTCAGCATCAGCATAGGCAGTCTTTGAAGGGATCTGAGATTTCAAAAAAAATTATTCGGTTACATCAGCATCAGGTGCTTGGTAGCTGGTGGTGATCCAAGACTGATTCATTTTTATGAAGGTCAGCCGATCGACCGAGTCGGTGGACAGACGCACCCTGTGATCGGTTACCACGCCTCCAGCAGCACTGAATGTGCGTTCCGAAAGAACGCTGGATGCAGGACAGGCCAGTAGCTCAATTGCATACTGTGCAAGCTCTGGCCAGTGATCCATCCTCAAGACCCAGTAACCCAGAGGATTTTCGGTGGGAAAGGTGTCCAAGTCTGATCTTGCCCCTAGGTATTCCTGCACCATGTAAAACAGACGCTGGCGATGGTTGCTGGAACCGATCATACCTTGGGGCTGCGGACCAAAAAATTGTCTGAACGCATCGGTCAGACGGCCACCTTCTCCACCGCTCCTTCTTTGACTGACCGAAGCCTCAGCAACACGTTGTCCAGAAACAGGAGTTTGTAACCTCCCAGTCTCTGGGAACGCGTTGCACAGACCTTTCTGCAAGGCCTCCCGAAGATGTTTCATCCTCTGCTCCCTCTGCGATGGCAAGATAAGGTCCGCAACCTTACCCTTGTAACGTGGATCAAGGAGGGTTGCCAGCCAGTATTGGTCCTTCTCCTTGATACCACGAATACGAGGATCCTTACGCAGGCTTTGCAGGATCAGGGAGGCCATGCAGCGTAGGTTTGCTGAGGCAGTCCGGAGTCCTCTGGGTCACTAAGGACAACAACGTCCGCAGCCACCTCCTCCCAGCCACGTACAAGTCCATGTGTTCCTTGGGACTGATCCCTTAAAGACTGCTGCTGATGCTGAGTGCCAGGCTCCACCTCCATACTGACACAATCTTCCTCCTCCTCCTCGTCCTCTTCCTGTGTGATCGGCGGGCACGCAGGAACACTGTCTGGATAAAGGGGGCCTTGAGAGCTAAGGAAGTCCTCCTCTTCCTGCCTCTGTTCTGCCTCAAGTGCCCTGTCCATTATTCCACGCAGCGTGTGCTCCAACAGGTCGACAAGGGGGACAGTGTCACTGATGCATGCACTGTCAGTGCTCACCATCCTCGTGGCCTCCTCGAATGGTGACAGGACAGTGCATGCATCCCTGATCATGGCCCACTGGCGTGGGGAAAAAAAACCAAGCTCCCCTGACCCTGTCCTGGTGCCATAGTTGCACAGGTACTCATTGATGGCCCTCTGCTGCGTGTGCAGCCGCTGCAGCATGGCCAACGTTGAGTTCCACCTGGTGGGCATGTCACAGATTAGGCGGTTCTTGGGCAGGTTAAACTCCTTTTGGAGGTCCGTCAGCCGAGCACTGGCATTATATGACCGGCGGAAATGCACACAGACTTTCCTGGCCTGCCTCAGGACATCCTGTAAGCCCGGGTACCTGCCCAAGAACCGCTGCACCACCAAGTTAAGGACGTGAGCCAAACAGGGCACATGGGTCATTTGTCCCTGTCGGAGGGCAGAGAGGAGGTTGGTGCCATTGTCGCAAACCACCATTCCTGCCTTAAGTTGGCGTGGCGACAACCACCTCTGAACCTGCCCCTGCAGAGCTGACAGAACCTCTGCCCCAGTGTGGCTCCTGTCCCCCAAGCACACCAGCTCAAGCACCGCATGGCATCTTTTGGCCTGCGTACTTGCGTAGCCCCTTGAACGCCTACGGAGCACCGCTGGTTCCGAGGAAGAGGCTATGGAGGAAGAAGAAGAGGAGGGGGTGGAGGAGAGAGGTGTGTCACAATCAGCATTTTGGAGGCGCGGTGGTGGAACAACCTCCAACACTACTGCACCTTGTCCTGCATCCTTCCCAGCTGCCAGCAGAGTCACCCAATGCGCTGTGAAACTTAGGTAACGTCCCTGTCCATGCCTGCTGGACCATGAGTCAGCGGTAATATGCACCTTACCGCTGACCGCCCTGTCCAGCGAGGCATGGACATTGCCTTCCACATGCCGGTAGAGAGCCGGAATCGCCTTCCGTGAGAAAAAGTGGCGTTTGGGTACCTGCCACTGAGGAACCGCACATTCCACAAACTCACGGAAGGGGGCAGAGTCTACCAACTGAAAAGTCAGCAGTTGAAGTGCTAGCAATTTTGCCAAGCTAGCATTCAACCGCTGGGCATGTGGATGGCTGGGAGCAAACTTCTTTCGGCGGTGCAGCAGCTGGGGCAGGGAAATTTGCCTGGTACAATCTGACATCGGTGTACCAAAAGCAGATTGCCCACAAGTACTTGGCTGTGACACACCTAATTCTACACCTTCATTCCTCTCACTGCAGGTCTCAGAGAGGACTGAAGGTCTAGTGGGGTTGGAAATCTCAGCTGATGAGGAGCAAGGAGAGATCCTCTTTGTTCTTTGGTGTGGGTCTTTTAGATACGCTTGCCAACGAACTGCATGGCAGGTCAACATATGTCTGGTCAAGCATGTGGTACCCAAGCGGGAGATGTTTTGGCCACGCGAGATACGCTTGAGACATATGTTGCAAATAGCAGCGGTGCGATCTGATGCACTCGTCTCAAAAAAGGCCCACACCAAAGAACTTTTTGAATAACGTGCAGAGACTGCAGCGCCCTGCACATGTGGAGCTTTGGGGTGTGATGCAGTCAATGTGCTGCCCTTAGGCTGGCCCCTGGAGGGCATCCTTCCTCGTTGGTGATGTGCCGCCTCCTCCTCCTCCTCCTCCTCCTCCTCCTCCTCCTCCTCTCTCCTATCAGGCACCCACGTTGAGTCAGTGACCTCATCATCCCCTCCCTCCTCATCACTGGAGCAAACCTGGCAGTATGCTGCAGCAGGGGGAGCATGACTGCCAGATTGCTGTCCTTCTTGGGCACCCCCTCTGTCCGTGCTCATGTTACTGCCTTCATCGAGCTCAGTATCATCATCAGAGCCTTCCAAACGCTGGGCATCCTCCTGGAGCATGTACCCAACACTGTGGTCAAACAGTTCGAGGGAATCCTCAGGAGGACATGGTGGAGCTAGGGAAGGAGTCACTGATGACATTGAGCTGAGGGAAGAGGCCGCTGATTTGCCAGACAAAGCACCCTGGGCATAGGTGAGAGAGGATGAGGAGGATGAGGACGGCTTGGTCATCCACTCGACCAAGTCTTCCGCATGTTGCGGCTCAACACGGCCAGCTGCCGAAAAAAAGGCCAAGCGTGTCCCATGGCCACGTGCTGATGAGGATGCACCGTCTCCACGACCAGCACTAGACACAGAGCCTGCTTGCCCTCTCTTATTGGCTTGTGACTGTCTGCCTCTCCTTCTTGGCCTTCCAGACATACTAATGGCCTGTAGCTGCACTAAGCTGGGATAGAACACCTGTAATTTTCTTCAGGTAGCTTTATATACTGTAACCAGACAAGCCTGCCTGTCAGTAGGAAGATAACAGGAACGGATCTAGCTGAACACTGTGAGCAGGACGCACTGTACTAAATGTAAATAGTCTAGCTGCCTGACCGTGGTACTAATAGGATCAAATAGAACACCTGTAATTTTCTTCAGGTAGCTTTATATACTGTAACCACACAAGCCTGCCTGTCAGTAGGAAGATAACAGGAACGGATCTAGCTGAACACTGTGAGCAGGACGCACTGTACTAAATGTAAATAGTCTAGCTGCCTGACCGTGGTACTAATAGGATCAAATAGAACACCTGTAATTTTCTTCAGGTAGCTTTATATACTGTAACCAGACAAGCCTGCCTGTCAGTAGGAAGATAACAGGAACGGATCTAGCTGAACACTGTGAGCAGGACGCACTGTACTAAATGTAAATAGTCTAGCTGCCTGACCGTGGTACTAATAGGATCAAATAGAACACCTGTAATTTTCTTCAGGTAGCTTTATATACTGTAACCAGACAAGCCTGCCTGTCAGTAGGAAGATAACAGGAACGGATCTAGCTGAACACTGTGAGCAGGACGCACTGTACTAAATGTAAATAGTCTAGCTGTCTGACCGTGGTACTAATAGGATCAAATAGAACACCTGTAATTTTCTTCAGGTAGCTTTATATACTGTAACCAGACAAGCCTGTCTGTCAGTAGGAAGATAACAGGAATGGATCTAGCTGAACACTGTGAGCAGGACGCACTGCACTAAATGTAAATAGTCTAGAAGATAACAGGAACGGATCTAGCTGAACACTGTGAGCAGGACGCACTGCACTAAATGTAAATAGCAGGAACGGATCTAGCTGAACACTGTGAGCAGGACGCACTGCACTAAATGTAAATAGCAGGAACGGATCTAGCTGAACACTGTGAGCAGGACGCACTGCACTAAATGTAAATAGCAGGAACGGATCTAGCTGAACACTGTGAGCAGGACGCACTGCACTAAATGTAAATAACAGGAACTGATCTAGCTGAACACTGTGAGCAGGACGCACTGCACTAAATGTAAATAGTCTAGAAGATAACAGGAACGGATCTAGCTGAACACTGTGAGCAGGACGCACTGTACTAAATGTAAATAGTCTAGCTGCCTGACCGTGGTACTAATAGGATCAAATAGAACACCTGTAATTTTCTTCAGGTAGCTTTATATACTGTAACCACACAAGCCTGCCTGTCAGTAGGAAGATAACAGGAACGGATCTAGCTGAACACTGTGAGCAGGACGCACTGTACTAAATGTAAATAGTCTAGCTGCCTGACCGTGGTACTAATAGGATCAAATAGAACACCTGTAATTTTCTTCAGGTAGCTTTATATACTGTAACCAGACAAGCCTGCCTGTCAGTAGGAAGATAACAGGAACGGATCTAGCTGAACACTGTGAGCAGGACGCACTGTACTAAATGTAAATAGTCTAGCTGCCTGACCGTGGTACTAATAGGATCAAATAGAACACCTGTAATTTTCTTCAGGTAGCTTTATATACTGTAACCAGACAAGCCTGCCTGTCAGTAGGAAGATAACAGGAACGGATCTAGCTGAACACTGTGAGCAGGACGCACTGTACTAAATGTAAATAGTCTAGCTGTCTGACCGTGGTACTAATAGGATCAAATAGAACACCTGTAATTTTCTTCAGGTAGCTTTATATACTGTAACCAGACAAGCCTGTCTGTCAGTAGGAAGATAACAGGAATGGATCTAGCTGAACACTGTGAGCAGGACGCACTGCACTAAATGTAAATAGTCTAGAAGATAACAGGAACGGATCTAGCTGAACACTGTGAGCAGGACGCACTGCACTAAATGTAAATAGCAGGAACGGATCTAGCTGAACACTGTGAGCAGGACGCACTGCACTAAATGTAAATAGCAGGAACGGATCTAGCTGAACACTGTGAGCAGGACGCACTGCACTAAATGTAAATAGCAGGAACGGATCTAGCTGAACACTGTGAGCAGGACGCACTGCACTAAATGTAAATAACAGGAACTGATCTAGCTGAACACTGTGAGCAGGACGCACTGCACTAAATGTAAATAGTCTAGAAGATAACAGGAACGGATCTAGCTGAACACTGTGAGCAGGACGCACTGCACTAAATGTAAATAGCAGGAACGGATCTAGCTGAACACTGTGAGCAGGACGCACTGCACTAAATGTAAATAGCAGGAACGGATCTAGCTGAACACTGTGAGCAGGACGCACTGCACTAAATGTAAATAGCAGGAATGGATCTAGCTGAACACTGTGAGCAGGACGCACTGCACTAAATGTAAATGGCAGGAACGGATCTAGCTGAACACTGTGAGCAGGACGCACTGCACTAAATGTAAATAGCAGGAACGGATCTAGCTGAACACTGTGAGCAGGACGCACTGCACTAAATGTAAATAGCAGGAACGGATCTAGCTGAACACTGTGAGCAGGACGCACTGCACTAAATGTAAATAGCAGGAACGGATCTAGCTGAACACTGTGAGCAGGACGCACTGCACTAAATGTAAATAACAGGAACGGATCTAGCTGAACACTGTGAGCAGGACGCACTGCACTAAATGTAAATAGTCTAGATAGAAGATAACAGGAACGGATCTAGCTAAACTGAATACAGTGTATATATATATATGCAACACCTGGGATGCATATATATATACACAATACACTGTAAGTGCAGCTAACTGACTGACTGTTCTGCCTAATCTATCTAACTCAAATCAAATGACACTGTCTCTCTCTCTCTCTATCTCTCAGCACACCGGAACACACACTACACAGGGCCGCCGTGCAGGCGGCCTTATATAGTGTGGGGCGTGTACTAAATCCCCTGAGCCATAATTGGCCAAAGCCACCCTGGCTTTGGCCAGTTACAGCTCTCTCTACTGACGGCGCTGTGATTGGCCAAGCATGCGGGTCATAGTGCATGCTTGGCCAATCATCAGCCAGCAATGCACTGCGATGCCGCAGTGAATTATGGGCCGTGACGCGCCACACGAATTTGGCGCGAACGGCCCATATCGTTCGCAATTCGACGGACGGTCGAACAGCCGATGTTCGAGTCGAACATGGGTTCGACTCGAACACGAAGCTCATCCCTAGCTCTTAGGAACCTTAAGTGCAGCAGAAAGTTTTTTGTAACCTTGGCCAGATCTGTGCCTAGCCACAATTCTGTCTCTGAGCTCATCAGGCAGTTCCTTTGACCTCATGATTCTCATTTGCTCTGACATGCACTGTGAGCAGTAAGGTCTTATATAGACAGGTGTGTGGCTTTCCTAATCAAGTCCAATCAGTATAATCAAACACAGCTGGACTCAAATGAAGGTGTAGAACCATCTCAAGGATGATCAGAAGAAATGGACAGCACCTGAGTTAAATATATGAGTGTCACAGCAAAGGGTCTGAATACTTAGGACCATGTGATATTTCAGTTTTTCTTTTTTAATAAATCTAAAAAACTGCCAACAATTCTGTGTTTTTCTGGCAATATGGGGTGCTGTGTGTACATTAATGAGGAAAAAAATTAAATTAAATAATTTTAGCAAATGGCTGCAATATAAAAAAGAGTGAAAAATTTAAGGGGGTCTGAATACTTTCCATCCCCACTGTACACTATATTGTCAAAAGTACTGGAATGCCTGCCTTTGCACGCAAATTAACTTTAATGGTATCCCAGTCTTAGTCCATACGGTTCAATATTGAGTTGGCCCACCCTTTTCAGCTATAACAGCCTAAACTCTTCTCTCACAGTCTCAGCTCTAATTCATCTCAAAGGACAGTCAAGTTCCTCCACCCCAAACTCACTCCTCCAGGTCTTTATGGACCTTGTTGTGTGCACGGGTGTGTAGTCATGTTGGAACAGAAAGAGGCCATCCCAAAATAGTTCCCACAAAATTGGGAGCATAAAATTATTCAAAATGTATTGGTATGCTGAAGCCTTAAGAGTTCCCTTTACTGGAACTAAGGAAAAACCCCTGAAAAACAACCCCATACCATAATCCCCCCTCCACCAAATGATTTGGACCAGTGCACAAAGTAAGGTCTATAAAGACATGGATGAGTGAGTCTGGGGTGGAGGAATATGACTGGCATGCACAGAGTGCTGACCTCAACCCAATAGAACACCTTTGGGATGAATTAGAGTGGAGACTGCAAGCCAAGCCTTCTCGTCCAACATCAGTGCCTGACCTCACAAATGCGCTTCTGGAAGAATGGTCAAACATTCCCATAGACACACTCCTAAACCTTGTTGATAGCCTTCCCAGAAGAAACAATTAATAAATGATGTCACCGTGACGTGGTTATCATGGACATAAAAAAGTGATACACTATGCCTCATTCCTAAATAGTACAGAACAAAATAGAGACCACAGAAAGTGGGACTTTTTAGGCACCGTATCGAACACACAAAATTGTATATATATATATATATATATATATATATATATATATATATATATATATATATATATATATATATATATATATATATATATTGTCTGTTATTAGAAAATGGATTAAAAACAAATTAAAACCATTAAGTAGTATTAACCCAAACGAGTGTGTGAGCATACACACCCCCTGTATACAGATAGGGAGACTCCAAAGTATTGACACTGGCACATATATGATGAAACAAACACGGTCACCACAGATATATAATATAACCGGGGGCTATCTCTGTAGAGGGGTGCTCGCCTCACACTAGGTGGACAGTGCTGTGCTCAACATGTTTCACATTGACAATTAAGGCTTCTTCGGTAGCGTAAAGGGTTAATTACAGTGTTAAACCTTGTTCAAGAAAAAACATAAACAGAGTTCAAAACATGACATTTTCAACAAATGTATTAACATACTAAATACTCAGAAATAAACCTAAAGTATTAACAAGCAAAATGTGTGGACCACAAAAGAGCGAGAAACAGAGCCACTCGCAGGCTTGACACCCCATATGATTAAAAGTAGAAATAGGGATACACCTATGTAAGTGGCATTTACGGTATAGTGTACTACACAAACACAAACAACCCTGTCTCTCAGAGTATATGCATAAAAATTAGAACTACGTAGTAGAATCGATGGACATGTGTAACACTTACAACAAAGAGTTATTATACATGGATATCCAGTAGCAATGAGCCTGAAGTTTGAGTCGAACATCGGGTGTTCATCCGTTTGCCTAATTTAGAACATTATGGGGCATTTGCGGGAAATTTGAGCACCCGCGGAACGCTCCATAATGAACTGCGTGACTGTCAATGACCGAGATCGCAGTACATTGACGACTGCTGATTGGCCAAAGCATGCACCTGACCTGCATGCTTTGGTCAATCACAGCGTGCTCTGTTGTGAGAGCCAAGATTGGCCAAAGGCAAGGTGCCTTTGGCCAATCATGGCTCAGGGGGCTGAGTCCACACCCCACACTATGTAAGGCTGCTTACATAGCGGTCGTATATAGTGTTACGAATGAGAGCAGCAAAATTACATTTGTAAAGGAAAAAATGTAATGCAAAACTGCTCGCGGCTGTAATATATTAGAAGAAAAGGATTCCTACGAGCCACACAGAATCCAATGCTAAATATAAGCACTACTCAGCGGCATGCACAAATCACGTCCCGTATTGCGTGCAGATACAAAGTAATAAATAAAGTGATGCGCTAGAGTGTGCTGGGTGTGCCCATATGATGACACGACCAACAGTGTATCAAAATATATATATGTGAAAGCATATTCAACACTAATAAATACATTAAATATAATTACAAATTTATAAGTGATGCACTAAATGTGCTAGGTGTACCCATGCGGTGACACAAAATTTGTGTATCAAATAGATATGAAAACACATTCAACATTAATTGGTAAAAAAAATCACAAAATTAATAATATTAATAAATAAATAAATATATATATATACATATATATATATATATAGTGCATAAACAGATACGGTAAACATAAACCACAATTACTTAAACATGCATCACATGTGGAAACAAATTCCAAATAGTGCCATGCGCCAAACAAACTGTAAAGTGCTAAGTGCCACACAATTCATGTATACAATATATTAAAAGGAACTATATGCATATAAATTTTAGGCGTATGAATAGTCCTGCACATGAATAATAATGCTTGTACAAGATCTTCAATGGTGATGTATTCAAGACGTGCTCAAATCTCCACGTGCTACAGATCATGCGATGGTGCAATACAGGTGACCCCCCCAAGGTAATGCGCTCACCTCAGAGACTGTGACTAAGTCGCTAGACAAAGTCAGGAAATGCTTTTAAGCCACCCCGGGCTTTGTGCAGATTCCAGGATCCCAGACTCCAGCATGGGAACTGGTATGGTGTAGTATAGAGATTCCAAAGCAGCCCCTTGTTCTTCTGACCTGTAATAATATACGGTAATATAGAAATGTCTTAGCAGCTCCTTGTTCTTCTGACCTGCTTGTAAATTAGAATTTACACTAGAATTTACAAGCAGGTCTGAAGATCCTGGCACCATACATAAAAATCATTGAAAAAAATGGCGTGAATTCCTCCCCAGTCCATTACCAGGCCCTTTGGGTCTGGTATGGATATTAAGGGGAACCTCGTGCCAAAATGTAAAAAAAAATGGCATGGGGGTCTCCTTAAAATCCATACCAAGCCCTTCAGATCTGGTATGTACATTAAGGGGAACCCCTGTGCCAAAATCTTTTAAAAATGGCGTGGGGGTCCCCCCCAAAATCCATACCAGACCATTATCTGAGCACACAACCTGGCAGACCTCAGGAAAAGGGGGGACAAGAGATCCCCCCAACATTATGCTGTGCCGCACCATGTGCCCCCCCAAGTTAAAAAAAATTTAATTTTTTTTTTACAAAAAGGCAATGTATTTTTGTTTGCATTCGTAACGGATGCGCTGCATCTTACTCAGGCTGCTGCTGGTGTAACACAGTCTTTATTGAGAGGGAGAGCGTCCCCAGTCAGCTTCTGCGGGTGATTCCTCCCCCCTCCCTCTGCTCGCTGAGACTGCATAATGCGAGCACTCACACAACCACGGCTGCCCGATCTGCTCCTTCTCCTGCATCCTCATTGGCAGGGAGAAGAGCGAGTTGCAGGAAGGACTCCACCAGGACTCTCAGTTACTGAAAAAACAGACTGATTTCTCCCTTCCTTAGGATAGGAGAACCAGCCTGTAAATTCCAAGAGATGCCAGACCAGCGCTGTCAATAGCAGGGGCAGGATAGCAAGAGGAGGCTGGGGAACCCCACAGTGACAGAATACCAGGGCCCGGTGGCAAGACAACCTTTGCAACCCTGATAGTTCTCCCACTGCTTTGGACCCTTATATTTTCTTGGTATGCTGGTGGTGACATATATCTCTTGTTTTCTGCCACCCTGGGGGGCCCCAATACAGTAGGAAGGGAGCTCACTGCAGAACATGTGAAAGGCCCCCCCGTTGTGGGGTCATAGTAAAGGGCCCCAGGATATATATATATATATATATATATATATATATATATATATATATATATATATATAATTGCATTTTATAGTTGCCCCCCTACTTTTGTCCCTGTCTCCCCATGTGCCCCCCTAAATATGAGAGCTGGAGATGCTACTATGCCCCCCCTCCTGAACTGTACCAGGCCACATGCCCTCAACATGAGGAGGGTGCTTTGGGGTCCTCCGCAGAGCACCTTGTCCCCATGTTGATGGGGACAACAAGGGCCTCTTCCCCACAACCCTTGCCTGGTGGTTGTGGGGGTCTGCAGATGGGGGCTTATCGGAATCTGGAAGCCCCCTTTAACAAGGAGACCCCCAGATCCCGCCCCCCCATGTAAATGGGTATCGGGTACATTGTACCCCTACGCATTCACCCAAAAAAGTGTAAAAAAGTAAAGATGACAGGAGAGAGTTTGGGACAATTCCTTAATTTAAAAAAAAATGTCCCACAATGTAAATCCATCTTCGATCACAGTGCAGACGACCCAAAAAAAAAAGGAAAACCCCCGCCTCAATAGGAGGTGTCCCTGCGACTGCAGCTTTTTTTGCTATGATAGCTGTTATATACCTGAGAGTGGGGCCACACGGTGACATAAACGGGTGTCCCTGCCCCTCTGATGTCACGTGATGTCAGAAGGGGTGGGATCAACCTCTTACGTCACCAGGTGGCCTCGTTCTCAGCTATGAAAGAGCTATCAGCGCAAAAAAGCTGCATTTGCGGGACGCCTCCCGTCGAGGCAGAGTTTTTCCGACAGCATTGGCGCTGTGATTGAAGATGGATTTACATCGCAGGACTTTTTTTTAAAATAAAGGAATTATCCCAAACTGTCTTCTGTCATTTTTACTTTTTTGACACATTTTTGGTGAATGTGTAGGGGTACAATGTACCCAATACCCAATCCCATTCACATGGGGGGCGGGATCTTCCAGAATCTGATAAGCTCTCCGCCCGCATATCCCCACAACCACTTGACAAGGGTTGTGGGGAAGAGGCCCTTCTCCCCATCAACATGGGGACAAGGTGTTTTGGGGGGCCCAAAGCACCTTCCCCATGTTGAGGGCATGTGGCCTGGTGGTTCAGGAGGGGGGCACCCTCTCATCTCCCCCCTTTTCCTGCGGCCTGCCAGGTTGCATGCTTGGATAAGGGCCTGGTATGGATTTTGGGGGGGCCCCCAAACATTTTTTTTTTAAATTTTGATGTGGAGTTCACCTTAAAATCTATACCAGACCTAAAAAGCCTGGTATGGATTTTGGGGGGACCCCCACGCCTTTTTTTTCCAATTTTGGTGAGGGGTTCCCCTTAATATTCATACCAGACCCAAAGGGCCTGGTAATGGACTGGGGGGAACTCACGTCGTTTTTTTTCAATGATTTGTATCTGTATTGTCAGGATCCAACAATACACTACAGCCACGAGCAGTTTTAAATGAAATTTTTTCCTTTAGAAATGTCATTTTGCTGTGGTACTGTTCTAAACATGGGAAAAATGCGCTGCTTTACAGGCAGACTAAGGAGACCCCCAGGCATGATATTTAAAGGAATATTTCATTTTTATTGTTTCACTTTAAGGATTATTAAAATCACTGCTCCTGAAAAAACACTTTTTATATCAATAACATGCATATAAGCCTTTAAAATGAGCACTTTTGATTTTTCATGTTTGTTTCCCATAGACTTTAATGGTGTTCGCACAAATGTTTTGCCTGTTCGCAAGTTCTAGTGCGAACCGAGGGGGGTGTTCGTCTCATCCCTAATATCCCGGGTTTATTGGGGGTAGCGACTTCACGCTCCCATGGGGGGTTCCCTTATAATCCCATAATACATGTCTGCATATCTTTTGTCTTTGCACTCTAGTAGGCCCTAGGGTAAGGCTACCTTGGTGGATCTGCCCTAATTATTATAGGAAGAAGGGATACAGCATGGGAGATTGAGGCTGCATATGATCTGGGATATATAGAGCTGATGCTTTTTCCTTGGACAATTCTATTGTTACACTCTATACCATGGGGAGATGAAGTCACTACCCCAGTCACTACCCCCAAAAAACCCTGGATATCCATATATAATAGCCCTTTGTTGTAAGTGTTACACATATCCAATGATTCTACTATGTAGTTCTAACTTTTATTCATATACTCTGAAAGACAGGGTTATTTGTGTTTGTGTAGTAACACTATACTGTATACGCCACTTACATAGGTGTATCCCTATTTCTATTTGTAATCATATGGGGGTCATGCCTGCAACTGGCTCTGTTTCTCGCTCTTTTGTGGTCCACATGTTTTGCTTGTAAAGACTTTAGGTTTATTTCTGAGTATTTAGTATGTTAATACATTTGTTGAAAATGTCATGTCTCTGTTCATGTTTTTTTTTTTCTTGAACAGGGTTTAACACTGTAATTAACCCATTATGCACCAGAAGAAGCATTAATTATCAATGCGAAACATGTTGAGCACAGCACTGCACTGTCCACCTAGTGTGAAGAGACGCACTCCTCTACATAGATAGCCCCCCCCCCATTATAGTATTTGTCCTTGGTGCTTGTTTCATCACGTATGTACAAGTGTCAATACTTTGGAGGCTCCCTATCTGTATACAGGGGGTATGTATGCTCACACACTAGTTTGGTTTAATACTACTTAATGGTTTTCATTTGTTTTTAATGCGTTTTCTAATAAAAGACTATATATATATATATATATATATATATATATATATATATATATATACATATAATTTTGGGTGTTCGATATGGTGCCTAAAAAGTCCCACTTTCTGTGGTCTCTATTTTTTTTTTGTTCTAGCCTTCCCAGAAGAGTTTAAGCTGTTGTAGCTGCAAAGGTGTGCCAACTCAATATTGAACCCCACAGACAAAGACTGGGATGCCATTAAATGTCATCTGTGTGTAAAGGCAGGCATCCCAATACTTTTGACAA
Source organism: Lithobates clamitans (assembly GCA_037952925.1). Classification (NCBI taxonomy): domain Eukaryota; kingdom Metazoa; phylum Chordata; class Amphibia; order Anura; family Ranidae; genus Lithobates; species Lithobates clamitans. The sequence goes on from JBBGZY010000561.1 coordinate 5,464,135, forward strand.
TATAGTGTAGCTTAAGGACATTTGACCATGAGCCTTAATAGCCTAACAACACGTGACCAGCAAGAGAAAATATAAGGGAGACCTGCACTGTTTACAGCCTTTTGAGAATTTTGTGCAAACGGGCAAACACATGCGTGTCCAAACCAACCTCTAGCTGCAGAGAAGCAAAACATTTAGCCGTGTTATTATTACTACTGCTAAATTACAGCCTCCTCCTAATTGTAAGAGAGCCAGCACCCACCAGCATCCAAACAACCAGTGACTTATTCATTCCCACTCAGCACTTTCAGATGTAAGCCAAGGATTCTCTACTGACAGGTGAATGTAAACGGAGGGGTGAATTTGCATCATTGGACACAGTAATTGATGGTCGATTGTGTAACTTTTTTCTTGAGTTAAAGGACTTATCAAAAGTTATACAGGTGATACTCCAAAAACTTAAATATCGCGCAATTTAAATATCGTGCAAAAGTTCATTTATTTCACTAATGCAACTTAAAAGGTAAAACAAATATATGAGATAGACTCATTACATGCAAAGCAAGATAGTTCAAGCCATGATTTGTCATAACTGTGATGATTATGGCTTACAGCTCATGAAAACCCCAAATCCACAATCTCAGAAAATTAGAATATTACATGCAATCAATAAAACAAGGATTGTACGTAGAACAATATTGGACCTCTGAAAAGGATAAGCATGCATATGTACTCAGTACTTGGTTTGGGCCCCTTTTACAGCAATTACTGCCTCAATGTGGCGTGGCATGGAAGCTATCAGCCTGTGGCACTGCTGAGGTGTTATGGAAGACCAGGATGCTTCAATAGCGGCCTTCAGGTCTTCTGCATTGTTTGGTTTCATGTCTCTCATCTTTCTCTTGGCAATGTTCAGGTCAGGCGAGTTTGCTTGCCAATCAAGCACAGTAATCCCATGGTCATTGAACAAGCTTTTGGTGCTTTAGGCAGTGTGGGCAGGTGCCAAGTCCTGCTGGAAAATGAAGTCAGCATCCCCATAGAGCTTGTCTGCGGAAGGAAGCATGAAGTGCTCCAAAATCTCCTGGTAGACGGCTGCGTTGACCCTGGACATAATGAAGCACAGTGGATCCAACACCAGCAGATGACATGGCTCCCCAAATCAACACAGACTGTGGAAACATCACACTGGACTTCAAGCATCTTGCAGTGTGTGCCTCTCCATTCTTCCTCCATACTCTGGGTCCTTGGTTTCCAAATGAAATGCAAAATTTGATCTCATCAGAAAAGAGGATTTTGGACCGCTGAGAAGCAGACCAGGTCTGTTTCTCTTTAGCCCAGGTAAGATGCTTCTGATGTTGTTTGTTGTTCAGGAGTGGCTTGACAAGAGGAATACAACATTTGAAGCCCATGTCCAGGATCCGTCTGTGTGTGGTGGCTCTTGATGCACTGACTCCAGCCTCAATCCACTCCTTCTAAAGGTCCTCAACACTTTTGAATGGCCTTTTCCTGACAATCCTCTCCAGGCTGTGACCATCCCTGCTGCTTGTGCACCTTTCCCTTCCACATAACTTTCTATTAATGTGCTTTGATACAGCACTTTGGGAACATCCAACTTCTTTTGCAACTACCTTTTGAGGCTTTCCCTCCTTATGGAGGGTGTCAATGATGGTTTTCTGCACAACTGTCAGGTCAGCAGTCTTTCCCATGATTGTGATTCCTACTGAACCAGACTGAGAGACCATTTAAAGGCTTGGGAACCCTTTGCAGGTGTTATGGCTTAATTAGCTGATTAGAGTGGGACACTTTGAGTCTAGAATATTGCACCTTTTCACAATATTCTAATTTGCTGAGGTTGTGGATTTGGGGTTTTCATGAGCTGTAAGCCATAATCATCACAATTATGACATCACGGCTTGATCTATCTTGCTTTGCATGTAATGAGTTTATCTCATATATTAGTTTCACCATTTAAGTTGCATTAGTGAAATAAATTAACTTTTGCACAATATTCTAAATTTTCGAGTATCACCTGTATATGTGTTTATTTTTGTGAATGAGCAGAGGTACTATGCGGCAAAAATTGTTTAAAGTGTTACTAAACCCAGGACCCTGCTTTTACTATATCTGGTCTCCTCACAGTACACAAAACATGGAAATGCAATTATTTTAGTAAATATAAACTGCTAAATACCTTTTCTCTTCAGAAATATATAGCAGTCTTGTAACTTCTATCAGTGTCTGGTTAAAGCATACAGGAGGAGTTTTCATTCTGCTCTGACTGTCCCATGAGGCTGCAGGACCCCTGGCCCACTATCTGGAATGTGCTGATTGGCCCTGTGTTGATCACATGCATCCTCCCAAGGAAAAAAAAGCCTCTCTAGCAATACACACCAAACTGAGCATGTGCTGAGTGACTCCAAAGGCCTTTCTTATCAGAAAATGGATTGGGGACAGTGGAAGAAGGGGAAGTTCAGAGAAGATGGGATCAAACAGCCTTATTACACAATGCAGATGATTAACCTCTTTGGTTCCACAGTGAGTATAATAAGCAAGCTTTACTGCATATACAGACTGATTTTACTGTTGTGGGTTTAGTAACACTTTAACCTAAAATGAACGCAGGGAAAACAAGAAACATGGGCAAAGTCCATCATCAGGAGAGTATTGCTCATAAGCTCTCTGCAGATTATCTTTTTTCCCATTACTGGCTTACTATGTCAAGTTCTCTGCCTCTATGTGGAGGCGGTCATCCTAAAAGAGGAGCAGGACGTTGCTTTTGCAAATCTCATATCTATAATAGCAGTGAAACCTTATAGTCAGCAGCAAACATTTTACAGTAGATTTGCAGTTAATAGCACACACATTGTCAGTTGATGGGCTGGTCCTAGATAGTCTCCCAAAAAATGTGAGTGTGTGTAATTAGACCTCAAGACATTCGGTCTGTGCCCTTACTGTATACTCAACACCCGTGGCTACATCTTCTTAAATCAGAGAACATTGTTCGAAGGAGAAGCTGCAGTCAACAGTGTTTTGCTGTTACATTGACAATCAAACTAATCAGACCACATTTTATAGCAAAATATAATTCATTACAACATAACATACAAAAGCAGGATAAATCATACCAACATCAAGAAATGTGTTCACCAAGATCACTTAGTTATGTAATATGTTGTCTCAATTAGGTATACCATTTACATAAGTGAAGGTTTAGTTGGCAAGAATGTATTAGTAGCTTCACCTGTCTTACAGGTCCTAACATAGAAATGCAGTTTAGATGTTTTCTGTAAAGCCTCCATTGTCTGGCAGGAGTGTGTCTGGTGTATTAGTATACTCCTGTGTGTAGACTTTTGTCTGATCATAGAATGTCAGTGGCCTGTGGCAAGTAGGCTGCATACTCTCTGGTGTTTGTATTTGTTTCTGTATTTTTATCCTTGTGTCTTCTGTGCTCAGAGAGGTAACTGAACAAGTGATCTGCAGACAGATAAGAGGCCCTCCATCATAAGAACCATGGGGCCTGATAGCATGCAGCTTCTCCACAAGACCCAGCTATTGTGCTGTGGGGAGCCCCTCCCCAACTGCTATCGGAGTTTTCAAGTTCCTGCTTGGTGGCTCTTTGTCCTTCAGAATTGGATCTTTTCAGTTTTTCACCTATGTTACTAGAACTAATCTGTACTTCACTGTGAGGGATACCATCTATGAGGATAATTCCAATAGCTATTTGTGTTCTGAACTGTTTTATTGAAGTAGCAATTCTCAGCTTATCTTTCTGTTGTTATAGAGTCTTATAGAGACTCTGCTATGAAGCCATATGTTACCCTGATTGAACCACAGATCATTGTCGTTAAGAGACCATGTTTGTGCAACTTTCATATGTTTTGTTTCATTATGCAGTCTATGCATGATCTTTGCCATCCTGAGCCTGTTTTGCATTTTTGCTTTTAGCTTTGCAACTGTTTAGTAAATTGCAAGGTATAGTTACTCTCTGTGTAATCATTTAGCAGATTACCCATTCTGCTAAAAGGCTATTACCAGTTATTTAAATGCCTTTATTGCTTCCTGGCATTTGGTGAGTGCTTAATATTTATAAAGGGGTCAGAAAGTGCATCAAATGCTCAAAATACAGGAAACAAAATGGAAATAGTAATGCATCGCTTGTTAAATTGAAATGCTTGGAAGTCACCAGATAATTTTGTACCAACTGCTCCCATAAATGGTAATGGGTATGGCTAGAGCACATGCAAACAGTTGTCAATGATTAATACTATAGCTCTCTAAGAAGTGTATCTAAATGTCCACCTGCAAATTAGTCTCTTATCAAGCTTCTGCAAGTCATCTGTCCCATTAATTTGCAAATCAAACTTATGCGGTGAGCAGAAGACATTCAGTTGAGCTATGCACCAACTGCCTACCAACACCATTCATGAATAGCATACACACCTCTATACAAGGTATGTAGGATAGCAATAGAAGTGTAATTTTTTAAAGTATGGACTCTGTACCTTCCTCTTTCTGCTTTCTAAATCACCAAATACATTTAAACTTACACAGAAGGAATCTAAAAATGGCTGTGAGAACCGTTGTCTTTGTACCTGGTCCTGAAGCTGAAATTCTGAGAGGGTTCTCCTTGCAGCTGAGTGCTCAGTGTTCCCGAAGGTGGAAACAGGAAACATGAAGCCCAAAGAAGCAGGGGTAGCTGGCCGTGCCATAAATGAGAAATGTAGGTGTGGAGATCTCTCTGCAGGACCCAGGAGAGCTGATGGTTATGTGGGCTGCACGCAGCAGGAAGCAATTTGCAGTGGTATGCGCAGCAGGCTGGATACAGCAGGTGGTACTGCAAGCTGGGTACTGCAGGTGGGTACAGCAGATAGGCACCAAGGTGGATCACAGCAAACAGGGCAAAGCAGAAGGTATAGTCAGGGATGGTTGCAAAGGTCAGTGAGCCAGTGGTCAGCAGCCAGAAGATCAGAGACATGGTCAGGCAAGCCGAGGTCATACACAGGACAGGAGACAAGAGCAGATCCATGGGCAATCCAAGGTCAGAGCCAGGAGAGAGACAAGAGGTATCTAAGGGTAAGCCAGGTCGGTAATGGGTAATAAGAAGCATAAGCAAAAACAAGGGAACAGAAAGCAGGAAGTTATAGACCAGTCAGCAATGTCCATGTGCAACAGTCACTCTCTTAAAAGCCAGGGTTTGTCTTGCAATGTGTGCGCCATGGCAAACGTGTGCACGCATTCCTGTGCAAACGGGCGTAGATATATTGGAAATTGACCACTGAGCCAGGCCTATGGGTAAGTCTCCTCCGGCTAGTCTCCTGACAACCGTCCATTTTTTACAACACCATTTTGTGAGTGAGAACTGCATGGACACTATTCCAGCATCACCAGCAGGCATGGTTCAGGGTTACTAGAATACAAACAAAAGCAAATGTATTTGTGTGGCACAGTACAGAAATATCTATATAAAAATCTAAAGCACCCGGGAGGTAGACTACGCTCCCTGCATGCATTTGAAAGTTTAATTTTCAGTTTTTACTGGGTTGGAAAATTAAAGCCCAACTAAATTATGATTTATTATTATCGGTGTCCAAATTTGCAGGGAGTCTCACAAGAGCTGTATGTATGGAGACAGACTCTCAAGCTGAAGCAGTATGATTGCAGCTCCCTGCAAAGTCATACATTGGTAATGTAGAGGCTGAAAGAAGAAACTGCTTGTATGCAGTGTGATAGCTGTAGGGGTAGTTGGAAGATATTAGGATCCAACACTTCCATAAGTATCAGTTTCCTATTCATTTTACAGAGCTTAAAAAAAAAAGGAAAAAAGTAACCAATTAAAAAAAGCATGTGTATCGGTTATGACTGTTTGATTTGATAAAATTAAATAAAAAGCTAATCTGGATATTAGGGGCTCTTTATTTACTGTGACATAAACAAGAGCTTTACAGACACATAGAAACCTCAGCATAATAATTTAATTTAACTGAAACTCTTTCATTATATATTATTTTATGAACACAGAAAATAGACAGTGGAGCCTGATGCTGGTAGAGAAGAGCTGTGTCCTTTTGTTGGACAAGCGGCAGATAGCTGGGTGGGCAGCCGGCATTTTATTTATTTGCTGCCATTTGCTGGTACTACAATTTAATGTTTTTGTGATCTGCTGGATCCTTGTAATTAGCATTTTATGTTTACAATATAAAAAAGATTTCTTTATGGTATTACACTATTTGGAGCCTTTCTTTCCTGCATAATATCAACATCCACTCCAGGGTTTAGAGGTGGATGAGTAGTAATGGAGGATTACTCCCTGAGACAAAGCCCAAGCAGTGCAAGAGTATCATCCTACCTGCTATTCATGCTGTGCTGGCCCATCTTTAAATAGATTGGCCCACTCTTATGGTGAGTGCATTTTCTAAGCGAGGTGAAGGGATCACCACTAAAAAGGATTTTTAAAGTAGATTCATTAGGTGTCATATGCACATAAATTTGTTTGCATACAAGCTTGATGAACTATTTTACAGAAAAAGCTGTGAATATTATTTTTTGGGACCAGTATAAGCACTATCAATGTCACTTTTTACATGGTACAGATTTATATTAGACATGTGCAATTAGTTTCATTTCTAATTCGTTTTTTAACTAATTTCGACAAATTCGTTAATTTGTAAATATCTGAATGAACAAAAACCCGTTTTAACTAATTTTTCTGAATATTCGTAAATTCATAAATTCAGAAGTTCGGAAATTAGAAAACCCAAAAATGTGAAAATCTGAAATAATAACTAACATAACATAATAACTTAACTATTACTGCCTATTAAGTTATAGGTATTGGAATTTCCTTTCAAATTTGGCTGTTAGTGAACGTAATGAATACGAATTTATCCGAAGTTACGAATTACCTGAAATAACGAATGCCATTTCTAAACAAATGTAATGTAACAAATTAATAATAAGAAATAACAATAATAATAATAAGAAGAAGAAGTTATTATTATTAACCGCTTGCCGACCAGCCGTCGCAGTTATACTGCGGCAACATGGCTCGGCTGCACAAATCGGCATCACGTTACGTCGGTAACATAGACGGGCACTAGGGGGCAGGTGCGTGCCCCCTGCTCGCCCACAGAGCCGATGCGAGTGCACGGCGGTCGCGACCACCACAGGGCTCCCGCCATTGCTTGGGGCACATGGAGAACCAGGATCTGTGTGTGTAAAGACACAGTTTCTGGTTCTCTGAGGGGAGAACTGACAGATTGTCTGTTCATACAGAGTATGAACAGCGATCTGTCATCTCCCCTGCACAGTCCCCCTCCCCCTTTCAGTTAGAACACACACTAGGACACACTTAACCCCTTCACTGCCCCTAGTGGTTAACCCCTTCACTGCCAGTGACATTTTTACAATAATCAATTCAATTTTATAGCATTGATCGCTGTAAAAATGCCAATGGTCCCAAAAATGTGTCAAAATTGTCTGACGTGTCCGCTATAATGTCGCAGTCCTGATAAAAATCGCAGATCGCCACCATTACTAGTAAAAAAAAAAATAATAATAATAGAAAAGCCATAAAACTATCCCCTATTTTGCGCAAACCGATCAATATATACTTATTGGGATTTTTTTTTTTTTTTTTTTTACCAAAAATATGTAGAAGAATACATATTGGCCTAAACTGAGGAAAAAAATGTTTTTTTGATATATTTTTGGGGGATATTATAGCAAAAAGTAAAAAATATTGCGTTTTTTTTTTTTTCAAAATTGTTGCTCTTTTTTTGTTTATAGCGCAATAGGACAAAAAATAAAACCACAGAGGCAATCGAATAACACCAAAAGAAAGCGCTATTTGTGGGAAAAAAAGGACGTCAATTTTGTTTGGGTGTAACGTCGCATGACAGTGCAATTGTCAGTTAAAGCGATGCAGTGCTGAATTGCAAAAAGTACTCTGGTCAGGAAGGGGGTAAAATCTTTGTTAATATGTTCAATTCCATTCCATTTGTTTAGATGCGACATTCATTATTTTGGATAATTCGTAACTTCAGATAAATTCGTATTTGTTATGTTCAATAACAGCCAAATTTGAAAGGAAATTCCAATACCTATAATTTAATAGTTAGTTATTATTAGTTAGTTAGTTATTCTTTTGAATTTTCTGATTTTCTTTCTTATTTTTGAATTTTCAAATTTTTACGAATTTATGAATTTACAAATTTTCTTAATTTATGAATATATGAATTGCAATCATAAGGAATACCCGAAAAATGAAAACAAAAACGAACACATTTTTCAGCAGTGCACATGTCTAATTTGCATGGAACTTTGTATTATTGTGTTATAGGATTTGTTTTTGATCGGATTGGTTATTTGGAACATATTGTATAGATCTGTTGAGAGGTCCTAGAAGACTAGCGCTGTACTTTATGAAAAACTATTCTTTATAGCTATAGCAGGTAATGCAGCCAAAGACTTACATTAATAAATGAACATTATCACAGATGACTGCATGTACACAGGCTTTCCAGCCTGAAAGAGGGGGGAGAGCTGGCTGTCATGTCTGCATGGGCTTTTTCACCCCCCTTCTTCCTGTTTTCACTGACTGAGTAAGGTAATGTGAGCTGACACACACAGAGCTGTGCATTCAGCAGCCTCTCTTGTTCCCCTATTGGCCGAAAGAAAAAAACAGTTAAAGGCACAGTTACAACAGCCAATAGGAAAGACTGTACTGAACTGCAGGGAGAGCTGCAATGGATTCTGGGACATGCAGTTTCCACACAAAAAGGCCCTTTAAACTGGTATAAGGGGAGAAATATAATTCTTAGCAGGCTTTGCTGACAGGAAAGTAAAAGACTCCATTTTGTGTCCTAAGGGAAAAGGCAGTCGATGAGGGAGTGAGAGAGACACAGACATGATCTGAGGGGCTGCTGTTACCCACAGAGGGAATCCATCCAACCACAGCTCCAGAGCTCAGTGTGCTGATCCTTCCACAGTTCCAGGAGTCGGACGGCGATGGACATCCAGCCTGAGAGGGATCCCGGCTATATCTCCAGGTGTTCCTGAGGGGATGGGCCAATCTGGTTACAAGGTGGGCAGTCGGGTTTTTTGGGGAACTGGTCTCACTTGATTCTTTGGTCGCAGGATGGGTAACATGGGCAACATTGGCTCACCAGTGCCCACATTTGTAGGAACACTTGAACCCTGCTGAACAGTCACTACATTCCACTTTGCCTATCTGGATACTGCTAGCATCCTACATCTCATTTTTGCCTACCAGGATACTTTCAAGTACTCCTTTGTTTATCCTGCTCAACAGGACACCAAGTGCACCAACGCCAGGCTAGCTGAAGATCTTGTATATCTCCATTGTGAGGACCCTTTCTGTTACTCCTTCAGTATCAGTAATTAAGTGATCCCAGTGACTACCTTTAAAGGGTAACTCTCATGTCAAATGTCAAAGTGATAGATTGCATTTGTGGCCTATTGCCTCACATTTAATTGCCTGGCTCTGTGATTTCAGGATTTGAGGGAAACAGACTGACTGTTGTTAAGTCAGATCCGTTCCCCTTTATGCCTGAGTGCATAGGTCACTCTAGACCTAAGTTGTTTGACTGTGTTATTTTGAAGTCTGCATTTTGGGTTTGATTTTCAAAATAACACTATTAAATACCACAGTTTGCCATTTTTGACTATTGATTTACCAGCTCACTGTTTGATTGTGGAAAGTCTCCCATTAAACAAACTTTTCACTACATCTGTGTCTGTTTTACTGTGTTTGCAAGTACACTGTCTGCTAGGTGTGCCAGAGGGGCTGAGACAATTCTTTGGGGTTGAGAGGCAGAGTAACGGACTGAACAAACAAAAGCAGCTCCTTCAGGGGTATCACTACATAGGATTTTTCAGAAGTTTATATTTGGGGATGGTATTAAGTATAGCAGCTGGTTAAGTGGAGTTTATATACACATTGTCAATCATTTTATTTCATTTTATTTATCTATTATTTTTTTTAACATAGCGTGGAAGGGATTTTTATTATATTTTTTCAGCTTCAGCATCAGAATATACGTAGACAGAGAGTTAACATTTTATGTTTCATGTCTGAAAAAGGAAAAACACCGCCCTTAGCTAGTATAAATTTCAAACATACTATTCATTATGAATATTATTAATATTCCTGATGACGGTCGCTCCTATTGGCTGAATTGCGCTGAGGCTTGATTGCGTTATCACGACCATACATCCGCCCGGAACACGATTACAGGAGACCAAGCCTCACCGCAACCCAGCGGCGTCCGAACGTAGACTGGCCTGATTATCCTTATACCAATACACAAGCTGTAATACCGGGTGCCAGGCATAGGCACCAATATGAGTGCATCCCATTTATACTTTATTTGTGTTTTTAATAAATTACGGTTTTACACTATGGGAGCCCCCCTTCTGTCATTCTTTCTCCCCATCTATGGAGGACCATCCTAAGCATTAGCTGACCTGTAATTCACCATCTAGGAAACATATATCCCCAGAATGTGCAATTGACCACTCTAGCGACAGGTGGTCAACATGTAAGGGTGAATGTACACCCATGTGGGGCACCTCTGTCTGAACACTGAATATTGGAGCACTTATAATTGATCTATGCATGAGCACTTTATTTCACAACAAAGTGGGACTGTTAATTGAAATGTTTGGTTTACACATTGATGAATATTATGTTTGAAATTTATACTAGCTAAGCCGGGTGTTTTTCCTTTTTCATGTTACTGTGACACATTCACACAGCTGCTGGCAACCATTTGATTTATTAACATTTTTTTCTTTGGCGCAAAGGTTTTTTTCTTCTATAACATTTTATCTGAGCCTACCTTAAAGAAGGGTAAGAAAAAACTGGCCACTGCCCCCACCTATAACTGGCCTTCACAGCAAGGAGCACTTGGAGAGGCATGTAAGACAAAAACAATTCCATAGCTCAACTCACCAACCAGTCTGCTGACCAACCAAATTAACCTGTCTAACCGTATGTTAAAATAAGGGGTTTAGTTAGCACACATTTGCAAATGCATGTGAAAGCTGCAAGGCCTCATCATGGCACCCTGTGTTGCTTGCAGTCCTAATACTACAAATTTATAAGTGTCTCCACAGTGGAAGCACATGCATGGAATGGATAGATGTGGGGCACGTGAGCCTGGAGGCAGCCCAAGACCCCTTAAAGGAACAGGAGCACACTGGACACCCAGCAAGAGCACAATGGCAGCGAAGGTGCCCAGTGTGTCCCTGGACCATATATACGAACAGTAACAAAAAACTGGCCACTGCCCCCACCTATAACTGATGACATGCTGATATAACATGCTTTTGCAAATGTGTGCTAACTAAACCCCTGCTTTTAACAGACGGTTAGACAGGTTAATTTGGTTGGTCAGCAGACTGGTTGGTGAGTTGAGCTATGGAATTGCTTTTGTCTTACATACCTTAAAGAAGGAATTCATTAAAATTGTTAGGAATTAATTAACAACCATCAACACTTAAAACCATGAAAAAATATTAGAAATACACAATGTTTAGAGTGCAGTATGTATTGTACAGCGTCCTGTATAAGTTTGTAACATACAACAGTAAGGTGTGTGTGCCATATACCACAGAGTACAGAAAGCAGAAGTTGGGAGAATGTTAAAGCGGGGGTCCACCCACACCGCCAAAAAAAAAAATATTAAAAGCCAGCAGCTACAAATACTGCAGCTGCTGACTTTTAATACATGGTCACTTACCTGTTCCAGGGTCCAGCGATGTCGGCAGGGGACGCCGAGAACCCGCTCGGTTCTCGCCAGCTGCCGCCGCCATCCTAGGTGAGGGAATCAGGAAGTGAAGCGCTGCGGCTTCACTTCCCGGTTCCCTACTGCGCATGCACGAGTTGCGCTGCGCGTCCCAAGTGGTCCCTGCTCTCTCCTGGGAGCTGTGTGTTCCCAGCAGACAGCGCGGTGGGGACGGTAAGTGGCGTAGACTCCCATGGGAGTCTATGCCGGAAGTGGGTGCAAATACCTGTCTTAGACAGGTATCTGCACCCCCCTCCCCCCTGAAAGGTGCCAAATGTGACACCGGAGGGGGGGTTCCGAAAAGCGGAAGTTCCATTTTTGTGTGGAACTCCGCTTTAAGTTCACAGTATGCTACATGATTCTGAATGCTGAACTCTGTATGCTGTGCCATATATTGCACACTCCTGACTGCTGCACTCCCAGTATACAGAATGCAGAGGTCAGGAGTGCGTAACACACAACATCAAGTGATGGCTTCCAGAAAGATATCTCCCCCCCAGTCAAGCTACCGTTAAAATTGGAAGCACACCTTACCTCAAGCAAACACCCCACCTCAATGAAAGTTAAAGCTTCCTCCCGCAAAGGTCTACCTTAAAAACCAACTCCTTCTAAAATCACTATCCACTAACTTCTGTACCCTCTGCACCTTTTGTACATCACTTACTTCTGCACCTCTGCACCACCAGGCCATCATTCACCTCTGAACCCCCATGTCCACTGTTTTCTCTATATTCCCTCATTCACTGCTCAACAATATCCCCCCCTCCCCCCAAGCCACCATCTTCCGCTTACCTCTGTCCCACTCCTCCACGACTGCAAGCTTTGCACCCTCTGCACCCCACTTACTGTTCAACTTTTCCTATCTCACAATCAATGCCAGTGCAGCCACTTACCCCCTCCTCCTCGACCACTCACAAACAATACAGCCACTTACACCCCCTCTCCCTCATCAAAGGCTCAGACACAGTGCGGCCGCCTCCCTCCTCCTTACACTGACACACAGGGTAGACACCCCCACACTCATGTACAATGCCTAACCACCCCCCCTCAAAAATTCATATACAATGCAGCCTGCTGCCCCTTCTCACATTCATATTTGATGTACCCCCCCCTCACACACACATACACATACACACACATGCACACACATACTCACACATACATGCAATGCAGCTACCCTGTCCCCCCCCCCCCCCAGACACACATGCATAAAATGTGGTCCCCTTTTTTGCACAAACATTTACTGCAGCTAACTTTCCTCACTTTTACAGTGAAGTGAATTATTTTCAATATGTAGGCCTTCTAATAGATTTGTGAGAAGGAGCAGTAAAGCATAACCATTAAAAAGCATAGCCTTCAAATGTGCATGTGCAAATATAACTGCCCCTCTGCAGTGGTATACCTAGAATAATTGACGCCTAGGAATGATCAGTTTCTAAAACCCCCTCCTCTAAGAAATAATATTACTTTAAGTAAAAATCTTGTAAAAACAATGGCTATAAAAGTAATATAGATGAAAATTGTAGTGCCATCGTATATAGGTGGTAATTAGAGAATTGCCCCTTATATTGGTGGTCAGTGTTGTGTCCATTTGCATTGGTGTCAGTGTTGTGTCCACTTACATTAGGTGTCTGGGTATGTTGGTAATCAGTGAAGGGCTCCCTTACATTGGTGACCAGTGGAGAAGTGCTCTATTACATTGTTAGTCAGTGAAAAAGACACCCTTACATTGGTGGTCAGAAAGGAAACACCTTCTTAAGTTGGTGGTCTGTGACAATGTGTACCCTTTTGTTGATAGTTAGACCCCATAGATTTTCTGCAGATTTTTGTCTTTAGATTTACCAAAACCATATAATATGAGGTCAAACCTTAAGAGTCCCGATTTGTATGCAGTCAGGCAGGCCCTTGCACTACATGTTTTGGTAAATTGGAAGACCAAAATCTGAAGAAAATCTAATAGTGTGTATGGGGTCTTAGTGTAGTGCCCCTTACATTGGTGGTCAATGTAGAAGTGACTATTTACATTGGTAGTCAGTGGGAAAAGCACACATTTACATTTATGGTCAGTGGGAATAAAGATGTCAACTTACAGTAGTGATCAGTGGGAGAGCTAGCCTGTTACATTGCGGTTGGTGAAAGGAAAATTCTGCTTCCCTATTGAAGGCTGCTAAATAGGTCATTGGTAACAGCAGTTTTTAACCTGAGGGAAGAGAAAAAAACACTAAACTGGTTCTGCTGTGTGTTGTTGACACTGGAACTATGCTGGTATTCTATGGTGGGAGATCAATGCACTTGAAAAGGCATTCACACAGATAATATACTTGCTTATTACCAGCAACTTGGGAAAATTGCTTCCACTGCCCCACCCTTAGTATGCCACATTCCCCATTTAAATATATAATCACAAATTATGTTTAAAGCAAGATTTTAAAAAAAAAAACATTAGCAGAAATCAATGACCTTATAAACATCAAGCTGATTTATTTTCAATATTTCTCTCTAATTTACAATCCTTAAATCCTGTATAAGAATAAAAATACAAGACTATTTATTCACCTGGGGTGCCAGCTGCATATTATCAGCTCTTCCTTATGAATAACCATCTGTAGGCAGTCTTACCCCAAATTGTAATACTTACTAGGTATTGACATTACATACATATAGTACATTCTGGTACTTTGAATCAGAATGTTGCATTACTATTTTATGCAATAGGTTACATGGTTGTTTTGCAGTATATACTGTAAATCAGCTATAATAAACATTTCTACACGCATCCGTGGAATTGTTATCAATGATGGATGTTTTTGAAAAAGCCATCACCATTGTAGAAGAAGAACAAATCTTCATATGCCAAAAAACAATTGTTTAAAGTGAATGTATTTCCCGTTTTCTTTATTTTTTTTGGTGTTGTTTTAGTCTTGGAAAGATTTAAACTACCAGTTGTTTTATTAGTTAATTGTTCTTTTGGGTAAAGTTCACTTCAAGTGGTTGTAAACTCTTATATATACCCTGTGAAAAGTGACTAGCCTCAGATGATACACAGAGATTAAACACATCCTCCTACATAAGTTGTACCTGTATATCTGCAGCCATCTGTCCTATCCAGCCTTCTACAATACACAACTTAAATTACTTTTTCTCAGCAGCAGAAAGCAGACAGCAGGGGTCTGATATCACACATACATGGTAGAGCTATAGCACAAAGCTGAGTGTAATCTTGAGAGCTGATTAGAGGAACATGGCATCCCCCTCTTCACAGGCTCAGAGAAACATAAAGCTGAGTATGATTTATCTACTGTGTGCTGGAGGGGGGGTCGGCCAATTTCCCTGGGAGGCTGAGCTGTTGACTTAATCTATTTGGAGTGAGTCATGCAGATAGAGAGAAAAGAGATCAAAGAGGAACCAGACTTTAGTGTACCACACTACAGTTTTTTTTTATTTTGCGCAAGTCAGGTTGCACGAAAAAAAACCTGACAGCTCCGGTCAGAGCCGCTGTACTAACCATGAGGAGTTAGTCCAGTGATCTCCTCCACTGAGCTGTTGTGTTCTGACGGGGGAAGGCCTCCCGCCAGAACACTCTGATAAGCACTTTATGCCCTTTGGACTATGTATCAAAACAAAAACGTCAATGAGAGCTAATGGGCAAGGGATTTTCAACCATGGAGGGTTAGGCATTGCCCCGTGGAACATGTATCAAACCAAAAACAAAAAAAAAAATCAGTTTGGCAGGGAGAAGTCATTTTAATAATCTTTACGGGCCCTTTCACACTGGGGCGGGGGCGGCTGGGGCGGCGTGGGCGGTAAAACGCCGCTATTATTAGCGGCGCTTTACCGTCGGTATTCGGCCGCTAGCGGGGCAGTTTTACCCCCCGCTAGCGGCCGAGAAAGGGTTATATACCACCGCAAAGCGCCTCTGCAGAGCCGCACCATCCCATTGATTTCAATGGGCAGGAGCGGTGAAGGAGCGGTATACACTCCGCTCCTTCACCGCTCCGAAGATGCTGCTAGCAGGACTTTTTTTCCCGTCCTGCTAGCGTAAAGCTCCAGTGTGAAAGCCCTCGGGGCTTTCACACACCGGATACAAAGCAGCGGCACTTTCGGGTCAGTTTGCAGGCGCTATTATTAGCACAATAGCGCCTGCAAACCGCCCCAGTGTGAAAGGGCTCTAAAGGGTAACAATGCAATGCAGTGTATGCTCTTTAACTGAGTGTCTTCAGGCAAGGCAGGTAGAGCCCTAATACACATATTTACTGTTTACCTGATAATGTTTTGTCTTGCTATTCCATCACTATTTATTTTACTCTATTATGACCCATGCTGTATCATCACTCTACTCTATTCTACTTTTCTGGGATATTTTTCTTGTATGATTGCCCGTTTAATGTCTCAGGTATTTTAACTGTTTGTACTATATTCTAAGTGTAGCACCCTTTAGCTAGTGTAAGTAGGTAAATTTGGCCTGGCTGGCAGCCGAGCCTGGGTTGAATCTGGGTCAGGGCTGAGTGACTCAAGAAGGCTGGATGACTCAGCAGGCAGCATCTCTGGTAACTTCCACTGCTCTTTGGAATCTTGGAGAAGCTAAGCTAAATACTCATGGGCCAGGCCAGTAAAGGGCAGTTGGGTGAAAGATTGAGAAGACGTGCTGAGGGGGCTGTCAGTGGCCATTGAGGGTGCCACCTAGTCTGGAGGGAGGTGGCCTCAGGCCTGGGGCTTGGGTGCTGGAGGGACCCTCTACAACACACAAATGATATCTTTCCTGGAGGCACGGAAGGAAGTGTGAGGACAGCAGGAGCAGATCAGCACATCCAGGAGTTCTCCTGGAGAAGTTAGCCAGGTGGGCTGGTGAGTGTGCAGTCTGGGAGGACTGTGGGAAGAGTGTGCAGTCTGGGAGGACTGAGAAGAAGTAGCCAGAAGGGCTAGTGAAGGGGCAGCTACAGCCAGGTGGGCTGGCAGTGCCTAAAGAGGTGGTGCTGGGATCAGTAGCCACAGGAATGTAAGCTGGACACTGGACTTTGCTACATAACCAAAGGAACCCCAGGTTCCTGCCTATAAAGGGCTTTTGTTTGATCTGGCTGAGTGCTTTGCCAGATTTATTAAGCGCTTCAGCCCAAGATTTGGCTGCTGAATGACCAGGCCATTTTTTGCGATTTGGCACTGCGTCGCTTTAACTGACAATTGTGCGGTCGTGCGACTCTGTACCTAAACAAAATTGACGTCCTTTGTTTCCCACACATATAGCTTTCTTTTGGTGGTATTTGATCATCTCTGTGGTTTTTATTTTTTGTCCTATAAACAAAAAAAGAGCAACAATTTTGAAAAAACACAATATTTTGTACTTTTTGCTATAATAAATATCCCTATTTTTTTTTAAAAAAAAGCTAATTTTTTCTCAGTTTAGGCCGATATGTATTCGTCTACATATTTTTGGTAATAAAAATCTCAATAAGCGTATATTTATTGGTTTGTGCAAAAGTTATAGCGTCTACAAAATAGGCTATATATTTATAGCATTTTTATTAGTATTTTTTTTTACTAGTAATTGCGGCGATCTGCGATTTTTTTTTTTTTATCATGACTGCGACATTATGGCGGACACGTCAGAGAATTTTGACACATTTTTGGGACCATTGGCATTTATACAGCGATCAGTGCTATAAAAATGTATTGATTACTGTAAAAATGTCATTGGCAGTGAAGGGGTTAACATTAGGGGCGATCAAGGGGTTAACTGTGTTCCCTGCTAAGTGTTCTAACTGAAGGGGGGATGGGAATTGCTAGGGGAAGAGATAGATCAGTGTTCATACTTTGTATGAACACACGATCTGTCTCTTCTCCCCTCAGAGAATCGGGATCTCTGTGTTTACACACAGAGATCCCGGTTCTCGCCGTGTCACGAGCAATTGCGGGAGCCCGGCAGTCATCGTGACTACCGGGCACTTGCATCGGCTCTGGGAATGAGCAGGTGGCGCGCCCGCGTGCCCCTAATGGCCACAAATTGAAGCGACGTAAAATGACGGAGATTCACGCAGCCGAGCCATGTTGCTGCAGTACAGTACAGTACTGCGGCGGCTGGTCGGCAAGCGGTTAAAGTGTCCCAGCTCAGTCTGTTTTTTTCTAGCAAGTGAAGTGCTGGAAGCAGAGAAGGAGTGTATATAGCTGTATATGGGAAGAGTTGTACCTGAAGAGTTTTCTGAAGTCAAGTGGGCATCCTTGAATACCCCTACTCTCCATCCAAGTTTTATCCCTTTAATAAAATACAAAAAACAAAGTGCTGGACTCTTTCCTGACTCAAGTGTGCCTGTGGAAATTTGGTGAGCCTGGCTGTGCAGGGTGGGGGATACCAGTTCACCCGCGGCTCTTACGTGGGTTGCGCTATATACGTTTATAGAATTACAATATTAAAAATTTTAAAAAATGCAAAGTGACTTTAAATATCATGCCTATGAAATGTCCTTAATTTGCCTATGCAGTGGCCCATCCTTACAATGTATACAACTCTCTGCAGAAAAAGTAACAATTACAAATAAAAAAATATTGTTTAAATTAATGACAGATATACTAGACCTTATTCTAGATGAGGAAGAAATGGTGCAAGTAAAAATAAATGGTAAAAACACATACTAGACCCTTATCTTTGATGAGGGCCTAATTTATTTTTCACAGGGAGACCCAGGAAAAAAAAAACTGACTTGGGGTCCCCACCATTTTTATACCAGCCCCGTGGCTGTAGCAGTCTCCAGACAGGGGGCTTATCGGAATCTGGAAGCCCTCTATGAAAATAAGGGGGCTCCCAGATACCACAACCCCCCCCCCCCCCAAAATGAGTAAGGGATGTAAAGTACCCTACTCGTTTAAAAAATTGTGAATAGTAAATGATGACAAATGCTATATTACAAAAACAAAATAAAAAACATACCATGAAGTAAATCTACCATCAATCACATTGTCCAGAAATGTAGATCCTCATCAATAATGAATGACATCCACTGACTCCCTAAAAGTAAAAAACGTATCATCCAGCTGACATGTCCGATCCTGTCGCTCACTCATCGCAAATGACAGATTCTTGTATCGTAATGGAGTGTAATCTAAGGGGCTTATCCCAGATGAATAACTCAAAAAATAGTGCAGCAGTACCACTCAATACTAAAGAGAAAGAAAAGCAGAGGGCGGGACTTTACATGAGGCACATGGAAGCAAATGCATAGATTGGGTAAAAAACAGGCTTTAATAAATTCAAATAGTTATATATTTACATATTTATACACGTAGCTATATATTAATATTTTATATTTTATTAAGATATACATTCCAACAAGGAAACATTGCAAATACATGGAGAACTTGATACCTGAAGTACATACATAGTATATAATTGGCGACACATTGAAGTGTCACTTAGAGGGGATAATAAAGAGGAGAATTGAGTCAATATGGAACGTCCATACATGATTGATAATTGGTACACATATCGGTAGTTGTAAGCTCTACGCGTTTCGGGACCTTATAGCCACTCGTCAGGAGAAAAAACCATAGTGATCCCCTATAGATAGGGAAGACAACCATATTTTGAATAGTCTAGAAAAGAAATAATCATATGTAAAATATGAAAACCCCACATATGTACATTTGACCCACAGACTTACATATGTATCTGCACAATTGCGGCGCAGCCAAGAGAGTCAAGCCAGATAAAGATGCCACATCCCGGTGCTGAGGGAGCAGGTCTGGGCGACAGCTGCCAACACAAACAGCGCCCCGAGTGGGTCAAGGTGTAGAAAGTGATGCTTGTGTGAGCTAAATGGGATGGCCCCAATAGGGGGACCTCTGTAAAAATGAAAATATGAAAAAATTGTGTAAGTGAATTGAAAGTGTGTGTAGGAAGTGTTGAGCAGTGTGAAAAAATGAGGCACAGAGACACAAGGGGAAGGCTAAAGACAAAGAAGGAAAAAGGGGGAGGGGGAAACAGTGAGAAAACAATTAAAAAAACAAAAACAAAAAAAGAAATAGAAATGGGGGAAAGAAAAGACTGTGAGGAAGAGGTTGGTGTGTGATAAGTGAAACAAAGTAATTACCTGCTGCAAAGTGATAAAGGACAGAGAAACCAGGGAGCATGTTATTCCAAGAGGGAAGTTTATGTGGAAAAATCAAAATGTGAGACCCAGTACAGGGAGATGCTCATATGGGGAGCGCCGCCACAGACCAGCCCCCAACGTCATGCACCAGCAGCTTATGGGGGGCGAGGGAGGCGCCACCAAACTGGCAGCCAAGCTATCTTAGCTATCCAGCAGGAAGCACCCAACTGAGCCCCCAAAGCGCTGGAGATGGGGAACCACCCAGCCGGCAATTGTGCACCACGAGGACACCAAACAACCCGCACGGGTGGCATGACGTTGACGCGCAGTGGAGGATCCCCCGCCCGCCCCACGTCAGAACAGGGTGGAGGGGAGGTCCCCAGTGCACATCGCAGCTCCGGAACATAACAAGAGAAGCACGGCCAATTGACAAACACTGGCCGATGCCGCCAATGCACACATACTGTATAAATAGTCAAATTAACAGAAATTATGAAAATACAGGATCCAACCAGTTACTTCTATGTAGGGGCAATAAAAAATACTAATACAAAATAATAAATAAAAACAGCTGAGGAGCAGCCATAGTAATGGAAATTAATAAAGGGAATGTATTCATTATTAGTGCGACCGTGTGCCTCCATTCTTAATTGTTTAATAAGGAGAAGATTTTTTGGGACTTTAAATGAGGTAGTAGGGGTCGTTCAAGCCCCCTCCTCCATCCCGGTTCAATATTTAGAAAAAGAAAAGCAGAGGGCGGGACTTTACATGAGGCACACGGAAGCAAATGCATAGATTGGGTAAAAAACAGGCTTTAACAAATTCAAATAGTTATATATTTACATATTTATACACGTAGCTAGATATTAATATTTTATATTTCATTAAGATATACATTCCAACAAGGAAACATTGCAAATACTCTACACATACATACATAATACACTTCAATGAGTCACCATTTATATACTATGTATGTACTTCAGGTATCAAGTTCTCCATGTATTTGCAATGTTTCCTTGTTGGAATGTATATCTTAATGAAATATAAAAAATGTATATATAGCTACGTGTATAAATATGTAAAAATTTAACTATTTGAATTAATTAAAACCTGTTTTTTACCCAATCTATGCATTTGCTTCCGTGTGCCATATGTAAAGTCCCGCCCTCTGCTTTTTTTTTTCTAAATATTGAACCAGGATGGAGGAGGGGGCTTGAACAACTACCTCATTCAAAGTCCCAAAAATGTTTCCTTCTTTTCCCCACTCAATACTAAAGTAAATAAAATGTGTCAATAATAATTACAAAGATAAGCATACATCAAATATCAAAATCGAAAAATAATTTCAGAAATCCATTATTAGATACTATGCTAAAGTGTGTAAGCATAAAAATGTGACAAAATATAATAATCCCAATGAATAAACCAAAGTCAACACATCAACCAAAGTCTGTGGTAGAAAATTCCCATGACCCATGTAATGTAAAACTTTATAAGCCACTCTTATTTGTGAATAAACTGCTTGTGATCCTCTTCCAACATGTATACACCCTGTGCTGTTTTCACCCTTGTGGCCAATAAAGCCACTTACGTCACATTCAGATCTCATTGCTATATAGAGGTCACACAAACTTGTGTCCCTTTAAGGGAAAATGGTGAACTGATCCACACTCTTTGTGATCCACTTCTCATTCACCTCTCAAGGATAAACAGGCACTATGCACTATACATACAAAAGACAAGAAACTGGCATAGTGTTCACAGATATATTTATTCAAACAAGCACAGATTAAAAACACTCACTATGTATTAGGAATGAAAGGCTCAATAATAAGCTCAGTCAGCATTTGAAAACAGCAGCATACGGCTCACTGCTCGCCCATGCTAGAGGATCGTATCCAGCGTGATGACATCATTGGCACACAAGCCCCACCCTTTGGCACATATCATCCAATCCTGGGCTTCTTCAGAAAAAATGTGAGTTATTTGATTTATATTAGGGTAGAGTAAGGACAGATACCAACAAAGCCTGAGGAATGCCCAGGAAAAAAATCCAAGCCTACTTACCACCAGCTCGCGGTAGAGTAAGGACACCTTTTGAGTACTGGCTATCAACCAAGATTTATATTTCTTTTCATTTACATTGAAAGGTGGTTCACAGGTTTTTTTTGTTAATAGTTCTATAATATGACCATATTTGGCCAACGACATCACTGGAATCCTGTTTGACGTCACCTGTCAGTCAGAAATCCCCTGAAGCTGAATGGGTCAAGCAGGGAAATGCTGTACATTCCTCATTCTGCACTACCTCATTCTGTATACCATGCAGTACGTTCCCTTTTTGCACTACCACTTTCTGTATACCATGTACGTTACCTATTCCCACTGCCTTAGTCCATGTACCATACTATACATTCCCTATTCTGAAAGGCCTCATTTCAAATATTCAATGTATGATGTACATTATCTATTCTATGCCTTCCATTCTGTATGCTATTCTGTACACTCCCTATTCTTTACCCCCTCATTTCATATACCATGCTATATGCTTTCTATTTTGCACCACCTTGTTTCATATACCATTCTGTACATTCTTTATTCAGCACAGCCTCATTATGTATGCCATGCTGTACATACAGTATATAGAAACATAGGTGCCTAAAGAAAAAAAAAACTTAGGCTAAGGCACAATAAGTTTGTAAGGTAATGAACAAAAGAGGGAAATATTACCTCTAATGTCTGATAGAATTTTGGATGAATTAAATAGATTACATTCATTTAGCCTAATTGAATTTAAGAGACTGCATTATATTGTGGGCTATAGTAAAAAAATAGAATTTGCTATTCAAAACTAGGAAACATTTCATATTGGTGTTGAATGTTTATGTCATGTTCCCTCTTTTAACACAAATATATTTTTCTTTTATTATTTTGTTTTATTATTATTATTAATATTATACAGGATTTATATAGCGCCAACAGTTTACGCAGCTCTTTACAATATAAAAGGGAGACAATACAGTTATAATACATTAAAATACAAGAGGATTAAGAGGGCCCTGCTCAGAAGAGATTACAATCTAATAGGGTGGGGTAGGTGGTACAAAAGTTTGTAACTGTGGGGAATGAGCTGGTGAAAGTGGTAGGAGATTAGTTGGAGACGTGATAGGCTTTCCTCAAGAGATGAGTTTTCAGGGATTCAGGGTAGCAAGAGTAGGGGATAGCCGGATAGATGGAGGTAGTGAGTTCCAGAGGATGGGAGAGGCTCTAGAGAAATCCTGGGGATGAGCATAGGAGGAGGAGATGAGAGAGCTTGAAAGCAGGAGGTCTTGAGAAGAGCGGAGAGGGTGATTTGAGTGATATTTGGAGACAAGATTAGTGATGTAGCTCGGGGCAGAGTTGTGTATGGCTTTCTATGTTGTGGTTAGTATTTTGAATTTAATTTGCTGGGTGATTGGGAGCCAGTGTAGGGACTGGAGTAGAGGATTGGCAGACACTGAGTGAGCGGTTGGTAAGGTGGATAAGTCTGGCAGCAGCATTCATGATAGACTGAAGAGGGAATAGCCTATGGAGAGGTAAGCCAATGAGAAGGGAGTTGCAATAGTCAAGGCGAGAGATAACGAAGGAGTGAATGAGGAGCTTGGTGGTTTCATTTGTTAAAAAGGGGCGAATTTTAGAGATGTTACGGAGGTGAATTCTACAAACTTTTGACAACGATTGGATTTGAGGCTGAAATGACAAGTCAGAGTCTAGGATTACACCTAGTACCCTGGCGTGAGGGGAGGGACTGATGGTTGCATTGTTGATTTTGATGGAAAAGTCATGGAGGGGGGCACGGGCGGGGGGGAATATTAATAGCTCAGTTTTAGAGAGATTTAGTTTAAGGAAGTGGTGTGACATCCATGCTGATATGTCAGTTAGTAAGTTAGTAATGCGAGAGGAGACTGAAGGAGTGAGGTGAGGAGTAGACAGATAGATTTGGGTGTCATCAGCGTATAAGTGGTATTGGAAGCCATGGGCAGTTATTAAGTGACCAAGGGAGGAGGTGTAGATAGAGAAGAGAAGGGGTCCAAGAACCGAGGCTTGGGGGACCCCGACAGAAAGGGGCAATGGAGAGGAGACAGAGTTGTAGGTGACACTAAATGGGAGCAATGAGATGGGTCTTATTTATGCTTAAGATATAACTGCAATGGGTCAGAGACAACTTTAATTGTCTCCTTTACTAATGACTAATGATCAGCAAAACTGTTCTGTGACAATTTGACTCATACAAGATGCTGACATTTGGTTCATTGGACAATTAATAATTATTAAAATAGTAATTGACTATTTGAACTGTTTTATTAGTTTACTATTGGATGTACAGTCTGTAAGTGGTATGCAAATGGAATACTGGCAGGAGGTGCAAAGTTTTAAGAGGTAGCATTATCTGTGGAATTACAGCTAGGGTTTCCCAACCCTTGTGACCCCAGTTTTAAAGCACTACACTTTAGCATTGTGGAAACAACTTCTAAGTTCTTTTCCAGTGCACCTTCTCCAAACTATCCCTTTACCAGTTTATTGAAGGACCTGGCCTGACTAAACCTCATTTTGGGCAGATTGATCCACTCCCTACTGCTCAGTGCCTTAAAAGGATGATTCAGGTCTGTCTATGTTATGGCATATACTTTTAGCTCAACACCCTAAAACAGACAGGATGTTTGGACCAGAACAGTATGCCAAGAGTGAAAGACACATTCAAGCTCTATCAGGTAAGACCAAAAAAACACTTTTTTTTTTTTGCGTGTTTTACTAACTCTTGATAGAAGCAACTAAAGTTTTTTACAGAACTTCTCCTTTACACACAGGTTGCCTTCACAGCAACCACTTTTCTCCATATTACATTTAAGATATGGGATCCTAGCACAGATGCCAATATCCTACGCTATTAGTGACTCCAAAAAGAGTGAGTTCCCATAGTTGGGTTCAGAATATGTAATGATTTAATCGACTGGATCCAGTTTGACCAGAGCTGTTGCTGAGGACATCCCTCTCCTGTGTTCTCTGTGCTGCTAGCATAGAGTTCAAACTATAGTACCTTCCTCATTTATTACTAAGCATGGGCAGTGACAACCTAGGAAAAGTTGGCTTGCAGCTCTCCCCCCCAATTTGAGAAACATTACAGTGCATATCTACTCTAAACCCAGAACATGGCAACACAGTAACAAATCAGCTATAGCCATGCAGCACAGGCTTTTGACTACACAGACTCAAACAATGGAATTTGTATACTGTCTATATGTTAGTATGGGAATACTCTGGGTATTTCCGTTTCATCCCAAAGCCCAAAACACTTTGGTAGATTAATTGGCTTACAAGCAAACTGACCCTAATGTGTGCCACTATGGCTGTACTACAAACTTTAGATCGCCCTTTTGTGGCAGGAACTGATTTTAGATGGTTAGGTTTGCATTATGAAGCACAGGAAAAGGGCTATATAAATGAGAACAATGCATGAATTATTAAAAAACTTTCTCAAAGTGACACATATTAATATATTAATACAGATAATGTAGAGGAAAAAAAGACTAGCACAGTGTTCACTATAAGTTCAGAAATCTGGAAATGCACATTATTGGTTATATTTAAAAGGTCCCCCATCAACCAAAAAATACAGATTCTTTTTCAGAGTTTAATACTATAATTTCTAGGATGAAAAGACATGCCAGTGCAATGAGATTGAGGTAGCCATTGCCAGTCCTAAAGGTATGTGACAAGATACATCTACCTATACAAAGTAAGTCTATTGGTAACAACAAACAAACAGTAAACATATTATTGTGTTCTAGAAACAGAAATGCAATAGGTTATGCCGTCTATTGTATATGCTTTGCTTCTTTACCCTATAAATTACAGTTATACATGCTTTCACATATCTCAAAACAAACCTTATATGATGTGAAAGATTTATCCTTATTTATAATGCCATAACCTGGAACAGCAACTTGAATACCTCACTTTATCTGTAATGCTTAGCGCTGTATACTTACTACCTTAGCAACACAACATATTGTATTATGTAGGACAAGAGCACATTAGGCATGAAAACAATCCACTGGAATTTATTCCATATCCTGAGGTGATGTTGATAATGTTGGTTATTGTGCAGAGAATTCACATAGGGAAGGCGATGCAATGTTATTTTAAGTTTATCTTTTAAGGTTGCTGGAAAAAAAAAGCTTTTAATGTGTGCCTAAGTTAAATAACTTCATTCTGCAGTGTGCTGTTTCATTATGCCTGTAGCTGTAATCAAGGCATTTCATACAGTCCCTGGAATGGAATAGAGAAAACATCAGTCCATTTGTTTCATCACAGTAAATGAGTCTAAATATGTTTTTAATAAAGGGGTTGTAAAGGTAAGTGTTTTTTCACCTTAATGCATCCTATGCATTAAGGTGAATAAACACCTGGCAGTGACCGCCCCCCCAGCCCCCCTGTTTTACTTACCTGAACCCTCGAACTTGTCCCACAGGGACGCGCCGTCTCTCGGCTAGGGGGTTCTCCGCTGTTGATTGGATAGATTAATAGCAGCACAGCCATTGACCCCCGCTGCTGTCAATCAAATCCAATGACGTGGCCGCCGGGAGGGAGGGGCAGAGTCCTGCATTCGGCGTCTATGGACTCGGGAACTCGCCCGCAAGGTAACCCCCTGGGAGATTGCTTCTCCGAGGGGGTTATCTAATGTGGGGAGGAGTCGAGAGAGCAGCCAAGGGACCCCAGAAGATGAGGATTGGAGCCACTCCGTGCAAAACAAGCTGCACATTAGAGGTAAGTATGACATGTTTGTTATTTTTTTTAATTTAACTTTAGTGTCACTTTAAAGATTTCCTTATATTTTTCTTAGCAAGTAAGAAATCTGATTTTATGTGTGTGAGATTTGAGTTTTGACAGCTAAATAGCTTTTTCACAGAATATGTATTTTGAGTCAATAGTAAAGGCGATGTGATGCTATTTAAGTCTATCGGTTGCTGAAAATAAATAAACTTTTAGTTGGTGCCTGAGTAATGCCTGGTTCACACCTATGCATTTTCAAGTGCATTTTCAGTTTTGATGAAACACACTACAGTTCATTTAACATGCTTTCCAATGGATGTAGTTCATATCTGTGAATTTTATGGAAAGGACCAGTGCCTTTTTTCTGGTTTTTGGTTCCAGAGACTTCAATGGATCAAAAGTGTATATTGAAAAACACAAAATGAACCTGCAATATGCAAACTGCAACCTGCATATGTGTGAATCAGGCCTAAGGCCTGATTCACACCTATGCATTTTTAGTGCTTTTTGCATTTTGCAAATTTGCACTACAGAACGTGTTTCATAGGAAAGCATGTTAAATGGACTGTACTGCAAATCTGCAAAATGCAAAAAGCACTAAAAATGCATAGGGGTGAATCCAGCCCAAGGCTGGATTCACATCTATGCATGTTGCTTTTGAGTGTTTCTGCAGTGCTTTTTGTGCTGCTTAACGCGTTTTTGGACACATGTTTTTACTGCGATTTTACTGCGATATTGCCACGATTTCTTATTTGCGTTTTTTTTACACTGTATATAGCTGGTTGATAAGGAGGGGCCCGGGAAGCCAACCACCCATGTTGAAGGGGACAAGGGCCTCTTCCCAACAACCCTTGCCCGGTGGTTGTCGGGGTCTGCGGGCGAGGGGCTTGTTGGAATCTGGAAGCCCCCTTTAACAAGGGGGCCCAAGATCCGGCCCCCCCCATGTGAATGAGTATGGGATACATTGCATTTTCCCATTCACTAAAAAAAAAAGTAGTGTAGTGTACAGTAGACAGTTTTTGACAAGTCTTTTAATAAAAATTTTCTTCTTCTCCGCTTCTCCTGCCGCCTTGTGATGTCACCGCCCGGGGCATGATGGGTCAGTGACGTCACAAGGGGGCATGGCCTCTGGATGACACAATCCAATTGCCACGCCCCCATTGTTATTTAAGAAATGCAGGATATCGATGCCGACAGATCAGCGGGATGCAGCATCGGAGGAGGGTCGTTGGTGGGAGCAGCGGCAGAGAAAGAAGAAGAGCGGAAGAAGAAGACAGAAGAAGCAGGGGGAGAAGGAGAAGATTTTTAATGAAAGACATGTCAAAAACTGTCTACTGTATTTTTTAACACTACACTACTTTTTTTTAGTGAATGGGTAGGGGTATACCATACTCATACACATAGGGGGGGCGGGATCTGGGGGCCCCCTTGTAAAAGGGGACTTCCAGATTCCGATAAGCCCCCGTCCGCAAACCCTGACAACCACCAGGCAAGGGTTGTCGGGAAGAGGCCCTTGTCCCCATCAACATGAGGGCAAGGTGCTTTGGGGTGGGGGGTGCAGAGCCCCCCTGCCCCAAAGCACCCAACCCCCCATGTTGAGGGCATGTGGCCTGGTATGGTTCAGGGGGGTGCTCGCTTGTTCCCTCCCTTTTCTGACCTACCGGACTGCATGCACGGATAAGTGTCTGGTATGGATTTTGGGGGGACTCCCACGCCATTTTTATTTTTTTGGCATGGGGGTCCCCTCCGAATCCATACTAGACCCAAGGGCCTGGTATGGACCTGGGGGGACCCCAAGCTGTTTTTTCACAATTTTTTTTTTTTAGCCAGAACTTTTTTTTTACATTGAGCGGGAAGCCAGCTGACAGCTGATGACTCATCGGTTGTTAAGGACACGGTGGCCGGCTTCCCAGCCCCCTCCTTAGCAACCAGCTATATACAGTGTAAAAAAAAAGAAATACAAAACGCAAATCACTGCAAAATTGCGGTAAAAACATGATACTTGTGTTTTGGATGCGTGTCCATTGAATTCTATTACATGCAAAACGCTGCATTTTGCGGGAAAAAGCCAAAAGCGCAGAGGCACAAAAATGCATTGCTGTGAACGCATTTCTGCAAAATGCATCAAAATACGCTTTAGTGTGAATCAAGCCTTAAAGAACTTCATTCTGCTGTGGACCCTTCCAATATATTAGAGGTATACCAACTAGGCTGAAGCTTCCAGGATTGCTTTCTGTGTCCTTTCATGGACTAATATTAAAGTGATACTAAAGTCTTATTTCTTTTCAATTTAAAAACATGTCATAATTACCTCCTCTCTGT
This sequence comes from Lithobates clamitans, assembly GCA_037952925.1. Taxonomy (NCBI): domain Eukaryota; kingdom Metazoa; phylum Chordata; class Amphibia; order Anura; family Ranidae; genus Lithobates; species Lithobates clamitans. The sequence goes on from JBBGZY010000561.1 coordinate 5,493,134, forward strand.
AATGGTTTTGCACAGAGCAGCCCTGATCCTCCTCTTTTCGGGTCCCTCGCTGGTGCTCCTGGCCCCTCCCTCTTGCTGAGTGCCCCCACAGCAAGCAGCTTGCTATGGGGGCACCAAAGCTGAGATGCTGCTCTGTGTGTCTATTCAGACATGGAACCACGGTTCGGCCGTGCCCTCCCTCTCTCTCCTCATTGGCTCTCTGACTTTGACAGCAGCAGGAGCTAATGGAGCCCTGTTGCTGTCTCAGCCAATAAGGAGGGAGTGTCCCGGGCAGCCGAGACTCACGTGCAACAACGCTGAATCAAGATGGGCTCAGGTAAGTATTAGGGGAGCTGAGGGGGGCTGCTGCACACAGAAAGTTTTTTTTATCTTAATGCATAGAATGCATTCTAACTTTAGAATCACTTTAACTCTATGTATATAAGCACAAGATATTTAGGACTGTTTGTCAGCATGTTCTGATGGTTCAGTTATGCGTGGGCACTGGTAAGTTACATTTCAAATTGCTGTCTTACACCTTCAGGGTTTCCAGTGGTGAGATTCTACTAAGAGTTTACGGTCACAAATGAGCCCAACAAAGCTGGCAAGGTACAAAGATGCAATTGCTCTATATGTGATGAACAGTAGAGGTGTAGACCACACAGGTGCAGGATGTTGGCAATGAATGGATTCATTGCCTACTGTAGGCCAAGATTAAAGTGAAGCATTATTTATTCTTACAAATGGAGTATTCAAAAGCACACATCAGACATTTTTAAACAAAGTGTCATTGCATATATTTAGTAAATATTCTCCTTTAGAAAGAAATGTAATCTCTTACAGCTTGGGTTATTGAATATAGGCATGTAAAGATGCTAGCTGTTTCTGAAGTGAACTGCAGGGCATAAAGTTGTATTAAAAAGATCTATATTGCAGTTTCCAGTAGCAATGATCTTTTAACAAGGACAGAGGGGCAATTTGGCTCTAGAATAGTTATAACTTTATGTATATCATAAGCTTAGTGTTGCACATTCAGCACATTAAAATCCTCTGAATTAACATTTACTGATTAAATAGTGTACTTGGATTACCTTCATAATGTGCTAACAAGTCAGTTTTTTTTTATTTCTTCACACTTTTGTTCTTCTGTATACCTCTCAACAGCAGTGACATTCTATATAAAGAATAGAATGGAAACTGTGATTTCAATAGGTTTGAAGGTAAATGCTGACTACAGTCCTGCAAATGTAAGCACAGCAGTAACATCTAAGCACAGCAGTAACATCAGTTTTAAATCTGCATAAAAGTTGTCCAAACATAACATTTTTTTTTTTGGTAAGTGAACAAGGATCCTATTTTGTAGGGAAAAGGTGGCAGAGTAACTCATTTCTAAAGACCTATGAACTTGCTCTTCTCTAATCCTACACACCACTGGAATCTGACTCTCCCTACTGCACACACTAGAGAAAAGCTGATTTCAGACACTGACCAAAAGGGGGTCATTGCAACTCAATCCCATTTGGATCCTCCCTATTTATTATTGCAATGCGGTCAGTTTGCACATCCCAGATAGCAAGGATAACTTGCCACACATTTGTGACAGTGTTGAATTGTAAGTCTGTTAACTTGCTCTGGCAGTGTTTAAAAGAAAAAGAACTGTAAGATTTTGCAAACCTTTCATTGACTTACCTGGAATGAATATCTGGTTTAAACTTAAAATTCAATTGGGCTTTACTGGATAAAGATCATGGAGACATACTGTAGCTGTAGTTGATAATGTCAGCCTGACATCAAGAACAATGCCTGAGTTATTATCCTCTCCTACCAAAAATAGTCTTGCACAGCAAACTAGCACAGTCAGTTACAAAAGCTCTAGGTGGCTGACTATGCTGCTGCAAGCACAGAAGAGTGGACCTGCGGTAATGCCACGGGCATAGCAGCTTATGCTGACATGAATCCCACATAGTGCGTGCACAAGAACAGTCAGTTACTGTCAGTATAGACATTAGCAGTGGAAGCACTACAGGAAGTCTGGGTAGAAATTCTTCTAATGCCACCCTATGACACTGGATTTGTAATAGAGATTACATCTCCCCCCCTTTTTTTTCAGTAGCCATGAAATCAGAAACATAAAATATATGGGGATTTATTTACTAAAGGGAAATGGACTGTTCACTTTGCAAAGGAATTTTCACTTTGCAATCGAATTTTCCTTTAGCTTAATGAAGTAGGTAAAGCTCTGCTGACTTCTATTATTCAATCATAAGCAAAGCAAAGTAGGAAAAATATGTTTTTCCTTTTAATGTGATTGGGTATTCTTTGCAGAGTGATTTTTTTTAACACCTTCACTGATCTAAGTGAAAATTCCTCTGCAAAGTGAGGTGATGAGCTCTGGATATCTCCTGTACTTAGGCCAAGGACTCTGCTCTTATCAGATAACTTGACAGTAACATATATATTTTAAAGAAAATTGTGGTCCTCTCATTGTGTCCAAACATCCAATCCAGTATAATATTTTTTTACACAGTTAATTAATATTATGCATGCAGTTTTGCCATTTATGTCTACTGCTAAAAGTATTTGATTAAGTCAACTAATCAGTAGCACACATCCCCTACTGATGAGCAAATGTATTCAGCCTGAACACATCCAATTCTTTTTTCTATTGATCACTGATATAGTTTCACAAAGGGGAGATGAAAATTGTTTTATGATAGGCCATATTTAAAGTTTTAACTCTTTATTCTATCTCGCAATAAGTAAAGCATAAATAGAAGGAATATGTACCGGTAAGTCCTGGCAATAATAAAAAAATGTTTAAACTGTATCTTTCTGTACAATACAACTGCTCAAGTGCCATGACCAAACGACATAATGGACAGGTTGCATGTCATTCGATGTTAGCATATTTCACTGCTGCCTTCTGTGTAACTCACTTTTCTCCATATACTGCAGTGTCTCCTGCACACCCTCCTCCTCTTTCCTCTATATTTGTTACAGTGTATCATTGTCAAAGGTAGAAGGATGCAATGTAAAAAATATTGTGCTGGGTCTACTGCTTTTTAAGTATTGTCAATTAAACTTATTTTTGTCTGACTCATTAGACTTTTCGTGTTTTTAACTTTGTTTTAAGTAAAGCCAACTAATTTTTTTTCAGTTTATAGACCATAGTGTTTTAAGTTATGAATACATACCTTAACTTGGAGGATGGGATAAACAGTTCAATCTCTGTATTCGCAGACGATACTAAGCTAAGCAGGGCATTTACTTCCCCGCAGGATGTGGAAACCTTGCAAAAAGATCTGAACAAATTAATGGGGTGGGCAACGACATGGCAGATGAGGTTCAATGTAGAAAAATGTAAAATAATGCATTTAGGTGTCAAAAATATGAATGCAATCTATACACTGGGGGAGAACCTCTGGGGGGAATCTAGGATGGAAAAGGACCTGGGGGTCCTAGTAGATGATAGGCTTAGCAATGGCATGCAATGCCAAGCTGCTGCTAACAAAGCAAACAGAATATTGGCATGCATTAAAAAGGTATCAACTCCAGAGATAAAATGATAATTCTTCCACTCTACAAGACTCTGGTCCGGCCGCACCTAGAGTATGCTGTCCAGTTCTGGGCACCAGTCCTCAGGAAGGATGTACTGGAAATGGAGCGAGTACAAAGAAGGGCAACAAAACTAATAAATGGTCTGGAGGATCTTAGTTATGAGGAAATGTTGCGAGCACTGAACCTATTCTCTCTGGAGAAGAGACGCTCTGGGATATGATTTTAATATACAAATACCGTACTGGTGACCCTACAATAGAAATAAAACTGTTTCGCAGAAGAGAGTTTAACAAGACTCGTGGCCACTCATTAAAATTAGAAGAAAAGATGTTTAACCTTAAACTACGTAGAGGGTTCTTTACTGTAAGAGCGGCAAGGATGTGGAATTCCCTTCCACAGGCGGTGGTCTCAGCGGGGAGCATCGATAGTTTCAAGAAACTATTAGATAAGCACCTAAATGAACGCAACATACAGGGATATACAATGTAATACTGACACATAATCACACATAGGATGGACTTGATGGACTTGTGTCTTTTTTCAATCTCGCCTACTATGTAACTATGTAACTTGTCTGGAACTATATTTTTAAGTAAAGCCAACTACATTTTTCCAGTTTATAGACCATAGGTTTAAGTAAAGCCAACTAAATTTTTCCAGTTTATAGCCCATAGGTTCAAGTAAAGCCAACTCAACTTTTCCAGTTTAAAGACCATAGCTTCAATTACAACCAACTAAATTTTTCCAGTTTCTACAAAAGTTTAAGATAGGAACACATACATTAACTTATTTATTAAGTATTTATATAGCACCTTCAATTTACGGAGCACTTTTCATTTACATTCACATCAGTCCCTACCCTCAAGGAGATTTTAATCTAAGATCCCTAAGGGTAGAAAATGCAAACTGCTGGTAGGTAGTATTGTGGTCAGGATTTGAACCAGTGACTCTCTTGCTGTTAGGTGAAAGTGCTAACCACTGTAACGTACTCATTTTTTTTTAGTCGGTAAAACTTATTTTCCAACTTTATTTGATATATGTTTGAAGTTTTTTATATAAAACTAATACAATGATATGCTTTTTTTTTAAATAGTCTCATGAAACAGGCTTTCAAAACAAATTAACGTTTATTATTTATAAAGTGTTACAAATGTAATATTATTAAAGCAGCATCAAATGTAAATGTAAATGTTTAAAAAAATAAATAGAATAAAAAATCCCTCTTTCTCATCTAACAAATCAAACTGAACACATGTTTATACAGTATATCTGTAAAGAACATAGAATACAGAATGTATTAACTTTTTTTTAAGCCTTTTAAGAAAGTAATTTGCACTTTAACCACTTCAGCCCTGGAAGGTTTTGCCCCCTTAATGACCAGGCCATTTTTTGCGATACAGCACTGTGTCACTTTAACTGACAATTGCACAGTTGTGCGACACTGTACCGAAACAAAATTGACAGCATTTTTTCCCCCACAAATAGAGCTTTCTTTTGGTGGTATTTGATCACCTCTGTGGTTTTTATTTTTTGCGCTATAAACAAAAAAAAACAAACAAACAAATTTTAAATAAAAATAAAAAATGTTGGTGCTTTCTGCTATAATACATATCTAAAAAAAAATATCAAAAAACAAATTTATTCATCAGTTTAGGCTGATATATATTCTTCTACATATTTTTGGTAAAAAAATCGCAATAGGCATATATTGATTGGTTTGCGCAAAAGTTATCGCGTCTACAAACTATGGGATAGATTTAGGGACTTTTATTTATTTTTATTGTTTTTACTGGTAATGGCAGTGATCTGCGATATTTAGTGGGACTGCAACATTTTGTCAGAGAAACCTGACCCCAAATTACATTTTTTGGGGACCAGTGACATTATTACATTGATCAGCGCTATAAAAATGCACTGGTCAATGTATAAATGACACTGGCAGGGAAGGGGTTAACACTAGGGGGTGATCAAGGGTGGTTTAGGTGTTTTCGCCTTGTTTACAAAGGTAGAACCCCATTCTGCCTCTGTATACCGCAATCGTGGGTCGCCGGCAGACATCAAGTCCGCTGGACCCACGGCACGCTATCTCCTGTGCAAAGACCAACGTACACCTACGGCGTTTGCGCAGGAGAGCTGACCTGCCACAGTATAATGATGATGGCTGGTCAGCAAGCTGTTAAAGTGTGAACTTTTGAAGATAGATTCCCCACATCTAGCTCTAAAAAGATCTGCTGAAAAACTTCAAAGGTATATTTTAGATTTTCAGTGTAGCTCATGTTAAAAAGCATAAACGAGTCCCATAATCATTCTTTCTGATACAAAATGTCCTGATGAGCCTCAAACATATGGGAACTGCCTTGTGCAGGCTTTCAAACTTCCAAAAGACGGCAAACTCTTTCATATATACAGCATCAAAACTCATGCGGTTGCATGTTTGGCAAACATGCATCTCGCAATTTCAGTCAAATGAAAAGATACATTTTTTAAGTAAATGTAACCCAATTAGAATATGGAAATGCACATACCTTAAAAGTTTTGTCTAGATTACTCAATATTATACATTATTTTTGTAAATTTAAAAGGTGTGTTTTAAGAACTAATGAAAATTAAGTAAGGTACTTAATATCAATGTAAATTAATTAGCATTTATCTTTATGTTGAAAATTATAACATTTTTATGTTAAAATTACAAGCCAACAGAATCATTTTTATCAGTGTGTGAGCTTCAACTGACAGGTGCAGTATGTGTAAAAATGAATACTAACTGAGCTCTAATTAAGTGAAATACTTATCTCTTGTCATAATGTTAACCCTAAGCAATATTCTGAGAATGTTGTACTTATTTTGCACACATGATCGAAAAAGCCCAATCAAATATTCTAGGATCTTTTCTGTATCAAACGGTAATGCCGCGTACACACGATCTGAATTTCCAACAACAGATGTTCGATGTGAGCATGTTGTCGGAAATTCCGACCACAGATGGAATTTCCGACAACAGATGTTTGAGAGCTGGATCTCAAATTTTCCGACAACAAAATCCGTAAATTCTGAGCGTGTGTAATTCCGACGCACCAAATTCCACGCATACTCTGAATCAAGTACGAGACGGAAGTGCTCGATCTGGTAAAACTAGTGTTCATAATTTAATCCTTTAATGCAGCGCATTCTCTTCTTCTTTATAATTCTAGAATAATGAAGTTGTTTTGCTGCTGATATTCACACAGAGTTCTGACAAACTGATTTATTTATTATTTCTCGTGATCTCCGGAATAATCCTTTATTTTTATTTTTTTCGCCAGATCTCCAGAATAATGTTTCAATTTTTTTTTATAGTGATCTCCTTTTTTTTTTTTTTACCAAGATCTCCCGATTTTTTTTTTTTTTTATGCTTTTTTCTAGTGATCTCCATAATATTTTTTGTCGTTTTGTGTGTCAAGTTACCACAACACCATTATTATCTTATATTTTTTAACCACAAGGAGATTGGTTGGTGTTGTTGTCCCTTGGTAATTTGACATTGTATTTTTGAAATGTACCTGCCTACTCACAAACAAACTGTCCTTTTTGAAGTAAAACACATAGCTAAGTATTTGTGAAAAAAATAGACATTTATTAGGGGTCATGACAAAATAAAGAGGAAAGCAACACTGGATAAACTATTGAAATTGGCAAAGCCTTTGTACCCCAGGGCAGACATCATATATTTGACAGGCAAAATTGGTAGCCTGAGGAGTCCATTTAATAGGGAGCACAATCCGGTCCAGGACTCGGAGAGATCGGGAGCAGCATCAGATGACATATATGTCCCGAGGCTGTGGTTTTACAACAGCCTGCGTTTTTTCCCAGACCAGAACAAACCCAGGCCATCACTCTCAAGACTTCCCTACACGCTTCCTTCCAGACTGTGGCTGTGATGTTGGAGTTGTGGCAGGAGGTGGAGGAGGAGTGTCATGGTTATGCAATAGAGGTTGTTTGTCAGCATACCTGTTTCCATGTGTTCATCTCCTAAGACCAGCTGTCTCTCACCTGACTGCTTTTATTAACTCTCCTCTAGCATGGCTCCACCCCAGCTCCTATCAGAGAACTCTATATTAACCTCTGCACTGCAGGTCAGCCCTGCTGATCAACCTTTGTGTGTTTGGCTTCCTGTTCCTGCCTGCCATGTGCTCTACATTTATTTCTGTTACCGACCTTGGTGTGTTCAATACTATTCCTGTCTGCTCGTGACCCTGACCTTTTGGCGTGTCCCCGACTATCCCTGTTTGCCTGTGACCCTGAACCTTGGCGTGTACTCTGTTGTCCTTGTCTGCTTGTGGCCCTGACCTTGGCTTATTCCTTACTATCCTTATCCTTCTGTTGCCTACTGTAGGTGTGAGCTGGGGAACCCTGGGGGTCGCGACCTGGAGCCAGTTGCAGCACAGTCCATCCTCACCATCAGAGGCTCTGGTGAAAACCATGCTGGCTCTTAGACTCCTCGCCCCAGGGAATCCTATGCTCTAACCCTGGTGGGATCCGTGTTGGTGTTCCATCGACCCTGCCTTCCTTATACCCGGACTCCCATCCGCAGCAGTCAGCCATAGGGTCCACTGCCTTGCGGTGCACTCTTGATCCCAACGGTGTGCATCTGTCACCTAGCCTCAAGGTGACCTGACAAGGAGTATAGTGTAACTCACATATGTGACTTTTTTGTGAGTTCGCCCATCACCCCCTTTTTTTAAGGCCTGATAGATGACTTCCTTACAAATGAGGTGTTGTCTCACCTCAATTTCCTGTGTTTTGCTGGCTGCCATGCAGGCATAGCCTCTTGAAGAATGGAGGTGGTTCTGAAGGCCGCAGTAGCCTGCCGAATCAAAGAAAGCGCTGACTCCTCCATGTTACTCCCCTTCCTGGGCCTTTTTGTTGAAAAGCAGAGGGGAGGAACCTGCCATTTGGTCAGGCTACTGGGCACAGCCACCTCCTGGTGCCACTTTCCCATGCCACCTCCTGGCTGCCACTTTCCCCCGCCACCTCCTGGCTGTCAATTTCCCCCGCCACCTCCTGGCTGCCACTTTCCACCGCCACCTCTTGGCTGCCACTTTCCACGGCCTCCTCCTGGCTGAGACTTTCCTGTGTATGAAAATGGTACATACCGTAGTTTTATTTTTTTGGTCATCAATCACACATTTTTGAGCTCATGACTGTTGTAAATTGAATGTTAACAAATAGAAAAGACTATCCTTCTGACCCCAGCATTTTTCATTCTTGTTCCAAACATTTTTGGCTACTACTGTCTATTGATATGCAAACCACTTTTTTAAATTAGAAATTAGTGATCAATAATAGCATGTAGTTAACATCATTTTGTGACAAGAAATATGTTGAACAATGCTATACCTGGCTCAAGCTGGGCTCCTCCACACCTTCTTCCTGGGTGGAAGGCCCAGGTTGTACGTCGAAAGCTTCATCTGAGGTGGAAGGAAGGGTTGAGAGTGATTGCCTGATTTCGCACCAGTCCACCTTTTAAGTGGTCCAGGCCAACAGGGGAGCCCAGGCAGCAGGGTGAATCATATGTGGGCAGGGTGGGTGATAGGCAGCTGAAAGCCAGCTTCTTCTCCTCTCCCTCCCACCAGCTTTTCAGCTGCTGCAGAGAGAGCTATGCAGGGGATTGGTTCCAGTAATTGCCTCCCCGCCGTACCAATCACCCTCACTCTGCACAATACATTTCGGTATCAATCACTCACTGTATTCATTCATAACTGAAGCATAGTAAATCATGTTTATTTGGAAGGGGGGCTGTCAGGTTGGCTGTATGGGGCCCGTGGCTTCTAACAGCAGCCCTGCCTGTCCACACCCAGTCCTGCCCACTGCTTTCTGGAGTGCCAGCACTGCCTTTGTTGCTGAACCCCGCCCCCCAACTGTGAGTTGCAGCATTCAGGAGGGGGTGCTTGTATTGAAGAATTTGACTCAGTCAAGAAAGGTAGATGTACTTTAGTTTACATTGTGCTAAACGTGCAACAAACTTGTACCTAGGCAAGAAAACATTATATGTTATAGAAGATCTCCTTTGGGAACAATCTTTAAATTGAAAATTTGTGAATTTTTAAAAGGATGGTGTCTGTAAATGTAAAATTGACCTACCATTATAACTGTGAAAATGATGCTGAGACCTGGAGTTCAGATGTTGGGCATACCGCAGTGAATATGACTTGATTGGGTGAACATGCAGTCGATGTGCCAGGCAGAAATATGTATTCAATTTTGTCAGCAATTGATGATACAAATAACAAAAGGTAAAAGTTGGTCATGGAATCAGGCATAACATAATTCCTAAATATATCTCAGAAAATTCTGCAGTAAAACATGTTGTTGTACTCTATGTTATACCGTATAATGACTTTGTAACTTTCACCTCTCTGTATCTCTCTAATCATTTCCACTTTTTACCTGTGATTCCTCAATGATACCTGTGTCAGTATTTCATCTAGTGGTAAAATGTGGCCACACCATTTAGCACCTGATAGTTCAAATACATGTACAAGATATTGAGATTTGAGCACAGGTATATCTTTTCTCTGTTGTAACGCAGGTCAGTGAGTAGATCTGAACCTCGCTCTCCCCCACCTTGGGTCTTTAACCCCCGTGTTGGCATGGTGTCCACCTTAGCATTTGCAGTGACAAGGCAGTGTAGGACTGGCCAGAAGAGGGATTACTTTGACGCAGTTGGTCAGCTTAAACATGTATTGCAATATGTATGAACTAAATATCCCTGTTTTTCATTGCATAGATTGTTTGGAAGGGTGTAGCAGTGTAAAGAGGGTCAATCCAGAATTTGTAGTATTTCATCTAAGGCTAGCAGAGATTTAGGGTGGAGAGTCATCTACCCCATCCCTATTGTTTTGCCCAATGTGACAGTAGTATTCTCGAAGTACTTTGATCATTTTACCTACTCCATAGATCAAGCTTCCGTGTGAGATTACGAGCCCTCTAGTTGACAAGCATCACCTGTAATTATTGTCTCGTTTTCTGGCTCTGCACCGCCTATCAACATCGACAATCAGATATGATGTAACAACCAGCTCCTTCAAGAAAAACAGAAATGGAAGGCATGCACACCTAGTGCATTACCAGAGATACTTCAATAATAAGAATTTTTTGTATAAAAGTGGGCACTCACAAAATGCAACTGACAAAAGGCCATAAACACAGTGCATGGACATGCACAGAACACAGGGTATGGCCTTTTGTCAGTTGCATTTTGTCAGTCGCGCCTTCCATTTCTGTTTTTCTTGTAGTTCCTTTTGGATTACCCTATCTGAGGAAGGCAGCATTCACCTAGTTTTGGGATACTATATATGCCTTTAACACCACCATTTTATCTGACATCTGTTACTCCACACCTTGGAAGACCTATTAGCGCTGGAAGTGACTGTGTTTTTTAAAACCAGCTCCTTCACCTGCATTTCCTCGCATTCTCACTATGCAATCAAAAACCCAGCAAACCCAGGCCAGCAAATTGACTTGGATTTGCCGTGTATCTACAAACATGTATTTCTACAAACACACTCCCTAATTTTTATTGCTACTTGAACTCAAATTTTACTTTACATTGAATATATATGTCTTTGTCTTTTTTTTGCAATCTTTTTTTTGAAGGAACGGGCGTGAGACTTATGTATGTCTTGGTTAGATTTAGTACTGAATTTCCCACCCTGAAGATGAATGCAGATAACAATAATTCACATTTCAATCTTTCTATTTCCAGGGTTTAGCATAAAAACTGAGAAGAAGCTGGAGGCTGCTTGCTAGATTGATTTCCTCATGACAGCTTTCTCGTAAACCTCACATTTACTTTGGATTCTTTGCATCTTTACTAGGAGTAATACATGCTTTTAACCTGAAAGTTATTTTGGATTTAATATTGCTTTATTAAATGTCGGTTAGAGTATATTCTTGAAGCATTGCACCGCCATCTTCTGACATTTTATTACATTTGCAAAAGTTACCTGCATGACACAAAGGCAAAAAAAAAACAATATCATAATAATAACCAATCATAACAAGATCATACTGTTTTATGTAATTTTAGATAAAGGTACATATAGCCAAAATGACAATAGCATGTTTTTCTTTTTGTATGAGTTTTTATTGGCATGCTGGCAGGGGACAGGCTTTTACACTTGCCTGTGGCCGCTTTCTAAAGAAAACCAACTGTAGGACTTTGAACACTTTTTGTTTTGATGCACCTGGATTGTGTTTAGCAATTTTAAGCTGAAAGTTCGATTGAGCTTTTAAGAAATTATGCACTCAAAGAGCAACATGAGAATGCAATCAATTATCACTAAGGCTACCCAGCTACCCACTGCAGCTATACTAAATCAGAACATTTGCTTTTATATTATTTAGAATTTTGTCCATTTTAGTCAGAGCTATGTGCAACTTCCTGAGGCCTAGTTCACACTTGAGGTTGCAGAACAGTAAAAAATGCACATTAAGCATCCCGGCAATAGCTGGTGCAAAGTTTTAGGGGTTTTAAAAGATTAAAACAGGTAGTAAGGAGGCAAGAAAATGCTTATCACCTGTCAAATGCCTTCTGAAGGGCAATCCAACACAGATCGCTCTTGAGAGGACAGCACAAGTGACCTGAATCTGACTAATGTATGGTTCAAGTCATACAGAAATGTGTCAATTTATTGAGATATATTTTACTTATTTTTTATATATATTTATTCTTATTTGGTAAATATATTACCCAGAACATATAATTTAACTAATAATATATATATTTTTTTATAAAACAGTATAGTTTATTATTTATGTTCTCATATTTGTCTAAAGTTTTTCTGTATGAATTTCAACACTTCCAATACTATAGACGATTTGGCTTTAAATATTGAGGGGACATTTTATTGATATCAGATTGATATGTAGATCTTCTTATGTTCTTTTTAGCCCTGATGAAGGGGGTGTTCTTGTACCCCCAAAAAGTGTTGCCTACTTTTTTTATTTACCTCTGACTTTTATAGGAATAACGTTGTATATGGACCACTTAGCAATTGTGTGGCGATTTAAAATTTTGTTACATCACAGTACAGGCCAAGAAGACTGTGAAGATCCCCTGGGGTGTATAGACCGCCTGCCCGGGAACCAGATCCTTTACATCACATTAATACTAAAATAACATTATCAGCAAGATAACCCTATGGGCCCAGTGCTATCTTTCCTCAACTAAATCTGACTGACAGCTGTGAGAGACTGCCTAGCAGTGACATTATCTTTCACGTCAGATATTTGATATAGTGGGGGCCTGCAAAGTTTGTGGCTCACAAATTTCTTTTCTGCTTTACAAGATTATCAGATTATGAGATCCCCAATAAAATGTATTTATGTGGACTAGTGCACTAAAGCAAAGCTTGCATCAAAATCTAAAGTATTGTGTGAGTAATGCCGCGTACACACGACCGGACTTTACGGCAGACTGTGTGCGGCGCACTTTTCGACAGACTTTAGGACGGACTTTCCAAATGAACGGACTTGCCTACACACGATCAACCAAAGTCCGACGGATTCATACGTGATGACGAACGACCGGACTAAAACAAGGAAGTTCATAGCCAGTAGCCAATAGCTGCCCCAGCGTCGGTTTTTGTCCGTCGGACTAGCATACAGACGAGCGGACTTTTCGACCGGACTCGAGTCCGTCGGACAGATTTGAAACATGTTTCAAATCTAAGTCTGTCAAACTTTTGAGAAAACAAAGTCCACTGGAGCCCACACACGATCAAATTGTCCATCGGACTCCGGTACGCCGCACCAAGTATGCCGGAAAGTCCGATCGTGTGTACGCGGCATAAATGTTCTCAAATCAGTAGTTTTCAGTGCTGCGAGTGGAACAATTACAGTTTAGGCAGCTTCAGGCACTTTCAGGTTCCATATATGATTTAGGCAAGACTAGTGTTGAAGGATGAGTGGTCAAGGAGGATCAGGTTAAATTAAACCTGTCATGAGAGAAATACAGTATGGGTCTTATCAATGCGGATCTCTTTCTGAAATTTTAGGTGGCTGGCTATCATGCTGAATCAAATGAAAAAAATAAGTGCACCCCATAGAAATTGTTGACATATTTGAACAGACAAACATCGGATCTTTATTTAAACATTACCTACAGATAAAGATGATATACTTGTATAAGAACTAAATAGCATTTTCAATCATTTATTTAACAAAAATATCAATAGATGTAATGGGACCATGTGTAAAAAAGTATGCACGCGTGTGCCCTTTATCAGAAATAACTTTTTGTACACATTTTGTATAACTGCCCGCCATCAATTTTTTTTACCACTTCTCCATGATAAATTCCTTTAGTTGCAAGATATTCGTGGGTAGGGGCAGTTCATACAAGGAAGTATGACCTGATCGTTTAAAAAAAAAACTACAGTATTTAAATGTGAATCAAGTTAAGTCTTTGACTTAAGCAGTCTATAACCCTCTATTTCATCTCTTTGAGTCATTCCTTGGTGGATTTGATAGTGTGCTACATATCACTATGGTGTTGAAAGACCTTTAGCTTTAGCTTTTGGACATATGGCCTCACATTCCCATCAGGGACAATTTGAGATGACATAGAATGTATGGTTGACCTGATGACTAAGAGCTGCCTAGGATATGAAGCAGCAAAGCTTTCCCAAATAATAATATGTCCAACACCACACTTATTTCATTTTACCAACAGTTGTTTTGAGATTCTTCTTAAATACTTATTCTTCTTATTTTTAAATATCCTTTGTTTTTTCAGAAAAAATGTTTACAATAAAATGTAACAAAAAGAGTGTTTCTCATGTACATAAGAGAAAATACAGGTCAGAAAGTATAATTAAGACAGATCATGTACAGTGCAATGGTAAAAGCTGTAGTAACAATAAGATGTCTCATATGAGGATTATTTAAGCTCGCTAGAAAGTGTTAGACATTTTACAAGAAAGCTATTATATGGAAGGAAGAAAGGTCCAATGTACTCGATGGAGTAAACCCTGTTGCAGTGCAGAAGCAAAAATTTGCAGTCTGTCTTATTAAAAGGGAAAAAGGGTACTGGAAAAAACTGAAGAATAAAAAAAAAAACACTGGGGTGCATTTACGAAAGACCAATAGATTGTGCACTAATTTCCCCCAGAGCTTAGTAAATGTGGTAAAGCTCTGCTGATTTAGTAAATATACCCCACTGTGTCCTGCAACAAAGCCCGAAGAGCGCTAGTAAACCCTTTACTTAGGCCAATACAAAAACAGAGGGAACTAATATTGATCATGACCAAAAACTTTATAAGGTAAGCCCACAGGTTGAAGAACTGCTCATTAGAAGTTCTGCTCCAAGGTAGGGTGAACCAATAGGAAAGAAAAGGAAGAAATTGGAGCATGTAGCACAGGGTAAAGAATAAATAGTTTATGGAAAGAGGAAAGGGAAAGTGAGGACTGAGGTGTCCTGTGTAGCTATTATGTTTCCGCTCCAGAATGGTCAGGGTTTTTGTGTGAACTTAAATGTATTAGGTAATTTTATAGTTCTGTAGGTTACAGAGGTTTGAATGTCTTTCCAAGCCTGCCACATGCTATTGAAGTGAGGTAGCCTGTTTAGTTTGTAGTGCATAATGGTTTCTATATCATGAATATGGCCTACATGGTCTACACACTCTTTCAGATTGTGGTAGATCTCCAAAGTATCGGGATCAGAAAACACATGTCTGACCAGGTGTTTGGGTAAAAGATTGAAGCCATCGTTTTCAACGTTGTAATCTCATAAATACTGTCTTCTATTTATAAAAAAAATAGCCAGTGCTCCTAAAGTAAATTGCTTAAAAATGCAGAGACACACCAGAAGCCCAGCATAGCACAAAGGCAGCTGGGGGTCTCCAATGTGTCTCAGCAATAAGCAACTGCATACTTACCAGCCAGTCAACAAGCAAACACTGAATATGAATACCAGCATGTTAAATATTGTGTACTTGAAGACTGGCATGTTCAACATCCTTCTTTTCCAGGCGATTTTTCAGTTTTCCGTAGTCATGCTTTGAATGACAATTACTCAGTGATGCAACATTATATCAAAATAATTAGATATCTTTTTTTCAGGTGTGTTAAATTTGGTGTAATCACTCTCACTCTCTCATACTGGTCACTGGAAGTTCAGCATGGCACGTCATGGCAATGAACTCTGAGGATCTGAAAAAAAAATTGTTGCTCTACATAAAAATGCCCTAGGCTATAAGAAGATTGCCAAGACCCTGAAACTGAGCTACAGCATGGTGGCCAAGACCATACAGTGGTTTAACACGACAGATTCCACTCTAAACAGACCTTGCCATGGTCGACCAAAGAAGTTGAGTGTACATGCTCAGCGTCATATCCAGAGGTTGCCTTTGGGAAATGGACGTATAAGTGCTGCCAGCATTTCTAGAGAGGTTAAAGGGGTGGGGGGGTCAGCTTGTCAGTACTCAAACCATACACTGCACACTGCACCAAATTTGTCTGCATGGCTGTCATCCCAGAAGGAAGCCTCTTCTAAAGATGATAAACAAGAAAGCCTGCAAACAGTTTGCTGAAGACAAGCAGACTAAGGACATGGATTACTGGAATTATGTTCTGTGGTCTTATGAGACCAAGATAAACTTATTTTGGTTCAGATGGTGTCAAGCGTGTTGGCAGCAACCAGGTGAGTAGTACAAAGACAAGTGTGTCTTGCTTACAGTCAAGCATGGTGGTGGGAGTGTCATGGTCTGGGGCTGCATGAGATCTGCCGGCACTGGGGAGCTACAGTTCATTGAGGGAACCATGAATGCCAACATGTACTGTGACATTCTGAAGCAGAGCATAATTCGCTCCCTTCAGAGACTGGGCCGCAGGGCAGTATTCCAACATGATAATGACCCCAAACACACCTCCAAGACGACCACTGCCTTGCTAAAGAAGGGTAGGGTAAAGGTGATGGACTGGCCAAGCATGTCTCCAGACCTAAACCCCATTGAGCATCTGGGGAGTATCCTCAAACGGAAGGTGGAGGAGCGCAAGGTCTCTAACATCCATCTGCTCTGTGATGTCGTCATGGAGTGGAAGAGGACTCCAGTGGCAACCTGTGAAGCTATGGTGAACTCCATGCCCAAGATGGTTAAGGCAGTGCTGGAAAATAATGGTGGCCACACAAAATATTGACACTTTGGGCCCAATTTGGACATTTTGACTTAGGGGTGTACTCACTTTTGTTGCCAGCGGTTTAAACATTAATGGCGGTGTGTTGAGTTATTTTAAGGGGACAGTAAATTTACACTGTTATACAAGCTGTACACTCACTACTTTACATTGTAGCAAAGTGTCATTTCTTCAGTGTTGTCACATGAAAAGATATAAATTTATCAACCCTGATTTACTGACTGCCTCGTGTTTCGTAAGCAGTAGGGATGAGCTTCGAGTTCGAGTCGAACTCATGTTCGACTCGAACATTGGCTGTTCGCAAGTTCGCCGAACAGCGAACAATTTGGGGTGTTCGCGGCAAATTCGAATGCCGCGGAACACCCTTTAAAAGTCTATGGGAGAAATCAAAAGTGCTAATTTTAAAGGCTTATATGCAAGTTATTGTCATAAAAAGTGTTTGGGGACCCGGGTCCTGCCCCAGGGGACATGGATCAATGCAAAAAAAAGTTTTAAAAACGGACGTTTTTTCAGGAGCAGTGATTTTATTAATGCTTAAAGTCAAACAATAAAAGTGTAATATCCCTTTAAATTTCGTACCTGGGGGGTGTCTATAGTATGCCTGTAAAGGGGCGCATGTTTCCTGTGTTTAGAACAGTCTGACAGCAAAATGACATTTGGAAGGAAAAAACTCATTTAAAACTACCCGCGGCTATTGCATTGCCGACAATACACATAGAAGTTCATTGATAAAAACGGCATGGGAATTCCCCACAGGGGAACCCCGAACCAAAATAACAAAAAAAAAAAATGATGTGGGGGTCCCCCTAAATTCCATACAAGGCCCTTCAGGTCTGGTATGGATATTAAGGGGAACCCCAGCCAAAATTTTAAAAAAAAATTGACGTGGGGTTCCCCCTAAATTCCATACCAGACCCTTCAGGTCTGGTATGGATTTTAAGGGGAACCCCGCGCCAAAAAAAAAAAAAAAAACGGCGTGGGGTCCCCCTAAAAATCCATACCAGACCCTTATCCGAGCACGCAACCTGGCAGGCCGCAGGAAAAGAGGGGGGGACGAGAGTGCGGCCCCCCCCCCTCCTGAACCGTACCAGGCCACATGCCCTCAACAATGGGAGGGTGCTTTGGGGTAGCCCCCCAAAACACCTTGTCCCCATGTTGATGAGGACAAGGGCCTCATCCTCACAACCGTGGCCGGTGGTTGTGGGGGTCTGCGGGCGGGGGGCTTATCGGAATCTGGAAGCCCCCTTTAAGAAGGGGACCCCCAGATCCCGGCCCCCCCCTGTGTGAAATGGTAAGGGGGTACTTAGCCCTACCATTTCACTAAAAAACTGTCAAAAATGTTAAAAATGACAAGAGACAGTTTTTGACAATTCCTTTATTTAAATGCTTCTTCTTTCTTCCTTCATCTTCTTCTTCTTCTGGTTCTTCTGGCTCTTCTGGTTCTTCCTCCGGCGTTCTCGTCCAGCATCTTCTCCGCGGCGTCTTCTATCTTCTTCTCCTCGGGCCGCTCCGCACCCATGGCATGAGGGGAGGCTCCCGCTCTTCTCTTCATCTTCTTCTCTTCTTCATCTTCTTCTTCATCTTCTTCTTCTTCTTCTCTTCTTCATGTCTTCTCCGGGCCGCTCCGCAGCCATGCTGTGGCATGGAGGGAGGCTCCCGCTGTGTGACGGCGTCTCTTCGTCTGACGGTTCTTAAATAACGGGGGGCGGGGCCACCCGGTGACCCCGCCCCCTCTGACGCACGGTGACATGACGGGACTTCCCTGTGGCATTCCCCGTGACGTCACAGGGAAGTCCCATCAAGTCACCGTGCGTCAGAGGGGGGCGGGGTCACCGGATGGCCCTGCCCCCCGTTATTTAAGAACCGTCAGACGAAGAGACGCCGTCACACAGCGGGAGCCTCCCTCCATGCCAGCATGGGTGCGGAGCGGCCCGGAGAAGACATGAAGAAGAGAAGAAGAAGAAGAAGATGAAGAAGAAGATGAAGAAGAAGATGAAGAAGAGAAGAAGATGAAGAGAAGAGCGGGAGCCTCCCCTCATGCCATGGGTGCGGAGCGGCCCGAGGAGAAGAAGATAGAAGACGCCGCGGAGAAGATGCTGGACGAGAACGCCGGAGGAAGAACCAGAAGAGCCAGAAGAACCAGAAGAAGAAGAAGATGAAGGAAGAAAGAAGAAGCATTTAAATAAAGGAATTGTCAAAAACTGTCTCTTGTCATTTTTAACATTTTTGACAGTTTTTTAGTGAAATGGTAGGGGTAAGTACCCCCTTACCATTTCACACAGGGGGGGGGGCGGGATCTGGGGGTCCCCTTGTTAAAGGGGGCTTCCAGATTCCGATAAGACCCCCGCCCGCAGACCCCCACAACCACCGGCCACGGTTGTGAGGATGAGGCCCTTGTCCTCATCAACATGGGGACAAGGTGTTTTGGGGGGCTACCCCAAAGCACCCTCCCAATGTTGAGGGCATGTGGCCTGGTACGGTTCAGGAGGGGGGGGGCCGCACTCTCGTCCCCCCCTCTTTTCCTGCGGCCTGCCAGGTTGCGTGCTCGGATAAGGGTCTGGTATGGATTTTTAGGGGGACCCCACGCCGTTTTTTTTTTTTTTTTTTTTGGCGCGGGGTTCCCCTTAAAATCCATACCAGACCTGAAGGGTCTGGTATGGAATTTAGGGGGAACCCCACGTCAATTTTTTTTTAAATTTTGGCTGGGGTTCCCCTTAATATCCATACCAGACCTGAAGGGCCTTGTATGGAATTTAGGGGGACTCCCACATCATTTTTTTTTTTTAATTTTGGTTCGGGGTTGCCCTGTGGGGAATTCCCATGCCGTTTTTATCAATGAACTTCTATGTGTATTGTCGGCAATGCAATAGCCGCGGTAGTTTTAAATGTGTTTTTTCCTTCAAAATGTCATTTTGCTGTCAGACTGTTCTAAACACGGGAAACATGCGCCCCTTTACAGGCATACTATAGACACCCCCCAGGTATGAAATTTAAAGGGATATTACACTTTTATTGTTTGACTTTAAGCATTATTAAAATCACTGCTCCTGAAAAAACGGCCGTTTTTAAAACTTTTTTTTGCATTGATTCATGTCCCCTGGTGCAGGACCCAGGTCCCCAAACACTTTTATTGACAATAACTTGCATATTAGCCTTTAAAATTAGCACTTTTGATTATTCATGTTCGTGTCCCATAGACTTTAACGGTGTTCGCTTGTTCGAACGAATTTTTTTCCTGTTCGCATGTTCTGGTGCGAACCGAACAGGGGGGTGTTCGGCTCATCCCTAGTAAGCAGCATGGTGAATTTTTTAAAGTTGCAAGTTTTAGCCGCAAGTTTTCATTTTACCAAGTTATTTCTTACACACACCATGAGAATACTTTCAATTACACCCCAAAACACATTCTTCCACTTCTCCTCAGTATGGGGATACCACATGTGTGAGATTTTTTTCACTGCAGAGATGCATAGAGGGATCCAAAATTCAAATCCAAAAAGTAACTTCAGGCTTTCAAGGGGCATAAATAATTGATCTGATTTTTTTGACTACCTATCATATATCTTGAGGCCATGAAGTGCCATAATAGAAGAATCACCCACAAAATGATCCCATTTTACAACCCACCTGGGTATCATCAGACCCAGAAGAATATCCAGTGGGGTTAATGGGAAAGAGACATTGCATACAGAAGATATGAAAGTAGTTACTTCTTGCCAATACATTTTAATGTTAGGGCAGTCCCACCAGATATGGCATAAAGTTCCTAGTTCGTTGCACCTTCTCCAGCATTGAGGTGATGTTGAGGGGTAGATTGCAGCCAGCCTGGTCGGGCTGAAATACCACTTGTAGAATAGTTTTTGTGTGGATTCCCAATGGGAGGTACAGTGGGACACGCGAAGGGGAAGGGTTAAGGCTCGGTGCCACAGTGTAGGCGGGGGCGGAGTATCTGTTAATGATGATTAGAAATTGATTGAAGCTGAAGGTTGGTCTGTGAGAGGCGTAGTTAGTAGTTTGTATGCCAGTGAGATTTCTTTAACTGTTGAAGCAGGGGTTTCATAGAATTTTAAGATAGTAACTATTGGAGAGTCTGTGATATAAATTTTGGAGAGTATTGATCAAATTCTGAGGTATAAGAAGAATGTCGTAGCAGGGATGTCATATGTTTGTTGCAAATGTGAGAATGGGTATATTCCTGAAGTGGACACTAGTTGTCCTAAGTTGTTGAGCCCTTTTTGTATCCAGGTTTTGAGAGCCAAGTCTGATGATAGCAGTTCTATCGCTTTGACGGAAAGAACAGACCTGGGTAATCCTTTGGTGTGTTGTGTGGAGGCTGACCATACTCGTAGTACTGCTGTTACCAAGTTTAGATATTGATGTTGTGGTTTGAAATTGAGTAAGGTAGCAGTTAGAATATGTTTCATGTTGACTTTGAGAGCTGTGGATTCAATTTGGGTCCATGTTTTGTTGGAATTAGGTAACCACCATTCTCTGAGTTGGTCCAGTACCACTGCTCTGTAGTATGCCTGAATGGTAGGGGCTCCCATTCCCCCCGTTTGTACAGGGGTGAGGAGAGTGTCTTTCTTGAGTCTGGATTTCTTTTGTTGCCATATAAATGTGTTGATTATTCCTTGTAAGTGTTTTAATTGGATGGGTAGAAAGGGTATAGGGATTGTGCGAAACATATACAGTATGTGGGGAAGTAGATACATTTTTGATTTAGCTATTCTACCTGCCTATGAGACAGGGAAGTGGCTCAGTTCTTTGGATATGCGCATAAGCTTTTCTTGGAGGTCATCATAATTTACTCTTAAAAGCGTCCTGCTTGGGTAAGTTAGGCAAATTCCTAAGTATGGGAGTGGGGGACTTGCGAACCACATGAAAGGGGTTTCTTTTGAGATAATATGTTTGGTCTGTGGGTCGATACCTAAGCTTAACATAGTGAATTTACTGTGGTAGTTTTATAGAGAGAGACTGAGCTGAAGTGTTCTAGGATCTTTTGGACAGCTGGAAGGGATGATTTGGGATTGGTTAAGGTGTTGATGATGTCGTCTGCGTATAGGCCCATTTTATGTTTTCTAGGTCCCTGATTTTGATACCCGTTATTGCCACTGTCAACCTGATGGTTTGTGCAAGTGGTTCCATTACCATGGCAAAGATAAAGGGGGAAAGTGGGCACCCTTGTCTTGTGCCATTAGTGATTAAAAAGGGGTCTGATGTTATGCCAGACGTCCAAACTCACGCACTTGGGGAAGAGTATAGATTCAGGA
Organism: Lithobates clamitans; assembly: GCA_037952925.1. NCBI lineage: Eukaryota > Metazoa > Chordata > Amphibia > Anura > Ranidae > Lithobates > Lithobates clamitans. The sequence continues at coordinate 5,515,114 of JBBGZY010000561.1, forward strand.
TGGCTGATAGTATTGTCTCAGACAAACCAAATTTGCCTAGTACAGTTTCCATGTATGTCCAGTGAACCCTGTCAAACGCCTTCTCTGCATCAAGTGACAAGAAGAGAGAAGGCGTTGGTTGGATTCCACCCATTGTATTAGATCAATGAGGTGTCTGGTACCGTCTGAGGCTTGCCTGCCTGGTACAAATCCCACCTGGTCTGGGTGGATTATTTGGGGGATATTCAAAGAAATAAAGTGAATATGATAAACCAATAATAAAAAGCATAGTGGTAAATTGGAGAAAATATATATATAGGTGACCAATCAATCAACAGATATAGTCCATGAAGGTTGGCAAATGGATTCCAAGTGAAAAATAAGAAGCCACCACCGAAAGTCTGTGAGGATTGAATATTGAGAAATGAAACTCCCAAGCTTCCTCATAAACACAATTAATCACTTCTGGCAGGTGGATAGATAAATAACCACAGAAGGGTGGAGGGTCTAGGTGTGTGGTGGGACCATCACCGAAGCATCAAGAGAGGCTTGCCGGAATCAGGTGACTTGAAAAGTCACTATACCAGAAGTTGCACAACTGATATCAGTTCCGGTTGTAGAGAGTGATGGTAATTAACCTAAATGAGTATACAGTTAGAAGGGAGCAATGAGCGGTAATATACCGCCAGCCCCAATATACTTAAAATCCAGAACAAATGCTAAAAAATATAATGGTAAGCCGGCCGGCTAAACCGGAAGTGTTCAAGGTGCACACCAAGCCTCTTTCTCAGTGTGGCCGGATCTCATAGGTCGAAGCGCCATCGCGTTCCGTCCACTAGATCCAGCCTCATCCTGTGAGTGTGCACAATAACAACTATTTCTGGAAATGGTCACGATGACTTCCGAGCCTCGTTCTCGATGTAACCAAATTCCATAGGTCGAGACGTCGTCACGCTCCACCCACCGGATCCGGCATCAGGATGTGAGTGTGTATCTTAGCACACTCCGCACGTCCTGTGCGGCGCGCATGCGTTCCATATCACGTCTGGTCTGAGAAACCAGACCTCACTCCCACATAGGCAAGCCTCCCTCCCAAGGAAATGAGGCGCCGATAGGTAGAGAAGGACCGGAACTGGGACTAAATACACCGGCAACAAATGAATGTGTCAGCAGAGGTAGTTCTAAGGAAAATGGGATAAATTTAGCGTGATATAAACCGACATAAGGTTTATAACGAATCTGATTGGGGTAATAAAAATCTAATTGTAGTAATTAGAAGGAGGAGCAACGGCCATGGCCATATGTGAATTGAAATAATAAAATAAAATTACAGTGACACTGCCAATGAGGGGCATCTCTTCTATCCTGTACAATACACCGAAAACTAATGGGAAGAAAAACCATGACAAGCTCTCAACATAAGCGGGCCTCCCCCATATGGTAATGAATGTGTACATAATTAATACATGTGTATTGTTCTAAAATACATACAGCTACCTAATAGATGGATCTAAAGTCCCACTAATACTAATACAAATCAGAAAATATTAAAAAGCTAAAAAAATTTTCAAAAAATATTTGGAAAAATGTTTCAAAAAATATATCTTAAAAAAGGAGAGATCATAGGTAAAGTGACTAAGCTTGGTTGATAAAAGAATTGATGTCCCACTCTACGTTGATACCTAGCGGAAAGTGGGAACCCAATTCGCAAATCCAGTAAGTCTCCAAACAGGAGAATCCCCTGCGAGTCGAGCCACCCCGCCATGGAGCAACGTATTTGTCAATGATAAGAAACTGGGTGCCTTCAGGGTTTCGGTCATGGAATTCCCTGTAATGACGAGGCACAGTATGCTTGGTGCTACCTGCTTTAATAAGATTAATATAAGATTAATATGTTCAGAGACTCGTGTTGTGAATGATCTAATGGTCCGCCCCACATACTGTTTACCGCATGGGCAAGTCAGAAGGTAGACCACCCCTATATTGGCACAAGTGCAAAATTGTTTGATCTTGTAAGTGTTCGATTGATCGTCAATTATTACTTGAGGACAGGCCCAAACAAGTAAATCAGGACTTCAAGTGGTCCTTTATGACATCCTCCTCCATTCAGCATAAACACGTTAGAAGAATTTTTGAACATCACTGAGATGTCCTTAAAACAGACAGGATTTTGGGCCCTATGCTGCCCAGAACCCCCAAGGTGGTTTTCAAAGGGGTTCCGTCTCTCCGAAATAAGTTGGCACCCAACGTGGTCAATCCTCCGATTAAACCTTCCTCCTTTCACAACTGGATTGGTTTCTACCCCTGTAAAAAATGCCTAGTATGCCAGTTTAACATCAACGGTAGGAGAGCCAGTCACACTTTTTCCTCCACCGTGACTGGTCGCACTTACAAGATCAAACAATTTTGCACTTGTGCCACTACAGGGGTGGTCTACCTTCTGACTTGCCCATGCGGTAAACAGTATGTGGGGCGGACCATTAGATCATTCACAACACGAGTCTCTGAACATATTAATCTTATTAAAGCAGGTAGCACCAAGCATACTGTGCCTTGTCATTACAGGGAATTCCATGACCGAAACCCTGAAGGCACCCAGTTTCTTATCATTGACAAATACGTTGCTCCATGGCGGGGTGGCTCGACTCTCAGGGGAGTCTCCCGTTTGGAGACTTACTGGATTTACGAATTGGGTTCCCACTTTCTGCTAGGTATCAACATAGAGTGGGACATCAATTCTTTTATCAAGCAAGCTTAGTCACTTTACCTATGATCTCTCCTTTTTTAAGATATATATTTGAAACATTTTTAAAAATATTTTTTGAAATTTTTTTTAGCTTTTTAATATTTTCTGATTTGTATTAGTATTAGTGGGACTTTAGATCCATCTATTAGGTAGCTGTATGTATTTTAGAACAATACACATGTATTAATTATGTACACATTCCTTACCTTATGGGGGAGGCCCGCTTATGTTGAGAGCTTGTCATGGTTTTTCTTCCCATTACTTTTCGGTGTATTGTACAGGATGGAAGAGATGCCCCTCATTGGCAGTGTCACTGTAATTTTATTTTATTATTTCAATTCACATATGGCCATGGCCGTTGCTCCTCCTTGTAATTACTACAATTAGATTTTTATTACCCCAATCAGATTCGTTATAAACCTTATGTCGGTTTATATCACGCTAAATTTATCCCATTTTCCTTAGAACTACCTCTGCTGACACATTCATTTGTTGCCGGTGTATTTAGTCCCAGTTCCGGTCCTTCTCTATCTATCGGCGCCTCATTTCCTTGGGAAGGAGGCTTGCCTATGTGGGAGTGAGGTCTGGTTTCTCAGACCAGACGTGATTTAGGAGACCCTGGAGCACCAGGACAGTGGAAACACCCACAAAATAACCACATTTTAGAGAGCTAACACCCTAAGGTATTTTTTAGGAAGCATGGTGAGTCTTTTTGAAGACTTATTTTTTGTCACATACTTTTGGAAAAGGCAAAAGGAAAATTAAAACATTTTTTTTACACAACATTGTCAATTTAATACAATATTTTTCACACATGGTATGCCTACATTTGCAATTTCACCCCCAAAATGCATTCTTCTACTCCTCCAGAGTTTGAAGATACTACATGTGTGAGACTTTTTTAATGTTTGGACTGTGTACCAGTCATTGTATATCACAGATATCAACCCACTATATCAAAACTCTTAGTGTACTGTAATGTTCGCCTCTGTACTAGAGGTCAGGGAATATAGTTTAGTGTAGTGTCACCTATAGCAGTTCCCCTTCCTATAAGCCAAACAAGCCTTTCCTACTGGTACATCGCTTCCCCCAGGAATGCTATGTTCACTGGCTCAAAAGTACAGGAGGCTGAATAAAGCAAAAACAAAAGAGTTCCTGTGGTTCCAGGAGTGCAGTTTTTTGTAGGGGTTGACCTCGACTGGTGTCTAACAGGAATATGGACAGTGGGACATACAGATGGTTCAGTTCAACTGTCAGTCAGAAATATGGTCAGCAAACAGGAAAAGGATTGGTGCAGACAGCAAGCAGAAACATTGTCATTAAACAGTCCAGGGTCAGTACAGGAGGCAGGCAACACTACACTTGTGTGGCAGTTATCAGAGACACTGTTGATGGCCACACTGGCTCTGGTGACACTGGCGCTGGTATGGCTAGCAATCAGGAATATTATTTCTAGTTGTACTGGTCTAGTGATTTTGTCACTGATGTGATAGCAAACAGGAACACTGTTGGTGGCTTACACTGCTCTGGTGACACTACAACTGGTGTAGCAGAGACCAAGGACACCAATGCTTGTTTACACTGGCCTGGTGATGCTGGGACTGGTGGGGTGGCAATCAGGAACACTGTTGATGGCTTACATTGGTCTGGTGGCACTGGGACTGGTGTGAAGGGTTTAAAGAATATTGTTGCTGGCCTACACTGCTCTGGTGACACTGCAACTGGTTTAACAGTAATTAAGAGCACTGTTGATGGCTTACATTAGTCTGTTGTGGCTGGTGTGGTGGTGATTTTTGACATTGAGACTGGTGTGGTGGCGATTGAGGACACCATGACTAACTGCGCTAATATGGTGAAACTGTGACTGGTGTGATGGTGATAAGGGACAATGTGATTGGTGTGATGGTAATTAGGGACATTGTACTGCGGTGGCAGTGCAATGGCTAGCTTCACTGACATACAGAGATATCAGAGCAGTCAGCCATTGTACATGATCACTGCCACAGCATACAGTGTCACCATAGTGACACTGTACTGCTCTGACAATGTGTTAACAAAAAATGATCACATTCACCAAAGCAGTGCAGCGTCACTATGGTAACATTTTACTGCTCTGGCTATTCATCAGAAACACTGGCTGCTGCACTAGCATACACTGTCATCATTGCAGCCAGTGTCTCAGATCAGCAGAAAGCAGAGCAGTACAATACTGAATGGGGGGGGTGGTGGTTATTTTTTTTTTTTACACTCTGAATGTATATCATTACAGTGCCAATCACTGTAATGAACACTGTTTGTTCTCACAGCCGATCACTATGAAAGAAACCGCTCAAAGGCTGCATCATGCAGCCTTTGTTTACAAATATGATCACTGTGATTGATCACAGGGATCACATGGTGCAGGGCCAAATTCATTGGCCTTGTACTCTGATCTGTAATTCAATGTGTCCAAAGGGCCTTGAGGGTGCACACAAGCAGCGGATGCGTGAGGCCATACATATACGCCCTCTAAACCACCATTCAGCCATAGTGTTATTGATTTAGACATTAGGAGTTATTGGTACTAGTTGAGTGTTAAGGGTTCAAGGATAACTGTACTTTTGGGCTCTTTCCCATTATTACATTATGCACATTGCATCCTGCATTGTGATGCCATTCACTTTGAACAGAACTTCAATACACCTCCACAAAGTATTTGCAATGCACCGCACACCCAACAGGTGAAAATGCACCACAGTGCATTGAAAAAGATGGTGCTTGCCTTTTTTAAAGTATTGGCAGCATTTCCAGCCCATTTAAGTGAATATGCTGTCTTAATGCAATGAGCATTAATTCACAACATAATGCGTGTGCTTTGGTGTGCATGGTGTAGGTTGACCATTATAGATAACACAGTTATTCTTTTTGTCTCCCCTTCCTGACCTAATGAAAACCCCATCCTCCACCCCAGATGTATACCTAAAGTTGTTGAAAACCCCATTCATGAAATTTGACCTAAGCACATATATCTGTAGTGTTTACTTATCTCTCTCCAAAGCTCTAAGTGCCATTTGTCTCTAGTGCTCCATTCCTCTGCTATCAGCAGAGTCACTTCTGACAAGTTCTCTGACACATGAAATTACAGTAGCTGGAAATTTGTGTCAGGGAGGGAGCTTAGAGGGAGATAAGCAGATGGCCTGTCTATTCAGACTACAGCTCTGCCTGTTCTTTCGTTCCTCTGCCTATGTGGAGGGGGGATGCCTTTCCTCCAATCAGCTCTCACACAGTATAAGCCCAGACTCCCCATACACTGCTGAATGAGGAAGAACGATTTCTATCATGATCTGCACTTTCCAAAGAGTTTAGAAAGGGGAAGACAGCAGATTTACAAGTAAAACGTATATGTAAGGAAATGTATTTAATCTCTGTGTATTATTTGAGGTTGTTCACTTCACTGCGTATATGTTAGGGTTTACATCCAATTTAAGTCTTTCCACTGCATGTTGTGTTTACTCCACCCTGCTGCTACATTACTAGTGTGTCCTTTAAAATCTGCAGGGACAGGGTTTCTTTAAGAGGACGCCATACCATCTAAACACTATTTGGTATTACAACACCTTTGCCATAAGTACTGTAAATACTTTTACAATTTACAATTACGGTAACTAAATACACACATGGCTTTGAAATGCCCTGGCTGGGAGATTTTGCAGAATGATCTCAGTGGCTAGCTCTAAAATTGCTTTATTCAAGCTTGTTTTTACAGAGAATTGTCCTGAAAGCCCAGCAATTTCAAACATACACGTTTAGCTAAAGGTTAGGCAATATGTCAGCTCTTTGCTAAATTTTCCTGTATTAAATGCAGTAATTGTTTTGAAGCGTGCGTCTTGTTAATGTCAACGAAACCCCGAGAGACAAAACTGTTATCAGTTCACACACACAGGGAGTTTTAGGCTGCATTCATAAAAGAACACGAGTGCAACTGTCGATTAATCCATTTTATTTTAATTGAATATGATAATTTGAACACAGCTAGCTTAAGGTATTCAGTCCTTAAGATACATACCTGGCTGAAGGCAACAGCATCTCTCTCTGAATCCCATACCAGTTCCAAATAGTCATCTGACTTTTGGTAGAGCTATGCAGGTGTTTCCACTGCCCTGGAACTAGTTTGCAGTTGAAATCATAGAATGGCTGCTATCACTGAGGATTGTCTGAGGCAGGTTTCATAAGAACAGATTGCTTTAAATTACGTAAATAAATTACAAGAAAAACAGAAACTAGTGCATTACCAAAGATAATTTAATAATAAAAATGTTTTATATAAAAGTGGGTACTCACAAAATGCAACTGACAAAAGGCCATAGGTACAGCTAACCTTTAATGTGACCTATAAACTGTACAACTCAGTTTAAAAACAAACTGAAATCTTTTAGGGGGGGAGTAACAATAAAAAACTAGAATAATGTGGTTGCATAAGTGTGCACACCCTCTTATAACTGGGGATGTAGTTTTGTTCAGAATTAAGCAATCACATTCAAACTCATGTTAAATAGGAGTCAATACACACCTGCCATCATTTAAAGTGCCTCTGATTAACTCCAAATAAAGTTCAGCTGTTCTAGTAGGTCTTTCTTAGTCACATCCTATAGCAAAAGCCATGGTCCGCAGAGAGCTTCCAAAAGCATCAGAGGGATCTAATTGTTAAAAGGTATCAGTCAGGAGAAGGGTAAAAGAGTATCCAAGACATTAGATATACCATGGAACACAGTGAAGACAGTCATCATCAAGTGGAGAAAATATGGCACAACAGTGACATTACCAAGAACTGGACGTCCCTCCAAAACTAATGAAAAGACGAGAAGAAAACTGATCAGGGAGGCTGCCAAGAGGCCTACAGCAACATTAAAGGAGCTACAGGAATATCTGGCAAGTACTGGCTGTGGGGTGACAACAATCTTCTGTATTCTTCATATATCTGGGCTATGGGGTAAAGTGGCCAGACAGAAGAAAAACATCCAAGCCCAGCTAAATTTTGCGAAAACACATCTGAAGTCTCCCAAAAGCATGTGGGAAAATGTGTTCTGGTCTGATGAAACCAAGGTTGAACTTTTTGGCCATAATTCCAAAAGATATGTTTGGCACAAAAACAACACTGCACATTACTAAAAGACCACCATACCCACAGTGAAGCATGGTGATGGCAACATCATGCTTTGGGTCTGTTTTTCTTCAGCTGGTACAGGTGCCTTAGTCAAGGTAGAGGGAATTATTAACAGTTCCAAATACCAGCCAATATTGGCACAAAACATTCAGGCTTTTGCTAGAAAGCTGAACATGAAGAGGAACTTCATCCTTCACCATGACAACGAACCAAAGCCTACATCCAAATCAACAAAGGAATGGCTTCACCAGAAGAAGAATCAAGTTTTGGAATGGCCCAGCCAGAGCCCAGACATGAATTTCATCGGAAATCTGTGGGTTGATCTGAAGAGGGCTGTGCACAGTAGATCCCCTCATAATATGACAGATGTGGAGTGTTTTTGCAAAGAAGAATGGGCAAATATTGTCAAGTCAGGATGTGCCATGCTTATAGACTCATACCCAAAAAGACTGAGTGCTGTAATAAAATCAAAAGGTGCTTCAACAAATTATTAGTTTAAGGATGTGCACACTTATGCAACCATATTATTTTATTTTTTTATTTTTACTTCCCTCCACCTAAAAGATTTCAGTTTGTTCAACTGAGTTGTACAGTTTATAGGTCACATTAAAGGTGCAAAAAGTTCTGAAATTATTTATCTTTGTCTCTTTTTTTACATCACAGAAAGCTGACATTTTAACAGGGGTGTACATAGGTAAACATATATATATATATATATATATATATATATATATATGTTATACTTTGCATTGTACACCAGAGTTAAAGCGTTTGTTACCCTAAAAAAAAAAAAAAAAAAGATCCTGTTATTTTAAAGCATTTTATACAGTACAATGCTTATTCTGTGCAATTTGGCCCCCTCTATCGCCTGAAACACCTGGCTGAGCCTACCTGGTTCTGCCCTCCCCTCTGTAAACTGACCACGGTATATCATGGCTGCAGCTCTCCTATCTCTCTCCTGTCTCTCCTCTGTCCTCTATCCCCCTCCCCTCCCTGCCTGACTGCTCTGTGTCAAGTGCCTGCCCCCTCCCCTCCTGCTGCTGAAATAACATATACAATTGCATATAATCCTCTGTCTTTGCTAATGCTGTCTGCTCCTGTCTCTGTGATTTATAAAAAAAAGTGCAGTATTTACCTGATTTTAGAGCGCCGCTCAGTACTCATGTGCCTGGTCGGCAGAAGCCATTCTGTGGGTGCAGAGCACTTGATGTCCTCCACCACTGATCATCCATAAAACACAGAGAACTGAGATATGCCTATGTAAACAAGGAATATCTCAGTTCTGATAGGGTGGAAGGGATGTATTCTGTGTCTCTGCAAAGCAGAGACTAGAATCAATCTCTTCCCCTAGTGAAAGCAGCACACTGTGTACACAAAAACACTGGCTAGGCACAAAGGTTAACCCTTTGATCACCCTAGATGTTTAAACCCTTTCCAGCCAGTGTAATTAGTACAGTGACGATCCAGAAGTAAGAGGGCAGCGCAGGGTTGGCACTGCGGCTTTCAGGCCAACCAGAAATCATAGTTCCGGAGAACCTGTTGGGGTCGGAAGTATAAGGAAAGCTGTCACCACTAGGAGAACAACCACCTTTACCAGGGACCACAGTGAGTAACTGAAGTAAGCACCAGAGCAGCATTCTCACCAAATGGGCACTGTGAGAATCGGTAAACTTCAGGCAGTGATTAAGTCAGGGACCCAACCAGCGGAGGTGACACTTGCAGAGCAGCCTTGTGAGTCAAGTCAGGGACCGAGCTGGTTAGCAGGGGTGAAGTTTGAGAAGTATCTGGAGTGCAAAGCTAGGGACCCAGCAGGGAAGCATGGGTGATGCTTGAGGGGGATACCACCGCAAAGCTTTGAGGAGTTTAAAGGATTCAGAGTAAGTGAATTAGAAGGTCCATTAAGAGACCAGGAGCTCAAGGGGCGGAAGAACTACGTAGAAGTAGAAGTTGTAGTGAAGCAAAGAGGACTGTAACGATTTGTGTTAGGAACTGTCAAAGACTGTTGCCATAGGAGACAGGAATCCTGCACGTGCAGATGTGGCGCCTTGCTGGGGGCCTTTCCTTGTATGGCTGTCCGCCTATTGAAGTCTCGGAGTCTGCCAATTGAAATTGCAATTGCTTAAGGGTGTCCCGGCCCTAACCCACTTTCCCATCAAAATATAAAAAGGACTGTTAAGAGAAATAAAACCTCTTCTACATCCATGAAGTGTCTGGCACCCAATAACTTTATCCACCTTGCACCCACTATGCCTCACAACCCACCTCATATAGAAGGATGTCAGCTATCTTTGGCCTTGAAGGCTCTTATTAAACTGGAGGAGGCTAGAGACTTTGCTACATTTGGCGTCCAACGATGGGGCCAAGGTGCTGTCCTTGCAGCAGTTGCTGGCTTCAGCTCCATTGGGACTTCGCCTGGCTTCATGGGAAGGTGGTAAGTAACATTTACCCTTCTTATAGACTGTGTTGTCGTGTGTACTATTACATACATAGTTACATTGTAGGTGAGGTTGAAAAAAGACACAAGTCCATCAAGTCCAACCTATGTGTGTGATTATGTGTCAGTATTTCATTACATATCCCTGTATGTTGCGGTCATTCAGGTGATTATCTAATAGTTTCTTGAAGCTTTCAATGCTCCCCGCTGAGACCACCGCCTGTGGAAGGGAATTCCACATCCTTGCCGCTCTTACAGTAAAGAACCCTCTACGTAGTTTAAGGTTAAACCTCTTTTCTTCTAATTGTAATGAGTGGCCACGAGTCTTATTAAACTCTCTTCTGCGAAAAAGTTTTATCCCTGTTGTGGGGTCACCAGTACAGTATTTGTAAATTGAAATCATATCCCCTCTCAAGCGTCTCTTCTCCAGAGAGAATAAGTTCAGTGCTCGCAACCTTTCCTCATAACTAAGATCCTCCAGACCCTTTATTAGCTTTGTTGCCCTTCTTTGTACTCGCTCCATTTCCAGTACATCCCTCCTGAGGACTGGTGCCCAGAACTGGACAGCATACTCCAGGTGCGGCCGGACCAGAGTCTTGTAGAGCGGGAGAATTATCGTTTTATCTCTGGAGTTGATCCCCTTTTTAATGCATGCCAATATTCTGTTTGCTTTATTAGCAGCAGCTTGGCTTTGCATGCCATTGCTGAGCCTATCATCTACTAGGACCCCCAGGTCCTTTTCCATCCTAGATTCCCCCAGAGGTTCTCACCCCAGTGTATAGATTGCATTCATATTTTTGCCACCCAAATGCATTATTTTACATTTTTTTACATTGAACCTCATTTGCCATGTAGTCGCCCACCCCATTAATTTGTTCAGGTCTTTTTGCAAGGTTTCCACATCCTGCGGAGAAGTTATTGCCCTGCTTAGCTTAGTATCGTCTGCAAATACAGAGATTGAACTGTTTATCCCATCCTCCAGGTCGTTTATAAACAAATTAAATAGGATTGGTCCCAGCACAGAACCCTGGGTAACCCCACTACCCACCCCTGACCATTCTGAGTACTCCCCATTTATCACCACCCTCTGAACACACCCTTGTAGCCAGTTTTCAATCCATGTACTCACCCTATGGTCCATGCCAACGGACCTTATTTTGTACAGTAAACATTTATGGGGAACTGTGTCAAATGCTTTTGCAAAATCCAGATACACCACGTCTACGGGCCTTCCTTTATCTAGATGGCAACTCACCTCCTCATAGAAGGTTATTAGATTGGTTTGGCAAGAACGATTCTTCATGAATCCATGCTGATTACTGCTAATGATATCATTCTTATTACTAAAATCTTGTATATAGTCCCTTATCATCCCCTCCAAGAGTTTACATACTATTGATGTTAGGCTAACTGGTCTGTAATTCCCAGGGATGTTTTTTGGGCCCTTTTTAAATATTGGTGCTACATTGGCTTTTCTCCAATCAGCTGGTACCATTGCAGTCAATAGACTGTCTGTAAAAATTAGGAACAATGGTCTGGCAATCACCTGACTGAGTTCCCTAAGTACCCTCGGATGCAAGCCATCTGGTCCCGATGATTTATTAATGTTAAGTTTCTCAAGTCTAATTTTAATTCCGTCCTCTGTTAACCATGTAGGTGCTTCCTGTGTTGTGTCATGAGGATAAACACTGCAGTTTTGGTTACTGAAGCCCCCCGATTCACTCGTGAAGACTGAGGAGAAGAATAAATTCAATACCTTTGCCATCTCCCCATCCTTTGTAACCAGATGTCCTTCCTCATTCTTTATGGGGCCAATATGGTCTGTCCTCCCTTTTTTACTGTTTACATACTTAAAGAATTTCTTGGGATTTTTTTTGCTCTCCTCCGCTATGTGTCTTTCTATCTTAGCCGTCCTAATTGCACCCTTACATTTCTTATTGCATTCTTTATAAAGTCTGAATGCTGAGGATGATCCCTCCACCTTGTATTTTTTGAAGGCCTTCTCCTTTGCTTTTATATGCATTTTTACAATAACGTGGGGAAGAACAGACAAGTCTCATTGCTTACAGGAAAGAACCAGCCTGCTGTTTTGCCACTTCCCGCCAGCGCTGTGAGGGTTAATACAGGCCCCAAAATGGACTCCATTACAGTTTTGACACACCGCAGCAAGAAGAAGGCGGGCGTCAGTTCCCAGGAAACATTTGCACCAATCCGTTGGCAGGGAGAGGAGCTGCAGAGAAGTATGCATTACTGTTTGGGTCGCCATCTTGGGTTCACATGCTGAGACCTCATGGGCTGAAAGACATGGCACACTTGGGAGTCCCAAGATTCAAAGTCCCACAACCCATTTCAGCCGAATATGACCCACAGCAAATCACCTGTTTCTTCGCCTCTGGAACCACGGTTACTAACACGAGCATTTGAATGGTACCAAAGGGTGAGATCCCTTTGTATATCTCCCAGAGCTCTGCGGCTATGGGGATTGTCTGCCAGTGGTGTTCCGGGTTTGCCCTATTAATGTGCCCTTGGAGTCGATGCTGTCAATGTGGGGAATTACCGTTAATAGCTGCCAGACCAACGTTACCATCACAGGTGATGAGGGTGGATTGAGCTTGCGGATATGCCACTGTGGAGGAATCTACATCCAGCACTGAAGCTGTTAATTCTGGCGGTCCTACTCCGGCCCAGGCAGATTCTTCCTCCGAAGAACTAGAGGTGTCAGATGAACCTGTGGATATCGCAGTGGAAGTGTCAGTTCCCACTGTCAGCACTTCTTCTGAGACACCTACCGTGACCGCTAGTCCGGAACAGGTGGTACCAGTAACCCACCTCCACCCTAAGGCGATCCAAGCTACTTTGGCTATAACAGTGGATGTCACTGCTACAGAAGATGGTGGGGCTACGGTTATTACTTGCCTAGCTCAATACATTCGCTCATCATGAGCAGAGAGAGGCGGGCGGTCTCGGATCCCTCCCTGGCAATGTCTGAAGCCGGTAAGTGAAGAAGAAGGGAGGGGAACACACTATGATTAAAGTATTGGCGATATAAAGCTGCTATTATGTGCTGAACCTTGAAAACTGTATTTCGTATCGTTCATTTCCTGCGGGAAGAAATGTTTCAATGTTGGCGGAGTTGCAAAAGTCTCACCACCTTAGGAATTGTGTAAGTAAGTTGTTACCATCCAAACATGGCAAAGAACTGGGGTTTGAGTCCCCATTGTTACTTGTTTCGAGTCCATTCATTGAACTAAAGTTAATAATGCTACTGACAATTGTTAGGGAGGTGCTAAAGTCGTCTCTCTTAGAATGTGCACGTGTGGAGTCAAAGGACGCTCTGCTGAAGTTACTGCAGTCTTTTTTTTTCTTTGTGTCAAGTTCTTGCAAATGGGGAATATCTGTCAGTGCTAAATACCTGGGACTACGGCAGTAAAATTAATCTGGACGGCGTAATCCTCCGTAGGCCGGACAAGAAAGATGCCAAATATTATGTTGTCACTGTAAATGTCAAAGGAGAAGGCGTAACACTGCCAGATCCCAGATATTATTGGTGAAATCTCATCAAAGTGATACCATTACCTTGTGGATTACAAATATGGGTTGTGTGGTGTCAAGGACACTATGCTGACCTTTCACACCAGGACTGTGCCAGGACCTTTGCCAGGACTGTGCTGGACTGAATGCTGCCGGCAGTAACAGGAAATGATCATCTGAGCCACGTTGGCTAAAATTAAAGTTGTTAGGGTGTCCCACCCTGAAGAGTGACTTGTGAACTTCAGCAGATTGTCAGTTGCAAAGGACGAAAAAAGTCTCTTGGTCTTTGGCTGCCATGTGGGCAGACTGAAGATATTTATGCAAGGGGACCTGTGTCCAGAAGTGTGGTCCCTTGCAACTTGACCTGACTGTCTATTGCTTGAGATGTAGTCATGCCCTTTGTGCCCAGAGTTGCCTTGAAAGAAGGAAAGGAACTACTGGGAATGTAGTCCATTGGGGTAAAGTCAATGGGCTGTAACATGTCATGGACATTGAGTGTGTAGATAGTTAGAATAGGCTGTGATAAAGAAATTATTGCCTATTTTCTTCAAATAGAATAGGTTGTGATAAAGAAATGATTGTCAATTTTCTTCAAATAATGGACTCATGTTCATATATCAGGACTGCTACTGATTTGACCACTACTGAAGTTCTATACTTATTAAGAAAGGGGGTGGCATTCTCAGCGAGAATGGGGCCTGCTTTCATTTTGTAAATAATGTAGGCGTGCATAGGATGTTTTACATTTTCCTGCTGTCCTCAGCTGAGGATTGAGCTGAATCACTGTGTACATATTGCACTATGTTCTTATAGGATAAGATGCCTTTGCATTGTTTTGATTTCTCTCTTTCAGTTGTTGCTGTGTTGGTGCATCTTCCTTGGCCAAGGAGAGATAGGGATCTAGCCGGGTCACAACACTAATGCCCCGTACACACGGTCGGATTTTCCGACAGAAAATGTGTGATAGGACCTTGTTGTCGGAAATTCCGACCGCGTGTAGGCTCCATCACACATTTTCCATCGGATTTTCCGACACACAAAGTTTGAAAGCAGGATATAAAATTTTCCGACAACAAAATCCGTTGTCGGAAATTCCGATCATGTGTACACAAATCCGACTGACAAAGTGCCACGCATGCTCAGAATAAATAAAGAGATGAAAGCTATTGGCCACTGCCCCGTTTATAGTCCCGACGTACATGTTTTACGTCACCGCCTTTAGAACGATCGGTTTTTCCGACAACTTTGTGTGACCATGTGTATGCAAGACAAGTTTGAGCCAACATCTGTCGGAAAAAATCCTTGGATTTTGTTGTCAGAATGTCCGAACACAGTCCGACCGTGCGTACGGGGCATAACCCTTTGTATGTTAAGCATGGTGGTGGCAGCATCATGCTGTGGGGGTGTTTTTCAGCTGCAGGGACAGGACGACTGGTTGCAATCGAGAGAAAGATGAATGTGGCCAAGTACAGGGATATCCTGGATGAAAACCTTCTCCAGAGTGCTCAGGACCTCAGACTGGGCCAAAGGTTTACCTTCCAACAAGACAATGACCCTAAGCACACAGCTAAAATAATGAAGGAGTGGCTTCACAACAACTCTGTGACTTTTCTTGAATGGCCCAGCCAGAGCCCTGACTTAAACCCAATTGAGCATCTCGGGAGAGACCTAAAAATGGCTGTCCACCAACATTTACCATCCAACCTGACAGAACTGGAGAGGATCTGCAAGGAGGAATGGCAGAGGATTCCCAAATCCAGGTGTGCAAAATGTTTTGCATCTTTCCCAAAAAGACTCATGGCTGTATTAGATCAAAAGGGTGCTTCTACTAAATACTGGGCAAAGGGTCTGAATACTTAGGACCATGTGATATTTCAGTTTTTCTTTTTTAATAAATCTGCAAAAATGTCAACAATTCTGTATTTTTCTGTCAATATGGGGTGCTGTGTGTACATTAATGAGGAAAACAATTAGCTTAAATGATTTTAACAAATGGCTGCAATATAACAGAGTAAAAAATTTAAGGGGGTTTCTATACTTTCCATCCCCACTGTATATTAGAAAGATAGTTAGTAAGCAATACTATTGCTTTACTTGCCTTTAAAGTACAGTATATGTAACCATTTTTGATATTTAGATGTCATATGTGACTAACTATTTTCATGTTTTGATACTAACGTTTATTCATGTGGTACGCCACACATATGTTATTCTACTGTTAACCCTTTCCCTGTTTCCCTACCTATCCCAGTTTTTGCTAGGACATTTCCTCTCAGGCTTGGGAGGTTAAATTATTTTTCTGCATACTCTGAGAGGTTGTTTCTTGGGCAGGGGGAGGATGTAGCATCCTGGGGTTTAGTCAGGGAGCTCCTCACAAATTTACTTGCCAGGAGTAGTTGCCCTGGTCAATTGTTAGAGATCCATTGATTTCTCCCTAAGTTTGGCTTTGTTGTGCTTTTCTCTTCTACCACTAGGTGGCCGGGCACTTGGTGGTACTAGATATAAGAAGGACAACTCAAGGTCAGGTTATGGGTATGTGGGGTATCTCAGCCAATGGGCAAGGGTTTCCTCGAATCCCTTGGCCTGCTGGGAGAGCCTATATATTTGGGTTGAGGCAGGTGATCTGTGTCCTGTGCCACTTGGACGGCTGTCTGGGTGGACATGTGTTGTATGCCCTGGGCTGCTATACCTGAGATTTGGCCTATCCCGGGGGCATCTGGCTGCAAGGCTGTGTGAGGGCCTATCCAGAAGTAAGAGGGCAGAGAAGGGTTGGGACTGTGGCTTGCAGTCCAACCAGAAATGACGGAGAACCTGTCCTGGTCGGAGGTAGAAGGAAATCTGTTGCCACTAAGGGAAAACCACCTTTACCAGAGACCACAGTGAGTAACTGAAGCAAGTACCGGAGCAGCATTCTCACCGAACGGGCACGGTGGAGAATCAGGAAGCTTCAGGAGGTGATCAAGTCAGGGACCCAACCAGAGGAGGTGACGCTCGCAGAGCAGCCTTGTGAGTCAGGTCAGGGACTGAGCCATTTAGCAGGGGTGAAGCTTGAGAAGTATCCAGAGTGCCAAGCTAGGGACCGGGCAGGGAAGCATAAGTGACGCTTGAGGGAGATACCACCGCAAAGCTTTGAGGAGCTCAAAGGATTTAGAGTCAGTGAATTAGAGGATCCAGTGAGAAACCAGGAGCTCAAGGGGCGGAAGAACTACAAGTAGAAGTTGTAGTGAAGCAAAGAGGACTGTAATGATTTGTGTTAGGAACTGTTAAAGACTGTTGCCATAGGAGACAGCAACCCTATATGTGCAGATGTGGCACCTTGCTGGGGGCCTTTCCCTGTACAGCTGTCCTCCTATTGAAGTCTTGGAGTATGCCAATTGAATATGTGCAAAATATGGTGAAAAAACACTGTGGCAGCAATAGGGTTAATTTAATCTTTTGTTAATCTTGTGGAAACAAACATAAGAATATCATCTTTAAGCCAATTCCTATGCTGCGCTGACTCATTCTGTATCCTGTGCTGTACATTCCCTGTTCCACACTGCCTTACTCTATACTATACAAGTTGCCTCAGATTTGTTTAACCTCACCCCTTTAAGAAATGCCTAATATTCAGCACATACAAACCATGCCCATGACTATGGTATTAAATATGTCTTGTTACTGCTATACCAATAAACCCCCACCTTTCTCCCTTAGTGACCACACTACACAAAAATGGAGTAAATTGGCCATAGCAGCCTTTTTATTAAACAAATATAAATAACCAATAATTAACATTAATAACATAACAAACCAGACCAGACTGTTTATTTAAAGGGAAAAGGCAGAAAAGGCAGCAAAGTCCTAATAGGCATAAAAACCCAGGACAACACCTGCTAGTCACTTCGCCGGCCTCCAGTCGCAAAAACCAACTCAGAGACAACTAGCAGATACACATCCACCACCTGGGAGCCATACCTCAGACGGGTCCCTATACCATACCTTTTGGTGCCCATATAACCTAAAAAAGGACCTTGCACCCCGCCACCACTACACAAACCTGACACTTTAGGTTTGTGTGGCCTTCCACACCCGCAGGGTCCTCTGAATACCATCCTCCAGGCCAAGACACCACATATCGATACCCATGGCATTCAGATGAATGCCATCTCCCCGTAAATACCTCCAGGGATCTGACTCTAGCTCCCGGTGCCTGACGGATAACATTCTGCATAAAAAAGCGGGCCACCTCCCGGTTAGCCTTCACCCTGGCTCTGTTCAGCCCGGAAACTGACCTGGCCACCCTCCAACGTGTGCGTGCCACCATCTTGGACCAAACAATCAATAGATCAGAATAATCTGCTTGCAGCCTTAAAAAAATCACATTTTATATCCTGTATTAGATCCCTTCCACTCCTAAGACCCAAATCATTGCCCCCAGCATGTATAATAAGTACGTCCGGGGCTCTGTCAAGCCATGCATAACGCTCAACATCAGGTACCACTCTGCTCCACAATAGGCCTGGCACCCCGATCCAGCGAATGACAGCCTCCTTCCTGGGAATGCCTAATTGACACATTGCAGGCCGAACATCAGCTCTCCTCACACCTCAGTGGGACATATGAGTGGCCCATGATCCAAATCAAACACGAGCCCCCACCTGGAAAGAAAAGGATGACAAAACAAAACACACACCTAAAGCTATACCCAATATACTAACAATAAATACACTGACAGAACAAACCAACAAAAAACCAAACATGACAGTTACAATAAATGAGGACGAACGTACAGACGATAACACTGTAATTCCCACCTGCCAATATGCCGCAAGACCCCCTCGCTTAGACCCCATTGCGCAGCTTCCGTAGCAGCCCCACTGCGGAAAGAATGTGATGCAAATTCCGACGGACAAAAACCCAACAACATCAAACACCTGCGGAACACTGCCGTGAACTGGTACCAGGACAATGCAGAGCCATCCTCATGCAGCAAAAAAGGACCCATACTCCCAGGGCACAACTCTAGAAAAGGCGAAGTACACACACTTGGCAAAACGTGAAACAATGAACCCAATAACTCAAAGGACACCGGCCGCCTGCAGTTCGCTGGCCGCCTGCCCCTACAGTAACCCTTAAACGCCTGCCACACCAAAAAATCCTTGGTACAAACTCGGCGACCCAATAACTTAAACAAAGAGGCCAACCCGGCCAACTTACTATTCAACACAGATGGCGACACCCCTTTTTCCATGTTACAACCTATGAAGTACAGTACTAGGAACCCATCGTCCCCAACAACTGCTTCCCTACCTAAGCACCTATGATGTGCACGAGCCCAAACCACTCCTCCCACACTTTTGAATACACTGACCAGGTAGCCTCACTCACCGACCTCTGAACCAGTTTTGCTGTTACTCCAAGGCAATCCGGCCCAGCCGTTCCGGACAGGTAACCCCCAATTGAGCCGCTCCCGGAGCCAACGAGCGAAACTTCATCGGCCAATGAATTAGTGCAACCCGGAACATGCACAGCACACACAAAAGCATTACAACGCAAACAAGTCAGCACCAAATGCCTCAATAAACGCACCACCGGTGCTGAAGAAGCAGATACACTGTTAATCGCCTGCACAACCGCCATATTATCGCAGTTGAAACGGATCTTCTTGTTATAGAACTGTTCCCCCCATATTTCTGTGACAAGTACAATCAGAAACAATTCCAACAATGCCAGGTTCTTACTGAAATCCGCCTCCCTCCAATCCAGTGGCCAGGGAACAGCACTCCCAGGGCCTCTGATAGGAAAGTACAGCCAGCCCTATTGTACCGGGCCCGCCCCCATCAGCTACACAATGGGGCCCGGGCATCAATACAGTTCGTTACTGCATTTTAAAAAAAAGTTTTCTAAACTCTTCCCCTGCTTCTACTTACAGGGAGGGGTATATAATTTTCCTGGGACCCATCAGGTCAACACAGGGGCCCAGGAGGGGAGCGCAGCGGAGGGTCTATTTCTTTATTTTCGTGGCGCATGTACATCATACCTCCCCACTATTCTATTAGTTCCGGCTGGCAGAGTGATACTGTGATTCTCCATTCAGCTCCCAGGTGCAGTCCTGAGAAGATGTAAAGAAGTTGAGCGGCTGACAGGGAAGAGCAGAAGGACAGCGTGGCTGCAATGGACACAGTGAGTGGGGAATAGAGCATAGATTACTCACTGTGTCCTATTATGTATCTCACAGCACAGCAGGAAATCAGCATTACAATAATTACACAGGCAGCACAGTAAGCAGGTGCTCCATCATGGCTCTATGTCACATTGTTTTTGTGTGCTTACTTTGTTATGGCTGTGCTGTGTTACAGTCTGTTACAGTCTGTTACATATAGTACAGCCATAAGTTAGCAAAGTCAGCACCCATAAGCAATGTGACACAGAGCCATGATAGAGCACCCGCTTACAGTGCTGCCTGTGTGATTATCATAATGCTGATGGTGATAAGAAATGGTGAGATGCTACTTTACACTTCATTTGGGGGAGCAGTAAACGTGCAGTGGAGCTGCATTTTTACTGCCCCCCAAACCAATCTCCTTTAACTGCTTCCCGTCCAGCGACATACCAGTACGTCGCTGGATTGGAATGGTGATATCTTGGTCATCACTACAGTAATGATCAAGATATCATTTTTTAGCCCCAGCGATTCTGCACAAAGTAAAAGTAATCCTAGTGACTAAGAGGCCAATGGATTACTTTTACAGGCAGTAGAAGAGGGTCCCACCACCACCTTTACTGCTTTTAAGATGTAACCAATAGCATCCGGACACAGTGAGAGGGATAGGTGTCGTGTGACATCAGAAACCGGAAGTGACGAGGATTTTATTACTTCCGGTTTCGGGCTCATGTAAAGAAGCCATTACCGGCTTGAACAAGCATCTGATCAAACTGATCTTGGTTTGATCAAATGCCTTGGAGGCCAGAGGACAGATATGGGGTCTAAAAGACACCAGATCTCTCCATTAAGAGGACCTGTCATGGCCCATGCTATCACAAGGGATGTTGTTCATCCCTTGTGAAAGCAAAAACGAAAAAAAAAATGTAAAGATTTTTTTTTAAATTTGTAATAAAATAAATAAAATGTAAAATAAATTTAAACTGCCCACGTATCTTCATGCTTAATACTTGCAAATGCATGCGTTGGCCCTGCACGCATATGTAAACGGATACAAACCTGTATTTTGCTTCAAGTCGGGGTCAGGGGTGGGGTCAAGGATGTGGTTGAAGGGGACCCAATTAGGTAGGCTGTACGGGGCCCCGTGATTTCTAGCCGCAGCCCTGAGCACTCCACTGCCCTCCTGCGGCGTCCATGAAGTTCAAAACTGGACATTGCTTCTGACATCCATACAGACCTGCCGTTATACGAATCCAGGAAAGACTCCCACACTAGCAAATCCAGCCTTATGGTCAAGAGTAAGGCCAATGTGATTCCCTTGCGAACTAACCCCTGCAGTGGCGGTGGTTAAAAACCCTACCCATTGGCATGATCCGGCAGGCAAAGTTCAGCTTACCGAGAAGAGACTGCAGCTGATGCAGGGTCAGCTTACCAGCCTTCCCTGCCAAAACCACCGCCGAGTGCAAATCCGTCAGTTTGTCGGTAGGGAGACAGCATTCCATCGCCAGTGTGTCAATCAAGATGCCCAGAAAACTCATTTTTTTTGTCTGCTGCCAGCAAAATCCCAAAGCGATCTGCCATATGCTGCACTGTGCCCAACAAAACTCTACAGCGGTTGGAGCCAGCTGGTCCAACGCATAAAAAGTAATCCAAATAGTGAATGACGGACGGAACCCCCGACACCTCCCGAACCACCCATTCAAAAAAGGAACTAAACGTTTCGAACAAGAAACATGAAATTGAACACCCCATCGGCAGACAACGATCGATGAAATAGCCGCCCTCCCACCAACAACCCAACAAGTGAAAACTGTCAGGATGCACTGACAACAATCGAAAATCGGATTCAATATCCGTTTTTGCCAATAAAGCCCCCCGGCCATAGAAACGCACCCAATGAACCACTGCATCAAAGGAGGTGTACGAGACGGAACACAGGCCAGGATCGATAAATTCATTCACCGAACCCCCTTTGGGATACGATTAATGATGAATCAACCGGAACTTGTTGGGTTCCTTCTTGGGTACGACCCCCAACGGAGAAAACCACAAAATTTTCCAGCGGCGGACACTCAAACGGACTGACCATCTTACCCAACTCAACTTATTTTTTTAACTTATTGGATAACCCCCCAGGTGAGCCCTCGCTGACCTCAAATTGTCCAACAGCTGTGGGGGGCGAGGAATACTAAAAGGAATCCGAAATCCCTCAGCGAATCCCAAAGTCAGCAGGTCCTCCGCTCCACGGTTAGGATACCTACCTAGAAATGGATGCATCCCTGCTATGTCTACTGGAGTCGCCCTTTTTCCTGCAAACTCCCCAGGTCTACCCTTCCCTTTTAGTGTACATCGGTTAAAGGAGTGAGAGCCCCCGCATCCGGAGCACTTATGCCTAAATTTTCACAACGCTCCAAATTTGCATGTTCCCTCGTTGAAGGCCCAACAACACCCCCTTTTTTTGTTGGCCAACTGTCCAGAGGAGGAAGATCTGCCGACCTCTGATGGAAAAACAACGTCCCAGCCCGTGCCGATGTTATGAGCTGCATCCAAAGACTAATGTCCTTGTGATCCCAATGCAATGAAGGCCGCACTGCTTTGTGCCGAAATTGCTCATCATAACGCAGCCAGGCCAATCCCCCGTAGACTCGATACGCTTCCCCTATCGCATCCAATTAACAAAAAAGGGCGGAACAGTTTTCCGGTGCTCGTTCCCCAATAACTGTGGCCAAAATCACAAAGGCCTGCAACCAGTTGGTAAATGACCGTGGAATGAGTCTATACCGCCTCTTCTCCTCGTCCTCCTTGTTGCTGTCTTCCAACTTACCTCTGTCCAGGTTAAACTTCTCTAGCAGGAGCAGGGAAAAAATTTCTACATACTCACCCTTCCAAATTTTTTCACGCACTTCCGTCTTGAGATGTGCTCCTAGCGGTCCAGTCCACCTCCTTTTCCTGCGTCTTACCTTAAAACAAAAATTAAGAGTGTAGCGCTATAAGCCCCATAAATGTGTACAGTAAATCAGTATATAAAAATGGTGTAAGAAATGAATAACCTAATACAGTTATTACAACTGCTAAGTGAGACTGTAGTGCACCAAATAAACAAATATAACAGTGACTGGTATATATATAAAAAGCAATAACACTTATGTGCATATAACACCTCAAACAATTTCAAAAGATATAATAGTCCATATCAAATAGGTGAAAAAGATAAAAAAAAATCTGGCGTATGCCATTTCAGGCCATTAAACTCTGCTAAGCCTCCATACTCTTCTGGTGATGGTCCTGGCACCGATTTCAACTTTCCGTGCACTTTCGGTTATCCCACGGTCTACTTACTTGCCAGATTGGGCTTAATCATCCCCCTGTGCGTTTGGGAGGCATTCGCCTATCATCGTTTATGCACTATCATCACAGACTTTTTTTGATCTTTTTCACCTATTTGATATGGACTATTATATCTTTTGAAATTGTTTGAGGTGTTAAATGCACATAAGTGTTATTGCTTTTTATATATATACCAGTCACTGTTATATTTGTTTATTTGATGCACTACAGTCTCACTTAGCAGTTGTAATAACTGTATTAGGTTATTCATTTCTTACACCATTTTTATATACTGATTTACTGTACACATTTATTGAGCTTATAGCGCTACACTCTTAATTTTTGTTGTTTTTTTCACCCTGAGTCTACGGGTGTGTTGGCTGCTGCTTTGGTGCTCTCCTTTCTTTAGCGCAGCGCTGTACTTATCCCTTCCATTAGCCCTGCATCTTACCTTGTCCGCCATCCACTCCGGCACTGCTTATGGTCAGCGGAGCCAGGCCAGTGGCCTGAGCAGAGGGCTGAGATGACGCGGTGGTCGCCACCGGGGGAAACTGTTACTGGTCAAGCCGTCAGTAGACTAGCGGTTGCGGAAGGACCCACGTTCCCCCCCAGAACCCCCAGGTGGAACCCACGCTGACGTGGGTGGCCCTGCTCTAGCATATGAATCCATGCGCCCCAATACATCCTGCAAACCAGACCATGCAAACTCCTGAGCACCCAAAACATCTGCGCTACCCGCTTGCAAACCCCCCCAACAACAAGCACACACACACAGAAGATGACACAGAAATAAGGCCAACAGGCCGCTTACCAGACTGCCGCAGACCACCACCAGCTGTCAGCCGGATCTCCAACGCTGCTCCGTCTTCCACATGCTCTGCCTCGCTCTCCTCTTCCAGCTCCCCTTCAGATAAGGAAGCGTCTTCCACGATCACCACTGTGCCCTGACCCGATGTTGCTGGGGCCCGCCAGGTGATGTCATCTGGAGACTGTAGACCAGAGGGCCCAGGCCGCTCATCCTCACTGACGCGTCGAGCCATCACCCCAGCAGAGCAGGATGAAGCCGCTCTCTTGGCACCGCCATCCCCTTCCTTCCACCTCCCGCTGGTCCCCGCTCTTTGCTCAGGTAAACCCTGTTGTGCAGTCATCTGCTGGGGGACCCTGGCTGCGCCAGGTATTAAGCCGGGTCTTGCAGTCACTACGTTCCCTCGCTGAGCCTCCCGGATGGCCGTGTAGCCACTCACGTGCACCGTCATCACCGCCAGAGGTTCAGCGGGGGGCGGGCTGGAGCGACTCATGCTGTAGCCCCACCCCTTGGGTCCCGCCGAGGAAGAGGGTTCCTCCCGTGCTGCCCAGGCACCGCAGCTGGAGGGTGCTTGTGTGCGGGGACCAACCGGAGGTTCTCTGGAAGTGGATTTGGTGGGGCTTCTGAGGTGGCGCTGGACCCTGGGAGCTGAATCAGGACTGAGGTGCTCCGGAGGCCTAGACCTCTGAGCACGTGGTGGGGGAGGGGGGCAGGAGTGGAACCCCCCCCGCCCCGGCTCCCAGCAGCAGCCCACTTACCTAGTCATGTAGCCGCTGCCCTCAGCTGGGCCATCAAGCCCTCATTGTCCACCATGAAAATTGTGTAGAGGGGGTTACAGAAGAATTAAGTTGCTCCGCTCACTTTCCCTGAAGTTGCTCCATTCACTTTCCCTTCCTGACTGAAACCCTCCCCTTCCTGTAAAGTAAACCTATTCTTCTCCCATCTCAAACCCTGCCCCCTGCAAACTATTGACCTATCCTATCCTTTAAACTGGTAACTAACAAGCCCCTTTTAGCCCCTGTCATGCCGGCCCTGCGTCTAGTATATTCTTTCTTTTACTCCGGGCCTTTCTTTTCCTTGTAGAGGAAGGCAGAACACAGACCAACTTCATTCAGAAAACACCCTTGGTGAAGTAATTGCATTACCAATCCATATGGATGTTTTCTTCTCTGAAATGAGGATTCTGTGTGCTTTGTGAGAGGACATCTCTGACCCAGATATGATTGATCATTCTACTTGCTGCTTCTGCTTTAGTAAAGACCAAAGGAAAGCTTATTTGCATCCATGTGGTATGCTCTTAGATGATTGCATCATTGACGTCCTGGTGAAGGAAGTTGAAAGTGCAAGAGGTTAAAAGCCATTGTTAAAGTAAGTCAAATTATGTTGTCCTAGAAGAAAATTATTGGCTTAAGTTTGAGGTACTTACAACAAAAAAGGTGGTCCTGTTGTGTGTGAAAATAATTTGTACTTTAACATGGAATAAGTCCATTATATCTTTTGGCTCATTTGTTGCTTCCTGGTTTGCTTTCTACATTTCTTTTGCTTTACTTGTGAAAACTTTCATATTACATAAAATGAGCTTGAGTTGAAAAAAAAAAATCTCAATTTGCTTTTGACCACTCTGTTCTTGAGGTGACTGTAGCCGTATTAGTGCAGTGACAGAGAAAATTGAGTACTGTCCGTGATACTTTTTATATTTGCACTAACATACAATTTTTAAGGACAAGCTTTCAGGGTATGTCCCCTTCTTCAAGGTCCAAGCAGTACTGATTCACAAATTTTTTAGCAGAATGTTCAAAAAAAAGAAAAGGAAAGAAAAACAAACACATACAAATCAATCGTAATAAAGATAGTAGCAGAGTTAGTGAGATAAGACAGAGGGAGAGCTATACACTGAAGGGGGGGATGCTAGTCAGAGGGGGTCGTAAAACTTTAGTATAATGGGTAAGGAAACCAATATCTAAATTTAGGCCATTATTTTTTGTATCAAAAAGAATTATCATTCTTAGTTCAAATGTTTTCCTTTCCTGGATAGTTCTGAAATTCCCTTTAAGAACTAAAACATTGAGGTCTTCTATAGTGTGGTCCGGTTGTGAGAAGTAATGCCCCACAGGTGTGCATAAACTGTCTTCTTTATGTTCCTTGATCTTATGTCTGTGAAAATTCATCCTCGCTTGCAACCTCTGTCCTGTTTCACCAACATAAGATCCTTTGCTGCACCTTTTGCATTGGATGAGGTACACAACATTACTGGAGGTACAGTTGTAAGATCCCATGATATTGAAGGTCCCATTTGTGTGTGTGACACTTTTGGATAGATTGATCTGGTTGCACAGTTTGCAGCGTTTTTTATTGCAGGGTTTGCTTCCATTATTTGTGACTTCATAATCAGAGTGAAGTTTCCTGCTGATTAGTTTGTGTATGAGGTTGGGTGGTTGTCTGAAAGCCAATAATGGGGGTTGTTGTAATATTCCTTTCAGAGTTTCATCCTCTGTTATAATGGGTTGTAAATCTTTGATTATCTTTTTGATCCCTTCAAGTTCTAGGTTGTATGTGGTGACTAGAGGTACTAGAGGTTTGTTTTTTTCTCTGTGTATTGGAGGAGATTTTCTTTTCGGGTTTTCAAGACTGTGTTTATGCTGTTGTTGATGGTTTTGTCTTTGTAACCTTTCTTATGAAAGGATCCTGCCAGTGTTCTGAGATGTTTATCTCCGTCTTCTGGGTCTGAACAAATTTGGTGGTATCTGATGGCCTGGCTGTGTATGATGGCCCGTTTAGTGTGTTGGGGGTGAAAACTGGAACTATGAAGCTAGCTGCATCGGTCAGTCGGTTTTCTGTATATCGAAGTGTGAAGCTTGTCATCCCTGATGCATACTGTAGTGTCTAGGAAGTTGACATGTGTGTTTGAATAATCCATTTATAGTTTGATAGATGGATGAAAAGTGTTGATTAATGAGAAGAATTGGTTTAGATTTTCTTCACCTTAAGTTCATATCATGAAGATATCATCAATATAGCAATAATATCTGTATGGCTTTTGTTGTATGCTGTTTAGGAATTTGTCCTCTAGGTCAGTCATAAATAAGTTTGCATATTTGGGTGCCATTTTGCTTCCCATAGCAGTACCCATACACTGGAGATAGATGTCATTATTGAAAGTGAAGTAGTTGTGTGTAAGAATTAATTTGATGAGCTGTGTCACATCCTCAGCAGTGTATTTGTGGTTTGGCGAGGATGATAAGAATCTGTGACATGCCACCAACCCATCCTTGTGAGGGATGTTACTGTACAGAGATTCTACATCCATAGTGACTAGAAGTGTATTTGGTGGTAATTGTTGTATATTGTTAAGCTTTTTCAGAAAATCAGTGGTGTCTTGCAGATAACTCACAGTGTTCATGACTAAAGGTTTTAAAATATTTTCTACAAGGCCTGAGATATGTTCGGTAAGTGTATTTATACCTGTTATAATGGGTCTGCCTGGATTTCCTGGCTTGTGAATCTTGGGCAGCATGTAGAAGTCTCCAATTTCTGTATTATCCGGAATCGCATTGATGAGTTCTGAATGTAGGTGGCTTGGTATTGTCGCAATGAGACCTTTTAATTGCTTAGTAAAATCCTGGGCCGGATCATTATCCAGTTTTTTTGTAGTAAGTGGTATTTGTCAGCTGCCTCTGGCCCTCTTGTGTATATATTTGTCTGTATCCATCACAATGACTGCTCCCCCTTTATCTGCTGGTTTGATGGTTATGGCCTGATTATTGCGCAGATCATGTACAGCTCTGGGCTCTAGTGGTGAAAGGTTGTATAATATTTTCTTTTGCTGGGTGGATATCAGGGATGTGACTCACAGCCTGAAGCTGTCAATATAGGTATCCAGTTTGGGGTTGCGTCCTTGGAGGTGTGAAGTTGCTGTTCTTCTACAGTTTCAGTTACAGTTACAAAGACAAAACCATCAACAACAGCATAAACACAGCCTTGAAAACCTGAAGAGAAAATCTCCTCCAATACACAGAGAAAAAAAACAAATAACCGAGTACCTCTAGTCACCACATACAACCCAGCACTTGAAGGGATCAAAAAGATAATCAAAGGTTTACAACCCATTATAACAGAGGATGAAACTCTGAAAGGAATATTCCAACAACTCCCATTATTGGCTTTCAGACAACCACCCAACCTCAGACACAAACTAATCAGCAGGAAACTTCACTCTGATTATGAAGTCAAAAATAATGGAAGCAAACCCTGCAATAAAAAACGCTGCAGATTGTACAACTAGATCAACCAGAGTTTAAATGTTGGGGAATTACAGGTAGTTTTAGCCACATAAAATAAAGGGTTATTTATTTTTACAGAGATACAGTATGTACCTGTGTAAGGTAAATCGGATAACAAACCCCAGAAAACCAGTGCGAGTTTATGCTCACATTTGTGTACATGCGCATTGCTCACATGCTCATACTTCTAGGTGAAGAAGCAATGTTGGATGTACTATTTCAGTTTGTCGTGCTAACATTCATGTGCACACATGCACATGTACATACCAAATAGCATGCACACATGGTGCCCAGTGGCCTATTTAAACTGGTCTGTTACCATGAGCACTTGCTGAATGGTCTTCAGCTTGTACCTATATTCCTGAGACCTGACCCATTGAACCTGCTTACCTGTGTATGACCCAGCTTTCCCCTGGACTTCGCCTTTGCTCTTGCATTAGCCTTGTTAATCTGATCACTCTGACCACAACCTGTTTACTGGACTTGTCTCTGCTTGCTGATTTTGTACTGCGCTGCCCAGCTGTTACAAATTTTGGCCTGCTTCCTGGTTTTGCACTTCCTGTTGACTCGGTTCCTTGTTGCCCGCTGTCACTCGTAGCTGCCTGTATACCGACTCTGCTACCATCTCCTGCTCTGGTGCCAAGCTGCTTCGGTATCCTGCCCAGAAGACTGCGACCCCCAGTTTTATCCACCTAAAGAGCAGACTTACTCATCCAGCTACTCTGGCACTCATGCCACTCCGTGCCCTCACACCCTCCACCTTGAGGAATTTTGGGCAGGGGGTGCAAGCGAGGCCTCCACAACATTCCAGTCGTCACCAGGTATGTGATAACTTGGTTACAATCTTTTTTCCTTTAAGATCTGGAGTGTGCTACAGATGTAAAACACCTTCAAGGATTAAAATGGATACTATGTTGTGGGAGATTGCTGGCAATATTGTCTTTGAAGAAGAATTCCAGATATGACATTTTTTACATAGTTACATGTAACTATGCATAAACCATACCTGTACAATAGCTCTAGAAGCTTTAAATCTCTGTAGTAAACACCACTACACCAGTAATCTCCACTAGCTTCTGCCTCCCATGTCGAGCAGCTTCCCTGCTGCATTGTAAACACAGGAGTTTAGCTCATTAGCCCAGGCACCATTCAGAGATCACTCTGCATTTTTTTCAATGACTGCAAAGCATTCTCTGTTTGGACATGGTGGAGAGCTTGACATTACTGTCCACCTCTCCACCTCTTTCAATCAGAGAATGTTTTGCATTAATTCAGAAAATTCCACCCATTGCCCAGCGTCCAAACTACTGTGTTCATAATTCAGCAGACCAACCGCTTGGCATGGGAACCAGAAGCTTTTAGAGATCACTGAAGTAGAGGTGTCTACTACAGTGATTTCCTGCTTCTAGCAGGATCCCACAGCTGGACCAGTGTAACAATGTAAGCAAAGTCATACTTTGAAGTCACACCTTGAATTCTTCTTTAAACAAGTTGAAGCTTTTCTGACAATCAGCAGTGCTTTATTGAAGTTTGCCTTAAAAAAGGAACCCATAACCTGTTTAAGCAGGGTAAAATGAGTTTGCTGTTTTGTATGGGGTCTTTGGCCCCAGATTTTCTATCTAAACTTTTCATTAAAGGGAGGTATACAGGGAAGAGGTCTAGGTAAAAAAAGGAATGAGTTGCTATTATTCAGTGTTCATTTAAAGAATGAGGGATTATTGACAGAGACATATTGTCTTTCTGTGCTATTTATCACTTTATCTATGTCACTTGTCTTATTTATCCACTTTTTTAACGCTCAAAAGGCCCAATAAAATGCACCACACAAATTTAGGTGAGTAGAGCACAATTTTTTTGACACTTTATTGATATTTAGTCATGAGAAATCTATAGGCATATAAAACGGATGAAGAAACAACATCTGTCTATGATATTTATCATATTATCTATGTAATTTGTCTATTTTATTGATGAGTCTTTTTTATTGGGGAATCATTTATTCAAAATAATGACACGTCTTTCTAAAATGTGACTGTGTTTAATCTAACTTTGTGTTAGTCTGCTGGAAACACATAGATTTTAATCCTGGAGTAGAGATATTTGGTTTTTCAAGGATACCATCTGCTTTAACGTATTGAATGCTTACACTTATATAAGAAGCTACCAATCATGTAACACAAGTTAATTAATAACCAAAGAAGGTATTTTTTTCTGCTACTTGAAAGCTGTAAAAAAACTGTTTAATTCAGACTGTTGCCAGAGGAGTAATGTAACATCTAAGGGCTTTTGTGTTTCTCTGAATCTTTCTCAGTCAAGTGACTGTATTAAAATGTTGATTATTTTCATCTATTTTGGCCTGACCAAAGTTGACCTTTGTTTATCAAGTCTAATTTCTCTTTATAGAAACAATCCAAACACCCAAACCCAGGAGATGAACAAAAATGGCAAGCACCTCAATTTATAACTAGCTTCCAAGGTGCATATGGAAGGGCTTTGTACACAGCAAACAAAACTAAATTTAAATGTATTTCTCAACATACTTACTAACTAGACAGCAAAAAAAATGAATTACACTGTCTACCAAAACCTAGGAGGCCTGCCTCATCATAAAGCGAAGTTCCACCTGCCCCTCAAAAAATTAAGAGTCAGCAGCTACATATACTGTAGCTGCTGACTTTTAATATCAGGACACTTACCTGTCCTGGAGTCCAGCGATGTCGGCAACTCAGCCAATGTTTCCATCGGCTGTCGGGTGCTGCCGCCGCCTATGCTGGTAAGGTAACCCGGCCGTGAAGCCGCAAGGCTCAGTGTGGGAAGCACGCTGAGCTCTCCTACTGGCCCAACAGCAGGGGAAGGCGGAGGAGGGGGCCAGACTTCTGACATACCTCGCCGTGGGTCTGATGGAAGTGGGGACAGGGTATCTGTCCAAAACAGGTGCCTGCTTCCTCCTCCCTCTGAAAGGTGCCAAATGTGGCACTAGAGAGTGGGACAGATAAGCGGAAGTTCCACTTTTGGGTGTAACTCTGCTTTAAGCTTGAGCAGACCAACTACATTGCCAATATTTTCTTGCTGCCTGCTGCTATTTATAAACAGTGCTAA
This sequence comes from Lithobates clamitans, assembly GCA_037952925.1. Classification (NCBI taxonomy): domain Eukaryota; kingdom Metazoa; phylum Chordata; class Amphibia; order Anura; family Ranidae; genus Lithobates; species Lithobates clamitans. The sequence goes on from JBBGZY010000561.1 coordinate 5,546,603, forward strand.
TAGACAAGTGGTTAAGAATGAGCAGACCACCTGACTTCCTAATATCTTGCACAACACAATAACAAAGAATAAATTGTGACAATTAAAGATATACTGAGAGAGTAAATCAAATGGGAGGCAGATTGGGTGAAGGTTCAGTTAGTGATAACAGAATGCCAAAAGTGAACAAAATACTCTTATAACAGCTATGATTAACACCGAGGGGGTGATTTACGAAAGTCATGCGCCATCAGTAGAGGCGCACGGCGAGGTGCAATGCATATTTCCATATTTACGAAATGGTGTGCCAGTAACAGAGCGCAAATCCCCCATTTACTATAGCAATCTCGGCGCATGGGAGAATGCAATCTGTACGCCACAATGGACATGTCGCACGTCATCTCCAAATCTATATTGACAGACGATGGAGGTGCCAATATTATAGGGTGATGTGAGGAAGTTTAGTAACAACTGCCCAATTAACAAATATGCCCAAAATAGAACGAGCAAGTACATTTTTCAGAGAAAGCCTGCTGTGCCCGCAAGTACGTTTAGAACTGCATGAGATCAATGTAAGCAGTGCGCATGTGCAAGCTGCTCTTGCTGCTCTTGCGCTCATTCACATGTGTTTGTTCAACGCGCGGCCAAAATCTTAGTAAATGTTAAGCAACGTACATGCAATTGCATTGGTTGAACGGGCACACCACTAAACTTGACACATTTTTTTTTACGTTGGTTCACCTTTATGTATTTTGTTAAGGAGATGTGCACACAGGTCATGTTAGCATGGTACGTTGCCAACATGTGACATGCACCTTGTTAAAATTATGTAAAATGACTCTCACTCCTCTAGCTCCACCTAAAAGGGCATTTAACCTTCCCCCTCTCATGCATATGATTTCCTTTGTGTACACCCCAACTCATTAGGTATGTTGGGGTTTATTAAAGGCAAATCTACTCTGCAATACAAGTTTACGCGCTGTAAATCCGACGGGAAGCACTGGTGATTTTATCATCCAATCATGTAGAAGCAAAGATGCTGTTTTTTATTTTCATTGCATGTCCCCATTGGATATCCAGCAACTGCACTTCCAAGTGCACTTGTAGTGCAAAGTGGATTTGTCTTTAGTAAATAAACCCCAAAGTCCAAGATACCTAATAATTTGGGGTGTACACAGCAAAATGTTAGAGTGCAATTTACCTAATGGAGAAACTATTTAGATTGACCTGTGTGTCCCCAAGGAAAGACATTGGTAGGGTTTCACCCTCAATTCCTGTTTGGCTATGTGACAGGAGGTGAATAAATTTGAAGGAGAAACTGGCAAAATTTGGGAGGTGTCTTCACCCTATCAAGGGTGCAGACATCCCCAAAACCTGACAAGACTTCTAATCCCCCTGCACTCTATCACCAAGCAAAAATAAGAAATGATTTCATTTAGTTTAACTTTGCAAAGACACATTCCTAAGTTCAACTGTGATGCATGTCAATGGCCCATTTAGACCTTGTTTAATAGAAAACAGCAGTTGCCTTTCACTATAAACATTTGTTAGTCCAGTCTTGGAAATCTGCATCTGCTTTACTATTAATTTCCCTAAAAATTGGGTTCCTGCAGCTAGATGCGCCAAATGCATCTATATGCACGACCACTGTGTATGTGAGATGCGCAAATGCTGTGTGCGCGGAGGTATGTACCCGTGGTGCATATCTGGTACCCGGGAAGCGGTGGCCAACACACAGGAATGACATCACGCCCCTACAGGAAGTTGCTTGTACTGCTGCTAATTTCTTCCCACCACCATGCCCCGCTCACTGTTCTCTGAGGAAGAGATGATCCTTATTTGCAAATTAAAATATTTTTTTATTTATTTTTACATGGGGTGGTGTTTATGTGGGTCATGTGTGTATGTCTAAATGATTTGGCCTCAAAACACACACCTACTTCCTGTGCACAGATTTACTTCCGGGTCAATGTATATTGCTTCCTGCTTCAGTGTGTGTGTGTTTATAGATATATCTATATCTAGATATATCTATAGATGTAGGTTCTTGTGTCCACCAGCAGAGAGAAGTTGGGTAGATGCCACACTCCCAATTCTGGAGGCATAATAATGGTCTAGCACAGGGGTCTTCAAACTACGGCCCTCCAGTTGTTCAGGAACTACAGTTCCCATTGTGCCTAGTCATGTCTGTGAATGTCAGAGTTTTACAATGCCTCATGGGATGTGTAGTTCCGCAACAGCTGGAGAGCCATAGTTTGAAGATTCCTGATCACTCTAGTATGTCTTGTAAAAAGGTGGTTTTTCATGTGCCTTGTATAATGCCCAAGAAATATCCTTTGGAAAATATAAGTGGGTCATGGCACATTTACATTCCAAATTTGGCATTAAGATGGCCATGCACTATGCAATCTGATTGGCGAATCTCTGTACAACTCGATATTTAGGCAAAATAGGTAATAGGAAGACGCACTTGAACAATTAATTCAAATTATAGGAAATTAAACAGGCTCTTGCACTAAATCTACGGCAATTTATTTAAGGTCTAACTGATTGCAGTGTATGGTCACCTTTAAAGATCAAGATCTGAAAATATTAATTAATTGGGTTTAGAAACTCTTCTCTGTTCTTTGTAATGTATTGAAAGATTTGGGTAAAAGAAGAAAATAACACATTTCAAAGATATATTAGAAGTGATAGGAATGAGATTAGCATCAAAAGGGTTAATTAACTGAGAACACCTACTAGTTGCCTAAAAACACACATCCAATGAGATGAAATTAACCAATTGTATTGGGCGTGCGCTATTATCAATGAAAAACATGCAGATACCCTAGTGACAGTTTCAGTTTACATATGCGGGTATTTATTATGGCTATTTGCGCTTCAATGTGCACCAGTTCGCATGTTCAATTAATGACTTTTCTGGCGCACCAATTAATGTATGAACTGGTGCAGTGCCTTCTTCTTTGTAAATTACCCCCATAGTCTATAATTCTTTCCAAAAGTATCCACCAACAATATAACAATACAATGGGGGTTTTTTACGAAAGGCAAATCCACTTTGCACTACAAGTGCACTGCAAGTGCACTTGGAAGTGCAGTCGCTGTAAACCTGATGGGAAGATCTGAAATGAGGGGAAGCTCTGCTGATTTTATCATCCAATCACGTGCAAGCTAAAATGCTGTTTTTTATATTCCTTGCATGTCCCCCTCAGATCTACAGCGGCTGCATTTCCAAGTGCACTTTCAGTACACTTGTAGTGCAAAGTGGATTTGCCTTTCGTAAATAACCCCCAATGAGACAGATTAGCTGTTGCTTGGGCCCAAAAGTCGAGACCCCTTCTTACAAAGCTCAAGGAGCTTTATGACAACATGTTGGAAATGTGAAACTTAAAATGCATACATTTAATTGTATTGCCTACCATAGATTTGGAAGTTTTTGAATGAGCATTGTATTATCAAAAGCCACAGCAAGCAATCAAAGCCTTTTTTTTTTTTCATTTTCTGTTTTTCACTGAAGAAATCACTTGGAAGCTGTTAGATAGCTATTGGTAATTAAATGTTTTCTTGTCAGACACTCGTCATACATAATCACCATAGTTATTTTAAATAAATGGGTTGGATGTGAACTGTAGGGATGAGGTTCAGTTTTTGCAGTTCCAGTAGATTCACCTGGAAGAATTTTTTTAACGTATAATGCTTTACATGCTGTTTGAACTATTTCCAGCAAGCTTTGAAGATCCGGTAAGGGGGCTTTTGGTTAAGACAGCCCCCTCACTATAAAAGTGGGCATATAGAGCACCCATATTATCAGTGATTTCAGAAGCTGTTGTAGGGGAAAAATAGGTAATGCTGACAAACTGTAATAGGGCGTACACACAGCCGGACTTTGTTCGGACATTCCGACAACAAAATCCTAGGATTTTTTCCGACGGATGTTGGCTCAAACTTGTTTTGCCTACACACGGTCGCACAAAGTTGTCAGAATTTCCGATCGCCAACCACGCGGTCACGTACACCACGTACGACGAGACTAGAAAAGGCCAGTTCAGAACCAAGCGTGGCACCCTTTGGGCTCCTTTTGCTAATCTCGTGTTAGTAAAAGTTTGGTGAGAGACGATTCGCGCTTTTTCAGACTCGTGGCTTTCAGATCGTTTTCTGCCGTTCAGTTTGTGCTTGTGGGTTTGTATCTGCTCTTCAGTGCGTGCAAGCAAGTTCCGCGTGACTTTAAGTAGTCATTGTATTCTTGTTCGTTCGTTACTGTTTTTCAGGTCGCTCTTCACAGGCCTTGCTGTTCTTCAGTGCGTTCTGTTACTTCGTTCTGAGCAGCCGACCGTTTTCTAGCCATGTTTCGTATGCGTACTCCTCGTAGAGTTCGTGCTGTGCGGGGGCTTGGTGTTGGGGTCCTGACCTTCATGGACCAAGAATTGGTTGCTTCAGCGTGACCAGTTCTCTCATATGCCTTTGCTCCGTGAGATCCGTGAGAATAATCCTGATGATTTCAGGAACTTTCTCAGGATGACGGACCCCGTGTTTCACCATTTGTTGGCTTCGCTGACCCCCTATATCAGCAGACAGGATACCTGCATGAGGCAAGCCATCACTCCGGAGCAGAGGTTGGTCGCTACCTTGCGGTATTTGGCCACAGGGAGAAGTCTTCAGGACTTGAAGTTCTCGACAGGCATCTCCCCCCAGGCTCTGGGTATCATTATCCCAGAGACCTGTTCTGCCATCATCCAGGTCCTGCAGAAGGAGTATATGAAGGTAAGATTTTTATCCTTTAATATCACATTTTATTGTATTGAATGTTTGCTAATATCTTGTATTTCTTTCCTCATTCCCTAATTACCATGACTGGAATATGCTGTGAATGTCCCCTTTGTTCTCATGCATGCTGGATTTTTATGTAATTATTATTGTATGTCCTTCATACATATTTGCCCGTTACTAACCTCCCCAGCATGGTGTCTCCTGCCCTATATTCACCTCATGTAGTCACTTAACAATGTATTTTATCAGCTCCATAGTAGTGCTTTACCCCAAACACCCCCTAAAATGTTTGGAACTGTTATTTTTTATTTAAATTCAGGCAGAGTGGCAGAGGCTTTTTTTTGTGGTGTCCCCAAATAATTTTTAGTAACCCTCCCCCCAACTGCTAAGTCAGCTGATTCCAATTCTCTATCCTCAATCATCTATCTGCTGACTTTGCCAAACCCATACACACTATACCCATCTCTTTTGTGGTCAGATTTATGGATGAATTCCCCAAAGCATGTAGTGCAAGGGCCTGCCTGTATACTTTCAAATGTTAATGTTTACATTTTTTGTATTCTATTATTATCTTGATAGGTAATAGCAGAATATCCAAATGTCCTCAAATGTGTACAGTGTGTATTTATATCTTTGTATTATGACACTTCTTACCTGTCCAGTGGGCTGCCAATAGTGTAACTAAGGAGGGTCTGTTCAAAGTAATACCCATTATTTAGGCATTCATCTCTCAATGAAGTGAAGAGGGTTACCTGTCCAAGATTTCCACACACCCCATAATGTTAGAAATGGCCCATGAGAGGGGGGGAGGGGGAATATGATAGGTGTACCTTATACTTTGGCCTTGTTAAATTCCCCTTACTAAATGCTATCTGGAGGTTGCCCCATAATGTTTATGTATAATCTGCTTGCCATGTTTCTGTGAAAAAATAGTAATGTTTATTGTTTTTTCCTCAACAGTTTCCTTCCACGCCACAGGAATGGCAGACTGTGGCCTCCCACTTTGCCCAGCGGTGGGACTTTCCTAACTACGGAGGGGCAATTGATGGGAAACACGTCCACATCGTCCCACCACCCAACTCGGGGTCGTACTATTATAATTACAAGGGGTTCAATAGTATAGTGATGTTGGTGGTGGTAACGGATAAAGGATAAGTACAGCGCTGCTACAGAGATGCTAAAAAGATGTATAATACAGTAAGCAGCTAACACACCTCTAAGACAAAGAAGTAAAAATTCAACAGATATATATATAGTGTAGCGCTATGTGTATGGGTAAATCAAGGTGAGATATTAGAATCGAGCCATCTAGCAATGGCCAGAAAACATACAAAAATACAAAAATTAATTTGAAAAGGTGAATTAAAGGAATTTGGTTGCACAAATACAAAATCATATATAAAGCATAATGGAATACACCTGTGAAAAAGTGAAAACAAAAATACAATATAAATCAACCTTAAATAAAGTCCATATAAATAAATTATGTCTTTGATGGAAATCAAAAAAACCACCACCAACAGTCTCTGAGGGTAAGTTGATGAGGGCAGCAACACGGTGTTACTGGTGGGTGAAACAGAGGAACACCAAATCCAAAGTGACGTCTATGTATGTGTCAGAACCACCACCATAACATCTGAGGAGGCTTACCGGACATAGAGGACTTGGAAAGACATACGTCTTACAAGTCACAAAAAGCTTGTTTAGCCACCGGGGCTAGCAGGGTAAAAACATCAGGTATCCAAAACTTCAATCAATGAGGAGGGAACTTCAACCATCCAGAGGTATCAGCAGACCATTCGGATGTATAATTGGAACCATGAGAGAAAGAAGACTCACATGGCGTGATATCGTTTTAAAAGGCATGCATTTATTAAAACATTAAAAGAAAAGCACTCACATGGTATACGATCATAAACAGCTAAATAGTATCGAACGCGGTGATCATAGGAGGTCCACCCAACATGTTTCGCTACACTATATATATATGTTGGTGGTGGTGTCGGCTAATTACGACTTCTTGTATGTGGACGTGGGGAAGAATGGCCGGATGTCCGATGGTGGAGTCATCGCCCAGACGGAGTTCTACAGGCGTCTCCAGAATGGCAGCTTGGACTTGCCAGCTCCAGAGGACAATGTGGAAGGACTCCCATTCGTGTTCGTTGCTGATGAAGCGTTTGCGCTGGGGGACCACCTGATGCGGCCATTCCCGATGAGGACCCTCACCCCGGAACAGAGGGTTTTTAATTACCGGCTGGCCAGAGCCCGAAGAGTGGTGGAGAACACATTTGGAATCCTGGCCAGCCGGTTCCGACTATTTCTGACACCCATCCATATGGCGGAGTATAAACTGAACCATATTATACTGGCGTGCTGTGTTCTCCATAATTTTTTAAGGAAACATTCGGCCAACTATGCTGGCTCAGTTGGGCCTGAGGCCGGAATCCTACATCAAACCACACTGACGGCGCTTGAAAGTGGCCGTCCTGGCTTGCCCTCCCTGAGTGCCCGTGATGTCCGGTTACGCTACCTGGAGTTCTTTGCGGGTAGGGGGGCTATCAATATGCCAGACAATATGTGAAGCCTTTTTATAATAAAAAAAAAGAAATTCTTTGTGGACATTTACTGCTTGTGTTTGTTTTAGCTGACTCTGACATAAATGTTTTGAGTGCAGAAAATGTCGTAATTGGGTAACCTTATACAAAGCACTGTTGGCTGTTATTTCCTAAATGCAAAAACACATTTCACTACAAGTGCACTTGCAACTGCACTGAAACTGCACTTGTAGTGCAAAGAGGATTTGCCCTTAGGAAATAACATCCATTTTTGCATAAAACAGCTATTACATCACCCCAAAAGTGTTGTAGTGTTGAGACAATAATCCACACATTCTTGAGTAAGCCACTTTTTTATACCTGCACAATCACATGTGCATTTACCAAAGGTTTTTAAAACAAACCAACATGTTTGTTGTATAACAATTTTTGGAGTAGCATTATCAAAAATCGAAATGTCCATTTAAGATAAAACAGGCCTGTGTAAAACCAACAAGAAAGCCAAAAAACAAAGTTCACATTAGGTAAAACCTGAAGGCTATATCAGACATCAGTATTTAGGAACTGGGTTTGATATAGCGTTCAGATGGGGGGAAATCACCCCAGGAAAAGCCAAATTTGGAAGATGCACACCAATTTACGAATGTCAACATGTGCTATCTGCCATCAGGGGGGATCAAGGGACATGTTTTGGGGGAGCAAGCCCTTCCTCAACGCTACTTTATAATTGAGGAAGGGGTTGCACCCCCAAAACGCGTCCATTGATCTCCCGTGATGACAGATAGCACACGTTGACACACTGTGTGCATCCTCCAAATTTGGCTTTTCAAAACATTGCAAAAAGATTTTAAAAATTGGAACACAATCCCAAAAATATATTTTGTGGGGTTTTAAATTTGCCCCAGAACATCAATGATGTTATTATTTTTTTTAATAACATCATTGATTTTTTGCTGTATGTTGTGCAATTCGAGATTACACCCCATGATCTCCCCAATCAGGATCTGGGCACTTTCTGAAGTAAAGCGTTCGGGATCCACAACCTCACGATCACCTAAAAAGAGAGAAACAAAACAAAAACAGGTATCAAAAATCTGCCACCATCCATCTCTTTTACCTGAGCCTGTGGTCGCAGACACTCACCTGTTGTGGTGCCAATCTCCACCACATCTTCTTCTTCCTCCTGCTCAGCTTCGTTTGGGGGTATTTCACCTTCTTCCATAGGTGGGGGGTCTGTGGTCTCCTCGGATGAGGGGTGTCCTCCGAGTCTTTTCTCCCCTATGTAAAACAAAAATGGTATAATTAGCACACAGATATTTGATGGCAGAACTAGAAATAGGAAACATTGCTTGGAAGTGGGGTACAATTGTCTATTTTAGCCGAGTTACAAGATGTATATTTTTTATTGCCCTTTGTCAAGCTGCAATACTTTACCTGTTTAGTACAAGCTTCACAGATGTAGCCCCCCCTATAGTATACACTGAAGCACCTGTGTGGCCCCCTAATAAAAATGGTGTTCTGGGGTCCCACACTAGTTCTCCAGTGTCCAGATGTGAAAACAGCTGCTCAGTGTCCTCTCCTTACACACAATCTAGTTGGCATTTCATTCTAGTAACAAACCCATCTACACAAACAAATATTTGGCATCCAAGTAGGCCCAAAAAAAATGTGGGAAAATGCATATGGCCTAAACCAGTGTTTCTCAACTCCAGTCCTCAAGGCGCCCCAACAGGTCATGTTTTCAGGATTTCCATTATTTTGCACAGGTGATTTGATCAGGTTCACTTCCTTAGTAATTACCACAGCCGTTTCATCTGAGGGAAATCCTGAAAACATGAACTGTTGGGGTGCCTTGAGGACTGGAGTTGAGAAACACTGGCCTAAACAATGATGTTTTAAAGGCTGAAAGAAAAATGTTTGATATGAACGAATAATGGGCCCATGAACATTAAAGTTGCCCTTTTAAACGTTACAATTAATAAAAGCATATGGAGCAGAACGAACGGAATAAAGACAGAAAGAATAGGAACACAGCACAACTACTTACTTTTTTGCAGCACTCTCCGGATCTTTCGGTACTGCTCTGGCTCTCTCAATTTCAGGTCCGACCACCGCTTCCTGAGCTGATCTTTTGATCTTTGGACCCCGAAATTCCTCAGAAGACTCCTGATCACTTTCGCCATGATCTTGGCCTTTCGGATATTGGGGTTGGGGTAAGGCCCATACTTCCCGTCATAGTCGGACTTCCTCATGATGTCGACCATCTCCAACATCTCCCCAAAGGACATATTTGTGGCCTTAAAACGTCTCCTTCTGGATCGGGACGTGTCCGGATCCGGGCTTTCCTCCTCCTCCTCCTCGTTCCTGCAATTAGCACGCACCTGCTGTGACACCACCATGTGCTCTTCCCCCACTGCGCCGAACGAAAAGGGGCGGGGAATAGAATAGAAAGAACGTCAGGGGCGGGCGGAGTTACACGCATGCGCAGTGTGTATAAAGCGTAACACGCGTGCGTATTACGTACGATCTGTGAGCGGAGGAAGGAGCATTGGACGCGCCGATCGTAAGAACGAAGGTAAGAGACAAACTTGTGCCTATACTGCTTCTAGATTGAGGCCTATATTGTAACAAGATTAGGAGAGTTTTGTCTGACATTAGGCTTTGTCTTGTGTTGTGTCTTGCAGTGAACATGAATATGCTACTCAAAGATAATGACTTCATGTCAGTATTCGTAGAGATGCTAAGGGAGCTGCCCTGTCTGTGGGAGATTAAACACCCCCAAGAACCAAGCAAAGAGGAAGGCAGCACTGGAGCAATTGTGTGAAATTGTGAAGCAGGTGATCCCCACGGCAGACATCACCTATTTAAAGATATTAATTGGTTGCCTGAGGAGCACATATCTAAGGGAGCGCAAGAAGGTCCTGGATTCACAGAGATCCGGAGCAGCAGATGACATCTATGTCCCCAGGATGTTGTACTACGACAGGCTGCATTTTCTGGCAGGCCAGACTGAACCCAGGCCATCCCTCTCCAGTCTTCCTTCCACGCTTCCTTTCCCCCCGGCTGAGGCTTCTGACGCCCAACCTGGGCCTTCCAGGCCACATGTGGAGGAGCCCAGATTGAGCCAGGTATAGCATTCCTCTAAATATTTCTGCTTGTCCAATCAATGATGTTAACTAGATGTTAGTTGGGAGTACTAATTTAGGATTGTGATTGATGATGCAAAACATTACAACCATGTCCCTTTTTCATACACAGGGAAGTGTCAGCCAGGAGGTGGCCGGGCCGAGCCGGCTGGCTGATCTGCAGGTCCCTCCACCCCCCCTGAAAAGAGAAAGTGGCAGTAGGAGGAGTGCCCTAGAGGAGGCTGCTATAGGATTCTTTTGGAGGGCTACAGATATCCTGGGAGCACCCCACACCATGGAGGAGAACATTGCTGCCTTCATTGCATATAAAATGCAGAGGATGGAGGAGGGCCAACAAGCCATGTGTGAGGCCCTCATATTGGAGGCTCTTGAGAAAGGTATGAGGGGCCAAATGACACCTCAGACACACCTTTGTGATGGTCCTCCTCCTCCTCCTGCAGGTCCTCCTCCTCCTCCTCCATCTTCTCCAGGTCCCCCCAGTCCTCCTCCAGGTCCTCCCAGTCCTCCTCCTCCTCCAGGTCCTACTCCTCCTCCTGCCACATCTCCAACTGCACAGCCACAGCCGGGAAGGAAGCGTGAAAGGAAGACCAGACAGTGATTGCCCTGGGTTCAGTCTGGTCGGCCAAAAAATGCAGCTTCTTGTGGTACCACAGCCTGGGGACACAGATGTCATCTGCTGCTATCCGGATCTCTGCGAATTCTGGACCAGACTGCCCTCTCTTACATATGGACTCCTCAGGCCACCAATTTTGATGTTCAAGAATTGATGTCTGCTGTGGGGGTCCCAGGCTTCGCTAATTTCTCATGTTGATCCAGTGTTGTCTTCCTCTTTGTTTGGTTCTGATCCCTTAATAAAGGATTTTTGTTTTGAATTATACTCTCCTATGTGTTTTACTTCAAAAAGGACAGTTTGTTTGTGAGGATTCAGGTACATTTCAAATATACAATGTGAAATGAACAAGGGACACCAACACCAAACAATCTCCTGGAGATTAAATAATACAAGATATCAATGGTGTTGGGGTAACTTGACACACAAAACACACACAAAAATATTCTGGAGTAAAAATAAAAATAACATTGAACAAAGATCAGCCTTGGAAAAAATCCAAACATTAAAGAAAAAAAAAAGGCTTAAAATCCAAAAAAAAAAAAAAAATATATAAAACTGTCAGATGTGACAACTAATAACAATATATTCAGAGAATCCCACTAAAAAAACAAAAAGCTGTCCCGTCTCGGAATTTCTTCTGAGCATGCGTGGCACTTTGTGCGTCGGAACAGGCCACACACGGTCGGAATTGACGCGATCGGATTTTGTTGTCGGAAAATTTTATCTCCTGCTGTACAACTTTGTGTGTCAGAAAATCCGATGGAAAATGTCCGATGGAGCCCACACACGGTCAGAATTTCCGACAACACGCTCCGATCGGACATTTTCCATTGGAAAATCCAACCGTGTGTACGGGGCATAATGGTACAGATTAGGTCAGTAAGGAAATGTTACTTTGTAATACTGACATATAATTACACACATGGGTTGGACTTGATGGACGTGTGTCTTTTTTCAACCTCACCTACTATATATCTATGTCACCTACTATGTAACTTTAATTCTGATTAATAGACCTTTGGGCACTTAATCCCTAAGCTGCCCTTTTTTGTCTTTCATTTTATTTTGAGGTTAATGTAAGGTCTGTCAACCTTTTAGCTGCAGTTTCATCCATACCATATTTTTTTCTCTGCTGCAAGTATTTCCTTTAAAACAACAAACTTTTGTTTCAGGGGGTCGTATTTTGTGGTTTTCATTAATTTTTGGAGGATATATTGGTTTCTGCTTTATACTGATAAGGCCTTTGTTTTATGTTTTTTAAAGGCTTCCCTTTAAGAAAATGTGCACTTTTGTTTTAAAGGTGGAATTTGGGGGGTTTAATTTCTTTATATTTTATTATTTATTATTTTTATAGGTCTTGTTTTTTTTTCTTTTTTTTCTTTTTTGTTTATTTTTTTTATTTGTTACTGCCTGTCTGCTTTTGGAGCTGCCTTTTATTTACAGCAAGCCACGGAATCATTTGAAAGAGAAAACAAGAACAGAGGTGCACCCAAACTACCTCAAATAATATATCTCACATTCCTTAAACCCCCGTCTATTCCCATAGATATAATAAAAGTTAGACATACACCAGTTAGGCTTAGTATCCCTCATTAAAACCATCCTGCGACTAGCTGACTTTACACTGCTGTATCCTGTGTGGTATCTTAATTCTTGTAGTAATACACCATTCCATGTTCTTTGCTTTAACAAATGTGGGTCTAGCCTTGTTATTTAAAATTGCCCTGCTTCTGACTCGTTTTCACTGCTGTGTCATCTGTGGTCTTTTAATCCTTATAGTAAACCACCTGCCTGTACATATTTTCTATGGAACATTTTGTCAAATCTCCCTCATTAAAATCATGTCCTGTTGCTGGACAATTTTACATTTCTGTATTGCTGTACATTATTGCAGTCTCTTCATTCTCATCAAAAGCGTGACAGAAAATGGCCAGTGACAGAAAAGTTTTTCATCAACGATAAAACGGATAGGTATGGCTAACTACTGGACAATTCTTGCTTGCCGGTCAAAGAGGGCATATTACCGTTTCTACCAAAGCTACTTGGAAAAAAAAAACGTGTTCTCAAAGTAAAATGTATCCGATTAGGGTTGATGTTGTATGTAACCCATCTAATTGTTTAAGAAAAAAGCAATTCCACAGCCAAATATACACTGCCAGTGCCCATTATTACTTTTCTGGGGACAACCCAAAATGTGGGATTTTCTTTTACTTTCACTCCCAATGATAATGGTAAACAGGTCAAATAGAGAGGGTGAATCTCCCTAACTGGGGGAACAGACAGCAATAAAAACTGACATGTGCTCAAATTCATCTCCACTCTATCCAAAACTAAAAAAGTTTTGCCTTTAGTTATACTTTAAGCACTAGTTGCAAAAATGAGTAGATTACAGGTACTCTTCTGAGACTGTTGAAAAACCTTTACAAATAGTGAATGCTTGTTCTTATTTATACAGAGAAAATCTAACACTAACTACTAATACACCTTTGTAAAATAGTTGTTGCTGGTGTGGAGATTTTGTTGACAGGAAACAGCAATCTCATCTTGTTGTACCAAAAACAGAGGTGACTACGTATAGCTTATCTATGGAAGAGCATGTAGGGAATGAGAATTGTAGAAGATTGCCCAGCATATACTGAATATTGGCTGTGCATGTCGGCTCCAGCAAGGGCCATCTCAGGGTCCCTAAGTGCATGGCTGTCTTTAACTAACACTGCTGAAAATTTTCCTTACTTGATGCGAGTACTTTAAAGAAAACATATTTAAAAATATGGAAATAGGAAAGAGCGAACCAAATGATTTTAAAAAGAAAACATTTTAAAGGACGAATTGACTGTTTTCTCAACAAACATGTTTTACTAAGCAAAATACAGTATATCTAACCTTTTGCATAGTTTACTATATAGTGCAACATTGACATATACTATAAATCTGTCTTAGTTTTATTCAAACTAATTTTTTCCAGGCTGCATTCAGAAATATCTGAATAAGCAATGAGTAGCCCAAGCATTGGTGACTTCATTGCATGGAACAAATTTAATGTGGTATGATAAGTAATTGAAGTAAAGTATTTCCCAGAAGCTAATAATATCACATGAACTAGAGAATGGCGTTACAAACCATTTCCTAATTAAATATAGTATTGCACAGACACCATCTCAAGCATCCCCAGGGCTATCATTTTTCTTTTTCAATTACCGATATGTGCTGTAGAATTGACCTACCACACAGATGATCTCTGAACATTTAGAGTTTCCTAGAGCAATTCTTAAATTTATTGACTTGGGAAATATTTCAGTAGCACAGTCATTTATGGTTATTGTTATGTTTTACAATAAGTGACCTCTTACTAGTGAGTGTGCCCTATTTTTTCTCAGTGTGTCTTTTTCATATAAGGTTTGTAGCGTTCACATTGAAGAGGCCAATTATGCCATGTCTGAAAGACAAAATTATTAAGTCTTCTGGCAGTGGTGAATAACCTGTAGGTCAGTCTGTTGAGAGTTTCTGATTGTTAGATAATACTTTACAGTAGCTAGCAGTCTAAGCTTACAATGTGGTGATTCTGGGTTCAATTCCCACAAGAATACTATCTACATAGAGTTAGTTTATGATCATCATGTTTGTGTGGGTTGCCTTTGGGTGCTCCAGTTACCTTCCATAAACAAACGATTCCCTTACTAAAGTAACTCAATGTTATGACCCTTGATAGAAGAAAATTGCTTCCATATTCTGTCAAGAAAACCCAACTTATTATTACAATAGATAAAAATCTATTTGGAAGCAATAGATGGAAATATATAACAGATGTTATAGACCACATTTTGGGGGAATGGAAAAATGAAAACAGTTAAATTAAGCACACTGATTCTACTTAACTAAACATCAATTTTATAAAAAATAGTCTTTAGATGCTATATACTTGCAACCAGGTCTGTAGCCAATAACTGCTGCACAACTTCTTCCTTTATTGCTGTTGTATTTCCCTTTTGCAGTGTGTACAAGATTAAACTGAATATTCATCAATGTAGAAGTGTACTAGCCATCTCTAAGAAGCCCATACTGCTCATCTATGGAGTGTCTCCAGTGCAGGGGACAGCCATCTTAGCTGGGTCTGGATTGAGCCTGAAAGGTGGTGATTGGCTGATGCAACAGAGCAAGGAGAAGGATGGTCTGCAGGCTACTAAGAGGAAGGGAGAAAGACACCCTTAAAGCTGGAGATGTGTGGAAAAAGACTGGGCTGCTGGCTGAATAGAACTCTGCAATAGCTTACCAGAATTTGGAGAGACTGCTTATCACACAGTGTGGGGTGTGATTTTTGATGCCTGGTGTAATCAGATTGTACTAGAGAGCACCCCCCCCCCCCCCCCCGCCTCCATTGTAAGGAAGGAAAAAGAGCAACTGTCCCAGCAGGTCCATAGACCGAGAACAGGGTGCCCTGGTTTTGTTAAGAGACTAATATTATACAAGTTAGTCCGTTGTCTGCTAGGAACTGCTGTGCTTTCTTTAAGGGCCCGACTTTACCAGCCAATTTATTTTCATCATTCAGTGGCCAGTATGACAAAATGCGAACTGTTATAGCAAGTTAGAACTGTCTTTATATACTGTTGCTAGTTAAAAGCAGTTCAGTTCTGTTAATTACTGTTAGCCAGAAAACTGCAGATGTTTAGCCATATGTCTCAGAGTAATGTTTTTGTCTGATTGATTATTTGTATAAGTATACTTGCTAATTATTCCTTCTTTTGGGCTATTCTTGGCCTAAAAAAAAATCCTTGAAATACCTTAGGGTGTGTGTGTAAAGCTGGGTGTGTGTGGTGTGTCAACAATTCAGCAGCTCTTCTGGGGGTATCACTAAATACTCATGGCATTAGATTAGTAATATCACTCCATGTTCTGAACATCCACCACAGACTTTACCAGACCCACCTAGTTGATCCAGTGCAACTGGCTTTTGCAATGAATAGCTTATTGTTTCTGCCAAAAATGAGACTGGGTCTGTAGGTATGGCTATGTATTCAGAAATAAGAAATACACTACAATTCTGCAAAGTTCATCTATAAATGTTGAACAGCCATCAGTCATTAATAGTATAGATAGGTAACTAAAACTATAACTAAATCTGAAATCTCCACTAAAATTATCATTGTGGAGCGTGTGTTGGTGCTTTCCAAAAAACTTTCTAAACATTTCATTGGTAAAACAATGTAATACTGGTCTAAAATATGATAGTGCATATACAGTAAAAGAATAACATTGAAAGTGCCTGCACCATTACCAATAACCCAGCAGTTATACAATTCAAAAAGTGCAACGGTGGACTAGTTAGAATGATCATCAGTTTAGGAATAGGTAAACATTGGGCTTTTCGGGAATCTAGACACGTTCTGTAAAATCAGGCCAGGTTTATTGAGTGCATCTATCTAATTGCATCTTATGACAGATAGATGGGCAAAATGTTTAAGCATTAGTTAAAATGCTGTGAAGACTGTGAACCCTGGTGAAACTTGTATCTCTTAACATAGAACTATAACCGTTTTTGTTAGCTCAGGGAGAAAGGAATGGAATCTCTGTCAAGAGTTTGTGTTTTTTTTCTCCATTGATCTTAATATTTTCTATTGTGTCACAGAACAGGGAGTGCTAGAAAATCTGCAAAACAGGTCCACAGCAGTAAAATACCACAATTCAATAAAAAAAAAGTCCATTGAGAGCACAGTGCGCATGCACCAGTGACTTCACCAGCACTGCAAAAGTAAATATCTCCTACACTGTGCACGTTTAGAAGATATTTACTGTACCTACAGGTAAGCCTTATTATAGGCTCACCTGTAGGCATACTTTTTAAAAAAAGCATTTACCACCACTTCAAACCTAGGGGGTATAATGAGAGGCTGCATTGCTTGCCTGACTCCCTTTCCAATTTTTTTTTGCAGATAAGCCACTAGACCACATTGCTGCCCTGCCCCTTCATGACAGCTAATAGCTAATATATCTGCCAGAAATTAAGTGCATTGTTTTCCTTGAGTTAATTTACTAAAAAAAAACTTACATTTTAAGAAGGAGTAGAACAGTTTTTAGCAATGCAAGGCAGGAAGCAGAGCCTTCAAATGTGATGAAAAAATACGGCTACCCCATGTAAATATATGTTTACAAATTATACATAGGAATGGGCTTTACTAAAATGTGAATGCACTTTGATAACATTATTTAAAGTATATCAGCTGATACACATATACATAGCTGAAAAAGAAAAGAAAAGGCTATATTTTACCTTTATTAAGAGAAATCAGTCACATCCCAACTGTGCTGATTTTAGTATGAGCAAAAAAAAAAGAATAAATGCAAGCAATCTGTCAGCAGCTCTTTCGGATCAGTACTTTAAAACAGCAGATCAGAAGATTGGGGGCATGAAGGTTGGTGAAATGTGCATGTTACATTCACCTCCCCTCTGCACTTTGTGGTTGCTCAGTTAATCCTTTAACATTAGTAAACAACTGGGTATGAAAATTGGGGTTTTATTTTTAAATAAAGAAGCAAACGTGATTATTATTATAGCAAATTTAGAGCTTAACAATCTGTTTTTGCAGCTGATGAGTAGTCATAAGCCTAACATGACCCTAGAATCACCTGGAGTAGTGTTGTAAGATTGCTTTGAAAATGAATCTTTCAATAGCCTGAAAAGACCTAGCCACTTTTTTTTATAACGTCAAATACTTCCGTTGAGAGTTTTCAAAGCGCATAAGCAGGATTGTCACTAGTAATACAACCATGCAGATGAAAGCTTCTTTGCTATTAATGGCTTGGAAAATGGCTGATCTGCAATCCTCTCTGCACACAGAAGGCACATTGATGTGAGGTTTTAAGTGCCGGTAACTATGGAGGTTAATAGGTTTAGCAGACATGTTAATATTCACATTTTTTGCCTGATTGCTAATAATTATTTAGTCGCTGTTTTTATTTACAGGAGGAAGATTGTACTTGTTTTTAATGAGTTGGCATAAAAGGAAATGAAGGAAAGAACATTTGTATTAGAAGTTACTACTGCAAATCATAAAATATTAAACAGACTGTAACTTAGAAAGGTAAAAAGGCAAAACAAGGTAATGAATATGCAAAGGGATTACTATTTATCTGTATCTACTTTGAGTATTTGCATACTGGGCCCTCTAGCTTGAAATAAAGCCTGTCTGGGACAACCTCCTGCATCTGTGTGCAGCCTATAGATTTAAAATAGACATTTCCCACAATGCTACATTCAGCAATAACGAAACCCTGTTATAAAATATATGTAATGTATATCTCCAACTATATCTTTCTTTTTTAGCTTTGGTTAGAGTGAAGATTTAAAACTTCTGTTATGCTGTATTGCTGTTTGTGATTCTGCTGGGAAAATCTAATTTCACATTTTGTCCAGAGGAACATTGTTACCGGGAAAAAAGTAAAGGGAAATCCAAAATCTTACAGTTGTCATCAGATGTAGAGCAGGGGGTACGCTTGTTCATGTTATAGCAGAACTTCACCCAGGGGAAATTGTTAGCCCCCCCCATTCGTCTTCAGCACCGGCATCTTTTATTATCTTGCGCACTTGCAGATGTGTAGCAGGCCTCAGCCAGGTCTATAGGACTTGCACATTGAGCATTTAAACACTTGAGCACATACATGCACATTCTTTAGTAGAAAGCCTTGTGGGCCCATTGTGTGCAAGCACAGATATACAGATAAGTCCTAAGTTCGCTTTTCCCCCCATTGCTTGCATTGATTAGGGATGGAGGTGTTCATGATTGTAGCCCATCGCTCTCTTATGGCGGATTCCTACCGGGTCCGGCCATAATTCAGCATGCTTTATATGAAACGTTCATTGCACTAACAGTTCACATACTTTGATCTTTCACCACTTCATACATCTTTTACTCCCTGTGGCCAGACTGGGTCTGTGTGACTTATTGTCGGTGGGTGGGCAGATGTCCTGTTTCCCGGGAGCTGCGTTGCATGCTGGTGTCCGACCTCCTACCTCCACTCCACAGGGTTGGGGGTGGGTGGCTGGGCCGATCTTTCCATCGTGCATCGGCGCCACGCCCCCGGCACGGTGCATGTGACTTCCTTGGTTGGGCGTCGCACACACAGACGTCTGGCATATCAGCTGGGCTGACATGCGGTGAGCTTCTCTGGCGTTTGCCGAGGTTTTGCTCCACTGTGTCGTGACTGCGTGACGCTGAGGGGGTGCTGGAGTTCCATTCTGGGGCTGCATCTCACTCCCTGCTTCATGGTATTCAGAGACGGTGCTGATACAACCTATGCACACCCTGATCCCCTCCTATCTATGTGGCTTCACACAACATATGTACTCTCCAAGGTAATCTTCCGGGTGCTTTTTTCAATCACCTTGGTGATATCCGCAACTTATATCATTTCGTTTTTTGTTACTTGTATCATCATAGATACATTTTATAAATCTCCTGCCTTATAGAAGTCCCCTCCACTGTGAGGTCCCCCTTCCAGCTCCCGGGCCAGGCTCCATGGCTTACCCCTGGCTTTGTTTTGTCGCACGGTCCCAGTTTTGGCTATCATGTGAGTAACCTTTTTTGGCATGGCCCATTATGCCCAAATTTCCCCCTTTTTCTGCTGATTTTGTTAGACCCATGAAACTATATTGCTTTTTATCTTTCTTTTATAGAATGTAGATGCATCTGGCTCCTGAAGAGTGGATTGAAGTCCATGAAACGCAGCGTCGGGCCTACCTTTGATGCATCAAACACACATTGACCAATTTTCAGATGTTTTTTACTTCACATGACTTTTATCTTGTTTGGGGGATTAAGATGCATAATTGTACCTACCCATGTCCCATGGTTGTATATACATAGATTTATTGTCTATATGCGATTTTATGTCTAATGCATGCAATGCGTTTTTATGCCATGTTGATCACTGGTCCTCAATAAACATACATATGTTTGCACCTCTGTGAGTGTGATTGGGCTGCATCATGTGCACCTCATTTAAAGTTCCAACCTCCCCCCCTCTTTTTCAGATATACAGTCTCTACCATATTCTAAAAACCTGTGGCAAATCTATGCATAAACAAAATTTGTGGCACACTTGTGTCCCATAGCAAATCAGGGAGGATCTCAGGTGGCAGTGG
Source organism: Lithobates clamitans (assembly GCA_037952925.1). Lineage (NCBI taxonomy): Eukaryota > Metazoa > Chordata > Amphibia > Anura > Ranidae > Lithobates > Lithobates clamitans. The sequence goes on from JBBGZY010000561.1 coordinate 5,566,802, forward strand.
GCATGAGGTCATTCTGGCCTAGGCCAGAAAAACAGGACGCGCTGCAGTGCAGTACAAAAATAATAACCTTTTTTTTTTGTATAAAAGGAAACACTTCTTTAAGGGAGAGTGGGGGGAGAAGTAAGAAAGCTCTAGTTCTGCTTTAAAACTGTCAAGGTAGGATTTCCCCTAATTTTAGAGTAATTTTCTTTTAACTTCCTGTTTTGTCTCCCAGACAGTGGAGGTAATGCAGCACAGTCTGACCAAAGGAAACACAGGTAATAAAAACTGGACTCTGTCCAAAACTAAAAAGCTGATTTGTGACCTTATAACCAAAACATCAAAAACAGAAATACGAATTGCATGTAGTGTGCTATTGCATAAGTAATCTCTGTAAATATATTTTCTTCCTTTTTGTTTAAAATGTTACAAGGATTGTCATCAAAGCAATGTTCTTCAAGTGTCATACTCTTTCATAGCCAAAGTACATGGACACCTTGTAATGCATGTATTCTATTATCAGCTGTTCAGGAGGACAATTTTTTTTTCTGTAGATAAGATAATAAAGACGGATGCACAAAAGAAAGTAATAGACATCAAAACTGAAATTTCCTAATCACAAAACTATTTGTAATAATTATTTCACTGGAAGGGAACAAAGAACATGTTTGGGTGGCATAAATATTTATTTGAATCGAATTTATCTGCCCAATGAAGGGAACATATTGTGGCTCAGTTAACAAACAAACTCAGTATTCAAACAGTACACATAATGCAATATACTGCTCCTACTAGCCTTGTGACCGTGAATGTATATTGCGGTGATGAAATTTTGATTTTGTGTTACCTTTGTCCCAATACATCGGCAGCCACTGAGGCAAGCTGCGCTCGTACTTACTAAAACTGACTGCTAAATAGGAATGTCTGCCTATAACCACCTACAACATTGATTAGGCTCAGAGTTGTAAAAAGAAAAGCTGCAGCCTCAGCATCTTATCATGCATGCAAGAGTCTTTGAAAATACTGCACCGCTGATAAAACATTTATTTGAGGAGATGCTTGTATTTTGACCCCAAATGTTCTACAAAATTCTGTGAAAAGCAATGAGCAACTAGATGAGGCTCGTGATTTTTCACTTTCTGTACAAAGAGGACCATTGTCATGCATTGGAATAAATTCAATCTCTTAGCAGTTTATTAAAAATCATAGGTGGCTGACAATAAAAAAAATCGTTTTGAATATGATTACATTACAAAATAGCTTTTGTAAAAATGATATACAGTAAAACCTTGGATTGCGAGCATAATTTTTTCCGGAAATATGCTTGTAATCCAAAGCACTCGTGTATCAAAGCGAATTTCCCCATAAGAAATAATGGAAACTCAGATGATTCATTCCACAACCATTTATTCATAAGTCCTTCAGTTTATAGTCCATAAATATTATAGCATTGTGATAGGTTGTGTAACTATAAAATGTCCATCCACAAATGGCAACCTCCACAAAGGAATTAGAAGCAAAATCCAGCAGGAGCTATGGAGTATAAAAGAGAAGAGAGGCACCACTAAGTGTAGCAATATGGTTAAATTTAATGAAGGTACAACATTTAGCAACTCACGTGGTTGATGATTAGGAGGCACATCTAGTATGCAGACAGAAGAGAGAGGCACCTCTAAGTGCAGAATTAGTAGCTGTTTATTTCCCATAACAAGAATAAAAACACTTACAAACTCTGGCGAATTAAAAAGCGTGTAGTCATTGATAATGCAAATGGTCCTGCAGGCGGATGGGTGCCCGGCATGTAAATACTCTCACAATTGTGTCCTGTGCTGTACCAAAAACATAGAGCTACTGGTAAGCTGATGAATGGGTACACACACCGAGTTCATAATGGACAGAAATCCGGGAAGTGATGTCAGCAGTGAGAGACGGGAGCCAGCATGAACAGGATGTAGTCATCAGTAAGGAATGCGTTTTGGAACATTAGTAAGTTCCTTTTTCAACCAATGACTGCAAGTGTACACACAGGTAAACATTCTATCTTGGGTGGGGACATAGGCAGGGATATGAACACAAACAAGGAAGACAGGAAGTGATAATTGATATAATAATAATGAGAAACATTCTCTGAAAGATATATAATAATGGGTATACTGATAAAAAAAAAAATAATAATAATAATAAAAAATTTTTAAAAAAATTATGAATAAAAAATATAATATAAAAATAAAACTGAAAATAAAAATAAAAATATTAGTATTAAGAATTAAAATAAAATGATAAAATCGGAAGAGGAAGGAAAGAGAATGCATATCCCATCCACAAAAAACATGAAAAAACAAAAACATGCAACAAATAATAACAATAGCGACCAATCATAATGGGAAAAGGGACAATCTCAGATATTATAAAAATATTAAAAAAAATATTTAGGAATGTGCGTGAGCGAATGCACATTAGTGTGCATCCCAAAAAGGAACATGCAAACCACGTGCACACGATATCTAACACGCACACATACATGTGTCCCCATGACACGCATACATGCACGGGATAAATGTAAATGTCTCACAAAAAGCCTACACTGGCAAAAAGATCATTATATTGCTAAATGGGGGGGAAGGAGGAGCTAGAGAATAGCACTGATTTCAAAATCCTCGTTCAACCCCCCCCAAGGGCCAATACATTTAAAGAGAAAATCCAAAACATTTCTCTATGGCAGAGTCTTCTGAAATGCTCAGCTGGGTGAAGGTTTCCAGGCATTGCCTCAATAACCCAGACCCTGAGGCCATCTGTAGATTTTCCATGATGATTGAGGAAATGCCTAGGGACACTATGGACGTCCAAACCATCAGTGATGAAACGGCAATGTTCGCCAAAACTCTTACAAAGCAGCCGAATGGTTCTCCCCACATAAAAAAGCCCGCAGGTACATGTCAGGCAATACACCACATGGTCAGAGGAACACAGGTGAAAACCCTTTATGGGGTATATCTTGCCTTTCACACAAAAGTCCTTCTGACCATGCCTCACGAAGCGACAAGTTTTACATAGAGATTTGCGGCACTGATACATGCATGCCAGATATAGCTAAAAACGTATGGATAGAGTGACCCAAAGGGAGAGGTTTTTTCTTTAGTTTACTTGGTGCCACCTTACTTTTGATGTTTGGTCTATACGCAAACTTTGGTTTGTGGGGTAGAACAGGAAGGAGGTGCTCATCCCGAAGCAGCAGAGACCAATGTCTCCGCACAATACTCTCCATTTGTCTATGGCAAAAATGGAATTGGGTAATGAAACGCAGATTGTTTTTATCTTCGTTATTTCTATTATTATTATTTGTCATTTTATTTTTATCATTTTTATCACCATGGACAGAAGGAGATGTATTTTTATATTGGAGATATGCTGTTTCCACAAGATCAGCTGGGAATCCTTTATCAAGGAATTTTTCTTTCAAAGTCTTACCTTGATTGTCATAATCACTATTCCTAGTACAGTTCTTTTTAAGTCTGCAAAACTGGCTCTTAGGTATGTTATTTAGCCATTTGGGATGATGGCAGCTTTTGTAATGAAGGAATTAATTTCCTGCCATAGGTTTAGTGAAACTCTTGGCATGGATTTCCTTACCAACAAAAAACAATTCTAAGTCAAGGAAGGCTAACCTTTCTTTATCCATGACAGAAGTAAACTGTAAACCCATACTGTTATTCGTACAATGAGTGACTAACTCTGGGATTAGGTAAGCATCACCATCCCAGATGATGATCACATCATCTATATATCATCCATAGAACACGATGTGGGAAGAGAACGGGTTATTTTTCCAAATGTGCAAGGATTCCCAATGACCCATGGTAAGGTTAGCATATGAGGGCGCAACATTTGCCCCCATAGCTGTCCCATTTACCTGTAAGAAAAAGTCATTATCAAATAAAAAATAGTTATGGGTAAGACAAAAAGAGGTAGCCTCAACAATAAAGGAGGCTTTTCTAGGATTCAGCATGGGGTCTTGGCACAGGAAGGATTGCATAGCACCCAATCCCACATCGTGTGGTATGGAGCTATATAGAGATTGGACATCTAAGGAGACCCAGAGATAACTGGGCTCCCAAGAGTAGGAGGAGAGTAATTCCAGCAGGTGAGTACCATCTCTAATGTATGACTGGAGAGATTGAACAAGTGGCTGGAGAAACTGGTCGGCATATTGTGAAAAGCCACTAGTAATACTTCCCATGGCCGCCACAATAGGCTGTCCAGGAGGGTCAACCAAACTCTTATGTACCTTAGGCAGGTGGTAAAAATATGGGGTAAAATGGACTGCCTTAACCAAAAAAGAGGCTTCTTGTTGGGTAATGATATGGTCACTGAGTGCATTTTTAACAAGAGAACTCTACGAACTTTAGACTGACATCTGTGTTCTATCCTATTCAGTTTCAAGGCTCCTGCATTTATCGCATTGTATATGCAGAAATGCAGGATATGTGTAATTCAACCAAAACTAGAAATAAGACCTGTCACAATCTCTCGCATTCTGAAAAGAAAGCTTTAGATGCCCTAACCAATAACTTCGACCTAGTTAAAAAAAGTGCTGACAAGGGAGGAGGTATAGTGGTTCAAAATAGAGTTGACTATGTCAATGAAGCCATTAGACTCCTCTCAGATACTAATACATATGTAAAATTAAAAACTGATCCATTGCCTCGCTTTTTCTTGGAGGCCACTGCTCTCAGTGACCATATCATTACCCAACAAGAACAGATAAAAGAAGTAAGTACAGCGCTGCGCTAAAAAAAGGGAGAATACTAGAGTAGCAGCTAACACACCCGTAGACTCAGGGTAAAAGTAATAACAACAAAAATTAAAAGTGTAGCGCTATAGGCTCAATAAATGTATACAGTGAATAAAATATATCAAAACAATACGAGGAATGACTATCCATATGTAGTTAATCTGCAGAACTACTAAGTGAAACCATGGTGCACCCAATAAGCAAATATAACAGTGACTGATATGAAAGAAGCAATAACAATTCTATGTATTCAACACCTTGAAATGATAAGTGAATAACCTCAAAACATAATAGTCCATATCAAATATGTGAAATAATTGTGAAAAGAACCAAAAGTCTATGGGGGTAGTGCATAGGCAATGATGGATGAATGCCTTCCAGGCGCACAGGTGGATTGTTAGACCCAACCTGGCAGGTAAGTGGATGGTGGAAGGACCATAGGTGCACGGAGGATTGAAATCAGTGCCTCCACCAGAGAATGTGGAGGCTTACAAGAATTTAATGGCCTGAAATGGCATACGCCATACAGGTCAAAAAAGCTTGATGACCAACAGGTCTGGGCAGTATGTCTGGTCAGATGTCATCACCACACGGCAGGAAGGAATATCGGGATGGCTTCCACATCCATAGACACTCCAACATAAGCCAAACGAATGGTTCGTATTTCATGCGAGGAGTAGAAATACTCACATAGCGTGATAACGTTTAAACTTGGATTTATTAAAATTATTAAAAACAAACTCACATTTTCAGAAGATAGGAAACAGCATAAAGATCATATAGTGGCAGTCGTGAGGGGTCCACCCGACATGTTTTAACTACAAAGTCGTCATCTGGGGTGTGGAACCCTCTAACCCCACTGCTCTATAAACAAGTGATGACCCCCACTGGGAGTATCTGAATACCGGAAATGCATCGAATGACCGTTACTTCCGGTTGTAGGGGTCATAAAGTGTAATAATATTCATAATCAAGCATGTATACACTGTGAGGACAAAATCCTAAAATGTTATACCTCAGGACTTGTTGATAGTCAGAAATTATAATAAAATAAGGTAGGCATTGGTCCGGCTCGTCCGTCCGGAAACCAAGCCTCGCTTTCAGTGTCTCTATACATCAAGTGTGAGCACAGCGGCGCCGCCGCGCTCCACACACGAATCCAAGCCTCACTTCCTCGTGGCGCACTGACGTCACTCTCATACCCCGAGAGCTGCGACGGTGCGTTCCAACTCACCAACCAAGCCTCACTTTCAATTAGCTATCCAGCCTGTCCTAAAGAGATGCCGCTGCACTCCAGGAAAACAAGACCAAGCCTCAATTTTGGGCCGGCCAGAAATGCCAAAAGTGTCAGCAGAGGTGGACAATAACAAAAGTTGAGGCAACAGAGGATATGGTGAGATGTATGAGAATTTGGATTACTCAAATTATTAGACTTAAAAAATTAAATGTGTATAAAATAAATAAAATAATGAGCTTATATGGGGGAGCATCCTCCCAACGTTCAATGGTACAAAATATAAACTCATGAACAGAATCTAAAAGACACTGCCAATGGGGGGCATCCATACATTTATAAGAAATTAGCCACTAACCAGCCCAAATCACATACAAATATATATATAATTAATCCAAAATCCATGAAGGTGATGAATCATAACATTGCCTGGATATTAAAGTTTTAATTATAGAAAAGAAATCATGTCAGTATTTGGGCTTGGTTAAATCACACATAGCTTTGCTTGATTCCAAAGGAGAGATCATATCAATATCTAAGCCTGGTTAATAAAAGAGTTGATGTCCCATTCAACATTAATACCCTGCAGAAAATGGGACCCCAACTAGTATATACAGTATGTCTCCAAACGGGAGACACCCCTAAGAGTCGACCCCCCCGCCAAGGGGTCACATATCTACTATGATAAGGAACTGAGTGCCTGCAGGGTTTCGATCATGAAATTCCCTGTAATGCCTAGGGACAGTATGCTTGGTACTGCCTGCTTTGATGAGGTTAATGTGCTCCGAAACCCGTGTCGTGAATGATCTAATAGTACGGCCCACATATTGTTTGCCACAAGGGCAAGTTAGAAGGTACACTATTCCTGTGGTGGCACAAGTGCAAAATTGTTTGATCGCATATGTACGGCCAGTTACAGTGGAAGAAAAACTATGACTTGCCCTTCTACCACAGGTATTAAACTGGCAAACCAAACATTTTCTACAGGGATAGAATCCGGTCCAGTCATGAAAGAAAGATGGTTTTCTCGGTGGGTTAATGACATTAGGTGCCAACTTATTCCTAAGGGATGGAACACCCCTAAAAACCACCTTAGGGGTCTTGGGCAACAAAGGTCCCAAAACTTTATCAGTTTTTAAAACATCCCAATGATGTTCAAAGATCTTTCTAACATGCCTATGTTCATAGAGAAGGACGTCAAAAAAGACCATTTGAATTCATCATTTGGTTGCTTGGGTCTGTCCTGTAATAATAACTGGCGGTCCATCTCACAGGCGTTCCCAATCTCTTTGTCCAGGTCGGACGGGTTATAGCCCTTCTCCACAAACCTGTCTTTCAAAATCCTGGCCTGGGCATTAAAAGTGTCACGATCAGTACAGTTCCTACGTAGTCGTAAAAACTGGCTCCTAGAAACTGATCTGATCCAAGAGCTACGGTGACAACTATCGGTCGGCATGTACCCATTCCTGTCGGTGGATTTAAAATAGGTACTAAATGTAAATGCACTGTCCTTTCTTTCAATAGCCAGATCCAAGAAATGAATCGTGGTTGTACTAGCCTTAAAAGAGTGTTCAGAATACTCTTCTCATCCTGCGTGAGAATAGTATCACTCAGGTTAAATACCCCCTGACATGTTAAGTTCTTTTTCTTTTTTCGTCTCTGGACCCTCCTCCCTCCTCTGGACCCTCTCTTGTTTCCGGACCTCTTTTTTTGTTCTGAGTGTCCTCGCGAAAACCCAGAGTGGTCCGCGAATCAGGGTAAGGTTGTTTGTAGGGAGATGGGTCATACCCAGCAATGGGGAACGGACAGACGTTCTCATTGTAATGATCGCGTAAAGGGGAATATCTATTGTATGTGGAAACTGGGGGGTGTCTGTAGTACGATGGATTAGGGTAATATGGGTGATGGGGAGAATCACGGTAGCGAGCCGAGGAGCCCCGATGATAGGAGTACTCCCGTTCATGATATTGGTAATTATCATAACCATGATGGTCCCCCCTATTTCCACCTCTATCTCTACCTCTGGAATAATGTCCTCTTCCCCTTTGTTGGTTTTTGGGAGTATGCATATTCGGCTGTCGCCCCATATGTGGAGGAGGACCCTCACCATGGGGTCGCCCTTTGTCCACAAGAGATTTAGGGCGAACCGAAGGTTCAATGGAAGAGGCCGAAGTTACCTCATCCTGAACATTGGTCTCCATTGTGGCCTGCAAGGTAGGCCCTGCGATGGATTTCTGCCATCTAAACACTTTACCCGCCTTGTAGTCCCCAATGTCCCGGGAATATTTTTTATGCTTCTTGATTTTTTATTCTTTATCCTCCTTTACAAGGTGCGCTTGTAAGTTAGAGGACAAAGTGTTATATTCAACAGAGATTTTATAGGCAAGTAACTTATCCTTCAATTCCCTAATCTCCTGATCTAAAGTAGAAAGACGGATACGCTTTCTATTAATAAGAAAATCAAGGAACTTAATGCCAGCATCGTTGAAATATGTAAACCAAGAGTCGAGTTCAGCCTCCCCCTGTTGGGGGTGAACATCCCATCTGAGACTACGTGGGATCATACCTTCTGTTACATATTGTTCCAAGAAGGCTAGATCCCATTGCAGATGGAGTTCAGAGACCTCATAAACAATCCACCAATTTCTGTATCATTAGAGGTGGCAGCAAATACACCCTCAGTATTAACTACTCGGGATGCACGGTAGTCAAAAACATCCATGTTAAATGGAGTAATATACGCTGCAGCTATACTGGGTGTCAATTATGTATTCAAAAACAGATAAAAGGAGTACGTACAGCGCTGCGCTAAAAAAAGGGAGAATACTAGAGTAGCAGCTAACACACCCGTAGACTCAGGGTAAAAGTAATAACAACAAAAATTAAAAGTGTAGCACTATAGGCTCAATAAATGTATACAGTGAATAAAATATATCAAAACAATATGAGGAATGACTATCCATATGTAGTTAATCTGCAGAACTACTAAGTGAAACCATGGTGCACCCAATAAGCAAATATAACAGTGACTGATATGAAAGAAGCAATAACAATTCTATGTATTCAACACCTCAAAATGATAAGTGAATAACCTCAAAACATAATAGTCCATATCAAATATGTGAAATAATTGTGAAAAGAACCAAAAGTCTATGGGGGTAGTGCATAGGCAATGATGGACGAATGCCTTCCAGGCGCACAGGTGGATTCTTAGACCCAATCTGGCAGGTAAGTGGACGGTGGAAGGACCATAGGTGCACGGAGGATTGAAATCAGTACCGAGACTATCACCAGAGAATGTGGAGGCTTACCAAAATTTAATGGCCTGAAATGGCATACGCCATACAGGTCAAAAAAGCTTGATGACCAACAGGTCTGGGCAGTATGTCTGGTCAGATGTCATCACCACACGGCAGGAAGGAATATTGGCACGGCTTCCACATCCATAGACACTCCAACATAAGCCAAAGTGGCCGAACCAATGCCTACCTTATTTTATTATAATTTCTGACTATCAACAAGTCCTGAGGAATAACATTTTAGGATTTTGTCCTCACAGTGTATACATGCTTGATTATAAATATTATAACACTTTATGACCCCTACAACCGGAAGTAACGGTCATTCGATGCATTTCCGGTATTCAGACACTCCCAGTGGGGGGGTCATCACTTGTTTATAGAGCGGTGGGGTGAGAGGGTTCCACGCCCCAGATGACGACTTTGTAGTTGAAACATGTCGGGTGGACCCCTCACGACTGCCGCTATATGATCTTTATGCTGTTTCCTATCTTCTGAAAATGTGAGTTTGTTTATAATAATTTTAATAAATCCAAGTTTAAATGTTATCACACTATGTGAGTATTTCTACTCCTCGCATGAAATACGAACCATTCGTTTGGCTTATGTTGGAGTGTCTATGGATGTCTTATTCAGGTGTCTCACATCAGACCCAATAATGACCAACTGAGAAATGCATCTCAGCTTAGTCTGTCTATAAATTTATGGCAGCTTATGGGGTGGCGCAGACAGGGGCATGGCGCAGACATCATGGCTCTTTCCTGAGTGGCTCTGTCACGAGTGATGCGCAGTTTCACCGACGCAGTTTAATGAAAGCAGGATAACTAAAGCTGCATGAACAACAGGAACTCTGCTCCACTCTGCAAGACGACAAGCAAACCAACTTTGAAATTTATTTTATATTAGGTTAGTTTCCCACTCTCTAGCCACTAACATGCTCCTTATTCTCTTCCTTCTCACATTGGTGTCTTCTATCCTCAAATTATCTTTACTCTACCCCTCCTCTCTTCCCTGCAGCATGCACATATCACCCTCACTCCTACCCTCTCCCTACTATGGCACCCATCATCTCCTGCATTTGCTGCACCCACATGCTGACATAAACACCAGGGCCACTAGACACGTGCGCTCATGCACATCCCACTCCCACCTTGCCTTCCTCACCCTCCTCCTTCTCCTAGTCTCAGGTGATATTTCTCCTAATCCTGGTCCGCCATTTTCCAAATGCAAGCCACATATCCAATACCCCTCCCCCTCTGGCAACCACCGCAATCCACTCAGTTTAATTTCTATCCCCCTACTTCCTCAAAGCACCCCACCAATCTCATGTGCCCTTTGGAACGCCCGCTCCATCTGTAACAAGCTAACATCAGTACATGACCTCTTCATCTCTCATGGCTTGAACATACTCGCCATAACAGAAACCTGGCTGCAAAATTTTGACTCAGCTTCTCCTGCTGCCCTCTCCCATGGTGGTCTCCATTGGACTCACTCCTCCAGACCCAACAGACAAAAAGGAGGTGGAGTTGGCTTCCTTCTGTCCCCACAAAGCACCTTCCAAGTCCTTACTGTCCCTCCCTCTCTATCCCTCTCTTCTTTCGAGATGCACTGTATTCGTCTGTTTTCTCCCATTTCTCTGAGGATTGCAGCAATTTTTAGGCCTCCAGGACCGGTATCACGCTTCATTGATGACTTTGCTGCCTGGCTACCCTACTTTCTCTCCTCTGAAATACCCACCATTATTCTTGGTGACTTTAACATTCCTGTCAATGTCAACAGCCCAACTACAGCTAAACTTCTCAACTTAACCTCATCTTTTGACCTAACCCAATGGACACATACTTCCACTCACTCCAATGGTAATACCCCTGACCTTGTATTCTCCCATCTCTGCAACCCTGGCAACCTCACCAACACCCCCTTTCCTCTATCTGATCACAACCTCATTACTTTCACTGTATCCTTGCCTCCAACCACCCATCCCTCCAAGCAGCAAACAATTACTTGTAGAAACCTTCGCCACTTTAACCCTTCTCTTCTCTATTCTGCTACTGACAACCTATATGACATAATCTCTCCCCTGTCCTGTCCTCACCTGGCCACTTCTGTCTACAACAGTTCACTCTCATCATCACTAGATGCACTTGCTCCCCTAACCACATGCAGAATTAGGCCCCGACCGTTACAACCTTGGCAAACTGACAACACTAGAAATCTCAAGACACATTGCCGTGCTCTTGAACGACTGTGGCGTAAAACCAAATACCTGCAAGACTTCACCCTATATAAATCTGCCCTTCTAAAATACAATTCATGCCTCCATGCTGCCAAACAAGCCTACTTTGTCTCTCTTATTAATTCCTTGTCATCCAGTCCCCGTCGGCTCTTCTCAACCTTTAACTCTCTGCTTCGTCCACCACCCCCTCTACCCACTAACTCACTCACTGCCCAAGAGATTGCCAATCACTTCAAAGACAAGATCAATGCAATTCGTGAGGACATCTCCACTGTGCGTACATCTTCCCCACCCATCATACCTTGCCCAGCAGCACATTCAACCCTCTCCTCTTTTGAATTGGCTACTACGGAAGAGGTTACAAAAATTTTCTCGAATGCCCACCTAACCAATTGTCCCTTGGATCCTGTTCCCTCACAACTACTACGGTCACCCTCTTCTTCTATCCAATGCTCCCTCACCCACATCTTCAATCTCTCCCTTTCTAGTGGCATTTTCCCCTCCCCTCTAAAACATGCACAGATCACTCCCATTCTTAAAAAGCCCTCACTGGACCCTACCGACCTGAACAACTTAAGACCCATCTTATTACTCCCATTCACCTCTAAACTTCTAGAACGCTTAGTCTACAACCGTCTTAGCTCCTACCTCAATGAAAATAACCTTCTTGACCCCTTACAGTCTGGCTTTCGCTCGCAGCACTCCAAGGAAACTACCTTACTAAAACTCACTAACGATTTACTAACTGCTAAAACCAACAGCCAGTACTCCATACTCCTACTACTTGACCTCTCTGCGGCCTTTGATACTGTTGACCACCCGCTCCTTCTCAATAAGCTACATTCCCTTGGCCTCCGAGATTCTGCTCTATCCTGGTTCTCTGGCTATTTATCACAGCGCTCCTTCAGTGTCACCTACAACTCTGTCTCCTCCTCTCCATTGCCCCTTTCTGTGGGGGTCCCCCAAGGCTCGGTTCTTGGACCCCTTCTCTTCTCTATCTACACCTCCTCCCTTGGTCACCTAATAACTGCCCACGGCTTCCAATACCACTTATACGCTGATGACACCCAAATCTATCTGTCTACTCCTCACCTCACTCCTTCAGTCTCCTCTCGCATTACTAACTTACTAACTGACATATCAGCATGGATGTCGCACCACTTCCTTAAACTAAATCTCTCTAAAACTGAGCTATTAATATTCCCCCCCGCCCGTGCCCCCCTCCATGACTTTTCCATCAAAATCAACAATGCAACCATCAGTCCCTCCCCTCACGCCAGGGTACTAAGTGTAATCCTAGACTCCGACTTGTCATTTCAGCCTCAAATCCAATCGCTGTCAAAAGTTTGTAGAATTCACCTCCGTAACATCTCTAAAATTCGCCCTTTTTTAACAAATGAAACCACCAAGCTCCTGATTCACTCCCTTTATCTCTCGCCTTGACTATTGCAACTCCCTTCTCATTGGCCTACCGCTCCATAGGCTATCCCCTCTTCAGTCTATCATGAATGCTGCTGCCAGACTTATCCACCTTACCAACCGCTCAGTGTCTGCCAACCCTCTACTTCAATCCCTACACTGGCTCCCAATCACCCAGCGAATTAAATTCAAAATTCTAACCACAACATACAAAGCCATTCACAACTCTGCCCCAAGCTACATCACTAATCTTGTCTCCAAATATCACCCAAATCGTCCTCTCCGCTCTTCTCAAGACCTCCTGCTTTCAAGCTCTCTCATCTCCTCCTCCCATGCTCGTCTCCAGGATTTCTCCAGAGCCTCTCCCATCCTCTGGAACTCGCTACCTCCATCTATCTGGCTATCCCCTATTCTTGCTACCTTCAGGCAATCCCTGAAAACTCATCTCTTCAGGAAAGCCTATCACGTCTCCAACTAATCTCCTACCACTTCCACCAGCTGATTCCCCACAGTTACAACCTTTTGTACCACCTGCCCCACCCTATTAGATTGTAAGCTCTTCTGAGCAGGGCCCTCTTAATCCTATTGTATTGTATTATATTATAACTGTATTGTCTCCCTTTTATATTGTAAAGCGCTGCGTAAACTGTTGGCGCTATAAAAATCCTGAATAATAATAATAATAATAATAATAATGTGGAAGCTGTGCCGATATTCCTTCCTGCCGTGTGGTGATGACATCTGACCAGACATACTGCCCAGACCTGTTGGTCATCAAGCTTTTTTGACCTGTATGGCGTATGCCATTTCAGGCCATTAAATTCTGGTAAGCCTCCATATTCTCTGTTGATGGTCCCGGCACTGATTTCAATCCTCCGTGCACCTATGGTCCTTCCACCGTCCACTTACCTGCCAGATTGGGTCTAACAATCCACCTGTGCGCCTGGAAGGCATTCGTCCATCATTGCCTATGCACTACCCCCATAGATTTTTGGTTCTTTTCACAATTATTTCACATATTTGATATGGACTATTATGTTTTGAGGTTATTCACTTATCATTTCGTGGTGTTGAATACATAGAATTGTTATTGCTTCTTTCATATCAGTCACTGTTATATTTGCTTATTGGGTGCACCATGGTTTCACTTAGTAGTTCTGCAGATTAACTACATATGGATAGTCATTCCTCATATTGTTTTGATATATTTTATTCACTGTATACATTTATTGAGCCTATAGCGCTACACTTTTAATTTTTGTTGTTATTACCCAACAAGAAGCCTATTTTTTGGCTAAGGCAGTCGATTTTACCCCATACTTTTACCACCTGCCTAAGGTACATAAGAGTTTGGTTGACCCTCCTGTACGGCCTATTGTGGCGGCCATAGGAAGTATTACTAGTGGCTTTTCACAATATGTCGACCAGTTTCTCCAGCCACTTGCTGAATCTCTCCAGTTATACATTAGAGACGGTACTCACCTGCTGGAATTACTCTCCTCCTACTCTTGGGAGCCCAGTTATCTCTGGGTCTCCTTAGATGTCCAATCTCAATATACCTCCATACCACACGATATGGGATTGGGTGCTATACAATCCTTCCTGTGTCAAGACCCCATGCTGAATCCTAGACAAGCCTCCTTTATTGTTGAGGCTACCTCTTTTTGTCTTACCCATAACTAGTTTTTATTTGATAATGACTTTTTCTTACAGGTAAATGGGACAGCTATGGGGGCAAATCTTGCGCCCTTATATGCTAACCTTACCATGGGTCAATGGGAATCCTTGCACATTTGAAAAAATAACCCATTCTCTTCCCACATTGTGTTCTATGGATGATATATAGATGATGTGATCATCATCTGGGATGGTGATGCTTCCCTAATCCCGGAGTTTGTCACTCATTGTAATAATAACGGAAATCCATGCCAAGAATTTCACTAAACTTTAGGCAGGAAATTCATTCCTTCATTACAAAAGCTGCCATCATCCCCAATGGCTAAATAACATACCTAAGAGCCAGTTTTGCAGACTTAAAAAGAACTGTACTAGGAATAGTGATTATGACAATCAAGGTAAGACTTTGAAAGAAAAATTCCTTGATAAAGGGTTCCCAGCTGATCTTGTGGAAACAGCATATCTCCAATATAAAAATACATCTCCTTCTGTCCATGGTGATAAAAATAAAAAGATAAATAATAATAAAAATAACGAAGATAAAAATGATCTGCGTTTTATTACCCAATTCCATTTTCGCCATAGACAAATGGAGAGTATTGTGCGGAGACATTTGTCTCTGCTGCTTCAGGATGAGCACCTCCTTCCTGTTCTACCCTACAAACCAAAGTATGCGTATAGAAAAGCACCAAACATCAAAAGTAAGGTGGCACCAAGTAAACTAAAGAAAAAAACCTCTCCCTTTGAGTCACTCTATCCCTACGTTTTTAGCTATATCTGGCATGTATCAATGCCGCAAACCTCTATGTAAAACTTGTCGCTTCGTGAGGCATGGTCAGAAGGACTTTTGTGTGAAAGGCAAGATATACCTCATAAAGGGTTTTCACATGTGTTCCTCTAACTATGTTGTGTATTGCCTGACATGTCCCTGCGGGCTTTTTTATGTGGGGCGAACCATTCGGCCGATTCGTAAGCATTTTGGCGAACATCGCTATTTCATCACTGATGGTTTGGACGTCCATAGTGTCCCTAGGCATTTCCTCAATCATCATGGAAAATCTACAGATGGCCTCAGGGTCTGGGTTATTCAGGCAATGCCTGGAGACCTTCCCCTGAAGCGCTGGTGGAGCGCAGCGTGGAAGGGATGGTGCCGATGGTGGTAGGGAGGATGGTCTATGTGGACAGCTTTACCCCAGATGTCTGCATACTTTGATGTGCCTGTATTAATCATCAACCATGTGAGTTGCTAAATGTTGTACTTTCATTAAATGTAACCATATTGCTACACTTAGAGGAACCTTTCTTCTCTTTTATACTTAGTTGTGACATGATGCTACTTGTATATCAAGACATATACAAGACTTGTATATCAAGACATTTGTCAAGTCACAATTTTTAATTTTTAATTTTGTCTTGCAAAACACTCTCAGACCAAGTTACTCTCAAACCAAGGTTTTACTGTATATTGCATCAAGATTTGTTTTCCTTTAAAGCTGCACTCTAGGTATACATAACAAACACACATAAATGCAGCTAAGTATTCATTAACCACTTCTTGCCTGCCGGCCGTCTTATGCAATCCTTGACTTTGAGCGGGGATATCTGAATGAATCCCTACACCATAAAAATGATCAAAGTGGCTGGTCAGCTGCTTGATCGTTCTTATGGGCGGCGGGAGGGGGGAGTCCTCCAGTGCTTCTATCGACTCACCCCTGCCATCAATGAGTCAGAGAATGGATCCGCTGGATGCTGACCATAAAGATTTTCAGGGGGCCAAATGGTCCCCAGAGTCTCTATAATAGTTTGAAGGCTGGGCGTGATGTTATGATGTCATGCCTGGCCTCTGAATTCAAACAAATGGCGCCGCCTCGGCTGGGAAGCTAAGACCCTTTTTTTTTTTTCAGGCTTCCCAGCCTAGAAGTGAGATGTGGGGTCTTATTAAAGAGGACCTGTCCTGCTTATTCATATTACAAGAGTACCAAAGTTTGGCGCCATTCCACGAGCGTGTGCAATTTTGAAGCGTGACATGTTAGGTATCGATTTACTCGGTGTAACATCGTCTTTCACATTATGCAACAAAATTGGGCTAACTTTACTGTTTTTTGTTTTTTTTTTAAGCAGGAAATTTTTTTTTCCCAAAAAAAGTGTTTGAAAAATTGCTGTGCAAATATCGTGCGAGATAGAAAGCAATGACCGCCATTGTATTCTCTAGGGTCTCTGCTAAAAAAACATAAAATGTTTGGTGGTTCTTTGTCATTTTCTAGCAAAAAATTATGATTTTTACATGTAGGAGAGAAATGTCAGAATTGGCCTGGGTGGTAAGCGGTTAATGACATTAAAGTAGAACTATAGGCAAAACTGTTTTATTCATTTTGGACTGATAGAGTAATGGAAGGGTTATAACCATTCTAAGGTTTTTTTCTGCCATCTTTGTCCCATTGGGGAGATTTCCCTTTACTTTCTGCCCCATAACCAAGCCGGAAGAGAGAGGATATCCTGGCAAATTAAGGGAATCTCTTGGGGACCCCATTAGCGTCCCCATTGGAAGATTTCCCTTCTATTACTTTTCTGCGGATTTTCTTTTACTTTAACTTGATAATAGTATACCGGACAAATAGAGAAGGTGAATCTTCCTAACAGGGGCACAGGCAGCAATAAAATCTGACTGTTCTAACCCCCCTCCCCCCCCCCCCATCCAAAACTAAAAAAAAAGTTACCTTTAGTTTTACTTTAAGTCATTAAATGTAGTTATTATGTAGTTATTGCAAGCATATGAATTCTGGCTTGGCATCAGTCTCTTGTAATTTCCATATAGAGCAGCACTCAGACCAGAAGACAGTAGGACTAGCAGCTAATGAGGGACATGTTGATAGGATGAGAAAACAGAATGAGCTGAAAGAGTGCATCAGTCTCTGACTGGTCCTTGACTGTCCAAACAGCAGTCATGGGGTATCCTTTCTACAGTCTATAACTGTAATGCCCCATACACACGGTCGGACATTGATCAGACATTCCAACAACAAAATCCTAGGATTTTTTCCGACGGATGTTGGCTCAAACTTGTTTTGCGTACACACGGTCGCACAAAGTTGTCGGAATTTCCGATCGCCAAGAACGCGGTGACGTAAACCACATATGATGAGACTAGAAAAGGCCAGTTCAGAACCAAGTGCGGCACCCTTTGGGTTCCTTTTGTTAATTTCGTGTTAGTAAAAGTTTGGTGAGAGACGATTCACGCTTTTTCAGACTCGTGGTTTTCAGATCATTTTCTGCTGTTCAGTTTGTGCTTGTGGGTTTGTATCTGCTCTTCAGTGCATGCAGCAAGCTACGCATGACTTTGAATAGTCATTGTGTTCTTGTTCGTTCATTACTGTTTTTCAGGTCGCTCTTCACAGGCCTTGCTGTTCTTCAGTGCGTTCTGTTACTTCGTTCTGAGCAGCCGACCGTTTTCTAGCCATGTTGCGTATACGTACTCCTCGTAGAGTTCGTGCTGTGTGGGGGCTTGGTGTTGGGGTCCTGACCTTGACACAAGTCCAGTCCATGAACAGGGTGGGGAGGAGTTCATGGACCAAGAATTGGCTGCTCCAGCGTGACCAGTTCTGTCATATGCCTTTGCTCCGTGAGATCCGTGAGAATAATCCTGATGATTTCAGGAACTTTCTCAGGATGACAGACCCCGTATTTCACAGTTTGTTGGCTTCGCTGACCCCCTATATCAGCAGGCAGGATACCTGCATGAGGCAAGCCATTACTCCGGAGCAGAGGCTCGTCGCTACCCTGCGGTACTTGGCGATGGAGAGAAGCCTGCAGGACTTGAAGTTCTCAACAGGCATCTCCCCCCAGGCTCTGGGTATCATTATCCCAGAGACCTGTTCTGCCATCATCCAGGTCCTGCAGAAGGAGTATATTAAGGTAAGATTTTTATCCTTTAATATCACATTTTATTGTATTTAATGTTTGATAATATGTTGTATTTCTTTCCTCATTCCCTAATTACCATGATGGTAATGTGCTGTGAATGTCCCCTTTGTCCTCATGCATGCTGGATTTTTATGTAATTATTTTTTTGTCCTTCATACATATTTGCCTTCACTTACCTCCCCAGCATGGTCTCCTGCCCCTATATTCACCTCATGTAGTCACTTAACAATGTATTTTATCAGCTCCATAGTAGTGCTTTACCCCAAACACCCCCTAAAATGTTTTAAATATGATTTGTGCTTTAAATTCAGGCAGAGTGCCAGAGGCTGTTTTTTGGGGTCCCCAAATCACTTGGAACCCTCCCTCCCCCCAAGTGCTAAGTCAGCTGATCCCAATTCTCTATCTATCCTCAGTCATCTATCTGCTGACTTTGGCAAACCCATGCACACTATACCCATATCTTTAGTGGTCAGATGTATGGATGAATTCCCCAAAGCATGTAGTGCAAGGGCCTGCCTGTATAATTTCAAATGGTACTGTTTAAAGTTTTAGTATACTATTTGTTAGGTACCTGGTAGTTGAGCCTGACTGGTAGAAGGAGACCTCTCTTAAACGCTGGTTCAGAAGCCGCTGGAAGTGGGAACAGTGGTCTCCTGAGCGCAGTGGGTAGGAGGGCCTGATGCAGAGTCCAGCAGAAGCAGATACCGGAACTGGAAGGATGTCCCTCAGGGATGGCTGAGCTGCGGATGCAGGTAAGCTAGTGCAGGCCAGGAGGCAGGCAGACAGATGCGAAGACAGCAGCTGGATGCAAAACAAGCAGGTTGAGAGCAGCGTCACAGGACACAGGCAAACAAGGTCAGACAGTCCGTTTTGGCAGGAGATCAGGCAGGTATAAACAGGAGGGATGATCCAAGGATAGTCAGGCAGGCAGGAGTTCGGCAACAGGTAACAGAATAAGCAAGGTCAGGCAAGCCGGGTCGGATAGGAGACTGGAGAATGGTCAGACGTAGCCGGGTCACTTAGCAAAATAACAGATAGGCAGATACAGGAACTTCAGGTGCAGAGCTGCAGACGAACAGCACCTGACATGAGCACCTGTCATTCTTTTAAAGGGACCTTGGCGCCAAAACAGCGCTAGCGCGAACGGGCCAGCAAACGCGCGTACGTGCACACGCGGGAGCGCTCCGGCGCCCCCTGGTGGGGAATTGAGCTGAATTGTCCTAGAAAGACCCCTCGTGCACCTGCGTGCACGCAGATTCGCCCGACGGCTACTGACATGCCCCTGACACTATTATTATCTTGATAGGTATTCACAGAATGTCCAAATGTGCTCAAATGTGTACAGTGTATTTATATCTTTGTATTATGACACTTCTTACCTGTCCAGTGGGCTGCCAATAGTGTAACTAAGGAGGGGCTGTTCAAAGTAATACCCATTATTTAGGCATTCATCTCTCAATGAAGTGGAGAGGGTTACCTGTCCAAGAGCTCCCCCCCTATAATGTTAGAAATGGCCCATGACAGGGGGGGAGGGGGAATATGATAGGTGTACCTTATACTTTGGTCTTTAAAAATTCCCATTAATAAATGTTATCTTGATGTTGGCCAAGAATGTTTGTGTCTAATCTGCTTTCCATGTTTATGTGCAAAAAGACACATTTTTTTTGTTTTCCTCAACAGTTTCCTTCAACGCCACAGGAATGGCGGACTGTGGCCTCCCACTTTGCCCAGTGGTGGGACTTTCCTAACTGCGGAGGGGCAATTGATGGGAAACACATCCACATCATCCCACCACCCAACTCGGGGTCGTACTATTTTTTTAAATTTTTTTTAAATTTTTTTATTTTTTTGTCACATCAATCGACTAGGTGTAAATCAACTTTGCAGTTCATTTAAATATCTATCCCTCTCTCATTTGTCTCATCATCGTGACTCTTTGCCATATCAAAAAGAATGATTAAAACCATACATGTATCCAATCTAGAGGGATTGCTTAACCTCGCCTAGGGTCATGCGTATCCGGTTAACAATGTTGAATTCTTATCCATCTATCCCTGCCCTCCCCCCTCCCCCCTCCTACCCATATTACCCCCCCTCCCCTCAACCCTCCCATTCCCCCTCTCCAGGGTCTAATGTTCGTTCAACTATCCTTCTTAGACTAAAGATTTGATCTCTTTGGCGTAGCTCCTTGTTTTTTTTAATTTTTTCCAGCGGTCCCAGCTGCCCAAATTCTTACTTCTTATGTCCTCTAATCTGCTCCCCAGTGTCTCCATATTACAGCTCTCCTCTATTGCATCAAACCACTCCCATATCTCAGGGCTCTCCCTCCTCTGCCAGTTCCTTGGGATCAGAGACTGCTTATAGTTGTTTGGATCCCCCATCCCCCCAAGAAACAGGACCTCCCAAGGGTCATCTACCACCTCTATTTCCGTAATTTCCTTTATGAGGGCTAGTATTTTACACCAGAAGTTTTTAATTATAGGGCAACTCCACCACATATGTCCCATTGTTACGATTTCTTGGCAGCCTCTCCAACAGGTGGCTGGCCCTTTCTGATATTTACTTATTATCTCAGGGGTCAGGTAGCTTCTATTAATGCATTTGTAATTCATTTCCGCCGTTCGGGGATCTATTTTTGAATTGGCGCTCATTTTAAAAATTCTTTTAATTGTGTCTATATCCTTTTTAGAGCCTAAATCTCTCTCCCATTTAACTATAAATGGCGGCATCTCCAATTTTTCTGAGGCCAGCAAGATTTTATATATCTGAGAGACTGTATTTCTTTGGGCCTCCTTATCACACAGCTTTTCAAAGTCTTTCAATTGTCTCCCAGACCTGATCGGCTGTGGTAACCTATTCACAAAATTATTTAATTGGAGATATCGCCATCCATCTAGGCCCCGTGTTGTCCTCCCGTGGGTAAGTTGCTGGAGTGGCATAATTTTACCTTCGTTCATAATTTCTCTCAATTGTGTTTTCCCCCAAAGTGCTTCTTTTCCTCCTATACTCTCCATTCCTGGTGTGAAAAATATATTATCTAATAATGCAATCAATGGTGAATTATATTTCCCATTTACTTTCTTGAATACCCCATCCCATATTTTTAAAACATTTCTTGTTATTTTATGTGTACTATTTGCTAGTGATCTGAAGTGTGGGGGATTCCAAAAAATAGTGCCTAATTGTGATTTACTTAAATCTTCTTCTAATTTCACCCATTTTTTCCGTTTTTCCTTCATCGCCCATTCTACTACCCTGGATAAAACTACAGCTTTGTAATACATCTGCACATCGGGAACTGCCAGACCACCATCTACTTTCCTTTGTTTTAGCGTCTGGAGAGAAACTCTCGTTTTTTTGTTTTTCCAAATGAAGGTCATGATTATTTTCCTTAGCATCCTCAAATAGTACTGGGGGAGGGGAACTGGTAGCATCTGGAAGAAATACACGATCTTGGGTAATAATACCATTTTAATGACGTTGATACGTCGAATCCAGGAAAGGGCCTTACAGTACAATCTATTACATTCTGATCTTACCAAGTCTAATAAGGGCATGTAGTTATTAATAAACGTCTTCTTAATTGAATTGGTTAGTTTAATACCCAGGTATTTTAGTTCCTTGGTCCATTTGAGACTAAATTCTTTTTTCAAAATCTCTACCGCTGACTTGCTTACATTTATATTTAATATTTCTGATTTATTCATATTTATTTGAAAGTTGGATACCTCTCCATATTTCCTTAATGCTTTTATGAGGTTGGGTATCGTCGTGACCGGGTCCGTTACATAAAATAACACGTCGTCTGCAAATGCTGCGACTTTGTGTTCCTCCTCTCCTACCACAACACAGGGGGCACCCCTGTCTCGTGCCTCTCTACATCTCAAATGGTTGAGATAAAGTCCCATTGATTTTAATTACAGCAGTTGGGTGATGGTAAAGAGTTTTTATCCTCCGGATCATTTTAGGGCCCAGTCCCATAGCCTCCAGAGTCTGGATCATGAACCCCCAGTCTACCCTGTCAAAAGCCTTTTCGGCATCAATTGACAGAAGCAGTCCTGGGGGCCCACTCTCCTTCATTTTTCCCGTCAAGAGAAGGGTCCTAATCCCGTTGTCCCTCCCCTCCCTATTAGGGACAAACCCTGCTTGGTCTGGATTAACTAATGAGTTCATAAATTCCTTCAATCTTTCTGCCAGCACTTTTGCGTAAAGTTTTGTGTCGTTATTCAGCAGAGAGATTGGGTGATAGCTTGAGCACAATGTTTTATCTTTACCTTCTTTCAGTATAATTGTAATATATGCTTTCAATGCATCTCTGCTCATCTCAAATCTATCACCCAACCCATTCAGGTAACGGCACAACCTAGGTACTAATACTTCTCTAAATGTTTTATAATAAAGTGTTGTTAGGCCATCTGGGCCTGGGCTTTTCCCGAGGGCCATTCCAGCTAGTGCTTTACTTATTTCTTCTTTGGAGATTGGTCTTTCCAGTAATTCTCTGCCTTCCTCAGAGATCTTTGGGAGCACTGCCCTTTTAATATAGTTGTTACATCTCAATGTCCTATTTTTTGAGGAGGTGTCTTGATTGGGGGCTGAGTATATTTCCTTGTCCTTGTCCTCCTTGTCCTCCTTATCTCCGGGTCGTACTATTATAATTATAAGGGGTTCAATAGTATTGTGATGTTGGCAGGGGTGTCGGCTAATTTTGAGTTCCTGTATGTGGACGTGGAGAAGAATGGCCGGATGTCCGATGGTGGAGTCATCGCCCAGACGGAGTTTTACAGGCGTCTCCAGAATGGCAGCTTGGACTTGCCACCTCCAGAAGAGAATGTGGAAGGACTCCCATTTGTCTTCGTTGTGGATGAAGCATTTGCGCTAGGGGACCATCTTATGCGGCCATTCCCGATGAGGACCCTCACCCCGGACCAGAGGGTTTTTAATTACCGGCTGGCCAGAGCCAGAAGAGTGGTGGAGAACACATTTGGAATCATGGCCAGCCAGGAGGAGGCCGGGCCAAGCAGGCTGCCTGATATGCAGGTCCCTCCCCTCCACCCACAAAAACAAAGTGGCAGGAAGAGGAGTACCCTGGAGGAGGCTGCCATAGGCCTCTTTTGGAAGGCCCTGAGAAGCCCACACACTGTGGAGGAGGA
Source organism: Lithobates clamitans (assembly GCA_037952925.1). Classification (NCBI taxonomy): domain Eukaryota; kingdom Metazoa; phylum Chordata; class Amphibia; order Anura; family Ranidae; genus Lithobates; species Lithobates clamitans. Next base: position 5,590,509 of record JBBGZY010000561.1, read on the forward strand.
CTTTGCTTGCATAACTGCCTGCAAAATGAGGCAGATGGAGGAGGGCCAACAACTCATGAGTCCTTAATGTTGGAAGCTCTCAATAAGGGGTTGAGGGGCCAAATAACATCTGCTACCCACATTTGTGACCTCACACATGGTCCTCCTCCTCCAGGTCCTACTACTCCTCCTCCTCCTCCTCCTCCAGGTCCTACTAGTCCTCCTCCTCCTCCAGGTCCTACTCCTCCTCCTGCCACATCTCCAACACCTATACCACAGCCAGGAAGGAAGCGTGGAAAGAAGACCAGAAAGTGATGACCCTGGATCCAGTCTGGTCTGGCAAAAGATGCAGCCTCTTGTGGTACCACAGCCTGGGGACACAGATGTCATCTGCTGCTTTCCGGATCTCTGCGACTTCTGGACCAGACTGCACTCCCTTAGATAAGGACTCCTCAGGCCACCAACTTTGATGTTAAAGAATTGATGTCTGCCCTGGGGGTCCAAGGCTTCGCTAATTTCAGCTGTTTCTCCAGTGTTGCCTCCCTCTTTGTTTGGTTCTGAGCCCTTAATAAAGGATTTTTTGTTTCAATTATACTCTCCTATGTGTTTTTTCCTTCAAAAAGGACAGTTTGTTTGTGAGGATTCAGGTACATTTCTAAAGTACAATGTGAAATTTAAAAGGGACACCAACACCAAACAATCTCCTTGAGATTAAATAATATAAGATATCAATGGTGTTTTGGTAACTTGACACACAAAACACACACAAAAATATTATGGAGTAAAAATAAAAATAAAATAGAACAAAGATCAGCCTTGAAAAATATACAAACCTATAAAAAAATAAAAAACAGCCTTTAAAAAAAAAAACAACCCAAAATTAATTTTGTCTGATGTGACAAATCCAAATATATTGAGGGAGTCCCGATAAATAATAAAGAAAGAAGTTTGTGAGTAGTCTGTGTGGATATGAGCAGCAAAACTACTTAATTCTTCTCACATTATAAAGAAGAAGAGAGTGCGCTGTATTAAACTATTTTTGACATTGCAGCATGACGAAAGTGCTGTATCCATTCCGAATGCTAATTTTACCCGACCTAGCTGTTCCGATAGGACATTTTATACCGGAAAATCCGACCGTGTGTACGGGGCATAACAGTGAAAGCAGTGCAATCCAAATGGAAGTACTGTCTGGCAGAGAAGTGTAAATCTCAGAAATGTATGGACAGAAATAGAAATCCTGGCAACAGCTCCCATATGTGTATTTCATCTGTTCATTTAGCTGTTCACAGGTCCACAACGACAGGTACCTGTATAGATATACATATACATGAAACAAGAACTGTTGGTTGAACTTGGGCATAGTTTTGAGATACACTCTCTAAAATTATATCTTCATCTTAGCAAGGTGGGCTTTAAATTTCACGGTGTGAATCTACACAGTAAATGGGCACATGTGTTAGATGTAGCCCAAATTATAGTAGTTGGTTGAAAGCCAAACCTAAATGCTTCCTTCTCATTTAAATCTGTATTTCCTGTGTACTTCATTATGTAGCCATTTAGGTTAATATAAAAAATAAATAAATGGAAAAACACACATAAATGCACAAATTATCTGATCAGGAAAGGGTTAAGGCGCAAAATGTTTTTTGACTGTTTAAAAGGAAAGAAATGAAAACACAGCCTAGGTTAGCACATCTCAGTATTATATACACATATATAAAAGCATGTTAGATGGAAGTCACAAACCAGATAAAGAGGTGTAATCAGAACATGGAAATCCTCCTTTCTAGGATAACACTGAAATAACAATGGGGTCTTGGTCTTTCTACTAAGCAGCCAAACAGAGTTATTAGGAGTGTCCTACTTGCCAAAAGCAATGAACAAAGCAATACGTAAAGGTTTATGAACAAAAGCAAATCACAGTCTCTGCCAAGACTGTTTTCAAAGGGCAGTTTCATTCTGCAGGTGCCTGATAACTTCAAGCTTGCTAAAGTTTTTCGTTCTCGCACATATACATACAAATATACAAATATATAAAGGTAAATGATTGATGGATAATATGTATGTAGGAGTAGTCAACTGTAGTAAACTAATATGGCAGACAACAGTGGAAATTTTACATTAATTATTACACTGGTGAAACTACGCCAGTGTAAAAATAACAAAACTTTCTGCATTTATCGAGCCATATAGTATCATTGCATATACAGTAGCTGACTTGGCTTCCAAACTACAGATCAGCTTTCAAGATTTACAAAGGTATTTCTGCATCAATTTATGGAATATTGTTGGGTATGCAATAAAATATTGAACATTGATGCATTGGCATTGGTGTCTCTTATTTTGGAGAACCCCTCTCAAAACCCCCCACACTGAAAATAGAGTGGGCTGCTTTCAGCATTTCAAGGGGCATCATCCTTGATGCCTCTTTCCATGGGAGGCTGGATATTTCTTAAGGAAAAAGGGGGGTAAGTTTTTTTTTCATTTTCTTAAAGTGGAGTTCCACCCAAAAGTGGAACTTCCACTAATCAGATTCCTCCCCCCCTCCGGTGACACAGTTGGCACCTTTCAGGGGGGAGGGGGGTACAGATACCTGTATATTACAGGTATCTGTACCCACTTCCAGCATAAATAGCCGCAGAATCTGCGGTTATTTACGCCACTTCCTGCTCCCTCCCGCTGCCTGCTGGGAAACACACACGGGTCCCAGAGGCAGCAGGGAGCATTCGTATTGCGCGGCGCGACTCGCGCATGCGCAGTAGGGAACCGGGAAGTGAAGCCGCACGGCTTCATTTCCTGATTCCCTTACCGAAGATGGAGGCGGCAGCACCCGAGGACGGAGAGACGCTTCGGCCTCGGGTGCCGACATCGCGGGCGCCCTGGACAGGTAAGTGTCCATGTTTTAAAAGTCAGCAGCTGCAGTATTTGTAGCTGCTGACTTTTAAAAATTTTTCTTTCGGCGGCGCTCCGCTTTAAATTGTTACATCATTTCAACACTACAGAGAGCTCAGACTGGCATACATGCTTGCCAGGGTAAAAGTGACATGTGGTAAAAGTGGGATTTTTCAGCTGTTCAATAGCTGTCACAGTTTAAATGTGACTATTACATGCTAAGTAAATAGGTAAGATTGCTGAAGTCCCCAAAAAGATTCACTGGCAAATTTTCTAACTGTGCCTTATGGTCAAATTTGTAACTTGTTTTAATACAAAACAAAACTATACATTCAATTAAAATTATACATTCAGGGCTTGCTCACATCATCTGCAGAAACCTGCGTTTTTCTGCACAAGAAAATTGTGAGTTTCACACCAAAATATAGGTTTGATGTGCAGCATTGTCTCACACCTAAACTGAAGGAAACTGACAACACCGCTCTGCACTCCATGTGACAGACAGAACAGAGAGGTGCTACGTTTCCTGGTGTTCGAACAGCATGTCCACAGCTAAGAGCGGGCAGCATGGGAGATCGGTGCAAGCGGGGGAAAAGGGAGAGCAATTACAAGATCCGATCTGCTGTGTGTCTCTCCCTGCAGCTGCTGAAAGCCAGCTTCTCTTCGTCCCTACCACCAGTTTTTAGCGGCTGCAGGGAGAGACACACAGGAGATCAAATCTTGTAATTGTCCTCCCTCTTCCCCTTTCACACTAATGAGGCAGCACAGATGTGGCTGACAGAATAGTGGGTGACACTGATGGTGGGGGACAGAATGGCAGGCACAGATGAGGAGGACATAATGGTGGGCACTGAAGATGAGGAGAGAATGGGGGGCACTGAGAAGATGGAGAGAATGGCACGCACAGATGTGGAGGAAAGAATGGCTGGCACATATGAGGAGGAAAGAATGGTGGATGCTGATGAGAATGACAGAATGGCGGGCACTGATGAGATGGACAGAATGATGGGCATTGAAGATGAGGACAGAATGGTGTGCACTGATGACAGAATGAGGACACAGGATGGGATGTCAGTCTGTGCGTAAAATAAAATGTACATGAAAACTGATGTCACCGTGCATAAAAACTCACTGAAAGGCGTATAAAAACTGGTGTAAACTCACGTCTCTGCAAGTGAAATCTGTCTGGTTATTCCATCAGTTTTTATGCACGTATGGTGTGAACAAGGCCTCAATTGTTACATTCCATCATCTACACATTACTTAATGCATATGGCAAGAAAAAAAAATGAAAATACTGTACATTTTTTTGTGTGAGAACTGCCCGAATAAACTTCCCTCAGATAAAGACCAATTTTTGAACAAGCTTTTAAGAGATGATGGAGTTAAATATATCATTTTTAACAAGACAATGTACACTGGGACTCATTATGTTCAGTGTGATCTGGGTTTAACTAACACTTAGACAAAAGACACTTATAGTCATCATACCTAATAAATATATCAGCAGTTTAATTCTGAAAGGTTATTTAATTAAAACAGTAAATGCCAACAATATATGCAATAATAATGTATCAATGTAAGAATGATGGTGTAAATAGTTTCCCCTTTACTGTATTTCTGTAGTTTGGAACTTTGATAGTGATAAATTATAATTGCCTCTAAAGACTATAACAGTATATGTGGTATCAACTATCATACAAATGTAACAGTATCTTTGATCTTTGTACAAAGAATGGAAAATAATAATAACCAAGAATATCATGTCATTTCAATTTAGTTTTAAATGCATTTAGATTGGTTTCATGTTAAACAGATTTGATCTCAAGTTAAATAAGATTATAAAGCAACCACTAAAACACAGTTTTTCTTTGCATGGTTTGTGAAGAAATGAAAGTCCATATTAAAAGTGTCCTAATGAGAAACCCTTAAAGTGTTGTTTCTAGTATAATTTTTTTCTAAATCAATGATCCCTTGTGTATTTTCTCTTCATCACAAACTCATTTGTTTAGAGAAAAAAAATAAGTAACCCAATTATTTCATTACGTGCAAATTTCATTATGCAATAAAATACCCATTCAGCAGTTTCTCTTTGCTAATGCAACGAAAACTCATCTACTCAATGAAACCTATTAGTTGTGTTTTTTTTTTCTCTTTTTCTTCCCATGATCGCAACTTTGCAAGCGGCTGCTGCACATTTTCAAGCAAGTCTTTATTGTCTAGTAATGATAGCTTGGGAGTTTAATCTAATTTACGTTTTCCACTGTTTTTAATTTATTTAGTTGTTTAGCTGAAATAATTTCTTGCTATTAAGGGACAAACAATGAGCAGCAACTCATTCCAATGTGCTCAGTAGACTTTATTACACTTTGTTGATTGTATTCCTTGTTACAAGAGTAAAAAAGTTTCCTATTAGGTCCTCCTGTGGATTTACGTACATTAAAAAATGTTTGTGGACATAAGCTCATTTAATATAATGGCTGTGTATACTGCTGCAAGAATGACAAGTACAATGCTACTAAAGCAATGTAATTGCAGTGTACCGTGAAGAGAGAGTTTCATGTGCAAAGGACATAATTGTACCTCTAGACTTTTGCCTGAGTCCTAAGTTGTCACTTTTTCTGAGAACAGAACTGCTTTATCAAAATTCATGTCACACACCTGTTTTTGACAGGGAATCTGTGTAAATGGAACAAACCTTGATAAGTGGCCTAGAGTAAGGATTTTGTTCTTTTCACCCATAGGAATAACTTGTTACATTTGGATTATTTTCAGTAAACGTACTAGCTATGTCATGTATTCAGCAAAGTAAATTATAAGGGTTTTTTTAAAGTGAAAGCTGGACTGAGAGATATATGGTGTTTTTTGTCACTATTCTTCATTTGGGATTGCTAGTTGTCTTATTTCCTCTAGCTTCAATACTTTCTGAATCGAAAACCTGGGACAAATATGAAAAAGTGAGAGTGATGTCTAAATTCCTGGTCTGCATACCATAGTTCCAAGTTTATGCCTCAGAAAGTAATGAAACTATTGGATCTGCATGGCAGCAAAGTAACTAGCATTTTTAGTAAGAGACGCCAACAACAGCAGCCTTCATATTCTCTTTTTTTGGGTTGTCTTTAACACATTGTCACTTGGCTTTAACTGATTTCGGCTGTATAACACAGATATAAGGTGGCAAGGCAGCTCTGCTGAGCCAGATTACTTACCTACCTGGTTCCCCGAAAATAAGCCCTACCCCGAATATAAGACCTAGCATTATTTTCAGGGATGGCTGCAATATAACCCCTACCCCAAAAATAAGCCCTAGTTAAAATCGTTGTAAAAACATGTAATCTGTTTTGTAAAGATTATATAATGAGCAGTGTGTCTCCTTTTGTAACTTTATTGTGGAAAATACCTTATTTACAGCATCACTGGAGGGTTACGGCTCACGTTAACCCACCAGAGATATTTTCCTCTCCTCCCAGTTGACATCAGTGGCTCCTCCCTCTGCAATGCTAGGAGCGGGGATGAAGAGCTCTGGCGGGTTATGTGAGCACCCAGCGGTGTTGTAAATAAGGTATTTTCCACAATAAAGTTACAAAAGGAGACACACTAAACATTATATAATCTTTTTACAAAACAGATTACATAATTTTACAATAACTTTAACCAAATTTCATTTTTGGGATTACAAAATGTCATAATACTGACCCCTGACTTACAGCGGGAGAGGGGGAGAGAAGACAGGGGAGACAGGAACTTTAAAAAAAAACATTTTATTGTTTTATTCCATTTTTTTTTAGAACATAGAGAGATGAGTAAATGACACAGCTCAAGCACTGTGTCTATCGTGCTTTGAAGGATTAGGATATATATATATTTTTTTTAGGGTTACAACCACTTTAAGATAGTCATGATGACATGACTGTATTTGAATAAATGTAGATTATTGTACATACCATACATAAATAAGACATCCCCTGAATATAAGCCCTAATGTATTTTTGTATCCAAAATTAATATAAGACCTGGTCTTTTTTTGGGGGGAAACACGGTATTACTTGATCTGGCACTTCCGCCAGTGACCCAGCTCTGCTGTGATTTTACACAGAAGATTCCGATCAGCGGGTGCCGGCCAATAGATTACCACCAGCACCTGCTGATCATCTGGAACATATGCAGGACAGGGCTCTCCCTAAGAAAACAAGACAGAGCTCTGTTCTGTCGGGGGGAAGTAATGGATTTTCCCCGCTAAGCAGGAAATTAAATTGATTACTTCCCCTAGTAAAAGCATCACATACTGTACAAATAAACACTAGTTAGGCACACATTTAGCCCTTTGATCACCCTAGATGTTGAACCCCTTCCCAGCCAGTGTCATTAGTACAGTGACAGTGCATATTTTTAGCACTGATCACTGTACTAGTGTCACTGGTTCCCAAAGAGTGTCAAAAATGTCAGTTAGGGATTTATTTACTAAAGCTGGAGAGTGCAAAATCAGTCTCACTTCTGCAGAGGAACCAATGAGCTTCTAACCTCAGCTTGTTCAATTAAACTTTGGCAATAAAACCTGGCAGCTGAAAAAATAAATAAATAAATAAAAATATCCCAATGTTTGCGTAAGCCAATCAGTATATGCTTATTGGGATTTTTTTACCAAAAATATGTAGCAGAATGCACATTGACCTGAATTTATGATTTAGAAAGAAAGAAATTCAATTTTTTTCATTTTTTGTAATGGATATGTTTTGTAGCAGAAAGTTTTCAACATTGTCTTTTTTTATAGCGCAATAAATAAAAAACACAGAGGTGATCAAATACCTCCAAAAGAAAGCTGTGTTTGTTGGAAAAAAAAGACATACATTTTATTTGGGTACAGTTTTGTACAACCTTCAAATGGTCAGTTAAAGTAACGCAATGCCGTATCGCAAAAAACAGCCTGGTCATGAAGGAAGTTAAATCTTCCGGAGGTCAAGTGGAACACAAGCTAGTGAAAAGCTAATGATAATGTATATAATTTAGAGGATAGCTCTACTTTTAGAAGTATTACATTTTATTATTGTTTCCTTTTGCTGAGTATACTTACAGCATCTTCAAAATGTAACATTTCTGGGAGTGAAGGATACTTGAGTCCCTGGTTATGTGCTGTGGCTCCAACCTTTAACCCTGCATGACTGCTACTGTAAGTAGTGTAGTATCACAGGGCTCGAAGGAAGAATGCACAACATGTGTCAGGAGACATAGGTATTCAGCGCTCCCAGATGTGTTGAATGATGAATGATGTGGAAATGGCTGCAGCAATGGAAGAGGGGAAGGGGTGGCAGCCACTAGTTGCCAGACAGGGTAGTATACTACCTCGTTTCTTGCAAGGATTTTGAAGTTCCATTTTTTAAGAACCTGACAGGGTCACTTTACTTGTCATGATAAGATTAATGTTTAAAAATAAGATTACTAGTTCAAAAAAATCTATATTACATTTGTGCGTTTAACCATGCTGAGGTAATAAAACAAGTAAATAGTAAAAAATGAAAAGATAATAAGTTATAGCTGGTAGGAAAATCATGAACCATTATCATGGAATTGTACAACAATCTCTGGTGTATAAAGGATGAACAATCTCCTCAGGAGACCTACATGCTACTTTAATCTGGCTTGTGGGAGTGAGATTTGTCTAATTCCTACTTTTCTCTGCTACTCGTAGTTAGGTAACAAGCTTTCTGGTTAATGATAAATAGAACATAATTAGAGACCACATCCACGTGAAATGATTATCTTTGTAATAATTGCACAAAATAATGGTATAGTTATAAGCAGTATATGCCATATGTCAGATGATTATCCTGTAGACTGTACCAGATGGTGTCATGCATTATAACCTATAAGGGATCATCAGATATGCAGTGTATGGTGTATGTACATGTCAGGCAGGAATGTGCAGTCAGGGGAGGCAGGGCCTTACCTGCTATGAACATTAAAAAAAAATGGAGCTTCGAGGGTCATAGCTCAGCAACCTGGGGTCATAGAGATTTGAGGAGTTATGTATCCTAAGTGCTACCCCACCACTGGTAAAAATTTGGGGCTCTTACGACCTATGGTTCCAGAGATATGGGGCTCCTTGCGCAGCCTGTCAGAAACTAAATACAGAGCGGCCACTTTAAGTACAAGCTGACGCACTCTGTTTGCAGCAGTCTGAGAGGTTGAGCTCACAGTGCCTCTCACTTCTTGTCAGAGGCCCTGAGCTCAGTAAACAGATGGGAGTCTTGGACCAATGGTAAAGCACCATTTGGTCCCAGCTGTCCGATAAAAATGCTGCAGTGGAGGCACGCCTCTGCAGTGTGATAGAAGGGGCATGTGTCTAAAAGACAAATACTCCCTTCCAGCCCAGCCCGCTACAAGGAAAAAAACATGTGTTTATGTGTATAAGATTTACCCACAATCCCATGTTTTTTCTCACACAGTTACTCTACATTCACACCTATGTGTTTTTTAGTGAGTTTTGCAGTTTGCAGAAACGCACTACAGTCCATTTAACATGGTTTCCTATGGTACTAGTTCACATCTATGCATTTTGTGGCTCGTGCATTTTTTGAAAGGGTCAGGGACTTTTTACCTGTGATTTGCGACTAATAGATTTCAATGGAGCTGCCCCAGAAACGCAAGTGGTGCATTTGTGATGCGATTTCTTATGTGTTTTGCGCTTTGCGGTTCTTATTTTACCACTGTATATAGCTGGTTGCTAAGCAGGGGGCCGGGAAGCCGGCCGCCGAATCCTTAGCAACCGATGAGTCATCAGCTGTCAGCGGGTTTGCACACTTATAGCTGAATGTAAAAAAAAATTGTGAAAAATACAGCTTGGGGTCCCCCCCCCAGTTCCATACCAGGCCCTTCAAGTCTGGTATGGATTTGAAGGGTACCCCCACGTCAAAATGTAAAAAAAAAAAGACCCACAAAATCCATACCAGACCCTTATCTGAGCATGCCGCCCGGCAGGTCAGAAAAGTGAGGGAACGAGCGCATGCCCCCAACATGGGGGGATCGGTGCTTTGTGCCTCCCCACCCCAAAGCACCTTGCCTCCATGGTGATGAGGATAAGTGCCCCTTCCCGACAACCTTTGCCCATTCCCCAGTTCCATACCAGGCCCTTCAAGTCTGGTATGGATTTGAAGGGTACCCCCACGTCAAAATGTAAAAAAAAAAAGACCCACAAAATCCATACCAGACCCTTATCTGAGCATGCCGCCCGGCAGGTCAGAAAAGTGAGGGAACGAGCGCATGCCCCCAACATGGGGGGATCGGTGCTTTGTGCCTCCCTACCCCAAAGCACCTTGCCTCCATGTTGATGAGGATAAGTGCCCCTTCCCGACAACCTTTGCCCGTTGGTTGTGGGGTCTGTGGGTGGGGGGCTTATTGGAATCTGGAAGCCCCCTTTAACAAGGGGACCCCAAGATCCTGGCCCCCCACCCTATGTGAATGGGTATCATGTACACCGTACCACTACCTATTCACCAAAAAAGCAGTGAAAAGTAAAAAAAAAAAAACAAGAGCCAGTTTTTGACAATTCTTTTATTAGTAAAATAGCTCTGTGCCGCCGTCTCTCCTGATGTCGTCTCTCCTGGTGCCCTCGCCTTCTTCCGCCACCGTTTTCTCCCCGTGCTGTCATCTCCCGGTGTCGTCGTCTTCTTTCACCTCTTTGCATCGTCGCCACTGTGGCCGCCGTCTTCTTTTTCTTCTTCTTCCTCGCCGACTCCGGTTACCCGCTAAAAAACAAAAAATGCTGGTCTTGTCGTGAAGCAATGTTCCCCCGTTGTTATGTTACCCACTGTCTGGCGCCTCTTATATAGGCATGGGGTGTGGCCATCCAATGATGTCGCCCGGAGAGCCCAGCCCTTCTGACATGTGACGTCGGAATGTTTACATTCCTTGTAATAGGAATAAAAGTGACACCATTTTTTTTTAAAAGAACAGTGTAAAAATAAAAAATAAAATGTAAAATAAATAAGAATTATTTTTTTAACATGCCCTGTCCGGACGAGCTTGCGTGCAGAAGCGAACACATACGTGAGTAGAGCCTGCATATGAAGAGTGAGAGCAATAATTCTAGCCCTAGACCTCATCTGTAACTCAAAACATAGAACCTGTAGAATTTTTAAACTTCGCCTATGGAGATTTTTTAAGGGTAAAAGTTTGTCGCTATTCCACGACGGGGCACAATTTTGAAGAGTGACATGTTGGGTATCAATTTACTCGGCGTAAAAACAACTTTCACAATATAAAAAAAATTGGGCTAACTTTACTGTTGTCTTATTTTTTTATTAAAAAAATTTATTTTTTTCCCAAAAAAGTGCTCTTGTAAGATCACTGCACAAATACAGTGTGAAAGAAAGTATTGCAACTACCGCCATTTTATTATCTAGGGGGCTTGAAAAAAACGTATAATGTTTGGGGGTTCTAAGTATTTTCTAGCATAAAAAAATTATTTTAACTTGTAAACAAGTTTGAAAAATAGGCCTGGTCCTTAAGTGGTTAAAATTGCGCGTGTGGAATGGCGCCAAATTTCAGTACCTATAAATCTCCATAGAAGACGCTTTAACATTTTTTACAGGTTACATGTTTAGAGTTACAGAGGAGGTCTAGTGCTAGCATTATTGTTCTCGCTCTAACGATCGTGGCTTATGTAAACTGTGTGTATCTGGCTCTGATACTAGCCATTGCCTCTCCAACCACTGACCTCACCGCACATCCCTGATGTCAGGTGACAGAGTGATTTTCCAAGGGACCAGTTATTTGCAAATAAATTGTCATAAGCCAGTGTGTGCATGACTAACCTCAGGTCTACAAAGCAGTCTGACAATAGTAGAAGATCTGAATTTATTGTGAAGGTTTTATCAGTGTTATGAGGTATTTTACATGGTGTTGTTTTACAGAAATTATCTGCCCTAAATGCCTTTTAGTGAGATATTTTAAGCAATAAAATGCAATAAGCATGTAGCTAACAGTGCAGAAAAAAGACTGTCCCATTATTTAGCATGAGTCTCTTTATGAAGATAATCTATACATTTGGTGTCCTAATTGGGGATGAAGTTTAGGTTTACTACTAGCATGGGTTTGTGGTAGATCCAGTAAGTTCAAAATTCTGAGACCGGGCTAATTACTATAATAATTCTCCAGATAAAATTATCTGTAATCATAATTCACTGCCTGGCCTTTGAACTTAGGTCAGTTGGCTTAGAAGTACCAATAATAGGTCTTTTTGATAAGTCTGTACTATAGAAGAGTGAGGCCAGCATAGCCATATTGATGATGTGCTTTATCTGTGATAGGGACATTATAGGGCAGGGATATGCAATTAGCAGACCTTCAGCTGTTGCAGAACAAGTCCCATGAGGCATAGCAAGACTCTGACAGCCACAAGCATGACACCAAGAGGCAGAGGCATGATGGGAATTGTAGTTTTGCAACAGCTGGAGGTCCGCTAATTGCATATTCCTGGTATAGGGAGTGCTGCTGACCTCCTGAATAGGATATTTTTAGTGTAGGACTTGCAGGTACTGGCAGGTATTGTAGTGTAAGTATAAGTAGTGTCAGGGATGGGCTCAGCCCTTCCTTCTCTGAGCTGGCCACTCAACTGTTGGCTAATTGCCAGCTCCCATCTCTCTCCCAGTTACTCAGCTGTTGTTCATATCCTGCTTGTCAGTCCTGCCTACTTAAGCCATCCAGTCCAGAGGGTCTCTGCCTTCGCCTTGGTCAACATCACAAGAAACATCGCCTGCGTTCCTGTTTAAAGACTGGCTTTGCTGACATCCCTTCTGGCTCCAGATGCTGTTTGCTGTTCCACTACTTTGATCCCTGACTTCTGGCTTGGCTGACTATCCATTCCGGTTACTGAACTTTGGCTATGTTTTGACTACGTTTGTTCTTTTCACTTTTATTATTAAACATGTGTGATTTAACTGTACTTCCGTCTTGGTCTGTTTTTATGGTTTCTGACAAGTAGACCTTTACTACAGGTCATACAGGTAGCAAATACTGTATACATAAGAGAATTGGGGGAGAAGCCTGTTTTACCTATTTCATTCCTTGAGTTCTTTGTATTGAAGTGCTGGAGTACATTTCCTTATGTACCCTTTCTGTGTGCACAGATCTGTAAATGCAAAAAACCTGCTAGGGACCAGTAGCTGTTTGCAACAACTGATCAATAGCTAGCTCTTGAGTTGGCAACACCTTAGCTACTGTTTTCTATTAATTGGGGTCTTTCCTCTTTTTTAGATTATATCTTTTAGCTTGGGCTGATTAGAGCACATTAGTCAGTTTTTGCTAACAGTCCATGAACGTGACCAGATAGAGTAGGCTTAAATGTAGAAACATGAGCAAGGTAGGTATTTTCTCACACTAGAAATTTTAAGTATATCATCTCAGAATCAAAACTGACCAGCAGCAGGGCAGTTTGAGTCAAAAAGAAAAAGCATTTAGGCCCAAGGCATGGGTTGGAGTGGGCTGGTAAATTCTGGACAGGACTTTAGGTTTAGATTCTCTGGTCTAAAGCAAATTGGCCACAGGCACCATATTTTTGAGTCATGAAACATGGTGCTAAATGTAGAGACTAAAGGCAGTTAGAATAGGCGCAATACTGAGATTTTGGGACGAAAGGAACAGAAAGTACACTTCCAAAAAAATAGAGTTTCAGCTCTCTTTGTATATGAGGGGGTCAGTTGATTTTTTGGAAAGGTGGAGAAAGAAAAGATTGAAGGGGTGCAGGAGACAGAGATGTTGGCAGTAGCAGTGAAAATAACAAAGAAAAGTGTTGCATTTATCAGTAACTGCAATGGGTGATCCTGGTCTGATTTGTGCAGAAGCAAACTAGTACATGTGGAACAGTACAGGGGGGAGGATATGAAGGTGGAGAGGGTAGAGGAGGGGAAAGAGGTGAAGAAGGAGAACGAGGTCACATTAGCAATGTTTAAAGTGGACCTTTCGCCCGATTGCTAAAATCCACATCAGCAATCTCTTGGTCACCCATCGGTGTACCATCTCATTTTCTTCGGTCACTCACCAATGTGCAGCACCTGTCTTTCTGTGAATGTGCCAGGACAGGCACTTTTCATCTACATCAGCTGGTCATCCATGAGGGAAGTCCATGAGGTTTCCAGCAGTATCTCCATTGGTTCTACTAAGCCTGTTTTGACCCCCCTGAGAAGGGCAGTCGGAGGCTTTCTGGTAAGCCTCCATTGTACTTTAAGGTGACGGGCTGCACAAGTGGTGGAGAATACAGACCTTGGGTCCTTAACGAAAAATTAATCTTTACATGGACTCTTTTCTTTTTATATTCATGCGCCTTTTTGTTTTTTATTAATTTTTGATCTTCCATGCACATTTTATATGTTATCACATATGGACTGTTTTTTCACTGGATGGTCTGTTTGTATTTTTGATTCATGTTTATATATGTTTGGTATATTGTAAATATATTTTATTTGCACTTCTGTAAACACATCAATATGTGGCGCTGCACTCCTATTTCTATACATATTTCTCTGTGCCCTATATCGGGGCCTATATCGAGGTTATAGTGCTTAGCTGCAGGATATCCTTCACAATTTCTCTTCATTCATTTTTTAAAATACGCACCCAGCGCAATTCTTTTTCTTTTTTGATTTGTTACACATTAGCAACGATAGAGTCGGCACCTACTACTATCATGTGGCAGCACCTCTACTTCTTCTTTTGAATTTGCTTGTCATTTGTTTTTTTGTTTTTTTTTTGTTTTTTGAACAGCCCTTATTTTGGTAAGGGTGTGCATCCGATGGCCATAGGATTCTGTGCTTGAATTTTACTGCTCCCTGTCTTTCTTCTTGCACTGTCGGCAGCCAGGCAGCCAGGCAGCCCAAGCCTTAAATTCCCCTCCTACAGCTATGTTTTGTTGCCTTGACTATAGTAAAATAAATACATATAAAAATAAATATTTATAAAGAAAATACACCTTGCTACTGAATGCTGTGAAGGAGAAAGAAAGTATTGCTAATGTACACTCACTGCATCACTACCAAAAACATACAAATTAAAAAAATATATAATTACATACTAAAAAATAGGGGTTAAATACAGATCTGTTGAGCAACCCAGGCCCTTACATTTTCACTAAATGATATAAAAGAAGAGTGACAGCACAAAGAGCCTGGACAAGGTGAAGCTCAGACTTCTGGACTTCGGTTAATTATAGTGTAGCTTTTTTTTTCAGCTCCAGATGGCAACCAATGTCTCTCAAATAATACACTCTAATTCGATTTCCAACCACTCTTGTCGCCTTCTTTATATTGTGGACTAACCAAACTGCATAGATGCTGTACAGCCAATTAATTACATTTGTGGATATAGTCTTCAAAATATCACACTCTAATTTCTATTTTAAGATAAAATCCCCCCCCCCCCCCCATATATTGTGGCCTAGCCAAGATACTTATACATTGCCCAGCCACAGAACAATATTTGTGGCTAGTATCTCTCCGATAATACACTCTAATTTTTATTGTATTGTCTCCTTCAATTTGCTATGTATATAAATACTCATGTACAATCCTGGCACTAGCCAGTTTCTACCAAAGCAATACCTGAAATTTATATTTTGAATATTTTAGGAAAAATTGAGGATATGGGAATGGGAGGAGGCTTGATGAATGTGACCTTGTGGTTTTGAAGTGTTTTCATGTTTTACCATTAAACTGCTTTGCCACTGGCCAATTTGGATGAAGTTGAGGGCTTACACCCTTACTTTTCTTTACTTTTCTAGAAATTCAATTCATATAGATTTTAGATATGTTGTGGTTGCTACTTTAACAAGTCAATCCAGACCTATTACTGTGTGTTACAGCCAACACTATTAATTAAAAGCCATTTTTTAAGTTGACAAGAAATCAGATTAGTATGCTGCTGCATTTAAGCCAAGCCAAAACTAAAAAATCAAGTATAAATCAAAAATATGTGATGTTGACACTGTTCAAGAAAATCATACATACCATAAAGGCATCCTCTTCCTGCTATTTGATATTTAAAAAAATGTTTTAGATTTTTTTTAAATGATCTCAGTGACAGACTTAACCAAGATAGGGGCTTCTGGAGAGGACTTGGAGCATAGCCTCGTACCCACTGACTATGGCACAGAGAGAGAGAACAGATCATTCTCTAATGATGGACCACCACTTAATAGACACTGAGAATGTGGTTTGGATTACTTCAGATGGGACAGTAATATTTAACCACAATATCTCCCAGGAAATATATAAAGACTATTCTTGGTTTGTTTGATTCTGAATTGAAATAGCTGGGCACATTGGCCTCTGTTTCATGTTCTTCAATGTAGGACCTGAACAGTCTGCTACTGAGGTCTCCTACTATAGTATGTTGCCTACTAGGCTGAGGAGGAGGGAGATCACCATTTGCATTGTTAATTGTGCTAATTGGAACACCTTTTGTCTCCTAGCAAACCCTTGGGGGATGTGTTTACACTTGTAACAATGTGTATTGTACTTTAGGATTTTGATTGCAGCAAGTCGAACCTGAAGTGGGGACATCTGATTAATCAAAACATTGTCTTGGTGGGATTTGAGTCACCTAGGCTGGGTTAAGTGAAAAGTTAATTAGCTTTTGTTAATTATGTTTTTGGTTACAGTTTGTATTGTTAGGGTAATAAGATCAAGAGGGGGTAATGTCCTCCTGTGGTATATATTTGGTGTGAGTTTGTTCAAATAAACATTTCATGTTCCTACAAGCTAGTGTCGGCTAGTGGAACCAAATTCCCTGATCTCTTTGCAGCACGGGCCCTTTTCACGAGTGCACACTGTAACTAGGGAGACGGTGGCTTGTTGCAGATGGGGAAGAGACTTAGTACAGCAGTTCTGATGTGTAGGAGATGACTTTGTGAGCCAGGAGATCACACTTCATTGGGAAGCAACATCCTTACAGAGTAAGAAGCCCAGGAAACATCCAACATAAAATATAGCGGCAAGCGACCCGTTTTCCAGCATAATCGCATTACCCTGATGTGAGACGTGGGGAGCTGATTACATCACAAGCATCCACCAGAGGAAGCAACAAGGGAAACAACCCAGCATATTATATCACGGGCGTAATACCCCTGTCGGGGTTCTGGGAGCTGGTGAGTAGACCACCAAGAGGGGGAGCACTAGAGTCACCAGGCAAATTGTTGCAGCACCAGAGTCACCATTGGGGATTTATTTAATATATTGTCAACA
This sequence comes from Lithobates clamitans, assembly GCA_037952925.1. Classification (NCBI taxonomy): domain Eukaryota; kingdom Metazoa; phylum Chordata; class Amphibia; order Anura; family Ranidae; genus Lithobates; species Lithobates clamitans. The sequence continues at coordinate 5,607,614 of JBBGZY010000561.1, forward strand.
TATGGGACTGTTATAACATGCCCGAGATATAACTGCTGTGATTTTTGTGCTACTATTTCTAGTTGTGTTATTTTTTCTAGCTGTGTATATATATGCAAGCTTCAGGCCTCACTTATGGTATTTGATTAAGGTGATTTAACCTGCATGCGCTGTATGGTATTTATATTTGCCACACACTACTTCCGGGTGTTCTTTAATGCTTGATATGGCTACGGATCCAATACAGGAATATAGCACACAGTATATGGTCTAATAAATGCACTCTAGGGAACACAGCCTCTGGCCTCACTACCAGACGCTGTAGGACCACATCATTTTTGTGCGACATTTGAGCGTTTGTCATATACTTGCAGCATAAATCCAGCTGCACACACTCATCTGCTGAAGTGACATCCTTAATATAAGGGGAAACTTCTCTATATATGTGTAACATTTCTTAAACCACGCTTACTGAGTCGCTTAACTTTAGGCTGTCCCTGTTTAAAACTTAGAGGTAGCGCCGTCATACCCATTCTTTATAATTTATTATGCTTTGCAAAGTATCCTTTTAGGGACTTTGTGTGAGGGAGGCAGCAACCTTTGGCTTATGACCCCATAGACGTGTCCTAAGCGCAGTTTCCTTGTTTGAATATAGTGTTGTACGGGTGGCTACAATATCTGATCTCTAATGTTCAGACTGGAGGAAACAGCGGGTGCTGTTTTTGGGAGAAAAAACACACAAGGACAGACAGCTGAGTTAAGCAGGCTGGTCTGGGCAGAGATGCAGTTGGACGAGAGCTACAGAGCCCTCCGGTGGCATGTATCCCAAGCATGCCCTTGGATAGCAGATGACAGCCCAATGGAAGGCTTTGGCTACAGCGGCCTGGGACTGTTGTACGTGAAGCTGTCAGGAAACCCTAACTTTGGGAGCGATTTGGAGTGGCGGTTGGACAAAATAATGGATTTCAGAGAAGAGATACTAAATGTCTCAGAAGTGCACTGGGCACCGGAAGATATAGAGTTTCTGGCTGTGCAGGAACGGGAGCTGGAGATTGCCTACAGATGGATGCTAGACTCTGCTCAGTGCCAGGGCTGGGCTCCCTTTGCCTGGGACTATCCAGAAGTACCAGCCGACAGTCCTGAAATCTCGACTGAAGTGTCAGCAATGGATCAGAGTAATGCCCCGTACACACGGTCGGATTTTCCGATGGAAAATGTCCGATCGGAGTGTGTTGTCAGAAATTCCGACCGTGTGTGGGCTCCATCGGACATTTTCCATCGGATTTTCCGACACACAAAGTTGGAGAGCAGGAGATAAAATTTTCCGACAACAAAATCCGTTGTCGGAAATTCCGATCGTGTGTACACAAATCCGACGGACAAAGTGCCACGCATGCTCAGAATAAATAAAGAGATGAAAGCTATTTGACTCCATCCATCTTCCCATCAACTTTGACCAGCTTCCCTGTCCCTGCTGAAGAAAAGCATCCCCACAACATGATGCTGCCACCACCATGTTTCACGGTGGGGATGGTTTGATCAGGGTGATGTGCAGTGTTAGTTTTTCACCACATAGGAGTTTTGCTTTTGGGCCAAAAAGTTCAATTTTGGTCTCATCTGACCAGAGCACATTCTTCCACATGTTTGCTGTGTCCCCCACATGGCTTCTCACAAGCTGCACACGGGACTTCTTATGACTTTCTTTCAACATTGGCTTTCGTCTTGCCACTCATCCATAAAGGCTAGATTTGTGGTGTGCACGACTAATAGTTGTCCTGTGGATAGATTCCCCCACCTGAGCTGTGGATTTCTGCAGCTCCTCCAGAGTTGCCATGGGCCTATTGGATGCTTCTCTGATTATTGCTCTCCTTGTCTGGCCTGTGGGTTTAGGTGGATGGCCATGTCTTGGTAGGTTTGCAGTTGTGCCATACCCTTTCAATTTTCAGATAATGGATTGAACAGTGCTCCATGAGATGTTCAAGTGCTTTTCAAGGCACTGTATATAGTATTATGACAACATTTTCTATGGTTGTTAAGGAGTATGTAACTCAACATTTCATATTTCTAAAATGTGCATGCTGTACCACATACTTGTATGAAAGAGTATCCTGTTCTGTTTATATTGCTTCCTCTGTTTGAAACCCCTGGGGTTCCTGCCAGTCCCTCTGCTTTCTTATTAAAAACTAACCACACTAGGCAGGAGAGCACACCACGGTTAGTTCTCTAGATGTGGTAGAAACTCAGCCTGCTTCCCTCTAATGATTCGATGTGTCCTGACACACGCACCCCTGCACAGCCATTCACTGGGAAAATCAGTGTCCTGTTGCTTCTCCTTCCCCAGCTCTTATGCAGCTGAGAACAGAGGGAACAGAGGAAATCTTTTAAATATAGTGCCTGGGGTCCCCCATAGTCTGCCTATAAAGTGGCGCATCTGTATCGTGTATAGCAGTGGTCCCCAACCTTTTTGACACCGGGGACCGGCTGCGTGGAAAAAAATGATGCCAAGGCCAGGGGGGCTCAATCAGGGGAGGGCTGGCAGCCTTAGGCCTGGGGGGCAAGTACAGTCAAGTGGCCCATTGAACTCAGCTCACCATCACCAGTGCCCATCAATGCAGCCTCACCAGTGCCTATTTGCACAGCCTCACCAGTGCCCATCAATGCAGCCTCACCAGTGCCCATGAGCTCAGCCTCATCAGTGCCCATCAATGCAGTCTCTTCAGTGCCCATCAATGCAGCCTCATCAGTGCCCATCAATGCAGTCTGTTCAGTACATGGGAATTAGAGAGAGTAGAGCCGCTGAACGGACATCTACCGCTTACCCAGCTTGGCCGCTGTCATAGGAAGTCCCGCCTCCTGGACTGGCTCCTATGATAGACGTCATCTGTGTGCTGTCTATCATACAGTGGGGCAAAAAAGTATTTATTCAGCCACCAATTGTGCAAGTTCTCCCACTTAAAAAAATGAGAGAGGCCTGTAATTGTCATCATAGGTATACCTCAACTATGAGAGACAAAATGTGGAAACAAATCCAGACAATCACATTGTCTGATTTTTGAAAGAATTTATTTGCAAATTATGGTGGAAAATAAGTATTTGGTCAATATCAAAAGTTCATCTTAATACTTTGTTATATATCCTTTGTTGGCAATGACAGAGGTCAAACGTTTTCTGTAAGTCTTCACAAGGTTGTCATACACTGTTGCTGGTATGTTAGCCCATTCCTCCATGCAGATCTCCTCTAGAGCAGTGATGTTTTGGGGCTGTCGCTGGGCAACATGGACTTTCAACTCCCTCCAAAGGTTTTCTATGGGTTTGAGATCTGGAGACTGGCTAGGCCACTCCAGGACCTTGAAATGCTTCTTACGAAGCCACTCCTTCGTTACCCAGGGAGTGTGTTTGGGATCATTGTCATGCTGAAAGACCCAGCCATGTTTCATCTTCAATGCCCTTGCTGATGGGAGGAGGTTTGCACTCAAAATCTCATGATACATGGTCCCATTCATTCTTTCATGTACACAGATCAGTCGTCCTGTTCCCTTTGCAGAGAAACAGCCCCAAAGCATGATGTTGCCACCCCCATGCTTCACAGTAGGTATGGTGTTCTTTGGTTGCAACTCAGCATTCTCTCTCCTCCAAACACAATGAGTTGTGTTTCTACCAAACAATTCTACTTTGGTTTCATCTGACCATATGACATTCTCCCAATCCTCTTCTGGATCTTTCAAATGCTCTCTAGCAAACCTCATATGGGCCAGGACATGTACTGGCTTAAGCAGGGGGACACGTCTGGCACTGCAGGATCTGAGTCCCTGGTGGCATAGTGTGTTACTGATGGTAGCCTTTGTTACGTTGGTCCCAGCTCTCTGCAGGTCATTCACTAGGTCCCCCTGTGTGGTTCTGGGATTTTTGCTCACCGTTCTAGTGATCATTTTGACCCTACGGGGTGAGATCTTGCGTGGAGCCCCAGATCGAGGGAGATTATCAGTGGTCTTGTATGTCTTCCATTTTCTAATTATTGCTCCCACAGTTGATTTCTTCACACCAGGCTGCTTGCCTATTGCAGATTCAGTCTTCCCAGCCTGGTGAAGGTCTATAATTTTGTTTCTGGTGTCCTTCGACGGCTCTTTGGTCTTCACCATAGTGGAGTTTGGAGTGTGACTGTTTGAGGTTGTGGACAGGTGTCTTTTATATTGATAACAAGTTCAAACGGGTGCCATTAATACAGGTAATGAGTGGAGGAGCCTCTTAAAGAAAAAGATACAGGTCTGTGAGAGCCAAAAATCTTGCTTGTTTGTAGGTGACCAAATACTTATTTTTCACCATAATTTTCAAATACATTCTTTCAAAAATCAGACAATGTGATCGTCTGGATTTGTTTCCACATTTTGTCTCTCATAGTTGAGGTATACCTATGATGACAATTACAGGCCTCTCTCATCTTTTTAAGTGGGAGAACTTGCACAATTGGTGGCTGACTAAATACTTTTTTGCCCCACTGTAGGAGCCGGTCCAGGAGGCGGGACTTCTTATGACAGCGGCCACCAGGTAAGTGGGACATCCCCACTCTGTGTAATCTGGCGGTGCTCGCCCCCCCTCTGAGGCAGCCCAACGGGACCCATGGTAGGGTCGGGCCTGGGCGCACTCCCACTGCACCAGCTCGCGGTGCACCCACCCTGGATCGACCCTGCAAAGTGGGACAAAACCGAGGACAGACTTAATCCAGGGACAGTGTCCTCAGTCTGGTGTCTGCCCTAGGAAATCAGGGACATCTGGTCACCCTAGGCTAGTGGCCAGCAGGCCCCACAGGCTATGGCCACTGACCTGTGGGTCCTGCTGACCCATAGGCCTGCTGGCCACTGACCTATGGGTCCTGCTGGGAACTGGCTATGGGCTGTGGGTCCTGCTGGCTATGGAGATGCTGCATGGTGGGGCAGTGGGTGGGATTTCCCCTTGTCTGAAGACACATCCTGGCTCCCAGCCCCCACACAAGGCTGCAGATCAGTCCGCCACTGGTCAGGCACCTCAGTGGCTGTGGGCAACGGTGGCGGCCAGATGTACAGACTAGGCATTGGCAGATGCAGCCGCCAACTTCCTCAGAGAAAAAAAAAGTGGGCATCGGGTGGCCGCTGGCCGTTTTGCATATAATTTAGAACGGCCTAGGGGGAAATTGCCACCCTGCCCCCTGGCCCTGCCCGCCCCAGTCCGCCCCTGGGCTCAATGCGGTTTTTCTCTGGCAATTTGTCAGGGGAATGGCTGGTGTTGGCGGTTCAATCATCACGGCACCATGGTTGATATGGTGTCAGGATGATTGAAGCGCATTTTTTCTATTATTACATTGTAATATAAAATGAAATAGTTCAACTCACCATAATGCCGAAGCAATGGGAGTCCTGAGCATCTTCCTGAGATGCCTTCAGATGTAGCTCGTCACTTGCCACTTCGCTTGCTTTTAGATGCAGCTTGTTACTTGCCATGTCGCCTGCCACCAGATACAGCTTGTCAATTGCAACATCACCTGCCACCAGATACAGCTTGTCACTTGTCCTGTCACCTTCTTTCAGATGTGTATTGTCACTTGCCACGTCACCTGCCACCAGATGCAGCTTGTCACTTGTCACGTCACCTTCCTTCAGATGCAGCTTGTCACTTCATCTTCCTTCAGATGTAGCTTGTCACTTGCCATGTCGCCTGCACCAGTTGCATCTTGTCACTTGCCATGTCACCTGCCACCAGGATGCAGATTTTCACTTTCCACGTTGCCTGCCACCAGTTGCAGCTTGTCACTTGCCATGCCACCTTCCTTCAGATGTGGATTGTCACTTCATCTTCCTTCAGATGTAGCTTGTCACTTGCCACGTCGCCTGCACCAGTTGCATCTTGTCACTTGCCATGTCACCTGCCACCAGATGCAGGTTTTCACTTTCCACATTGCCTGCCACCAGTTGCAGCTTGTCACTTGCCATGCCACCTGCCACCAGAGGTGAATTGTCACTTGCCATGTTGCCTCCCACCAGTTGCAGATTGTCACTTGCCACGTCACCTGCCACCAGTTGCAGTTTGTCACTTGCCACATCACCTGCCACCAGATGCAGCTTGTCACTTCATCTTCCTTCAGATATAGCTTGTCACTTGCCACGTCGCCTGCACCAGTTGCATCTTGTCACTTGCCATGTCACCTGCCACCAGATGCAGATTTTCACTTTCCACGTTGCCTGCCACCAGCTGCAGCTTGTCACTTGCCATGCCACCTGCCACCAGATGTGGATTGTCACTTGCCATGTTGCCTCCCACCAGTTGCATATTGTCACTTGCCACGTCACCTGCCACCAGTTGCAGCTTATCACTTGCCACATCACCTGCCACTAGATGTGGACTGTCACGTCGCCTGCCACCAGATGCAGCTTTCCATGTCACCTGCCATCAGCTGTGGATTGTCACTATCCTGCCACCAATTGAAGCTTCGCACCATTGCCTGCCACCAAATAATACCACATGCAGCTTGTCACTTTTTAAATATAAAGACAACATGGTGCCCGGCAACAGTGACAACAGAGAATGAGGCTTTTCTCTCCAGCTTTCCAGCGAGTGGGTGAGGGCTGGCAGTGAGAAATTATGTAATCTTTCTGCTGCCCGCGCCTGCACAGTGTGAGGGTGAAACTGCAGGGATGCAGGGCGGGCATTTAGGGATGATGTCATCTCTCTGCTCTCTTGTCCACCCACCCGGTGTATGTGTCATGAAGCTCCGCTCACCCGGTGTCTGTGTCATGCCGCTTCGCTCGCCCAGTGTCTGTGTCATGCCGCTCCGCTCGCTCGCCTGTTGTCTATGTCATGTCACCCGCCCGCCACACTCGGGTGTATAGAACCTGCTGCAACAAAACTGTCATATATATATATATGTAGCGGTACCCCCGTGAGGGCTGCTGATTGACTCTATACCCCACTGGCTACCCCGACTCCGCAGATCCTCTCTCACCTCTGACACCTTGGGTTCCATCCTGCAATGTGGCGTTAGCAATAAGAAACTCACAAAATATCACTGAACCACTCAGAAAGGTTTACTGAGATAAGTAATGGAACACAAAAAGCATGAATAAACACAGTTATGCTTGACAATAGTTAACACTTTATGCACATATACAGAACATATTACCTTTTAATCACCTTAAGGGGTATATGTGAACAGATGCAAAGAGGGATAGGTACCCAATATCTTCAAAACATATATTAAATACCTTCCCACTGAGGCCTCAACACACAGACCAAAATGCAGTCTATAAAACTTTACATTCAATAACACAGTGTAAAATTAAGCATCTACGCAAATGGCTTCCCCTAGGCAATAATTCAGAGATCAACTAGTGAGTAGAGCAGCAATGCTTAGTAAAAGAAGAAGATGGTGAAAGTTCTTTAACTTCAATTATTTTCAGCTAACTTGATGGTTAAATTGCAGTATGATGTTGTAATTTGTAATCCACAGAGACAAAAGGAAAGAAATGACTGTAGAACAAAAGGTGTGCCGATGATTGCTTAACTGAAGAAATATCACCACTTGTAGATTCCTCTTTACATGTGAGTGCAATACAGTACTGACCTTACAGCACAGGGAAGAAACAAGACCCCAAAGTCCAGCTGTATGATGCCTGTGAAAAAGTAGATTCACCTCCATGGAACAAGTCTCACCAGCAATCTGTAGAAAGAACTCATTCAGCAATACTGTAATCTCTACTGAAATGGGCAGGTGCCCTCTCACCACAATCGACCCCAATGGCTGTGAGGCTCCATTCGAAATCCCCAGCTGGTGTCTTCTTCTGGTGAAGATGGCACTGCCACGCCGTACTTTAACTCCCAATGAACTGAAGTACAGGTGGCTTCCAGTTGCTCTGAAGCGCAGGCCAGTCCACTTGCTAGAATAGCAGGGCTGTCCTCCAAGATCCCTCAGAGGCAGGCCATCCGGCTCTCCGCTGTATAGGCCACAGTCTCTCACTCCTGGTCACACACAGACTTCCTGCTGGCAGGTGTTGAATGGCTTCCAGAGAGGCTGAAAACAGGCCACACCTGTCCTTTTATCATTCCTCCCAGCAGGCAGTTCTGCGCACTTTGTATTAGCTGTCCTGTAGTTCAGGGCTGATCCAGTTAAACGAGTCACTTCCTCCTCCAAACTACATCTCCCACAATACTTTGCTGCATTCCTCCTTCAGCAGACACTAGGGGGAGCCAAACCCATTTGTAAACAACAACAAACTGTTTAACTATAATGTGTATAGTAGCAAACCAAACCCTTGGCTATATATATATATATATATATATATATATATATATATATATATATATATAAATATTTACAGTTAAATAGATTTTCCCGGCTGCAAGCCAAAAAAAGTTACAAAAAAGCTTCCTGGTCTGCGATGCTGGTCCTTCTAGTCTTAGCTTCCTCAAATTCAGGCATGGAGGTTGAGCAGAGGGAGAATCTGCTTTAGAATAGATTACAGACAGGGCAAGCTGTCTTGGTCAGTGCTCAGGGGCACATCATCCCATAACACAGGTGGTATTTCAGATAGGCTAGGGCCTGAGGGAGATGGCGCTCTCCCAGAATTGATACAGAGAGAAGGCTGTCCTACCAAATGGTTGCTCTGTGCCATCATTGGATGTAGTCATGGGGGCCATGCTTTCGCAGAAGGCTGATCGAGTGTGAGAAACCTCAGGAGTGAAAGAACTATAAATTGTGTTTGGATCCAGCCTTGCGTGCTCCCCTCTCATGTTAGCAAGCTTTGGCATATTAATGGCGGGTGTCTTGACTGCTCAGGTCCCTCAATTTGCAGCAGCAGATGCTGAGTTTTAGGATCAGAGGTCCTTATGCCACCATTGCATAGCCACACCCCCCTAGTTGTGGTTTTAGATAAACTTCAATGATGACAGCTTGACCTTGTCTGTCCAGCAGCCTCCCTCAACTTGGGCATGTTTGAAGCAGCTCCAGTAGAAGTCTTCCAAAAGTTGGGGCATCTAGCAGCTCCTTACTCAAAGAAACAGCAGCTCTACCTTTACGATTTCAAAACTCGAAAATTTCCAAGCTTCTCACAACAGCAACTCATAGAAACCTAAATCTGCTTCATATTTGGTGAATGCGCATATTCAGGGATGCCCATACATACAATTCCTTACAAGCACAACCCGAAATAAGCATTATGTCTAGGGTAGGAGCTGTAAAGCTTAGCCTATTTTTTTTTTTATGTACTGATACAATAAAACATAAAACTGGCATTCCTGTATCACCAAGTTATTCAGGATTATAGTTGTTATTCTGCAGAATTTAGGATTTTTAAGATAATGTAAAATGTATTACAAACCTGTACACAAAGAAAAAATGTATGGAAATCATTTTATAGATGATAAATAAAGTGTGATCTACAAGTATATTATATCTCCTCATTATTTGCTTTTTTGAAAGATGATTCAGCAGCAGACACTTTTCCAGGGAGAAATCAATGCAGTTTTATTTTGTTAGGCAATAAGATCTTTATGGGAATATTTTAACTTTCTCTTTATATATTGCCTGTGTTTTAACTCATGCCTAATGGTTATGCTTGGAATCTTTGCTGATAGCAGACTCTTTAAAAAGAAAAGTTGTTGGAAATGTGCAACTCAGTGAAAACACATGCTCACAACATGCTGTGCACATTTGTCATCAAACTACAATTCTGGATACACATTTTCTTCTTGTCTTCCTTAAAATCTGCCTACATGCATACAATGGGGTGGCTGTTCACAGTGCAAGGGAATTTGCACTGTGCAAATTTAATTTTTCAAAGAATACCCGCATGTTAAATAAAAGAACAGCATTTTTACTGACACATGTTTGGATGATAAATGTCACCAATTCTTCGCCCCATTCAATAATCTCTGGGGAAAATTACCCTGGACAGTGCAAGTTCCCTTGTTAAGTAAACTCCCTATTTGGCTTTTGGTAAATCAGCCCCACTGAAACTGATATTGTTTACATGCCATAGAATGAGTAGTAATAGGCCAATTTGCCTGTGTTTGATTAGACAAGGGTTCAACATTTAAAAAATTGTTTGAGATGAAAGCCAAATCCCATAAAAGTCTATAGGGAGGAGGTTAAATTTACATAATGGCCATTTCTAGGGTTTATAGACAAAATACTATAAAAAAAAGATACAGAAAGGTTGGTGTTGCTATGGGGGACATATAGCAGTGCAAAATAAATAATATGTCAACAAAAGGGTCTTTTTATCTGGTTTCTTAGGCAACAATGAATATGAATATATATATATATATATATATATATATATATATATATATATATATATATATATATATATATATATACATTATCTCACAAAAGTGAGTACACACCTTACATTTTTGTAAATATTTTATTATATCTTTTCATGTGACAACACTGAAGAAATGATACTTTACTACAATGTAAAGCTGTACAACTTGCATAACAGTGTCAATTTTCTGTCCCCTCAAAATTAACAACACACAGCCATTAATGTCTAAACCGCTGGCAACAAAAGTGTTTTCCCCCCTTAAGTGAAAATGTCCAAATTGGGCCCAATTAGCCATTTTCCCTCCCTAGTGTTACAAGTTCTTAGGTGTGAATAGGGAGCAGGTGTGTTAAATTTGGGGTTATCACTCTCACTCTTTCATACTGGTCAATGGAAGTTCAACATGGCACCTCATGGCAAAGAACTCTCTGAGGTTCTAAAAAAAAAATTGTTGCTCTACATAAAGATGGCCTTGGCTATAAGATGATTTCCAAGACCCTGAAACTGAGCTGCAGCATGGTGGCCCCAACCATACAGCGGTTTAACAGGACAGGTTCCACTCAGAACAGGCCTCGCCATGGTCGACCAAAGAAGTTGAGTGCACATGCTAAGCCTCATATCCAGAGGTTTGGGTCTTTGGGAAATAGACCTATGAGTGCTGCCAGCATTGCTGCAGAGGTTGAAGGGGTGGGGCAGCCTATCAGTGCTCAGACCATATGCCGCACACTGTATATATGGTCTGCATTGCTGTTGTTCCAGAAGGAAGCCTCTTCTAAAGATGATGCCCAAGAAAGCCCGCAAACAGTTTGTTAAAGACAAGCAGACTAAGGACATGGATTACTGGAACCATGTCCTGTGGTCTGATGAGACCAGGATACATTTATTTGGTTCAGATGGTGTCAAGCGTGTGTGGCAGCAACCAGGTGAGGAGTACAAAGACAAGTGTGTCTTGCCTACAATCAAGCATGGTGGTGGGAGTGTCATGGTCTGTGGCTACATGAGTGCTGCCAACACTGGGGAGCTACAGTTCATTAAGGGAACCATGAATGCCAACATGTACTGTGACATTCTGAAGCAGAGCATGACCCCCTCCCTTCGGAGACTGGGCCGCAGAGCAGTATTCCAACATGATAATGACCCCAAACACACCTCCATGACCAACACTGCCTTGCAAAAGAAGCTTAGGGTAAAGGTGATTGACTGGCCAAGCATGTCTCCAGACCTAAACCCTATTGAGCATCTGTGGGGCATACTCAAATGGAAAGTGGAGGAGTGCAAGATCTCTAACATCCACCAGCTCTGTGATGTCATCATGGAGGAGTGGAAGAGGACTCCAGTGGCAACCTGTAAAGCTCTGGTGAACTCCATGCCCAAGGGGGTTAAGGCAGCACTGGAAAATAATGGTGGCCACACAAAAATATTCATATTTTGGGGCAAATTTGGACATTTTTGCTTAGGGGTGTATTTACTTTTGTTGCCAGCAGTTTAGACATTAATGGCTGTGTGTTGCATTATTTTGAGGGAACAGCACATTTACGCTGTTATACAAGCTGTACACTCACTAATTTACATTGTAGCAAACTGTTGTTTCTTCAGTGTTGTCGCATGAAGATATAATAAAATATTTATATACTATATATACTGTATGTCCTTTAAAAAATGCCTAAATCTTTACATGGTTTTAACAAACAGAGACAGCATACGCTGGCCATCTATATTTGGCTGTGGAATTGATTTATTTTTACAGGTAGCTTTAGCAGCAGCACATTTACCCTTCAGATAGAACTTGGCCAGTATTTTGCTGTAGCTGTCCTTTTTCTTGATAAAGCAAAACTATCCTGAGACTGGCCAATTTCTCGCAAACTGTAAAAAGGATTAGGAGACCCACAGAGGCTACAGAAGTATAAAATTGACCAGCAGCAGGACAATTTTAATTAAGCACAGGCTAGGGTGTATTACAAGCATTAGGAGACTGCAGATGATACTGTAATATATTACCATCTAGCAACAGGACAATTTGTATCAGGGATAATAGGTGTGAATGATAAATGCCTAAAAAGGTATTGACATAAATCTGAGTGAAATAATGTGAGGTGGTTTAGGTGCACGTTGTGCTTGCACTGGTCATTGACAAGTAAATGCACCACTGTGTGCACCCCAAAACCCCCATCAACATAAAATAAAAGTAAAAAAAAAAAAACACAAGAGAAATATAGGAGAAAATATCTCCTCTGAAACAAAAGACCACCAAAAAAAGCATATATATACACACACACAATATATTGTACATATATCCCTAAAATAATTGTAACCCCAAAACAGCATCCCTGAAACAAAAGGCCTTTTATTTAATGTGAGCTTTGCAGCAAAGAACAGAACAGAACAGAAAAAAAAAAACAATGTTTGTCATGGACGGGACAGCAGCTGACCTAAACTTAATCACAAACTAAAAAAATCCCATAATAAAAGAACAAAAAAAGGCAGGGAAGGAATTAAGTGCCCAAAGAGCTAACAGTCAGAATTAATGTACAATGTACAATTTCCTAACTGTCCCTAATCACCTCCATGCAATGTGACAGCTTTCCCGCAGACCCGCCATCATGTAGGGGGCCCAGGCGTCACAAGCAATGTTGCCAATGATTCTTCTCTGGCTCCGCCACTGCAGTCCTATCTCCCGCCCACCACTGCCAGCATTAGTGGTTGGTTGCTAGGGCCACCTGGCGTCTAGCAACCAACAACTTGGTAGGTCCACCCCCAGCATTCAGTGGAGGAGAAGTTATCTGAACTTCCTCCTCCTGACCTGGCTGCTGAACTGTGTTCTTGGGCCCACCAAATCCCACCCATTGAGTCCCATCTACTAAGTTTTGCCCGCAGAGATCTGGCTACTGGGCCCGATTCCCAGCCTCTCATCAGTCCTTGGTAAGGGAATTCAATGTGGGGGACACTGATGGTGGACCTCTAATGATGGGGACACTGATGGGGGACCTCTAATGATGGGAACACTGATGGGGGACTTCTAATGTTAGGGACACTGTGGAGGGACCTCTAATGATGGGAACACTGATGGAGGGACCTCTAATGATGGAGACAGTAATGTTGGACCTCTTATGATGGGGACACTGATGGAGGGACATTTAATTAGGGGGACACTGATTGAGGGACCTCTAGTGATTGGGACACTGATGGAGAGACCTCTAATGATGGAGACAGTGATGTTGGACCTCTAATGATGGGGACACTGATGGAGGGACCTTTAATGAGGGGGACACTGATTGAGGGACCTCTAGTAATGGAGACACTGATGAATGGACCTCTAATGAGGGGGACACTGATGGAGGGACCTCTAATGATGGGGACACAGATGGGGGAGCTCTAATGAGAGGGACACTAATGCAGAGTGTCACAGTGCGGAGGACCAACTCCGTGAATATACTGCCACCAATCGCCCCCACCAACATCCCCATACAGTAGCTTTAAATACACAGTTACTTGCCCTTCTAAGCTTGCTGACCGAAGTCACGCAGTTCATTATGGTATAAAAGATATTCTTTGCACATAAATTTGCCAAAACCTTAAACTAATGGTAGCAGCGAACCCACTGCCTTGCAAAAAGTTGGTCTTACCTGACCAGATATCACAGTATTAAATGATTTTCATAAGAAAAAGCATTTATTTTTGTGTGCCCAATGAGTGCACCATGTGTCAATACCCCAGCACCTCCAGTATATTGTCAGTGACAGTTGTTAAAAAGCAAAGCTATGTGTTTTAGAAGTATGATGATTGTTTCCCAATTGTTTGTTTACCCAGGTAGCTGTCAGTGAAAACATGGAATCAGTAGCATGTACAAAGTTGAGAACTGGTCATTTTAAAATAGAACATAGATTAATGCTCCCTGTATATGGGAACATTGTGCAGGGAAACATTAATCTACAGAATGTAGACGTAAAGGGGTTAATGAGGGTTTTCTTTTTTCTTTCTCTATAGTTCTGTGAATCTTGTTTATCATTTTAATGTCTACAGAAGTACAGTCATAAGTAATCAACACAAATGCAATTACTTGTGTTAGGAATAGGAAATCTGGGAAATAAATGCACATTAACCATTCACTAATATGGTTAATGGTAAAGCCCATGCAATCTGTCTGAGATAAAAACAGTTTGCTGTAAATGAAGCAATATGCTATAACATAACCAAGTCCAGAGAGGAAAGAGAAGACCCACACACTAATCACCATCAAAAAGAATGACAAGTTCCAATTATACAGTAAGCTCACTATTAGGGTGCATGACATGACCATAAGTGAATGGTAGAGTCCTATAACAAATAATCAACACTGGTCAGGTTGGCAATTATGTTGTCAAACAATGTCAGGAAAGCAAAACAGTGCTGCAGTTTTTTTCTAAGGGAATGTATAGTTATTTCGTATATACTGTATTTTCATTGTTTATTATGGTCAGGACTAAAATACAGTTTTCTGATTTTTTGTTTTTTAATATGAAATGTTGCACATTTATGTTTCACATTTCCGTGTCAATCCAGAAAACGAAACACTATTTATTTGTTTTTTTTTCACAAGTTTTCCAAGCTGATCTTATTTGTTATACAGAGAAAAGGCTTTGGTTTACAGGACTCAAAAGCTCAAGCTGAGATAACTCTTCATTGCTGAATGAATCAGAGAAGTGATTTAGCTTCCTCGCTACTGCTGTGCTCAGATGGCTCTCTTACAAATTTAATTTGGAGAGAGAGAGGGGGTGGGGGCCATACTGGCAGACAATGTTTGCCTTCTTCTTTTTAACATCCATAATGCTGTAGGAATCCTGTGTCATGGGTGCTAAATGTTGGTTTGAAAAAAAAAAACCTTCATAGAAATAATAGCAAAAAAATAATGCATCTATTTTAAATTGTGAGCCTTTTGGTAAAATTAAAATATTCTATGACATATCATTATATTTCCAACAATGAAAGATATGGTAATTTTCATAGCAAACTACAATATTTCATAAAGTAGGTCACTTTTACGTTATTTACTTCAATTAATTTAGACTTTTTATAAACCAAAGTGTGGAGTGTAAACTACAGTAGCCTACACCAGCCAGTCAGACTTTAGCTTTCACATATCTGACCTTTGAAAACAGAAATGTATTTTCATAGGTAAAACGTGCATTTTAAATGCACTGTTTGAGAGCTCTACCCCCACCCCTGGCATGGCCATGACTAGAGATAAACAAATCTACGTGGGTTCGCAAACTGTTTTGCAAATTTTGCTTGAAATTGAAGTTTATAAACTTTGCAGTGGACCTCATTAACATCTAAAAAAGGGCAAATTTTATCATTGAGTTCTGGCCATTTGTAGGGTTAAAAAGCAAGCTTTTGTTAAAAAAAATACATACTGTATGCCACAAAGGGGACCAGGATGAAAAATATATGGCAAATTCAGATTAGAGAAACAAACCGGAAAATCAGCACACAGCTCTGACTGTCAAACCTGTTGTGGGATTGGATCATAACCAGTGATATAGAACCAGCAAGGGGCTAAATTCTATATCTCTTGTCATGGAAGGCATGTCTGTAATACAGATGGAGTCTCTTGGCACACACATATGCACATGCACAGATCGGCAACTGGCCGGGCGGATGTGCATAGTCGTGGCTAGGGATGAGCTGAACACCCCCCAGGTTCGGTTCGCAGCAGAACACGCGAACAGGCAAATAATTTGTTCAAACACACGAACACCGTTAAAGTCTATGAGACATGAACGTGAAAAATCAAAGGTGCTAATTTTAAAGGCTTATATGCAAGTTATTGCCATACAAAGTGTTTGGGGACCTGGGTTCTGCCCCAGGGGACATGTATCTATACAAAAAAGTTTTAAAAACAAACGTTTTTTTCAGGAGCAGTGATTTTAATAATGCTTAAACCTTTGCCGACCAGCTCACGACAATGTATGTGGGCACAATGGCATTTCTGGGCAAATGGACGTACAGGTACGTCCCCTTTAAATCGTGGCATAGTGGGCGTGCACGCGTCGCATACTACGTGAGCATGCCTGCATGTCCCACGGACTCAAGGTCCGCCGGGGGCCCGCAATTGTGACACGGAGTGGCAGAACAGCGAAATGTAAAAAAGGCATTTCCCTGTTCTGCCTAGCAACATGACAGAGATCTACTGCTCCCTGTCATCAGGAGCAGTGATTTCTGTCATGTTCTAGTGCGACAATCCCGCCTACAGTTAGAATCACTCCCTAGGACACACTTAACCCTTTGATCGCCCCTAGTGTTTAACCTCTTCCCTGCCAGTGTCATTTACACAGTTATCAGTACTGATCGCTGTATGAATGACAATGGTCCCAAAATAGTGTCGATGTGTCAGCCACAATGTCGCAGTCACAATAAAAATTGCAGATCGCCACCATTTTGGAAAGTAGACACCCCAAGCTATTTGCTAAGAGTCATGTTGAGTCCATGGAATATTTTATATTTTGCCACAAGTTGCAGGAAAATAACAAACTTTTTTTTTTTTTTTTTTGCACAAAGTTGTCACTAAATGATATATTGCTCAAACATGCCATGGGCATATGTGGAACTACTACCCAAAATACATTCTGCTGCTTCTCCTGAGTATGGGGATACCACATGTGTGGAACTTCTTGGGAGCCTAGCCGCGTACAGGGCCCCGAAATCCAAGCACCGCCTTCAGGATTTCTAAGGGCATAAATTTTTGATTTCACTCCTCACTACCTATCACAGCTTTGAAGGCCATAAAATGCTAAGATGGCACAACCCCCCCCAAATGACCCCATTTTGGAAAGTAGACACCCCAAGCTATTTGCTGAGAAGCATGGTGAGTATTTTGCAGCTCTCATTTGTTTTTGAAAATGAAGAAAGTAAAGAAAAATGTATTTTTTTTTCTTTTTTCAATTTTCAAAACTTTGTGACAAAAAGCGAGGTCTGCAAAATACTCACCCTACCTCTCAGCAAATAGCTTGCGGTGTCTACTTTCCAAATGGGGGGATTGTGCCATCTGGGCATTTCATGGCCTCCGAAACTGTGATAGGCAGTGAGGAGTGAAATCAAAAATTTACACCCTTAGAAACCCTGAAGGTGGTGCTTGGTTTTCGGGGTCCTGTATGCGGCTATGGTTCCCAAAAAGTCCCACACATGTGGTATCCCTGTACTCAGGAGAAGCAACAGAATGTATTTTGGCGTGTAATTTCACATATGCCCATGGCAGGTTTGAGCAATATATCATTTAGTGACAACTTTGTGCAAAAAAAAAAAAAATTTGTTTTATTCCCGCAACTTGTGTCACAATATAAAATATTCCGTGGACTCGACATGCCTCTCAGCAAATAGCTTGGGATGTCTACTTTCCAAAATGGGGTCATTTGGGGGGTTTTGAACTGTCCTGGGATTTTATGCACAACATTTAGAAGCTTATGTCACACATCACGCATGTAGGGCAAAGGCCCTACAGATTAAAATGGTGGGTGTTTCATTTTTTTTCACACAGTATTTGCGCAGCGATTTTTCGAACGCATTTTTTTTGGGAAAAAACACACTTTTTAAATTTTAATGCACTAAAATGCACTATATTGCCCAAATGTTTGAAGAAATAAAAAAGATGTTCTTGGGCCGAGTACATGGATACCAAACACGAAATGCTTTAAAATTGCACACAAACGTGCAGTGGCGACAAACTACATACATTTTTAAAAGCCTTTAAAAGCCTTTACAGGTTACCACTTTAGATTTACAGAGGAGGTCTACTGCTAAAATTACTTCCCTCGATCTGACCTTCGCGGTGATACCTCACATGCATGGTGCAATTGCTGTTTACATTTGACGCCAGACTGACGCTTGCGTTCGCCTTTGCACGAGAGCAGGGGGGAACAGGGGTGCTTTTTTTTTTCTTTATTATTTTTTTTTGCTTTTTGATCTTATTTTTAAACTGTTCCTTTCATTTCTTTTTTTTATCATTTTTATTGTTATCTCAGGGAATGTAAATATCCCCTATGATAGCAATAGGTAGTGACAGGCACCAGTTTTTGGAAAAAATTGGGGTCTATTAGACCCTAGATCTCTCCTCTGCCCTCAAAGCATCTGACCACACCAAGATCGGTGTGATAAAATGCTTTCCCAATTTCCCAATGGCGCTGTTTACATCCGGCTAAATCTAAGTCATGAAATGCTCGTAGCTTCCAGTTTCTAAGGCCATAGAGATGATTGGAGCCATTCTGGTCTCTGATCAGCTCTATGGTCAGCTGGCCGGATCACTGGCTGCATTATCGGGTTCCCTGTTGGGACAGGAGAGCCAGAGAAAACCATGGAAGACGGTGGGAGGGGGGGACATTTCCTCCCACTGCTTGTAAAAGCAGTCTAGAGGCTAATTAGCCACTAGGATTGCTTTCACATGAAAGCCGACCGCTGACTGAAAAGAATGATACCAAGATGATACCTAAACCTGCAGGCATCATTCTGGTATAACCACTCAAAGTTCAGCAACATACCAGTATGTTGCTGGTCCTTGTTGGGCGTATATTGTAATCTTTTTTTTATGCAGCCTTTGGGCTGAACAAAAAAAAGAGATTGATCGGTGGGTATGCCCACCATTAGAATACCTCCCTTCATCCACCCACTTCTAATGATGGGCATACATGCACCTTTTATATATGCCAAAGCATGGGGGCATCGGCCCCAAAAGTTAGGAGCAGATTGCTCCTCCGCCCCCACTGCCCCCATGCTTCGGCATATATGCTCTTTTCTTTTAACTGTGGTGGTGAAATCACCTCCGACAGCACTGGAGTCACTGCTTTATGTTTCGTGGGAGCAAACACTGTTGCTGTCAAGATAAATAAATCCACGCTGCAACTGAATGGTGTACCTGCTAAGCAAATGATGGTTAACAAGAAAACAAAGTAACATTACATAATAATAGTAAGACTTACCATACCTGCAAAGCAAATACAAAAAAATAGTAATAGTAAAAAAATAAAACATTATTTAAAGCAACCTGTGCCTAAAATATATATATTTATATATATATATGCCGAAGCATGGGGGCATCCACCCGCAAAAGGTAGGAGCAAATCGCTCCTCTGCCCCTGCTGCCCCCATGCTTCGGCATATATGCTGAAGTATGTAACTGTGGTGTAACTGTGGTGGTGAAATCACCTCCGACAGTGCTGGAGTCGCGGCTTTATGTATCGTGGGAGCAAACGCTGTTGCTGTCAAAATAGATAAATTCGCGCTGCAGCTGAATGGCGTACCTGAAAACAAAAAAATGGTTAACAATAAAACACAGTAAATAGTAAAGTATTAAAAAATTACATACCTGAAAAGCAAACATGATAAAACATAGCAACAATAAAATATTGCAGAATAAAATACAGTAAAAAAGAGCAGAACAATAGAGAGAGAGAGAACAATAAAAAAACAACTATTTTTGTTTTTTTTTATTTTATATTTTTTTGTGTTTTTATTTTTTTTTACTTTTTTTTTTTTTTACATTTTTTTTATAAATGTAAGTTTTGTAACTGTAACCGGTTCCAGGTTTGGGTCTCTCAAAATGCGATGACATCTTGGGAGACTCTGTGAAAGTGTGCCTAGTCTGTGCAATGCTGTACCCTACGCTAAAACTCAACTAGTGTATGGTAGCGCTCAAAACATTCACCAATGCAAAGACCAGGATTGTCAATAATACAATAATTGGGACAATAATAGTGGGTGTCACGCCTATATCTGCGCTTTCTGCACATTTTCTTTGGGGGGCTCGTTGGGTAGGGGGGCACAGGCTAGCTAGTAAGTGTGGCTCTTTCTGGTGTCAGACTCAGTGTGGTGTCTGTGGCTGAGTGAGGCTGCCTGGCTGGTGGCTGTTCTCTCTCTCTCTCGGAGGCGAGCTGCTCAGGCTCAGCCGTAGTAGCCCGTAGGGTGCGCGTGCCCAATGCTCTGACTGCCCACGTGACAATGTCAGCTGACGTCACTGGTTGCTAAACACGGGATGGCCCTAGCCTAGCAACCAGTAGGTATATGAGGTGTGTGTGTAAATGTTTATAGGGGTCAGGGTGGCAGAGTCGGACTGGTGCCTGGCGGTGTGTTTTTTTTTCCATTCCGGGACAGTGTATTGTCCCGGAATGAAGGTGCCAGGGACATGGGACAAATATCACAAATAAGAGAGAATCCCGGGCAATCTGGGACACATGGGCACCCTAGTCTGCATGAAGGGAGGTAAGAACGAAAACATTCTTATTATCCCTCCACTTCATAGCGAGCAAATTATTACACTGCAAGCAGGCTCTCTCCCCCAGCCTAAGATGGGAATCTACAAGCCGCTGGGGAAAGACCCGGCGATTAGGTCACACGGTGCCACATGCTCCAATATAATGATCAAAAAGGTGACTAAAAAGTGGCACGCACATGTAATAATTGTCCACATATAAGTGGTACCCCTTTCCGAATAAGGGTGACACCAATTCCCACACAATCTTACCAACGCTTTCTATGTAGTCAGGGCAGTTTGTCGGCTCTACGTTGCTATCTTTTAACTCGTAAACCATAAAACTGCATGTATAGCCTGTGACCCTGTCACAGAGCTTATACATCTTGACCCCATATCTGGCACACTTGCTGGGAAGGTACTGTTTGAATGACAAGTGGCCAGAAAACTTAATCAGGGACTCATCAACGCAGACAACTTGATGGGGAGTAAACAAGTCTGCAAAACGTTGGTTGAAGTGGTTTACGAGGGGCCGAATTTTGTAGAGCTGATCGTATCCAGGGTCTCCACGAGGACGACAGAGTTTATTGTTGTTGAAGTGCATGAACCGCAAAATATGCTCGTATCGTGCCCTGGTCATGGAGGCAGAGAACACGGGCATATGGTGAATTGGGTCAGTGGACCAATATGACCGCAACTCACTCTTTTTGGTTATGCCCATGAGGAGGGAAAGGCCCAGAAAGATCTTAAATTCAGAAACCGTAATTGGTTTCCAATCTCTGGCAAGGGAGGACTGGGGAATAGTGGCGATGTGTTGACCAGTGTACAAATTGCTTTGGTCCACAATAGATCTATAGAGATCTTTGGTGAAAAACAGCGAATAAAAATCAAGTGGCGTAAAATCAACTGTTTCCACATGAATGCCGGGTTGGCCAGTGAATAGGGAGAGTATGGGTGCTGCAGAAGTGGTGGGTTCCCAATTAGGATTGGCGAATGCAGCAGGAAGGGCACTATGGGCACGACGGGCCTGTGTTCATCTTCTTCGTGGCAGTGGGACACTACTTGTGCTTGCCACCTCACCAGCTTGAACTGCACTTATGGGACTCGCCACGTCACCAAGTGTTACTGCAGTGCTGGATGTATGACCAGGGTGTACTAGGCCGCTGGTGCTTGCCAGTTCACCAGAAGGAATAGCGGCACTAGTACTGCTCTGCTCCATACGAGAGACCTGCGGTTCTTGCACCTCAACAGTAGAAGAAGAAGTTCGGGATCTGGTATGCTTGACCTTGGCAGGGACCACAACTCCGTCGTCAGAGCTATCTGTCATGCACGCTGCTGTCTACAGGTTCGTATTCTGAGCCTGAATCTGACAGATGAGTGACTTCCTCTTCACTATCTGTCATGCTCAGAAACGTGTAGGCATCTTCACTAGTGTACTTTCGATTTGCCATTTTGGGCTCAAAATGTAGTGGTACACTAGTGAGACTCACAGGCAAAAAAGCTCCTGACTG
Organism: Lithobates clamitans; assembly: GCA_037952925.1. NCBI lineage: Eukaryota > Metazoa > Chordata > Amphibia > Anura > Ranidae > Lithobates > Lithobates clamitans. The sequence continues at coordinate 5,629,606 of JBBGZY010000561.1, forward strand.
TTAGCGACTGTATCAAAACGCTACCAAAAAACTTTTAGCAATCGCAGGGATCAGGCCTTACTCTGCGAACGCTGCAGTTATGTGTTAAATGTTTTGTAAGTGACAGTGATCGATCAATACTGCACTTGGGTGGGCTGGGCTGGGCAGAGGGGCAAAACGCAGGTGCTAGCAGGTATCTGGGCTGATCCTGCTAACACTGCGTTTTTGGGAACCCTAAACTGCTGGGGACGCTAGTATAGATCTGATCTGATCAGATATTGATCCGTTCAGATACTATACCACTAAGGGAGGTGTATGCTGCGTGCGTGGGTGTTAGCGGTACTGGCACTAACCTGACGCTGCCTGAGGCGACGCAGACCCTATCTGACCCTAAAACTTAACTTTTATCATCGCCGGGCGATTAGGGGGTTAAACCTTTATTAGGTAATAAACGGCGGGTGCCCTAAAACTATAATAAACAAACTAACTAACCAGCGTCACCCGTAACAGTTATACAGTGATCACTGGTGAAAGGGTTAACTAGGGGGCAATCAGGGGGTTAAAACCTTTATTAGGTAGTATATGGGGGTCCCTGACGCTATAAAAAGCTGACGGCGAATCTAAATACTTACCTCCGCAACTAGCGTCACCTGTGACACTAATACAGCGATCAGAAAAACGATCGCTTAGTGGCACTGGCGACGGGGGTAATCGCGGGGTTAAAACTTTATTAGGGGGGTACCCTAGACCTAAAGGGGCCTAACACTAACTGCCCTACCACTTATAACTGTCGCAAACTGACACCAATGCAATAATCAGAAAAAAAAAACTGCTATTGGTGTCACTGTGACGGGGGGTACAGGGGGGTGATTGGGGGGTGACTGGGGGGTGATGGGGGTGAAAAGTGTGAAAAGTGTGCCTGCGTGTTCTACTGGAAGTGTAGTGTTGGTGCAAACTCACATTGATGTCTTCTCTCCTCGGCGCCGGAACGAAAAGACCGGCTCGAGGAGAGATGACATCACTTTCTCCGCTTCTGTTTACATTACAGAAGCCGAGGAAGTTTGTCATTCACCAGGAGCGATCGTGAGGGGATGGCCACAAATGAGTGGCCTCCCCATCACCTCGGATCGCTCCTGAGAAGAATCCGACCGCCGCAGGCACCGGGGGGGTCCGATTGGATTCCCTCGCTCGCGGGCAGGCAGGGACATACAGGTAAGCCCTTATGCCTGCCCGTGCCATTGTGCCGACGTACATTGGCATGCGGCGGTCGGCAACTGGTTAAGGAGGGTCACTCAAAATGGAAATACATATATATATATTTAAATGAATAATATTTATTGAAAAGATTAAAAGAGAGTCACCATGACCTAATAATAATGCAAAATAAAATGGATGCACATAATTGAATACAGTGAGATTGTGAACACAGGACAATAACCACTTCTATTGAGAAAATTGATTTGCAACAATAGATGACCCGACGTTTCGAGGTATAATAGATGGACCTCTTCTTCAGGTCAAAATACAAAAGTAATAGACAGATTTAAACAGTACATGTCAGAATACAAAAAGTAAATAATATTGAATATCCCTATAATCTTTAAAACTGAAGAATTAGAATGATGGAATCTAAAATAGTAAATCACTAGGTCAAGAACAGGGCAATCTTACAAGATTGGTGTATATTACAACCAAATAGAAGAAGTAGATTAAACAGTCACTTGGGGATAATAAAGCCACATAGTAAGTAGAACACTGGGTAAATGAACCCAAAGGAGTAAATTCCCAAATGTCAGAATAAGACAGTGCAAGTCTTGGGGTTCTCACTCTGATCCTCCGGAGGAAAAGCCCTCCAGGAAGGGTCTGAATGAGATAGTACCATTAAGGCCCGGAGATTTCGTCGCATTTAAGCGAAATATCCATCTCTGTTCAGCCTGCATAAGTAATTTGTTGGTATCCCCTCCTCGTATTCCGGGGTGCACCCTATCCAATATTAAAAAAGAAATCTTAGGGGCAACCCCATCATGTAGATCCCTAACATGTCTCCCCTGTGGGAGGCTAGGGTTACTGGTCTGCATTGACACTATGTGTTGGTAGGCACGTCGCCAAAAAGGCTGAATAGTTTTGCCTACATAAAATCAGAAACAGTTACAAAGCAAAAGATACACAACATCAGTCGTCTGACAGTTCGCATAATGTTTGGGGCGGTACCGTTCTCTATTGGGAAGTATCACATTACGTGCAGTGTTCATGTAGCGACAATAGTTACAGCCACCACAGGTAAAAGTACCTGGGTATTTGCAGGGGTCACGTCGATCCATGTTGTTAAATTCACTGGACACCAAGTGATCTTTGAGGGATCTTGCTCTTTTGAAAGTAAATGATGGATTTTTGCTTACATATGGGCCTATCGTTGGATCCATAGAAAGGACATGCCAATATTTGCTGGCAATTTTTTTGAAAATTTTATGTTGGTTGCTGAACCTAGTTATGATGGAAATCTGATTTCTTTTTAGTATTTTTTGATGGAAGATTGTATAACAAGTAATTTCTTTTTTTCAATAGTGCTCTATTGTAGGCCTTCTTAAGACACGATTTATAGTAGCCACGTAAAAGTAGTCTTTCCCTGAGTCGATCAGCCTCCTTCTTGAAAACTACATTGTCTGTACAGTTCCTACGTATCCTTAAATATGTCTGAAGGGGATAGACATAATTAAACCTGTAGGGTGAAAGCTGCTAGCATGCAGTATAGTATTGCCGGCCGTCGGCTTCCTATACAAGCTGCTGCTAATGCGACCTACATCATCCTTATGAATGGTGACGTCCAAAAAAGTTATTGAGGATCTGTTGGAGGTCATTGTAAAAGTTAGATTAAAGTTGTTTATATTGAGGTGCTTCAAGAAAAGTTCTAGTTGGTCTTGAGGGCCATCCCATATAAGGAAGACGACATCAATAAATCTAAGCCAGAGACTCACGTTTTTCATAAAGGGGGCCAGGGCCTCAGACTGGTTAATCATACGCTCCCACTCCCCCAGGTACAGGTTGGCATACGATGGGGCACAAGAAGTCCCCATCGCAACCCCCTGCACCTGGAGGAAATGGGAGCCATTGAAGGTGAAATTATTGTGTTGGAGAATATAGTCGAGGGAACCCAATAAGAACTCGCTCATCTTTGGATCAAACCTATCAATCTGCAAAATGACATGTCGAATACAGCTAAGACCCTTGTTGTGGGGTATTGAGCTGTATAAGGCCTCCACGACGATGGCCACCAAGATCGACGTGGGGGGAATACACAATCCATCTAGGACCTGTAATAGGTGGAGAGTGTCCCGCAGATAACTGGGAAGGTTCACCACATATAGGCACAGATGCCCATCAATAAAGGTGCTGAGATTTTCAGTTAGTGAGCCATTCCCAGATACAATGGGTCTGCCAGATGGACGTTTGATGAATTTGTGCAACTTGGGCAGGGCATAAAATGTTGGAATTTTAGGTTGTTTTGTTCTAATGAACTCCCATTTAGATTTGGTAATGATATGCTGTTCAAAGGCAGAATCAACCAAGGAATAAAATTCCTGGTTGAATTTGGCAATTTTATTTGCATTAATTCTACAATACCATTTTTTGTTTTCTAGGATTTTCATACACATGTCAATGTACTGTGTGTTATCCATGATAACAATATTGCCCCCCTTATCGGAGGGCTTTATTGTTATATCTGGATGGTCTTTGAGTGCTTTAAAGGCTGATCTCTCTTCAATCGACATGTTGTCATGGTCAGATTGATTGATTTTGATTTTACACAGCTCATTACCTACCAGTTTGACAAACGCTAGCACATTTGAGTTAGTGTTTAGTGGCGGGAATTTGTCCGATTTCTTTTTGAACTTGGGCATGGGGGGGGGGGGTTTCTGTATTGTCAAAACGACCCAGTAGATGTTCCAAATTGATCTGGTCAATCAAATCGGGAGGTTCATTCTCCTCCAAGAGACTGACCAGTGTGTCTAAGGCCTTAAGTTCTTGAGATTCAAAGTTAGGTTGGGAAGGTGTTTCTTTGGAATACATTTGTTTCAAAATTAACTTACAAGCAAATAATTGGAGATCCTTGATAGCCTCAAATTTGTTAATATTCTGGTTAGGGCAAGAACTCAATCCTCGTGAGAGGATTTTGCATTCCAAGTCAGAAAGTGCATAGGTGGACAAATTCACCACATTCAGATCCTGAGTAGGCATTTCCAATGGGGGTATGGATTTACCTACCAGATCTCTATTTTATTGTGTGTCAACAGTGCTGGATCCCATTGCTCCACTTTCATCTTGTATTGCTGTGGATGATGGTGCTTTAGTACCTGGAGTGGATAATCTAGGAAAAAGTGAGTTGGCATCCGAGTGAGATAGTGTAGATACAGTGCTCCTATTCAATGGGTTGTTACCTTGTGTAGCTTGTGTACCGTGAGGGTGAGCCGTAGTATTGTGCATTTCGGTGATGCGTTTTTTTTTATGTTTCCCATTGGAGCCACTTCCATTCGAACCTCGTTTGGATTTTCTAGATCTATGAGGTCCAGACTGCCCCCTAACAGAAAATGAAGACACCGACGAGGCATCTGACAATTCAGAATCATTATTAGAAGGCTTGGCTTTGAATTTAGATTTGGATTTAATTTGACTATTTTTCCAGTTATAAGCTTTATGTTCAGAAAAGGCTGTTTGATCCCTCAAAAATTTATTTTTCTTTTTTATCAAAATATTTTTATTAAATTGTTCCAAATGTGCATTTAACTCATTATCCAACTGGGCAAAGGAAGCATGCATTTTGAAAGGTGTCAGTTGTGTATAAAGAGATTCAAGTTCTCTATCAGTTTGTTTGATAATTCTTCTATATTCTTCTATCAGGAGGGATCTTATGCCTTCTGAGCATGTTGATAAATTATTTTCCCAAGCCTGTTTGAATGAAGGTTCTATTTGCTCCATAGTGGGGAAGATTTGGATACATAATCCAAATGGGTTGATATTATTCCTCATATATTGTTTGAATAAGTGTATATGCCAGTGATTCAACAACTTTTTTTCTAAGAGTCTTTTAAGGTTTAAAAAGATTTGGGATAATTCAGAGCCCTTCTGTTCTTTCTGGGATAAATTCTTATAGAGACCAGACATGATATTGTCCCAATTATTTCCTGCATAAATAGTCATGGTGTAGATTTTAATTATAGATAGAGTCATTGTAAATGTGAAACAACATAGAGTGGGGGCTACCAGGAGAGGAAGCTGGTATTTTCTACCCTGATTGCAAATATGAGTGAAACAGTGTCACCACAATATGAGTTTTAGATTTGAGAATGAACCCACATCCCTATGTAATACAAAACACAGAAACACTCACAGGGAGTGTAATTCCTCTAATGGGACTTTAAGGAGGGTCACTCAAAATGGAAATACAAAAGTAGGAAAAATATTTAAATGAATAATATTTATTGAAAAGATTAAAAGAGAGTCACCATGACCTAATAATTATGAAAAATAAAATGGATGCACATAATTGAATACAGGGAGATTGTGAACACAGGACAATAACCACTTTTATTGAGAAAATTGATTTGCAACAATAGATGACCCAACGTTTCAAAGTATAATAGATGGACCTCTTCTTCAGGGGTAACAGCTATGGTCACGATGGATTTTTACATCTAAAAGATTATCAGACAGAACAGGAATAAATAAACAGAGGGGTGTAGAGACCATTCTCCTGGACACAGCTGCTGGCGGGTTAGTTAATCCGCCTGCCAAATTTCCATCCTTGGAATGAAGGCTGCAAATAGGCAAGGAACACGCCTCTCTGTCCAAAACAAAAATGGTTCACCTCCCTCTGGGCATTCGGACTCCTGGTGCCTGCTTGATTGATATAGGTTACTGCTGTAGCATTGTCGGACTGTATCCAGACAGGACAGTCTTGTGACCTGTAAGTCCAGGTCCTGAGGACCAAACGTACTGAATATCCAAAATATTGTCGGGCAGGAACCTTTCGGTTTGGACCACTTTCGTTGGAGCAAAAGCTCTTCTAGGACTGTACCCCAGCCTATAAGGCTGGTATCCGTAGTTACCACTTTCCTGGTGACTGAAATAAAGGATTTTCCTGTAGACTTTTGGCTAACAACCACCAACTGAGGCTCTTATGTTCTTCTAACATCAGGCGCCTGGGAAAAACTAAGGCTTGGATCCTCTTGCTCCAAGCAGACAGTATGCTGTTCAGTAATGGCGTTGAGTGAAAACTGGGCAAAAGGAACAGCCTTAAATGAGGCTACCATCTTCCTGAACAACCTCATACAAAAGGCAAATGGAAGGTCTATCCCTTGCTTTGCCCACTTGGACCAAATCTTTATGGTCTTGGCCTTTGATTCGAGTAAAAGATACCCTACTTTGGACTATGTCCCCAAATACTCTAGCCTCCATAGGGGCTATAAAGACCATGCTGGACACACTTAGGTCCAGCCATGCTACCGACTGATCTATCGGCAGCAGACTGCCTTGGTAAGCCATTACAGCTATACCCTGAGCCCTTTAGACCCACTAGAGGTGGGCCCTAGCAGTTTATAAAAGACTTGAGCATAGTGGCAAACCACAAGGGCAAGCCTACCAACCAGAAGAGGTGCTGTTTTCCTGTGAAATGCAGACAAGTTCTGAAAACACATATGCAAACGATTCTCCATATGTGTAAGTGGCAAGAGTTAACGCCATATGCCTCAAAAGAAGCGTGCGTTCATGGAAGCATGAATTTTCTATAATATGTTTAAAACATAAAACGTGTGTGCTGTACACACGCATACCTATAGCATGTGTGCTATGGAACGGACACCTTGCAAGCAAACATGCGTCTCTGAATGTGTAATGCAAGATTACAGATCCTGTATCCAGGCAGACTCGTATTCCTATGTGAATATAAGGAATCCTGTATAGGTAAGGAGGCTAAATTAACATGCCTCATTATGCAATCATGCAAATCTAGGTGATCATGCAACCTCATGCATTCTTATGCGATTCAGCATCTTTTATGCGACCAAACATTCTATGCATTATAAGCATTACTGTGCGGACAAGTACCCTTGTGAGACATAGTTACATAGTTAGTTACATAGTTAGTCAGGTTGAAAAAAGACACAAGTCCATCCAGTCCAACCATAAAAAAAAAAAAAAAAAAAAAAAAAAACGTACAATCCATTATACCCAATACTATACCCACAGTTGATCCAGAGGAAGGCAAAAAATCCCATTAATGGGGGCACCCCTGTGCGATCCATTATCTTTATGCAATCAAGCATCTTTATGCGTTTTTAGGCATTTCTGTAAAACAAGCCTCTCCGCATGACCAAGTATTCTTGGGTAATCAAGGACTCTTGTGAGGTCAGACACCCTGGGGAGAACCCGCAACTTTATGCACCCAAGCATTCTTATGCGATTTAGGCATTTCTGTGAAAACAAGCCTTTCCGAGTGAGCAAGTATCCATGGGCAAACAAGGACTCTTGTGGGGTCAAGCACTCTTGTGCGATGCCGTATCTTTATGCAAACAGGCATTTATGTGTTTTTAGGCCATTATGCGATTTTAGGCATTCATGCGATTTTTAGACATTTCTGTGCAAATAAGCACTTAATGACATAGCATTCTCATGCGACTATGTAAGTCCACCACAAACAGAAAAAAAAACATGTATCTCTATGTGTATTACATGTTCTTCCACATGCATCTTGTACATTCCAATACTCAGGTAATTTATGCAAATATGTGGACTGATAAAAAGGAAGTTATCCTCTGCTGATGTGCGTTCCTGCACTCATGCGTTTAGCTGTTTGTGTTAGCAACAATGTGCACAGAGCCGTGTACAGCACCTGGTATTCCCAGACGGTCTCCCATCCAGGTACTAACCAGGTCCGACCCTGCTTAGTCTCTGAGATCAGACAAGATCGGGTGCTTTCAGGGTGATATGGCCGTAGGCATCTCAACAGTTGTGTGTTTGGCTAGTTTGTAAGCAAGCACCTGCATGAGGACCTTGTGGAGATTCAACACCTCTTTGTAGTAATGAACGGACTTGGAAAGGTACAAGAAGCCTATGGGAATTTAAGAAAAAAAACAAGTAGGAGACAGAGGCTTCGGCCGTCTATGCTGAGGGTAAGTTATATGCAGTATGAATCTCTGAAAAAGATTGCAGCTACAACTCCAGAGCTTGTGAGGCCTCTGATACCTCCACCTCATCAGATTGCACCTGTTCCCTGTCCCCTGATGGTGATCTTTCATCATCAGATTGTTGATCCTCTTGATTGTGGATTTAGGGCAGGGAAACTACCCCAATTTCCGCCCTCTTGTGAGGGTGATGCGATTAAGCAGCTAACTTCTCCTGTACACCACACACTGCAAATGCAAACAACCGTCTTTAAAAGACCTATGCAGAGCTGCAATGTTGGGAGAGGCTACAAGCCTGACAGGGGCAATGTCTCATCCTGTGCGGCTGCCTCCAGTCTTTCAGGGGGGGATAGAACCTTTAGATCTAGGCTCTTTTACCTGCCCCTGAAGCCCTCTTACGGGGAGATGTAGTCCTAAGCTGACAAAAGCACAGGTACTAGTATAAATGCAGTCACTGTTGTGCCTAGTCTTACAATATTATTATTAGCTTAGTCTGCACAACCTGATGCCGAGTAGGTGACTTAGATATGCCTGGATCCAAACCCACCGAGATGGTTACTGCCCACAGCTCTGTGTCCCATCGCTTACAGGGCTCTGGCATTCTGGGCTTTTAAAAACAGCCGCCTCGCGCCTGTGCACTGATGCGTCGTGCACGGCGCGCGTGCACAGCGCTAGAAACCATGCCTCCCTCCTTCCCCGCCGAATCTGTCGTAAAAGCGTGCGCATGTGCGTAGGACCAACATGGCGGCGGCCGGGGGGCAAGGGGGTGAGAAAGGTGACAACCGGAGCACTACGTAGGACCCTCTAGACTTCGTGGGATCCCCCTTTCAGATCATGTGGCAGAGCCCTGCATCAGAGGAGGTGAGCGGCTTTACAGACCGGCTTCACTGAGTGTGTATCCTGGAAGGCATGTAAGTATACACCAGGTATGTCCGTTACTTCCTCTAGTGGTGGAAAACAGGTAAGACATGCAAACTTCTCATAGAAGATAATCCATAAGGTGTATACTTAGGATTGTCTTCACTTACCTTATCCCCGCCGCAGCACTGCTGAGAACAGACAGATCCAACCTTCACCCATCACGGCGGGTAACTTGCGCCAACCTTCAGGGTTCTGGGTTCCTACTTACAGGATCCTCTTCCCTGGACCTGTAGAAGACTCTGCCAGAAACTTTTCATGGAACTATTAATTTGTGCCCCAAAGTGCTGGATCCCAGAGCCAAGTCCTCAGAGAGAGACATTACATGCAAAACCTTTTTTCTTCTTTCATGAGGACCGGGTACCATCCATCTTAGGCGTTTTTATTGGTCCGAGGCATGGATCCGGTTGTATAGCTCCTAGGCCCCCACAGAGACCATCAAACAGAGCTTTCTTCTTAGCACATCTTTAACGTGACCAACCACCTTAGACACTGGCGAAAAAACTGAGGTACTCTCCATATGAGGGGTTATATAGGGGAGGAACTTACCTTGTAATTAGGGTTGCCAGTGTCCAATCACCTGATGGTGACTATCTAACCCACTAAGTAATTATCAAAGGCTCTGTGTCCCGTGATGTATGAACAAGAAAGTACTCGGGTTAGAAAGGGGGTAAATCCTTCCGGGGCTGAAGTGGTTAAAGTGAAACAATAAAAATGAAATATTCCTTTAAATATCATGCCTGGGAGGTATCTATAGTATGCCTGTAAAGTGGCGCAGTTTTCCCATGTTTAGAACAAAACCTCAGCAAAATGACATTTCTAAAGGAAAAAAGTCATTTAAAACTGATCGTGGCTGTAATGTATTGTCAGGTCTCGGCAATATAGATAAAAATCATAAAAAAAACGGCATGGGTCCCCCCCCTCCAGTCCATTACCAGCACCCAAATTTTTTTTAAAAATGGCGTGGGGTCCCCGAGGCCCCCAGGCACTATATACTATGAACAGCAGTATATATACTATTTGGCCTTCCCTATATACTCTGCAGAAAATTGGGCCTTAGTTGTTGGTGCCAGAAAACTGTAAGCCCTCACAGTTACTCTTGGTGAGGGCAGGAACAGGCCCTGCTGTGAAATACTATATCAAAAATTGTAATTACATGCCCCTGTTAAACAGAGGCAGAAAAACTGGGCCTTTGGTGGTGGTGGTGCTAAAACACTGTAAGCCCTCACAGTTAATCTTGTTGGGCGCAGGAATGGGCCCTGCTGTGAAATATTATATCAACATTTGGAATTACATGCCCCTGGTAAACAGGGGCAGAAAAATTGGGCCTTTGCTGGTGGTGGTGCCACAACACTGAAGGTCCTCACATTTGCACTTGTTGAGTGCAGGGACGGGCCCTGCTATGAACTATTATATCAAGAATTGTAATTACATGCCCCTGTTAAACAGGGGCAGACAAATTGGGCCTTGGGTGGTGGTGATGCGGTGCCCTAAAACAAAAATAATGTTGGAAGCTTGCATCATCAAGATTGAGGAGGAATATTGTACACTCCCAGGATCTGGAAATGCATTGCACAAACCTTTCTTTAGGCCTCCTGAAGATTTTTCATCCTTTGCGAACGCAGGATGAGTTCTGCAACCTTACCCTTGTAACATGGATCAAGAAGGGTTGCCAGCCAGTAATGATCCCTCTCCTTGATGCCAGGAATCCTAGGGTCCTTTTGCAGGCTTTGCAGAATCAGGGAGGCCATGCAGCGTAAATTTGCAGAGGCATTCGATTCTGAGTCCTCTGGGTCACTGAGGATCACATGATCCGTAACAACCTCCTCCCAGCCACGTACAACTCCTTGGCTTTCTGGGGACTGAAAACCATCCCTTAAAGACTGCTGCTGAGTGTTATCCTCCACATCCATGCTGACACAATTCTCCTCCTCCTCTTCTTCCTGTGTGTTTGGCGTCCACACTCAGAATTGGTTTCAACCCCTGAGGGACACGGAATATCAATACAGGAACTATGATGGTTATGGAGATTTTAATCCTGGATATCAAACTCCAAGGAGGGGAAGGGACAATGATAGACCGTCTTGGTATCAACCCCCCCATTTCAACGAAATATACGATCGGATCAGTATATTTCTAATCAACCTCAATGGGAAGAATATTCCCAACCCCAACATTGGGATTTTCCTCGTGAAGACCAAAACCACCAACGACCCATAGAAAAAAGAGAGGAGTCAGAGGGGGGAGGAGATCAAAGAGCCAAAAGAAAATGGGAATGAGCGGTCAAGGCATTTTCAACCTGAGTAGTGTCTCTCTGACCCAAAGTGAGATCGCTATTCTCGATAAGGGTCTCAAATTTGCACCCCTGAAAGCCACTTAATAAATTCCAAATGTATATGGACATTCATAAGTATACTAGGAAATTAAACATCAAAAGGTATCTATTGTCCAATCCGATTAGTTTTAATGGCCAGGATTCCACTAATATTAGGCATTCAGGCCTGGCAAATGTATCGCTGTTTAATCCACCGGGCGGCCTACCAGCTTCGATTAAGGTCTTCAGGGACGTTCTCCTGAGAGACCTTGACCGTCTGAAAATCAAGAATAGTAAAATGACAAGGGATTTAGAATTGGGATTAGATCGGCTTTGCAAACGAAAGGACCTTATTGTCAGGCCAGCTGATAAAGGTGGGGGGATTGTGGTTTTGAATAAAAGTGACTATCTCCACTAGCTCGATAGAATAGTAGGGGATCGTGCTACCTATACCCCCCTCAAGTCTGATCCACGTATAAAATATAGGAAGGAATTGGAGAGAATTGTGGACTATGGGTTTGAATTGGGCATCATAAATAAAAAAGAAAAACTGTTTTTGATACCAGCATCCTCACGGATACCTATTATATACTACTTGCCCAAAATCCACAAAGACCCTGTCCATCCGCCGGGCCACCCAATAATTAGTGGAATAGACTCCATTACTTCTAGGGCTGGCAAGTACATTGACAGTTTCCTCCAGCCTCTGGTCAGATCACTACCGGCCTATATTAAGGATAGCAAACATACTATCAATTTATTAAAAGATTGTCTCTTCGTATATTTATGGAGGATTTGAATAACAACGATAGGAGAATCGAATTTAAATATGAGGCTAGTCTACATACTGTACTGTCAATTTTCTGGACCTTAGGATCTGGGGGGAAGGTGACACTTTGCTCACTTCCACTTATTTTAAGGCCACAGATCCGAATTCATTCATACCCCGTGACAGTTGCCATCATAAAGCATGGCTTGACTCAGTTTCCAAGAGTCAATACATACGAATGAGGCGTAACTGTTCCACTATCACTGATTTTAGAGCTCAGTCTAAAGTTCTCACTGATAGATTTATAGAGAAGGGGTATGAGGCCTCCTTCCTCAAGGACAAATTAGAAGAGGTTGAACAGCTTTATAGGGAATCCCTACTCATGGATAAAGTTAAGACCGATGAAGTGAAAAACAAAGAATCTTCGTGTCCCTTTATAACCGGTTATTCCTATCAATATTCTCTGATTAAGAAATTGTTGTGCAAGCATTGGCACATTGTTAAAAATGATGGTATATTGGGACCTTTACTTCCCGAAAAACCTCAAGCAGTTTTTAGAGGGGTTCCTTCAATTAGATCAGTTGTGGCCCCTAGTGTCTGTGACCCCCCTATTAAGAAACCTATGTTTTTTCAGAACTTGGTAGGTTATTATAGGTGCAGAAACTGTGCAGTCTGCACTATTAATGCCATTAAGGATAGGAAGGTGAATCATTTCCACTCAACTAGTACTTCTCAAGTCTTTCCGATTAAATCTTTTATCACCTGTTTTCCACTACCCATGTTGTATACCTCCTGACCTGTCCATGTGGGTTACAATACGTGGACAGGTCGGTGCAACCCCTACAGGTCAGGTTATATGAGCATATTGGAAATATCCGGAGAGGCTTTATTGGCCATCCGATGTCCAAACACTATTTAGATGTACATAGGCAGGATCCTAAGGGTACTACGTTTATAGGTATTGATAGACTCAAGGTACCATGGAGGGGTGGACCTAAAAGACGTGCCATCTCTAAGTTAGGGGTGGAGTGGATATATAAGATCGGATGTCTTAAACTTCGGGGGCTGAACGTAGACATCGAAATTAATGCATTTATTGATAACGCCTAGGATATAATTTTCTTTTTCTTTTTCTTCCTTGATGTATAGTCCTACCATATAGTCCATTTAGTTCCTTTTTTGTTTTTAAATATTGCGAGGAGAACACCAGGGCGATATGTTGTTGTTCATCTATTAGTCCCTATGTTTTTATTACCAAACTTTTTTTGTGTTCATGCGGAAAAGATCTGGACAGCCGCACACTGGGATAGGCAATTAAAATCTTCTTTATTCAAAACACGGAGTAGTACAGTACATGACACCGCTGGAGCAACACAGCTTAGCCGCTGACGCGTTTCCCACTCTTACAGAGCGCTTACTCATAGATTAGCTAGAGGAGCTATGAGTAAGCGCTCTGTAAGAGCGTGAAACGCATCAGCGGCTAAGCTGTGTTGCTCCAGGAGTGTCATGTACTGTACTACTCCGTGTTTTGAATAAAGAAGATTTTAATTGCCTATCTCAGTGTGCGGCTGTCCAGATCTTTTCCGCATGAACACAATTGTACCAGCAATCACCAGCACCTAGGGCTCTCTCCTTTTTGCATAGTGGAGGACAAGAGATTTCAGCGTGGTCTGTCCGGAGCGGTGGTAATTATTTTCATTCATTCTATGTATCTAAACTTTTTTTATTACCAAACATTTATTTGTTTTTATTAGTAAATATTTATTTACTTGTTACAATACCCCCTTGTTGCTGCAGGTGGACTAGTTTTCATTCTTGATCAGTGGTCCATTCGTGTACTATAGCGCGGGTAACATAAGTTTGCATATGTATATAGTGTGATCCCCTTGTGCATTATAATGTGGGGCTGATATAAGTCTGCACTTACACACAGTGGACCATAGTGTAGTAACTTATATCGTTTTGTGTTTTTTGTGACTAGTTTCTGGTCATGTGGGGTTTTTTTTCCCTTGTGATGTTGTTCCGTTTGTTTGCGTTGCATAGTGGATGCCATATCGAGGCTTGGTGTCCTCCTGCGCATGCTCAATACTTAGACAGACATCCAGATGAAAACGAGGTCTGGCCGTCGATGTTTACTATAAATATGATGTCTCAGTGCGTCGCCCGTGCCCCTTTGAAGACGTCATTTGTGATGAAACATGTAGGGCATGGCTACGCACTGTACGTCATCACGCTGTTAGCCCTATGTAGCTTTTGCATGGGTGTTCGTTTGTTATGCCGGCATTTTAACTTTTAACTTCTATATTTTTTATTGATTGTAGGATGAAGATGTGTTCCCTGTTTTTTATGAGGCAATACATTTTTCATAATCCTACTACACCATCGGAGTTTTTTCTCTTACTTCCTCTGTACACACGAATCTTGGGATGAGTGAGTGCCTCCCTCTAGGCTATGTATCTGAACCATTTCCTGCTGGAACACGGCACATGCTGGTCGATCTAGATGCCCCATCCATCTGTCCCTGCAGAGGGCCATATCTGCATGCCTATATGACCTTGCTATTAAGGAGGTCCAACTTGTCTGGTAAGGGTACATCCATATTACCCCTTGGACTCACCGGTGGCTCAAAGTTTCTTCATGTCCCCTTCATCTTTCCTCACTCACATGGGTTACATTTAATGAATTGTGGATATGCGTTTTTTTGGCGACCATGAACTTCCCTCATGCGACTTTGCTTTATTGCACTTTTTTTTAATGGATTGAACTTTATCACTTATATTTGAACTTTATCACCAATGTTTGCACTTCCTAACATATCAATATTTGCACTTTATATTCATTGACAATTTATGAATTTGAAGGTTCTTTATTTATTTATTTATTTATTCGATTTGTATTTATTTAAGTTTTATTTTATTTGAATCCATTATCCTTTAGCACAGATTTTCAATCTGTGTTTTTTAGTGCACTCACTGCTTAATTTTATTTTTATTTATATTTTCAGTATAATTGTTGATACAGTGGTATATGTCATTTAATGCAAGCGCACATTTTTTACATTGTGTTTGGCAGGCACGCAGGAATGCTACCTGGATAAAGGGGGCCTTGAGAGGTAAGGATGTCCTCCTCTTCCTCCCGCTGTTTTGCCTCAAGTATCCTGTCCATTATTCTATGAAGTGTGTGCACCAACAGGAGGACAAGAGGGACAGTGTCACTGATGCATGCATTGTCGCTGCTCAGAATCCTTGTGGCCTCCTCAAATGGTGACAGGACAGTGCATGCATCCTTGATCAGTAGCCACTGGCGTGGCGAAAAGAAGCCAAGCTCCCCTGACCCTGTCCTGGTGCCATACTAGCACAGGTACTCATTGATGGCCCTCTGCTGTGTGTGCAGCCACTGCAGCATTGCCAATGTTGAGTTCCACCTGGTGGGCATGTCACAAATGAGGTGGTTGGTGGGCAGGTAGCATTCCCTTTGAATGTCAGCCAGCCAAGCACTGGCATTGTATGACTGGCGGAAATTACCACAGACTTTTCTGGCCTGCCTCAGGAGATCCTGTAAGCCTGCTCAAGAACAGGTGCAACACCAAATTCAAGAAGTGTGCCAAACATGGAACATGGGTCAAGTGTCCCTGTCGGAGGGTGGAGAAAAGGTTGGTACCATTGTCGCATACAACCATTCCTGGTTGAAGCTGGCATGGTGTCAACCACTTCTGAGCCTGCCCCTGCAGAGCTGACAAAATCCCTGCCCCAGTGGAGTTCCTGTCTCCTAAGCAGAACATTTCAAGCACCACATGGCATCTTTTTGCCTGACTGCTTGCGTAGCCCCTTGAACGCTTACAGAGCACCGCTGGTTCAGAGGACAAATCTGCAGAAGAGGCCATATAGGAAGAAGAAGAGGAGGGGGTGGAGGAGAGAGCTGTGGCAGAATCACAACTAGCATTTTGGAGGCGTGGTGGCGTGGTGGCGTGGTGGCGGAACAAGCTCCAACAATATTGAACCCTGTCCTGCATCCTTCCCAGCTGCCAGCAGAGTTACCCAGTGCGCTGTGAAGGAAAGGTAACGTCCCTGCCCATGCCTGCTGGACCATGAGTCAGTGGTAATATGCACCTTACTGCTGACCGCCCTGTCCAATGAGGCCAAAATATTGCCTTCCTCATGCCAGTAGAGAGCAGGAATGGGCTTCCGTGAAAAGAAATTGAGTTTTGGAACCTGCCACTGAAGTACAGAGCATTCCACAAATTCATGAAAGTGGGCAGAGTCTACCAGCTGAAAAGGCAGCAGTTGCAGTGCTAGCAATTTGGCCAAGCTACCATTCAAACGCTGTGCATGTGGATGGCTGGGACCGAATTTCTTTTTACGGTTCAGCAACTGAGGTAGGGAAATTTTCCTGCTAAAATCAGATGGCGGTGTACTGCTAACAGATTGGCTGCAACTTGGGACACCTATTGCTATACCTTCATTCCTTTCAGTGCAGGTTTTTGAGAGGACTGGAGGTATAGTGGGGTTGGAGATCCCAGGTGAGGAACAAGGAGAAGTCCGCCTTTTTCTTTGATGTGGGTCTTTCAAATGCTGTTGCCAACGGACTGCATGGATCAATGGATCCATTGGCGAGCATGTGGTGCCCAAGCGGCTGCTGTTCTGGCCACGCTTCATCCGCTTCAGACGTAGGTTGCAAACAGCAACGGTGTGATCTGCTGCATACATGTCGAAAAAAGCCCACACCAAGGAACTTTTAAAAGTCAGTGGGGAGTCAGCAGCACCCTGCATCTGCGGAGCTCTGCGGTGTGATGCAATAGGGTGGCTGCCCTTAAGCTGCCCCCTAGAGGACATCCTGCCTCATTGGAGTTGTGCTTCCTCCTCCTTCTCTTTTCTCTCAGGTACCCAAGTAGAGTCAGTGACCTTATCATCCCCTGCCTCCTCATCACTGGAGCAAACTAGGCAGTATGCTGCAGCTGGGGGAACATGACTGTCAGTTTCTTGTCCTTCTTGGGCACCCCCTCTCTCTAGGCTCATGTTTCTCCCTTCCTCAACCTGGGAACCAACTTTGGAGCCTTTAACCACTTCAGCCCCGGAAGAATTTACCTGCCGCCTGACCAGAGCACTTTTTGCGATTCGGCACTGCGTCGCTTTAACTGACAATTCCGCGGTCGTGCAACGTGGCTCCCAAACAAAATTTACGTCCTTTTTTTCCCACAAATAGATCTTTCTTTTGGTGTTATTTGATCACCCCTGCAGTTTTTATTTTTTGTGCTATAAACAAGAAAAAGAGCGACAATTTTGAAAAAACGCATTATTTTTTACTTTTTGCTATAATAAATATCCCCCAAAAATATATAAAAAAAACAATTTTTTTCCTCAGTTTAGGCCGATACGTATTCGGAATCAGTGCTATACAAATGGCTATACAAGTGTAAATGACACTGGTAGTGAAGGGGTTAACCACTAGGTGGCAGTTTAGGGGTTAAGTGTGTCCTAGGGGCGTGTTTCTAACTGTGGGGGGCTGGGCTGTGTGTGACACGTCACTGATCTCTGCTCCGATGACAGGGAGCAGAGATCAGTGACACTGTCACTAGGCAGAACGGGGAGATGCTTGTTTACATTAGCATCTCGCCTTTCCTCGTCCCCGTGAGGCGATCATGGATATCCCCGCGGGGATCGAGTCCGCGGGACCCGCGACCCAACTCACGGAGCTTGCCGTGGGCGTGCGCGCACCCACTGGCCGCCTCTTAAGGGGGAACGTACAGGCATGTGATTCTGCCTGTACGAGCCCTTCTGCCGCAGTATAACTGCGTGAGGCGGTTGGCAAGTGGTTAAATCGTTGCGCATCCTCCAGCAGCATGTACCCTACACTGTGGTTGAATAGTTCTGGGGACTCCTCCATGCATGATGGTGAGGCTACAGAAGGAGTGATTGTGGACAAGGAGCCGGTGGAATAGGTTGCTTTGGCAGCTGCATTGAAGGGCAAACTACTCTGAGCCTGGGCTACAGAGGATGAGGAGGATGAGGAGGGCTTTGTTATCCACTCCACCAACTCTTCTGCATGTTCTGGCTCAATAACATGGCTAGAAGCAGAAAAAAAGGACAAATGTACCCCATGGCCACCTGCAGAGGATGCAGCATGTCCACGACCAGTACTGTTGACTGTAGACACAGAGGCTGCTTGCCCTCTTTTAGTGGCCTGTGAGCATCTGCCTCTCCATGGTGGCCTTCCGGACATGATGTATATTTTGTTTTGCAACACCACACTACACTGTATTAGATACTGTGTACACCACCAGAAGTGTAGTAGAAACTCTACACACTGTATTAGATACTGTGTACACCTCCTGCACTGTATTAGCAACTGTACTACGGCTGCACTGTATTTTATACTGTGTACACCACCAGAAGTGTAGTAGACACTGTACACACTGTATTAGATACTGCGTACACTGCCTGCACTGTATGAACAACTGTACTATGGCTGCACTGTATTGTGTACTGTGTACACCACCAGAAGTGTAGTAGAAAATGTACACACTGTATTAAAACTGTGAACACCACCAGAAAAGTAGTAGAAACTGTACTAAGGCTGCACTGTATTTTATACTGTGTACACCACCAGAAGTGTAGTAGACACTGTACACACTGTATTAGATATGGTGTACACCACACCGCCTGAAGTGTATTAGAAACAGAACACCACTGTAGGTATAGGCTACACTGGATGCAGAGTATATATATATATATATATATATATATATATATATATATATATATATATATATATATACACACACACACGAGTTTGTGTATATATATATATATATGTATATATATATATATATATATATATATATATATATATATAGCACCCCCCCTGGGATATATATATATATATATATAGCACTCCCCTGGGTATACTGGGAGCAAAGAGGGTACCTCCAGATACAGGGAGCGGACTTACATTCACCCCAGGGCTGAGTCCATGGCTTTAATTGGAAGTTAGAACAAATGTGGGCACCAGTCACTTTAGGTATTTGTCAATGCCTTAATTAAAACTTGAGAAAGGTTGTAGGAAAGAGGTTGAGGGAAGGTTTCAGATACCTTTTTAGCGGATAACTTACAGACTCCTTGAATCAAAGGACAAAACACAGCTTTCTTTCAGCAGATCTTAAATACCTGGTCTCTACCCAGGTATTCAAGTCCCTTCTGAGAGACCAGTCTTCATCCTGGCGCTCTCCAGCAAGGGTCCTCCACTGGGCTTCTGGGCCTACTTGCACAGCTTGCAGCAACGTAGCCTCAGGCCTGGAGGGCCACGAGGTGAGGACTGACTAAAGCACATGGCATCTGTGCAATAAATACCCCTTCCCAGAATGCACAGCGGCAGGAACCTCCTACTGGGCTGTTTCTGGAAAAAGAATATTCATTGCAGCTCAACCTAGTTGTTATTCTCACACTGTCCTGTGGTACCAGTGACACCTACTGGCAACAGTGGTAAATGCACAACACAGTCAAATTTAGGACAGACTATGTACAATCAATCTGAGCTGTTTACAGCTCAGCCAAAAACTAAATTTACACTATAGCCCCAATTTTAGGAACAGGGGGCTACATATATATATACTGTATACTGTACTGTATATATATATGTATATATATATATATATATATATATATACACACATATATATGTATATATAATGTGTATATATATATATATATATATGTAAATTAATACACTGCCTGAAGTGTATTGGAAACAGTACACCATGGAATGCAATGTAGATATAGGCTACACTGGATGCAGAGTACATATATATATATATATATATATATATATATATATATATGTATATTAACCACTTCCCGACCGGTGCACGCCGATGTACGTTGGCAGAATGGCACGGCTGGGCAAATGGGCGTACAGGTGAGTCCCATAGAATTTCCCGCCGTGCCATTGCGTGCATGCTGCCGGGGACGCGCGCCGGCCAGGGGCTCCGTGAGTCAGGTCACGGGTCCCGCGGACTCGATCGCCGCGGGGATACCCACGATCGCCTCATGGAGAGGACGAACGGGGAGATGCTGATGTAAACAGCATCTCCCCGTTCTGCCTAGTGACAGTGTCACTGATCTCTGCTCCCTGTAATCGGGAGCAGAGATCAGTGATGTCTCACAGCTAGCCCATCCCCCCTACAGTTAGAAAACAAGTACTAGTACTGACTTAACCCCTCCCCGCCCCCTAGTGGTTAACCCCTTTACTGCCAGTGTCATTTACACAGGAATCAGTGCATTTTTATAGCACCGATTGCTGTATAAATGACAATGGTCCCAAAAATGTCTAAAAAATGTCCGATGTGTCTGCCATAAGGTTGCAGTCACAATAAAAATCGCTGATCACCGCCATTACTAGTAAAAAAAAAGTTATTAATAAAAATGCCATAAAACTATCCCCTATTTTGTAAACGCTATAACTTTTGCGCAAACCAATCAATAAACGCTTATTGTGATTTTTTTTTACCAAAAATATGTAGAAGAATACGTATCGGCCTAAACTGAGGAAAAAAAATGGTTAAATTATTTTTTGGGGATATTTATTATAGCAAAAAGTAAAAAATAATGCGTTTTTTTCAAAATTGTCGCTATTTTTTTGTTTACAGCGCAAAAAATAAAAACCGCAGAGGTGATCAAATACCACCAAAAGAAAGCTCTATTTGTGGGGAAAAAAGGACATCAATTTTGTTTGGGAGCCAATTCGCACGACCGCGCAATTGTCAGTTAAAGCGACACAGTGCCAAATCGTAAAAAACGCACTGGTCAGGAAGGTGGTAAATTCTTCCTGGGCTGAAGTGGTTAAAGGCTCCAAAGTTGGTTCCCAGGTTGAGGAAGGGAGAAACATGAGCCTAGAGAGAGGGGGTGCCCAAGAAGGACAACCACGGAATGCACTTCAGATCGCTGCTATACTGGATGCAGAATATATATATATATATATATATATACACATATATACGAGACTGTATATATATATTAATACACTGCCTGCATTGACTGAATACAGAGTTAACACTGAATTTATAGTCTATGCTAAATGCAGAGTACTGTATTATGGCTCTTTTAGCAAAAGGGCACTGGGATTGGCCAAAGCATGCAAGTCAGGTGCATGCTTTGGCTAATCATCATACAGCAATGCACTGTGATCTGAGTGGAGCTCTGCCTTAAAGTAGAACTACTACAGGTTTCAAATTAATTTTTCCTTACCCTCCTCCAGTCCCCTCTACTACCTCTGGACAATGTGCAATACATTCTTTGTTTATCTTAAATTTCTAGCTAAATACCTTTTTTTGTATGTAATGTAAGCATTGTTTGAGTTGTGTTGAACATGTAACAGCAGTGATGCAGGGACTGCATGCCCCAGTAATCTGTGCAATTCAGTTTGTGTGTGGCTACTATGCTGTCTGGGTCAATAGTAAAGACCACTGGCTGCAGCAACTGCATCATTACGTCACTCCTGTAGCACTGAGAACTAATGTCAGCTGGATACAACAGGAAGCAGCTCAATGTTTGAAGGTCAACGTCATGCAGAAAGGTATATGACATGCAAAACAAAGACCTGCAATGCACAGAAAGAAAGAAGTGGAGTCAGGACTCCTTCTGCAGAAAAGATGAGTAAAAAAAATCTAAACTAGAGTGCTGCTTTAAATAAAAAAAAGTTAAGTGTGTTGTTTTTATGTTATTTTTATACAGTGGGGTTATAGTGAAGGACAGTTTGTAGCCAATTACTGTAGAATACATTGTTTTTGATTGATTGGTTTGCATAAAATGCTATATTTAACATCATGCTAATTAACATATTGTAAACTATTATTACCATTAATTTTTTTTTTTCTTTCCGTCATTTTTTTCTAAAACATCATACCATCCTTTCCTGTTGTTAGTCCCGTTGATGGATTTTTGATTACAATTACGTATGGTAATTTGTATTCCTTGTTGCTCCAAAAATATCATCACAGATATTTTTATCAGCGGAGCTGTTTACTGGTATTTCTTCACAGCCCTTTAAAAAAAAAAAAGAGTTAGAGCTTGTTCACGCCGGCCATGTCTGCTCCGATCAGTGAGAATCCTCTAGTGAATTGGAGTCAAGCGGTATGGATGTCACTTTTGTGTCAGTTCAGTTTTGACCTCCCAGAGGATAACAGACCCATGTTAGGTCTAGGGGCAGAACGTGCATTCATTTACATCCACTTCTCCATAGGCTGACATGGAGCTTCCGTTCAGATCTTCCTGGAAATCTCACAAGAAGATCTGATCAGGTCACTTGACAAAGAAGTGAACCTGTCAGTAGCTTTACAAATCTGCATGAATCAGTTCCTGGCATGTCACAATAAATAACAACAGTATACTTTTAAAAAAAAAAGCTGTGTCTTTTATCAATAAAAAGCAGCTCTTTGAATCTAGTCACTGGCATTCCTTAGGCTGAAGTGAAGTCACCAGTCTGCTGCAGAGAAGAGGAAGCATTATTCAGTCTCCTCTCTCCAAATGATCAGACTGTAACATTGTAACTTTGCAGCAAATCACACGGTTTGATCTGAGTTAAACATTTGTGAACACAGACAATAATTGCACAGGAACCAGGATATACATGGCCATGTCATCTTTGGGGCAGCATCAGAGTCCAAAGTGCATGCTGAGTCTGAACAAAGATGGCACCATTCTTCTTGAGAGAGAATCAGATGAAGGCATTGGGGTTGAATAAGGCACATAGACTGTCCACTTTGCAACGGATGTTGCGCTTTGTAAAGGAATTACCCACAGACAATACATTTTAGAATGTATATGTGTAACAAAAGCATACAAGAGAACAAGAGACTGTTACTGTTCCAGTCTTTCAATATTGGTTGAACTGGAGGGACTTGTGTCTTTTTTCAACCAGATTAACTTTGTAAGCTTGGTGAATGATGCTCTTCTGACTTCCATCATCCAATCATGTGTAAGCAGAAATGTTACATGAGGCGGGATCAATGCCAATGCGTATACCCCCCCCCCAAAAAAAAAAGAAGGGGTATCACATCCTATCCTCAGGGAACTTAAAGCAGAGCTTCAGTCACCTTTCCATCTATTAAATCTTCTGCCTTTCAACTTTGGACAGTCAAACATATTTTTTTTTCTGCCAGTAAATACGTCATACAACCCACTTCCTATTTCTTGTCTGGTAAAAAGCCTAGGCTTATGACATCATGCACAGCTCCTTCGCCAGGAAGGGAGGGGGTGAGTCATAAGAGGGACAATGAGAGCTGCAGAGCTGGAGGTGTGCCTCTCTGTATCTGTGTAAATCCAGGAAGTGAACAGGAAGCAGCTTCAGCTGCCCACAGTTAAAATGGCTGCAGTCAGACTCAGTGGAGGGAGATTTCTGTAGCATATTTGGCAAGTACAGAATCTTGGTATATATAAGATAATATGCAAAGTGGTTGGAGGGAAGCTTCAGAATGTCAAAGATGTTTTTATTACAAATTATGTGAGCAGACTGCAGTTCCTCTTTAAGAGAGACGCAAAACCTGGACTTTATCGGTACCCCATGCACAAAGTATACCAATGCATAATACATCAATTTTGTTACAAATTCTTAAAAACAAACATGTACAGTAAAAGCACAGTGGATGGTGCAACCCAAGTAAAAATGTTGTTTTTTTTATTTTATTTTCACGTTATTGGGTATTCTTTACAAAGTGAAACCTCCCCACATTTACTAAGCTGTGGGAAAAATGCCCTTGCAAAGTGAATAGCCTATTTGCCTTTAGTAAATTAACCCTTTTGCTGAACTCTGTGAGAGGTAATAAATACATGTGAATATTACACTTACATATTATTTAGCTTGTATGCACTTATCACAAAAAAATGCTAATTGCTAAGTCCCCCTAAGGAAAACCCCCGAGGATAGAAATATAGAAGTTGCCATTGGTGATTTTTTTTTTTAAAGGTGATGGTCCCTGGGATGTCATACTGATCTTAGTTGATCTAGAAAAAGGATGCAGGAAGAGGGTATGAATGTACGATTGTTCCAGGTCAGTGACCCACTAGGTTGTGAAGACATAAATATAATGAACATCTCAGGGTCTACAGTATATATTTAAAAACAAGTCAGCAGTAGCAGTTCCCATGCGTCAATGCTCACAATCACATTCTATTTATAAAACATTCGATGTGCAGATTTCTTAAGCATTCTCACAAGCACCATGAATGCCTGTCGTATTGCTTGTTAAACTATTATCTCTTTTGATCCTCAGTTCCGTATAGTGGCCATAATGCAGTATTCTTTTTATTAGTATTAAAACAAAACACCTTGTGGCCACTAAATGGAGCTGACAATCATGGGAGATCATGGTATTACTAACAGTACGGCAGATATTTGTGGTGGCTGTGTGAATGCTTAAACATCTGCACATAGACTCCTAATGCCCTGCACACACGACCGGTTTCTACGACGGAACTGCGACGGAATTCCATTCAAGCGGTCTTGCCTACACATGGTCAAACCAAAGTCCAAACAAAGTCTGACTGTCCAGAACGCGGTGACGTACAGCGCGTACGATGGGACTAGAAAAAGGCAGTTCAATAGCCAGTAGCCAATAGCTTCCGTCTAGTACTTGCTTCAGCGCATGCGTCGTTTTTGGTCCGTCGGAACAGCATACAGACGAGCAGTTTTCCCGATAGGAATTGGTTCTGTCGAAAATATTTAGAACATGTTCTATTTCTAGGTCCATCAGAATTTTCGAAAAAAAAAAGTCTGATGAGGCATACACACGATCAGAATAAAGGATGAAAAGCTTCCGTCTGACTTTTTCTGTCAGACATACCGTTCGTGTGTACGCGGCTTTAGTGTTTGTTATGTGACTGTGACAGATGGATTTGCTGAGAATCCAATTTGGCACAAATCGATTTGTCACCTTTAGCCATATCCATGCAACCGGTCAATTTTTCAACAATATGGCTTAAGTAGTGAATTTTGGTTAATTGTTTCTATCTGTTACTTTATACTTTGTGCTTTCTGGAAAAGGCCCATATGTTTCTGCTCCATAGAAATGTGAAATACTTATTTTTTTCCCATTCTCTGTTCCTTCTTCTCCATAGTTGAGCCTCTAGGTTCCATATAACCTAACTAGCCCTCAGATAATCTCTACTCCCCTTTTCTTTACCAATAACCCTCAGGCACCATTTGTAATATGTGTTGCATTAACACACAAAGCAAGCTGCGTTAAAGCAGAAATAAACAATTTACCTTTGCTTCAACTGTCCAACTCACTGGCACAGGATCTTCTCCTCGGCTTCTTCCAGATGATAGTCTTCGGCCTACTTGATTGGATTGCAGGATAACAGGTGGGTGCCAGTGTATAACTATCTTGATTGGATTGCAGGGTAATGGGTGGGTGCCAGTCTACGGTCATCTTATTTATAGGATGATGACCCTCTTATGAATGCACAAGAGCTCAGTCATATCAGCACACAGACACTGTGCTGTAGATAAGTGGTTCTCAACTCCTGTCCTCAGGACCCACTAACAGGACAGATTTTAAGTATTACCTTGGGGAGATGCAGACAAGAATATTGCAATCACTGAGCAGCAAATGATATCACCTGTGATGTATTTCAGTTATCTTGCAAATCTGGCCTGTTGGTGGGTCCTGAGGACAGGAGTTGAGAACCACTGCTGTAGAGTAAACTGAACTGTGCATATACAATAAAGAAGACTGCAAGCATACAGGTACTGTAGATTTTTTTTTATTGCCAAAGAGGAACTGCATGTCACTTCTATAATAGAGAGCTGCCCCCTCCCAGTTTTTTTTTATATATACTTTAATTCTGCTTTAAGGAATATGGTTTATTTAATGAGTTGGCAGTTCAGCTTGAGACATCGAACATTGCGAATGACCATGTTTTTTTAATGCAGCACACCACAACACTTGGTAAGTGCACTGTGGTGCACTGCAGTGTGGTTGTGTAACCCACTACTGTAATAGTTCATTGGGTTGCTGTTCACAATTAACAACACTGCAACACATAAAACCATGATTTGCACATTATTGCAACACAACAGTTTGAAGGGGCCTTTACTACTTGTATACCCTTTTATACACCCTTTTTTGATAATACAATGCACTGGCATTTTGATTTGACCTGTTGAGTAAAAAGAAAAATACTTTTTCTTTTTTTTTTCTAATACTCAGGAAAAAAAACTATATTGTTTTAATCCATCTAAAATATTAGAACAGGTTGCAACTCCAAAAAAAAATAAGGTTCATTCAGGCCCTTTTTCTCAGCAATACTCAATATTGATTTTGCAATCCTTTCAACAGCTTATGTAGAGACGCATTAAAATCCTTGGATATTTCTATTTTACCTACTTTACAAAATAAAAGTATTGAAAAGTGAAATACTGTATCTCATTTTCTGGAAAAAAATGTTAAAATTTGTTTTCTACATGCTCCTAGTAAAAAGAACTTTTACTAAAGCATAAGACAGATGTGAGTTAAAACTCAACTCAAATTATTTCTTGCAGAGGGGAAGCACCTTCTCCCCCATGCTCCAGCAGTCGAAGGTCTGGACATCATCAAGAACAATGCAGGGTGCATGATGATGAGGTTACCAGATCCATGTTGGTCTAAGGGCAGGATGTGCATTCATTTACATCCACCTACCTATAGACTTACATGGAATTACCATTCAGATCAGTCTGAAAAATGTATGGGTGGATCTGACTGGACAGCCAATGTGAAAATTATCCTATTATAAGGGGAAATGCACCTGATTTCTGGTACATCAAAGGTATACCATGGTGCAGTGTCTTCTTCCCCACGATACAGCAGTCTAAGGTCCTGACATTATCAAGATCAAAGCATGATGACACCCTGCATTGAATGTGATGATGCCAAGGGACAGCCCACTGCCTGAGCATTGGAGGCACCATATACTGGGGAGCGAAAGGATCAGGTAAGTTAACCACTTCCCGACCAGCCGCTGCAGTTATACTGCAGCAGGTTGGCTCCCCTGGGCGAGCCGTCGTAGCTGTACGTTGGCTCTTTAAGATGCTGTAGCAGGCACGCGCATTCCCACAGCGTGTGCCCGGAGCCAAAGCACGTGCCCAGCGGGCGCGATGACCGCCGGACACCCGCGATCGCTCGTGACAGAGCGAGAACCGGGATCTGTGAGTGTAAACATACAAATCCGGTTCTGTCAAGGGAGAGGAGAGAGATTGTGTGTTCCTACAAAGTAGGAACAACGATCTCTCTCCTCCTCTAGTCAGCCACATTCCCCCCACAGTTAGAAACACACATAGGGAACACAGTTAACCCCTTGATCGCCCCTAGTGTTAACCCCTTCCCTGCCAGGGGCATTTATACAGTAAAAAGTGTCAAAAGTGTCCAATGTGTCCTTTGCAATGTTGCAGTCCCCAAAAAAAAACGCAGATCACCGCCATTACTAGTAAAAAGAAAAAAATAATAATAAAAATGGCATAAATCTATCCCCTATTTTGTAGATGCTATAACTTTTGCGCAAACCAATTAATTTACGCTTATTGCGTTTTTTTTTTTTACCAAAAATATGTAGAATACATATTAGACTAAACTGTAGAAGAAATTAGTTTGGGGGATATTTATTATAGCAAAAAGTACAAAATATTGTGTTTTTTTTTTTTTAAATTGTCACTCTTTTTTTGTTTATAGCGGAAAAAATAAAAACCGCAGAGGTGATCAAATACCACCAAAAAAAGCTCTATTTGTGGGGAAAAAGGGACATAAATTTTGTTTTGGTACAACATCGCACGACCGTGCAATTGTCAATTAAAGCGACGTAGTGCCATATTACAGAAAATGGCCTGGTCAGGAAGGGGGCAAATCCTTCCGGGGCTGAAGTGGTTAAAGTGCATAGAGCCTCCCCTAGACTAAACAAGTAATTAACCCTTGCGGTGCAAGTTCATCCCCCCAGCAAAGGATAATTTTGAAACCTGAACTCCAGGAAAATCTAATTTTGCCTAAACACAGCAGTCATGTGTATCCTTTATTCAGGTGCCTTTTATGAAAGCAGTAGGCCTGTGTGCAGAATCAAAAATTGGACCCTAGACCTAGTGGATAAGAAAATATGGCGTGCCGCAGCGAAAGGTGGGCATGGATTACATTGTGCTAAATGTTAGGCATGGTTTAAAGGGGTATTCAATATACCACCCATTTTTTGGTAAAACAGAAAAGATGAGGTTGCACTGAGTAAATAGATAACAAAAATGTCAGATCTTAAAGCTGAACACCACTTTACATAGTTCGTTTGGGCCAGGCTGGCCCAAACGAACTATGTTCCTCACTTATATGTGAGGCCGCTGCATGTGCTGTATAAACTGTATGTAGCTGATACTTCATACAACATACTGCCCTGTGTTCCAGGTTCGAGGCAAAACTTCCTATCTCATATCAGGAACACATTAGAGTCTATCGGCGCTCAGCCATTTCGAGAAAGCAATGTATTCTAGCACTGGTAAATGGGAAAAAATGCAGCGCTAAAAAATATTGGAAAGATAAGGTGTGGTAAAACAATTAAGTGGGAAATGCTGTACTGAGCAGTAAAGCATATACTCAAACAACATAAATGAAGTGAAATAAACAAACACAGTATAAAGTGTCCACTTATGGTGAATAGATAATTCCAAACTCAAATTAATAAGAGGAACTGATATAAACCAGTAAAAATAATGTAAAACTGGAAATTAAAGTCAATGGTGCACGGTGTGGATCTGTGACTGTGAGTCAACAACCGAGTACAGAGCTTCCGTAGCTGTAAACCAACATCACGATAAGGGACATCAAAGTGGAAACATCAGGAAGTAAGGTAGGGTGGGTACTCTTACCAGATGACGTGAACTCCACTGTCGTACGACATGGAGTCAATGGTGCATGAAGCCAAACTTAGGCTGAGGAACGATATCCGGAACGGTGGAACCTCTGTCTCACTTCTCAACCTCTCTGGTGGGATAAAGAAACATCAGGAAGGACCGCCAATTGGATATCAGCCAATAGACCTCAAAGGGGTATTTTTTTTTTTTTTTTTTATGGTTGGACTGGATGGACTTGTGTCTTTTTTCAACCTGACTAACTATGTAACTATGTAACTATGTATTCCAAGGAGAAACCGGGAACAAACTTGATCCAGACCCCGTGATGGAAGTGGGCTACTGGAAAGCAGTTTCTTGTATCGGGATAATATGCAAATAAAAAATAAAAAGCTTCTGCATAGTGCAGGTAAACCAGGGATTTTTATTTCTAAAAATACCATACACAAAGTAGATAAAAGTGATCACAATTAAAATGGATGTAAGCAGCGTAAGGAAGGGGGAATCCCCGACGCGTTTTGACCAAGAGGGTCTTCAATAGGGGCATGAGCTTCCCCCTTCACGCTGCTCCTATATATAAATATCAAATCAAACATAATAACCCATACAACCAATCACGTTAGAGCTAAAAAGGTCAGGTAATCCGGAACTAGATCCTGTTGATTGCTAGACCAATCAGAATCATGATTGAAATAGCGGTTGGATGTAGGGCCCAATAGCGCAGTCTGATAGTAAGACTCACACCTGGAGACATCCCCACTGCATGGCAAACAATAGTGAACAGTCCGGCGGGAAAAAGCCCGCCGGGCGTCACTTCCTGGTCATGTGATGTGAAGGGGCGGTGTCCCGGCTCTCTGTCCCAATCAGACGCCAGAAGGTGCACAGGGGGGGGGAGGGCATCACATGGCTAAAAGACATCGGTATGAGAATAAACAATAATAATGACGGACACTAGATGTCAGCACCAAGGCAAATTATATTATTTTATAACTAAAAACACAAGATAACATTACTGAACAGTACTGAGCAGCATTACCTAAATCGGACACCAGATGTCCCAAATAGATCTATACCAGTACATTCAGAATATACATAGCAATAAAGGAAAAAATTGTAGAAATATGTACAACATGACTGTAAGTGATCTATTGGGAGAGGTTGTGATCTCATCAGCATGCATCTCTTGCCAATCAGAGGAAGCTTTGTATTCATTGCTAGAACACAGAGCTTTCTCTGAATGCCTAAGAGCTGATCAGATAGACTCTAATGTGTTCCGGGTTTAAGACAGGAAGCCTCGGCTTGAACCCAGAACACAGCGCTGTATGCTATTTGTAGCCTCAGCTACATACAGTTTATTGGGGAGGGGAAGAACCCGAAGGGGTGGGTTCAAGAAGAGGGGTTACTTTATGCGACAATAGAATATGGAGTTGGTATAGTGATAAAATCAATTTTATTCATCTTATACATAAAAAAGAAACACAATTTACTATATCATTAATAGCAATAAGGTAATACAATTAGGCCTTGAATAAACCAGACAAGACAGACTTGACAAACAATACATCTAAGAAACATATATTGCTACCCAGTCAGGGCATATTGCAGTTTGCCACATTGGCCTAATGGTTAAGTCAATCAGTCAAATTATATTGGATTACAATCCACCCAAAATGTGGGTTCCAATTTAGTGTTTAGACTATAGTGTAGGCCCCTGTGGCATTATGCAATGGGAGAGTGTTAGACACTGTGGAAGAAAGGACACCTGTGATGTGATGAGGCAAAGTGTGATTCAGTTGTTGTTTTTGTATTGGGAGTTAACTATTCCTCTAAGTTGGATATAGGGCAGTGTAGACAGATCGTCCTATAACCGTATTAACCCCTCTATAGTTAACTGGAAGTCCTTGATGACCTGCAGAAGTGTTAGAAATGCCGGTTCAAGCTGATATCAGGTATGCGGTGGTACCATAAACAGTCAGTCAGCAGTTTAACTAGGTGTTCAAGTGGCAGTGCAGTCACTCAAACCACAATCTAGTAATGTAGTTAGAATGCAATTGCTGTTGGTATTAAGCTGTGTTGTTATTGGCTGTACATTACCACTGTCTTCCACGCTGCTCTTACTCAGGGATGCTGTAGTCCATTAGTCCTGAAAGCCATGACGACCGTAGCGTTCCTATTTCGGGCACAGGATACCCACAGGATCCTACTGTGGATTGCGATGCTCCGCCCGTAAGTGGCGGAGACGCTTGGTGGGCCTTTGACTTCCCCTTTCCGAGCTGCGGCTATGTCCTCCTATCAGCTTATTTGCTGAGTGTCTCCCTCACTGCCCTGAGCGCACGGACTGGGTAGCGCAGTGACGTCAACGCGTTTCGCCGTGATTCAATGACGTAGCTTCATCTCTGGACGTTCATTGGTCGGTTGCCTCACACCCTTCTTATAGTGTCTTTCGCTGAGGGTCGCCGCCAATGGAAATTTAGGAAAAGATTGAAGGGATTTTTAGCCAATCGTAGGTGGCTGGTTGTTCAGAATGGCCTATCTGCCAATATGAACATTGTGGTTGTTTTAAATGCAACAATCACTTGGTCATTTCTTTTAGGAAAGTATCCTAGCGTATATTAGGAACCTCCTTGCTTTTTAGTGGAGGTGGTGGGGAGAAAAAATGGTCTGATGTGGGTGAAAAAGGATAGGCATAAAGACGGGAGTAAAGGGGATCCAAAAACCATGGTCCAAACCATCCCGCAGGATCAAGGCCTCTCTATGAAGGGGGTACCGGTCTAGCCAGGGAAGCATCTCTGAGATGATCACCGGGGTTCCCATGGCTTAGAAACATCAGACTTGGCCCCCCGGCTGGGACAAATGTTGTTTTCCCTTTCTGAAACACCGGCTGACTGGGTGAGCTCCCCTGCAAAGTGAGCATTCATGCTTAAAACAGCGCCCGGTGTACCACTTGCAGTGGCTCTCATTAAAAAGCCAGCATAGGCCTTTTTTGGGGGCAGCCGACGTCCTGATCATCAGCGGAAGCTGCTTAGATTTTTTGCCCTGTGCCGCCACATCAACCCGACGGGATTTGCCGATCGTCTCGCGGTCGGGGGGGACTAAAGCGAGGAAATCAATGAATTTGCAACGCCATATTCTATCCTTGACGTCTTCCGACAGGTGCGTGCCGGTAGGTGAGACCACCCACAAAGCGCCAACCGCGGCAGCGTCGCTGGATCTACCCCAAATCAAATCACAATCATACTCACTGAGTCATGGGTGTGCAGCTGAAGAGGGGCGACCAACCGCAGGTCCAGGAGGAACACCCGGTGCAGGATCGTCCATGGGAGGAGCTGGCAGGGGGCCGCAGCGTCCATCGCCTGGAGGAAAGTTGATGTTTGGTGAGGCTGAAGGATGCTGGTGCAAGGATACATCCAGGGGTGGTGGTCAGGCCCCCGACCCTGAAGAGCCTAGGGGGCGGTGACGGCAGCCGAGCAGCATCTAGAGAAGCCGGAGACCCCGGATGGAGGGCTCGCAGTGGGTGCAGCCCACATCCTGGGTGTGGCGTGTACATCTCCCGCAGCAGGCAGGGGCAAGGTCACAGCGGCATACCCCCAATGGGAATCTCCCACCCTGCTGGGCGCAGGGAGATGGTGGGGGGAGGCTGTGGCAGCAGATGTTCGGTGGGAAGCTCCAGCCCAGACGGGCACAGGGAGCTGCTGATGGTCAGGGATCTGTGATAAGGGGACAGGAGCAGGCGACCGCCGGCCATCACCCGCCCAGCCGGGCGCAGGGAGATGAGGGAAGGTAGGGGGCCAGGGCAGGGGGTGAGCGGCATGGTCAACCCTGCCATCCCCCACCCAGCCGGGGGACGTGGGAAGA
Source organism: Lithobates clamitans (assembly GCA_037952925.1). Lineage (NCBI taxonomy): Eukaryota > Metazoa > Chordata > Amphibia > Anura > Ranidae > Lithobates > Lithobates clamitans. The sequence continues at coordinate 5,662,469 of JBBGZY010000561.1, forward strand.
CAGGGGACGGTGGCAGGGGGTGCGTGGCAGGTGAAGCTCTACCATCCCCCACCCAGCCAGGTGCAGGGGGATGTGGCAAGGCAGGGGTTAATTGCAGGGGGTGAGTGACCGATGTACCATCATCCCCCACCCAGCTGGGTGCAGGGGGATGTGGATGCATAGTGGCCAGGAGAGAAGTATGGACTAAACTGCTATTGCAATCTCCCACCCCGCTGGGTGCAGGGACAGACACTGGCATGGACACGCCAGCAGTTAGAGACAGCGTGGAGGAAGGAGGAGGAGGGGCAGCACTTGCGGAAGCTCCGGGCTGGCACTCCCGGCGTCTAGCACCACAGAAACACTATTTTTCTGAAACAGAAGATTCAGATATTCTCCTGCCAACAGACCAGTCATCAATCGGTGAGTCTACCTCTTCTTCTCCTCAGTCTTTCAAAGATGTGTGCGCCTTAATGGACCTCACTGACTTGGTTATTGAATCAGATATTAATATGGATGACATTGATGTTTGTTGCAGTTCAGTATCATTTAAGATGAAATCTGATTTTTATCCTGTGAGTTCTAGAGGCAAAGACATGGACACATATCAGACTCTGGTTGAAAGGGATTTGACCTTGTTGGCACGGAATATCTAAAAAAAAATCAGTTGATAACTTATCTGTTGATGAGAAAATGTCTATTGAAAATTTACACAAAGATGACAGTATAGTTATCAAAAGTGCAGACAAGGGGGGTTCGGTGGTTGTCATGAATGCGGCCACATACAGAGATGAGGCCATGCGACAACTATCGGACACCACTACCTATTGCAAATTAAGGGGTGACCCTACTGAGTCATTTAGGGCAGAGCTCTCCTCATTGTTGGATCGAGCTGTCCGAATGGGTCTATTCACACAAAAAGAGAAGGAGATGTTTATACCTATGTTTCCTGTTATGCCAATTTTCCACCATCTCCCTAAACTACACAAAGGGTTAACTCCCCTCACAGGGAGACCGATCGTGGCAGGCATAGACTCACTAAATGAGAGATTGGGTCATTGGGTGGACCAGCAACTGCAACCATTGGTAGTGGAGCTGCCAGGTCACCTCCGTGACACCAAACAACTTTTATCTAAACTTAATGGTTTAACATGGAATGAAAATTACAGTTGGATAACATGTGATGTTTCCAACTTGTACTCTTCAATTCCACATGCCCTGGGTCTACAGGCGGTATCCTTCTTCTTAAAGAGATCAGGAAACTTCTCTCTGGCTTCACAGGAGTTCATTATCATGTGCCTGGAATATCTCCTTACACATAACTTTTTTATGTTCGACGGGGACTTTTACCTCCAAAAGTGCGGGGCCTCTATGGGAGCTAAGTTCTCACCATCCCTGGCCAATTTGTATATGGGATGGTGGGAGAGGTCCCGCATTTTTGGACCTGAAAGTCCCCGTCGAAAAGACACTGCATTCTATTGTCGATATATAGACGATCTCCTGTTCATTGTCTCTGAGCCACACATCTGTTTAGATCAATGGTTGGAGTATATGAATGATAATGCTTTAAATTTAAAATTTACAGGACAACATGAACCAAAGTCTATAGAGTTTCTAGATGTTAAGCTCACAGGAGACAACAATGAAATCATTTCAAATCTCTATAGAAAGCCTACTGCGGGTAATACTCTTCTACGTGCAGACTCTAGCCATCCGACCCATACCATCAAAAGTATTCCAGTGGGCCAATTTCTAAGGCTGAAAAGACTATGCACTAGACAAATAGATTTTGAACAGGAGGCCATACATATGTCAGCTAGATTTGAAGCTAGGGGTTACCCCAGGTCAGCTATCAATAGGGCTTTGTCCATTGCAAATAAAACACCTCGGGCCAATTTGCTAATGGACAAACCCAGTAACCACAGTAGACGGAATAGATCAGAAAAATCCCATTTTGTTCCAACATTTTCCACTCCGTACAGTGCTGAATTTCATAAAATAAAGAAAATAGTTACCAAATATCTGCCGGTGTTGTCTAACGATCATATCTATTCTCAAATCTTAAATAAAGGCATACGTACGGTATCAAGGAAAGCACCTTCTTTAGGTGGACTTTTGTCCCCTAGCCTTTACATTAGCAAAAAACAAACTGCTCATTGGCTGCAGTTTAAGGGAACATACAGATGCGGTGGTCGGTCTTGCACATATTGTCCCTTCATAAAAGGGGGTGACACTGTCACATCTACTTCAACAGGCAAATCATATAAAATACAGTCCTTCATCAATTGTAACACGCGTTACATAGTTTATGTCATCACATGTACCATTTGCTCTATTCAATATGTTGGCAGGACCACTCGCAGACTGAGGGATCGTCTTTACGATCACCTCTATGATATAGAGAAGGAACATGCCACTAACATTGCTCGCCATTGGGTTGATATTCATTTCAAGGATACTTCCAGCCTGACCATTCAAGGCATTGAAAAAATTGTTAAACCTCCTAGAGGTGGGGACAAATTTGGCATATTGTGCAAACAAGAGGTTCGGTGGATTTTTAATTTAAATACTAGACGTCCCACCGGCCTCAATTTTGAATGGGACGTGTCCCATTTTTATCAATAGATATGCACCGTGTTATGCCCATGTGTATACCCAATTGAATCCAAATAACATATTGATTGATTTAGGTCACATTGACTCCCACAATATCTCACATACATGTGTGTCTATCGTGATACCTTAGCCTAAATTTATTTAGTATATGACGTAATGCTCCCTGGTTTATATTTGTCAGTGGCCATCTTTCACTTCGATTTTTTGTTTTTTGTTCTTCTGATTTGCTATCAATTTTTTGTATTTTTCCATGTTTTTTTCGATTTTTTTCGATGTTTTTTTATTTTTTGCGATTTTTTGCGATTTTTTGTGATTCTGCGACTTTTTGCGATTTGTGCGTTTTTTTGAGATTTTTTTTTGTGATTTTTTTGCGATTTTATATATATTTGGTGATCCATTGCTGTTTGTGATCTACTTAGAGCCTGGAAGTTTAAATTATAGCTTTTGTAACAAAATTATCATCTTAATCATGTTATTGCACCAAGTATAGAGAGACTATGTCTTCTACACATCTATCCACACATTATCTGTAGATTTTCTTGGGTTCTTTGAGATTCAACTGAGAAAATCATAAGCATGACCACCTTTCCCATAGCAGTTACAGGTACAACGAGATCATTGCTCTTTGTTTACTGTTCCTTGCATAGCCATCCAGGTAATATTTATAGATCTCTATAAATTTTGGACCACCGTCTGAAGTTTACGTTATTTAGCACATATAGCTAGTCTATTAAAAAGATGTTAGCGTAACTCCTTTAGGGTCCCTCTCTATTTTCCCACCTTTTCCTTGCACCATTTAAATGCTTCCCCATTGGATGACGATTTTTTGTCTTTTTATTCCTTTTTTTTTCTTGGCCGTTTGTTGCAAATTTGAGATATATTTTTTGTTTATGTATCCAATATGAATGGATTCCAGACATCGTTGAATGGGGCTTGCGTTTTTCTTGAGTGCATGGATTTATGTGGGAATAATGATTTATATATAATCATTTTTAAACGAAAATCAAGGTTTTATTTACACAATTTTCAAATGTAATTAGGTTTATATATTTCAGGATGATGTGTATATATGTATACATATGCAGTTACCAAGACATTATTGATAGTGCTGGGAATAGGATTATTGGTATTTTCGCATCAATTTCTTGTACATGTTATTTTGCGATTTTGCGTTTTTGTATGGTTTCAGCATGTTTTACATTTTTACGAATTTTGTTTATCATCATTTATACACAAGTTTTCTTTTGAGATTATTTAGCATTTATGATTTGAAAATTAGTGTTGTTACTTTGTACTTTGCTATTGTTTAATATTGTTTTAGTATTTATCATGGTCTTCATCACAAGGTTATGGATGTACACAATGGGAGAAGTTGAATAATGCGAATAGTAAAAATAATCATGTGTCTAGCGCATGTATATACATATATATATGCGCACTGGTTCACTTAGTAAACTTTTTTAGTTTGGTGGACCTTTATAGGCATTATTACATTGTCATGTTATCTTGTCTTCAAATTTTGATTTAAAATTCAACTTCATATCCCAGGTGTCTCCTATCTCTTGGGTGTCGGTCTAGAGTTTGATTATGTGGGCAGGTCTCTATTTGAGACCATCTCTGGATTGGCTATCAAAACCTGAAGTCCCTATATATACCCATGATCAAACTTTAATCATTCAGCTATGAATAAGCGCCATGATGGGGCGTGAAACATGTTAGCTATCTTTCCTGTTCCTCCCTGTACATGAGGTGACTGCATTTGGATTTTATTTCTTCATATCAATAAAGATGTCTTCTATGGTGTGCGGCCGTCCAGGATATTTTTCTCTTTCCACAAGCTTGTGCAGAGCCAGCACCTGTGAGTTCCATTAGGGCGGGTGTCTTGATACGGATTTGAGAGATTGGAGCGGCAATCTTTTGCTTGTCTAGCACCACGGGACGTCCGCCGAGCGCCCCTCCCCACCCCCACTGGGCGGAGCACTGGCAGGGCGGGGGGGACCACAGACAACTGAAGCTGGCACCTGCGGGCAGCAGTCAGAGGCAGGAAGCGCCATGGCGGGCACCTACGGGGGGCACCTGGAGAAGCCCTTACTGACCGCCGGAGGACTCCGCAGTGTGCACGGATGGTGGGGGGACCCGCCGGGGAGGACTCTGGCGGCAGATGGCAGCAGGGGGGGTGGAGAGGTAGGGGAGCCAGGACCAGTGGCCACAGGGGCTCTGGGGGGTGTAGGGGCAGAATATGAAGGCCTGGAAGGACTGGGGCTAAGTCGGGAAGGAGGACGGGTATGTCTCCTGGCCCTGGAAACCGGGGGATCCGCAGGCGGCAGTGGAGAAGGGAGAGGGGGCCTCTCTGGGGTGAGGAGGGAGAACAGCCATTCAGCCCGACCTTGAAGAGCCAACTCGTGGACCCTGGCCAACAGGAGGTCAGTGTCCATGGTAGAGGGTAGAGGGTCCACAGCAGCTCTTCCAAGGACTCTTCCGAAAAGACCCAGAAATCCCTGGGGCATACGCTTTTTTGAGCTGCTATGCTATGAAGTTACTTTTATTTACTCCATGTGTGCAGTGTGTGTCAGGGTACAACTGACCCCCCTTCCCTCAGAGACCCGTGTGCCCCAAACACACAATAAGTTGCACACAAAGTTGTTGTGTCCAGAGTTCAGCATTAAGGTGAAAAAACACCTGGCAGTGACCGGCCCCCCAGCCCCCCCGTTTTACTTACCTGAGCCCTGGAAGTTGACCCACGGGGACACGCTGTCTCTCTGCCCGGGGTTCTCGGCTCTTGATTGGATAGATTCATAGGAGTGCAGCCATTGGCTCCGGCTGCTGTCAATCAAATCCAATGACGTGGGCACCAGGGGGCAGGGCCGAGTCCTGCATTCGGCCTCTATGGACGCTGAATGCTGGACTTGGGAGCGCACCGGCAGGGTAACCCCCCGGGAGAGCGCTTCTCCCTGGGGGTTATCTGTTGTGGGAAGGAGCCGCGAGAGCCGCAGAGGGACCCCAGAAGAGCAGGTTCAGGGCCACTCTCTCAAAACAAGCTGCACAGTGTAAGTATGATATGTTTGTTATTTAAAAAAAAAATGAACCCTTACAATTACTTTAAATCCTAACTCCAGCTTAATATTTTTTTTAATAAAGCAAGGAAGGTTTAAAGCATTTGTCGGGTTTTTAGGTACAAATGAATAGGAAGTTGGGACTTTAAATGAAGCACTTGGGTAGTGGAGGTAAAATAAACCGTCTATAAATTGCATTATGAAATATTTATTGATTGTAAAAAATATAACACACAGTAAAAGAGTATTGATTTCATATACAATAAAAAAATTCATTACATACATGTATAGATGATGTACACATAGTGTAGGCATAATAAAGTATATACGCAAATAGCAGCACATGATTTGATGTTGATAAGAAAAGTAGAAAAGCATGATGTTGCTAACAGCAACATGCCTGATATCGATACATGCACCCACATTGTAAATGTGCATTAACTACGTTGGAAAATAGTTGATGTAGTCGAAGGAAAACGAATAGTATCAGTGACTATGGTTCCATGTGGGATGTAGCTAGGGCATCAAATGGCAAAGCTTGACGCGTTTCGTGGCTGTATCCCCACTCATCAGGAGCAGATGCAAAAAAATTTCCTGTAAAGTATGTATAAAAAATATAATGAACCATGATGTCTATATAAAAAAGTAAAAAATTTAAATATAAATGAACATTGAGTATATAGAGCAGATTGTGCTAAACGCACTCACCAACTCAGGCAGCAGGTGCAGTGCGTGGTGGTGGTAGCAAGGTGATGCTCTATATACTCAATGTTCATTTATCTTTACATTTTTTACTTTTTTATATGGACATTATGGTTGATTTAGGTCATGACACAGGAAGGAGTTGACCAACTGTCCTCATTAGCACACAAATGTAAAGAAAAAAACGCGCTAAAATATATAAATGAATATACATGTGATAAAATCATGCAATCATATTCTAGGAACTCCTCTGGGGAATTCATATACCAGAAGGATTGCGAACTAATGCGATGATCAAAAGTGATGTCAAAAAACAGTGATGTCCATACACGTAAATATGAATCAAACAGTGATGTCCATATGATTTAAATGGGAATTATTATGCATATGATTTTTACTGGAAATAGTCCCAAAGGAAAGCCCATCAATAAACACAACAAGAACTCGGTGGTGAATATGGAAAAGACACCCCACTCAGTGATCCGCCACCACATAGATTTTGCGCTTACCACAAAGCAAGCAATAAAAAGCCTGTAAGCCGTCCAAACATGGGAAGTCCAGCTGGTGTATGCTTGACTGTATGCAGCGTAGCTATGAAGATACAGCAGGGAACCCAAACACTCGACTCAAAGGCATGTGGATAAAAGAAAACTGGCCATAGTGTAAATCTGACAGGATTATTTATTAAAAAAGGTAGAAAACTTACATAAGCAAAGTATAAAACAGCAAGTCGCCGGCCGACATAGCGAGCACCCGTCCACAATAGGATGGCAATGACGTTGTCAATGACGTAGTGCACATCTCACTGTTAAACTGATGCTTTTTGGGGGGTTTACAGATTTAGTGTTAGCGCAGTATTTTTTCCTGTTTTTATGTTTCTCATTAGCACACACCCTTCATCATCCACCCTCCCATTACCAGGTGTACATTTTTTAAATAAAATGCAATCAATTAGTGATCACCCTTCTCACTAAATACATGGTGTATGGCCATGTTTATACACCTAAAATTACTAGTTGCGCTTTTAGTACCATTAATTGTTAATGGCACACCAAACACAGAAGCTAGCACACATTTTGCCATGTGAAAAAAACGAGTGGCAAATGCTGCAAAACGCACAGTAAAAAACACACAACCCACAAAAGGCCAAAATGTCCCATTAACCACGTGTAGTGCAGCCAATTGAAATCAGCAGGCTGCCCTATGCATGTCACAGAAAAAACGAGACACAAAATGTGTGCTCTCACTATGCTAGATGTGAATGGGGCCTGAAAGTGAAATTGGTGCAGTAACACAAGAACTATGAGGCTCCATTCACATCTGTGCATTTCCTTGCATTTCAGAAATGCGCTGCACCAAAAGTCTCAGTAAAAAAACGAACCAAGTTTGGCTCTAAAAATAAGTTGTGAAGCTTCTTTGGGGCGATTTCTGTGTTTAGGGCAGCCCATTCAGGGGGATGGACTGCCCTATGTGTGATGAGTGAAAATGCTCCAAAACGCCTTCCCCCCAAGCTAAAAAAAAAAAAAAAAAACGCATGCGGGAATAAGTTACCGCTATGCAGAGTTGTGAACGGGGCTTGACAGCTGAGTGTTTCTGTCCACTCCCTTCTATGTACTTGTATAAATATGGGCATACACTATGCAATCTGATTGTGTATGTAGTGAGAAGGGTGATCACTGACTGATTGCATTTCATTTAAAAAACGTGCAGCTGGGAGTGGGTGGGTGGATGATGCAGGGTGTGTGCTAATGAGGTCACCTGGTAAACTCCATCCTGTGTCATGACCTAAAGTCTGATCAGGAAGAAGACATTACTGTACTAATGGAAACGTCTGTAAGCATGGATTAGGACAAGAAAAGTAAGTGACTGTAGATTTAATGGAAAGCTTTGATATTTTGCAAAAAAATTACATGAATGCTATATTGGTGCATAGGGGAGCTGTAATTTAGAAAACACAAGTGAACAAAGGTGAACTTACCCTTTAAGGAAAGTTGCAGATTTAAGAAATATTGAAAATTACTGTTTAAATTACAATAACGTGTTAAAGCTTATATACAATAAGATATTACTGATTGGGTTACATATATTTTTTTTTTCAAATCATGTTCTAACAGTTTATATGTACTGTATACATGTACAGTAAATATCGGTACTCTGTAGAAGCTGTACGCTTCTTGATTAGTTGTTCTGCACAACCACTTTAGTTTTCTTTTCACGTCTCCCAGTTCAGGTCTGCCTGCTCAGAGCAAAAGAACGTTTTTGGAAATTGTCCATACATTTTTTTTTAATGATTTCAGTATTTGTACTTAAGGAATGCTGACACTGCTGATAATATTCAGATAGATGTTATATGAAAAATCTACAGATCTATATATATGTGAAATAGAAAAATGAAAATATGGAATAGCAAGCATATAAAATGTGAAAGCCATGCCAAAATGACTTTCAGGCAAATGTTACTATAGTTTCCTATTAATATTTTTACAGAATTTCACACATCCAGACTTGAACCTGAAGTGTTTTTGAGTGTTATAAGTTTTGAAAACGGTGCAATTAACACCAAAATTCTACAAATGTCAATGAGCTTGATCATTAGAAGCAATCTTTTGCCATCAAATGGTTATTTTAGAAAAGTGTTGTCCTATGAAAAATGCTTTTTTTCTATGTAGTTAGCATATCACTGTAGTGCAATTAAATCTACTACCCATATAAGTAAAAAGTTTATTTTAAGCAGTTCTCTTATATGGTGAAATATGGGTCAGACACATTAGGAATCAAATATGCAAAATCGACATGTAACTGCAATGCAGAACATATTAAAGGAGAGTAAGAATGGATCAGTAATGAATGAACTTGACAGAAAATCAGGGCTGCTACTAAGGGGAATCAATTGATACGAGATCAAAGGTTTTTGCTTAAGCGATCAATATGCAGATGATTTGGGAAATAGTGTTTGAAGTCATGAATAACTGGAACAGACAGACCTTAAATGCTTTTTTTTTTGTAGGATGGGCTTTTTGGCATGGGATTCATATAAAGCTGATTTAAGACACTTCTAGGGATTAAGCAAAACATAAAGGACTAGGCAGACAGGAATGACTAATCAACTGTTGACACCAACCTCAATGTCCTTGGACGGGAGTTTGCATTAATAGTACTGAAATATGCAATAATGTGAAATATGTGAATCCCTGAGGGGCTGTATATCAACAGGATCTGATAGGAGGCTTGGCACACAACTCAAAACCATTACCAGGATTTAGATCTAACACCCTTATTTATTCCTATACACTTATATGCCTTGTTGCACAATAGCCTTAGGCAGCAGGACAATCATTTATTGGAAGGCTTTGTGAACCCTTATGAAGAAAGTGGATTCTGAATAAAGGCTCTAAATATATGATCTGACCTTTAATTAGGTCATTATAATAAATATAATCAACCTATACATTGCTGTGCCTGTATTGAACAGTAAGTTAGTTAGTTAGTTAGTTAAAACAACCAGGTCATTGTTTGAAAGTGCATATGAACCTAGGATGGTTACATCTTGAAAAGAGAGTAGGGGTGCTCTTCTAAACAGAATACTGATGTAGTGTGAAAAGGGGCAATCAAAAATGATTTTAACCACTTCAGCCCCGGACCATTTGGCTGCCTAAAGACCAGAGGACTTTTTCCAATTTGGCACTGCGTCGCTTTAACTGCTAATTGCGCGGTCATGCAATGCTATACCTAAACGAAATTTGTGTCCTTTTCTTCCCACAAATAGAGCTTTTTTTTAATGGTATTTGATCACCTCTGCTGTTTTTATTTTTTGCGCTATAAATGGAAAAAGACCGAAAATTTTGAAAAAAAAATGATATTTTCTACTTTTTGTTATAAAAAAAATCCAATAAACTCAATTTTAGTCATACATTTAGGCTAAAATGTATTAGGCCACATGTATTTGGTAAAAAAAGTCAATAAGTGTATATTTATTGGTTTGCACAAAAGTTATAGCGCCTACAAACTAGGGTACATTTTCTGGAATTTACACAGCCTTTAATTTATGACTGCCTATGTCATTTCTTGAGGTGCTAAAATGGCAGGGCAGTACAAAACCCCCACAAATGACCCCATTTTGGAAAGTAGACACCCCAAGGAAATTGCTGAGAGGCATGTTGAGCCCATTGAATATTATTTTTTTTTCCCAAGTGATTGAATAATGACAAAAAAAAAAAATTACAAAAAGTTGTCACTAAATGATATATTGCTCACACAGGCCATGGGCATATGTGGAATTGCACCCCAAAATATATTCAGCTGCTTCTCCTGAGTACCGGGATACCACATGTGTGGGACTTTTTGGGAACCTAGCCGCGTACGGGGCCCCGAAAACCAATCACTGCCTTTAGGATTTCTAAGGGCGTAAATTTTTGATTTTATTCCTCACTACCTGTCACAGTTTTGAAGGCCATAAAATGCCCAGATGGCATAACCCCCCCCCCCCCAAATGACCCCATTTTGGAAAGTAGACACCCCAAGCTATTTGCTTTAAAGCATGTTGAGCCCATGGAATATTTTATATTTTGACACAAAATGCGGGAAAGTGACACATTTTTTTTTTTTGCACAAAGTTGTCACTAAATGATATATTGCTCACACAGGCCATGGGCATATGTGGAATTGCACCCCAAAATACATTTAGCTGCTTCTCCTGAGTATGGGGATACCACATGTGTGGGACTTTTTAGGAGCCCTAGCCGCGTACCGGGCCCCGAAACCAATCACCGCCTTCAAGATTTCTAAGGGTGTAAATTTTTGATTTCACTCTTCACTGCCTATCACAGTTTCGGAGGCCATGGAATGCCCAGGTGGCACAAACCCCTCAAATGACCCCATTTTGGAAAGTAGACACCCCAAGCTATTTGTTGAGAGGCATGGTGCGTATTTTGCAGCTCTCATTTGTATTTGAAAATGAAGAAAGACAAGAAAAAAAATTTTTTTTTCTTTTTTCAATTTTCAAAACTTTGTGACAAAAAGTGAGGTCTGCAAAATCCTCACTATACCTCTCAGCAAATAGCTTGGAGTGTCTACTTTCCAAAATGCGGTCATTTGGGGGGGGGTTTGTGCCACCTGGGCATTCCATGGCCTCCGAAACTGTGATAGGCAGTGAAGAGTGAAATAAAAAATTTACACCCTTAGAAAGCCTGAAGGCGGTGCTTGGTTTTCGGGGTCCCGTACGCGGCTAGGCTCCAAAAAAGTCTCACACATGTGGTATCCCCATACTCAGGAGAAGCAACAAAATTTATTTTGGGGTATAATTTCACATATTCCCATGGCATGTTTGAGCAATATATCATTTAGTGACAACTTTGTGCAAAAAAAAAAAAAGAATTGTCTCTTTCCCGCAACTTGTGTCACAATATAAAATATTCCATGGACTCGACATGCCTTTCAGCAAATAGCTTGGGGTGTCTACTTTCCAAAATGGGGTCATTTGGGGGGGGGTTTGAAATGTCCTGGCATTTTATGCACAACATTTAGAAGCTTATGTCACACATCACCCACTCTTGTAACCACTTGAAGACAAAGCCCTTTCTGACACTTTTTGTTTACATGAAAAAAATATTTTTTTTGCAAGAAAATTACTTTGAACCCCCAAACATTATATATTTTTTTAAAGAAAATGCCCTACAGATTAAAATGGTGGGTGTTTCATTTTTTTTTTCCACACAGTATTTGCGCAGCGATTTTTCAAACACATTTTTGGGGGAAAAAACACACTTTTTTAAATTTTAATGCACTAAAACACACTATATTGCCCAAATGTTTAATGAAATAAAAAAGATGATCTTAGGCCGAGTACATGGATACCAAACATGACATGCTTTAAAATTGCGCACAAACGTGCAGTGGCAATAAAATAAATACATTTTTAAAAGCCTTTAAAAGCCTTTACAGGTTACCACTTTAGATTTACAGAGGAGGTCTACTGCTAAAATTACTTCCCTCGATCTGACCTTCGCGGTGATACCTCACATGCATGGTGCAATTGCTGTTTACATTTAAAGCCAGACCGAGAGCAGGGGTGCTTTTTTTTTTTTTTTTTTTTTTTTTGCTTTTTTATCTTATTTTTAAACTGTTCCTTTCATTTTTTTTAAATCAATTTTATTGTTATCTCAGGGAATGTAAATATCCCCTATGATAGTAGCAACAGGTAATGACAGGTACTCTTTTTTGACAAAATTCTCCTCTGCCCTCAAAGCATCTGACCACACCAAGATCGGTGTGATAAAATGCTTCCCCAATTTCCCAATGGCGCTGTTTGCATCCGGCAAAATTTAAGTCATAAAATGCTCGTAGCTTTCGGTTTCTTAGGCCATAGAGATGTTTGGAGCCACTCTGGTCTCTGATCAGCTCTATGGTCAGCTGGCTGAATCACCGGCTGCATTCTCAGGTTCCCTATTGAGACAGGAGAGCCAGAGAAAAACACGGAAGACGGTGGGGGAGGGGGGGCATTCCCTCCCACTGCTTGTAAAAGCAGTCTAGAGGCTAATTAGCTGCTAGGATTTCTTTTACATGAAAGCCGACTGCTGGCTGAAAAAAATGATACCAAGATGATACCTAAATCTGCAGGCATCATTCTGGTATAACCACTCAAAGTCATGAATGGTGTACCTGAAGACAAAAAAATGGTTAACAATAAAGCACAGTAAACGGTAAAGTATAAAAACATATAACAATAAAAAATTGTAGAATAGAATACAGTAAAAAAGAGCAGAACAATAGAGAGAGAATAGAGAGAGAGAGAGAGAGAGAGAACAATAAAATGACAACTATTTTTTTTTTATTTTATATTTTTGTTTGTGTTTTTTTTTTTTTTTTTTTTACACTTTTTTTTGTAACTAACTTTTATAACTGTAACCAGTTCCAGGTTCGGGCCTCTCAAAATGCGATGGCATCTTGGGAGACCCTGTGAAAGTTTGCCTAGTCTGTGCAATGCTGTACCCTACGCTAATACTCAACTAGTGTATGGTAGCGTTCAAAACATTCACCAATGCAAAGACCAGAATTGTCAGGACAGGAGGGACAATAATAGCGGGTGTCACGCCTATATCCGCGCTTGCTGCAGACACGACATCTTTTTGGGGGGGGTTCGTTGGGTAAGGGTACTCGGGAGGACATAAAAATGCCTCTCATGCAGCCAACTGCATTTGGTTGGGGATGTGAATGGGGGAAGTACGGGTGCTGCAGAAGCGGTGGGTTCCCAATTAGGATTGGCGAATGCAGCAGGAAGGGCATTATGGGCACAACGGGCCTGTGTTTGTCTTCTTCTTGGTGGCAGCGGGACGCTACTTGTGCTTGCCACCTCACCAGCTTGAACTGCACTTATGGGACTCGCCACGTCACCAAGTGTTACTGCAGTGCTGGTTTGACTACGATCGGGGTGTACTAGGCCACTGGTGCTAGTTCACCAAAACGCTACCAAAAAAACTGTTAGTGATCGCAGGGATCAGGCCTGACTCTGCGAACGCTGCAGTTATGCGTTTAGTGTTTTGTAAGTGACAGTGATTGATCGATACTGCACTTGGGTGGGCTGGGCTGGGCCGGGCGGAGGGGCAAAACGCAGGTGCTAGCAGGTATCTGGGCTGATCCCGCTAACGCTGCGTTTTTGGAAACCCTAAACTGCTGAAGATGCTAGTATAGATCTGATCGGATCAGATATTGATCCGTTCAGATACTACACCACTAAGGGAGGTGTACGGTGCGTGCGTGGGTGTTAGCGGTACTGGCGCTAACCTGACGCTGCTTGGGGCTAGTGTTTACCAGTTCACCAAAACGCTACCAAAAAAACTGTTAGCAATCGCAGGGATCAGGCCTGACTCTGTGAACGCTGCAGTTATGCGCTTAGTGTTTTGTAAGTGACAGTGATCGATCTATACTGAACTTGGGTGGGCTGGGCCGGGCGGAGGGGCAAAACGCAGGTACTAGTAGGTATCTGGGCTGATCCCGCTAACACTGCGTTTTTGGAAACCCTAAACTGCTGGGGACGCTAGTATAGATCTGATCGGATCAGACATTGATCCATTCAGATACTATAAAATTAAGGGAGGCGTATGCTGCGTGCGTGGGTGTTAGCGGTACTGGCGCTAATCTGACACTGCCTGGGGCAACGCATATCACCGCCGGGCGATCAGGGGGCTAAACGTTTATTCGGTAATAAACGGTGGGTGCCCTGACACTATAAAAAATAAACAAACTAACCAGCATTACCCGTAACAGTTATACGGTGATCAGTGGTGAAAGGGTTAACTAGGGGGCAATCAAGGGGTTAAAACATTTGTTAGGTAGTATATGGGGGTCCCTGTCGCTATAAAACGCTGACGGCGAACCTAAATATTTAGCTCCCTAACTAGCGTCACCAGTGACACTAATACAGCGATCAGAAAAATGATCGCTTAGTGACACTGGCGACAGGGGGTGATCAAGAGGTTAAAACTTTATTAGGGGGGGTAGGGGGTATCCTAGACCTAAAGGGGGCTAACCCTAACTACCCTACCACACTAACTGTCACAAACTGACACCATGCAGTAATCAGAAAAAAAAAAACTGCTTGGTGTCAGTGTGACAGGGGGGGAGGGGTGATTGGGGGGGTGATCAAGGGGCGATCGGGGGGGAATCGGGGGTGTTTTGTGTGCCTGGCATGTTCTACTGTGGGTGTGTTTTCACTCACAGTGCAGTCTTCTCTCCTCGTAAAATACCGAGCCGAGGAGAGATGACATCATTTCCTTTGCTGCTGTTTAGCATACAGCAGCAAAGGAAGATTCTCATTGGCTGGGAGCGATCGCGAGGGGGGGCCACGAACGCATGGTCTCCCCCTCACCTCTCATCGCTCCCAGTCACAAGCCAACCGCCTCGGGCACCGGGGGGCCCGCGGGAGGCAGATCACGTACGGGTACGTGATTCTGCGTGCCCGTGCCATTCTGCCGACGTATATCGGCGTGAGGCGGTCGGCAAGTGGTTAAAGAACCATAGAACAAGTGAATATGTGAGAGTTAAAGGGGTTGATTTACTAAAGGCAAAAAGACTGTGCACTTCGGAAAGTGCAGTTGCACACGGCAAGAGCAGTTGCTCCAGAGTTTAGTAAATGAGCAGAAGCTCTGCTAACTTTCATCAACCAATCATGTACAAGCAGAAATGCTGTTTTTTTAATTTTCCTTGCATGTGATTGGGTATTCTTTGCAAAGTGAAGCGTTACCTCATTTACTAAGCTCTGGAGCAACTGCACTTGCAGAGTGCAAATGCACTTTCCAAGGTGCACAGTCTATTGGTATATAAAAGTTGCCTGAGTAATCCTATAATGATCACGGCTATACATCAAGGGACACTGAAAAAACTGAAAAAAAGTGGAGTGCATGGGAGCATACTAAGAACAAAACTACTGCCATCTCCCAAAAGAAAGCTAACCATCTTAAGTTTCCTAATGGGACAAAAGCTGAACAATTGGTAAATGTGCACAGTGCTGTTTCAAATTAAAAAAAAAACAGAACTCTGCATACCAACACCAACATTAATCCCAATTGTGAAGCATGATGGAATGTATATAATGGAGAGGAACTTTGTGGTTGCCTTAGGAACCTAACTTTCCTCAAGTCACATCAGGGGGTATTTGTTTGGTATGCTGTATTGGCAGAATACTACAGTAAAAAAAAAGAGAAATATGTCTGCTCACATATGCCAAAAAACAGGGATGCAATTAAAGAATTGTAAATTATCAAACCCACAAAATCAATGCACACAAAACAGAGACTGAAAAAAAATTAATTTCATTCCAATGGAAAATTTTGTGCAGCCACTGGACAGGAAGGTGCTATTTGGCTTCAAAAGATAAGTGGACCCCTTGCTGTCATGCCATCTGCATTCACAATAGAGATTTGGTTAGGCTGTACCTATTCTGCACCTGGGGTCTTTGGAAAGCTTTTCTTACACAAGGAACAGGTGTGAAAGTTTATGACTTAAAAAAATGATGATAATGTGAACACAGTGAAACTAAGGTTATCTCTTGACTTCTACCATTATCTGAGCTTGTTAAATCTTCTGCAGAAATGTTGTGAGTGCCTTTTATGCATTTCTAGTGCTAGTTTAAAGTAATCTTTGCAAAATGTGACCTCTTATGTGATACCTGCATTGTGCCAGGAATGAAGGGGTTTCTTTCACATTGTAATTTTAATATTACACCTTCAAAACATATCTTCTTATTTTGCAAAATCTTTTGCAAAACTAAATCCATTGTGCATTATTATCATGTTTCTTCTGATTTCTATGGTGTATTGAATTTTGTGCTAACCCAGGAGCTAGTAATGTCCACAATCTTTATAAGCCTGCTTCAATCTGGAATATTTATTATTATTCTCATATATCAGATAATATCAAAAGGGAAGACTCCTTATTTGTTCCAAATGCGCCTGGAGTTAATGGCACAGTTAAGTAATTTTCTACCAGCCTATAATTTTACAAATGATAAAAGATTTTCTTTGACAGCTCTGCAATGCCTTCATTATGTTGTCAATGTAAGTTGTGTATGAGTACATGCAAGTCTGTCTCTGCAAGATAGAGAATAAGGAACATTATTGATAAAAGAAAAAGATAAGGGCAATGAGAAGATACTTAAGGAAAACAATGGTGTTAACATTTGAAATTAATAAGTTACACATTTTTTTCTGGCAGAAAAAAAATCTATTTTCTGACTTTCCTGTAATTTGTAAGACTTGCTGTTGAAGGTAAGAAAATTATAACATCTTTTGTATGTTAACCTTTGTTCTCAGAGAAGTATGCAGTTGGCCATACCAAATCATGGTTACATCATTGTTAAGTTAATTATCTTCTTAAAAAGAACCTGTCAGGACAGAAATATGGGATCTGCTATCGCTCATGTGTTTTTAAGTATGCATGTTCTGGAGCTGTCATTATCTTTTTGATATTATTAAATAAGTCAGTGAACTGAAACAAGCATGTGCATAGAAGGTGTTAGGGCTCTGGGTCACTGACTCCCTAAATAGTAATGAAAGGGTACGGATGACAGCCATACAACTCGAACCTTAAAAAAAAATAGTCAGAAGTGACAGATCTTATATTTCTTTATAATATACTGTATATGTGTGTTTCATTTCTTATGTGAAATACCAAAGCCCCTTCACTGAGAATTTCCTCCATGAAATGTATAAAAGTTTACACTGACATTTTTCTCTACCTTCTAAATTGAATTCTGGGGCTGAGGGCTAAAGAACACTGATGATTCTTGCATTTCTTTCAGCCATGCATGTTACAAAGAGCAATTCATTATTATCCTCACCTTTGCCTTGTGTTGTATAGCTATCAGTCCCAGGATCATGCATTCAGTCATGGGACAACTGCAGAGCAAACAATAGTGAGAACATAGGATTCAAGTACAAGACAATGCTGAAGAGGCTTAGTCAACTGAATTATTAGAAAACACAAAGCAAATCACGTGTAATTTAGACCTTAGTCAACTAACTCTTATGGAGGGTTTCTTGTTAAATAAAACTTCTGCAAAAAGTACAGGCATCTAAATTTCAAAAAGCATGCACATATGGTTGATTGCTGGGCCAAAGCTTCAGCATTTCTTCATAAATATGGTGTTGCCCACCCTTCCTGTATTCTGTACAT
Source organism: Lithobates clamitans (assembly GCA_037952925.1). Classification (NCBI taxonomy): domain Eukaryota; kingdom Metazoa; phylum Chordata; class Amphibia; order Anura; family Ranidae; genus Lithobates; species Lithobates clamitans. The sequence goes on from JBBGZY010000561.1 coordinate 5,680,483, forward strand.
TCCTAATGACCAGTGAGGTAGTTCATCATAGTGACAAGCCAATAGTAATGTGAATGAACAGTGGAAAGCTGTCACATACTTGGTAGAGGCCAAGCCAAGGAAAGTGTTGCCCTTTCACCTTCTGTCCTGTACCCCTAGGAGTTGGACACAGGACCAGGAGTGGCACGGGTGTCTGTGATATGCCCTGGTGCCATGGGTTAGATGACAGAAGAAGACTAACAGAATGCTGTAGATGCTAGACTGGAACTTGTGCAATATACCCTTACAAGGACAGAGCACAGGAACTCACAGATGCAGGAATCTAAAAATTAGCACAAAAAAGGAAAAAAACAAAACAAGAGTCAGTAACAACCAGGCAGAAGAAGTACCAGTTTGGTACAAAGGCAGAGTCAGAAAGATATTAGACAGACAGCTTTGTGTTCTTCTGATTCTATTAGTACCACAGGCAGGCAGCTGCAGTATTTACACTTAGTGTACTGCGTCCTCTGCACAGTGTGCACCTAAAGCTACCTGAAGACAATTGCTGTTGTTCTCATCCTATTAATACCACAGGCAGGCAGCTACAGTATATACAGTTAGTGTACTGTGTCCTCTGCACAGTGTGCACCTAAAGCTACCTGAAGGAAATTGGTGTTGTTCTGATCCTATTAATACCACAGGCAGGCAGCTGCAGTATTTACAGTTAGTGTACTGTGTCCTCTGCACAGTGTACACCTAAAGCTACCTGAAGACAATTGCTGGTGTTCTCATACTAATAATACTACAGGCACGGAGTTGATTCTGCTAGCTGCAGTATCAGTATATATATACATCCCAGCTTTGTGCAGCTACATCTCACTACAGGCCATTAGTATGTCTGGAAGGCCAACAAGGAGAGGCAGACAGTCATAAGCCAATAAAAGAGGGCAAGCAGGCTCTGTGTCTAGAGGCAACAGTACTGGTCGTGGAGACGGTGCATCCTCATCAGCACGTGGCCGTGGGACACACTTGTCCTTTTTTTCGGCAGCTGGCCGTGTTGAGCCGCAACTTGCGGAAGACTTGGTAGAGTGGATGACCAAGCCGTCCTCATCCTCCTCATCCTCTCTCACCCAGGCTCGGGGTACTTTGTCTGGCAAAGCAGCTGCCAACGCAGCCTCTTCCCTCGGCTCAATGGCATCAGTCACTCCTTCCCTAGCCCCACCATGTCCTCCTGAGGAGTCCCCTAAACTGTTTGACCACAGTGTTGGGTACATGCTCCAGGAGGATGCCCAGCGTTTTGAAGGCTCCGATGATGGTACTCAGCAAGAGGAAGGCAGTAACGTGAGCCCAGAGAAAGGGTGTGCCCAAGAAGGACAGCAATCTGGCAGTCATGTTCCTCCAGCTGCAGCATACTGCCAGCTTTGCTCCAGTAATGAGGAGGGAGGGGATGATGAGGTCACGGACTCCACGTGGGTGCCTGATAGGAGAGAGGAGGACAAGGAGGCCCTCCAGGGGCCAACTTAAGGGCAGCACACCGACTGCATCACACCGACTGCATCACACCGCAGAGCTCCGCATGTGCAGGCTGCTGCTGTCTCTGTGCGTTATTCCAAAAGTTCTTTGGTGTGGGCCTTTTTTGAGACGAGTGCATCAGATCCCACCGCTGCTATTTGCAACATATGTCTCAAGCGTATCTCGCGTGGCCAAAACATCACCCGCTTGGGCACCACATGCTTGACCAGATATATGTCGACCTTCCATGCAGTTCATTGGCAAGCGTACCTAAAAGACCCACACCAAAAAACAAAGCGGACCTCTCCTTGTTCCTCATCAGCTGAGATCTCCAACCCCACTATACCTTCAGTCCTCTCTGAGACCTGCACTGAGAGGAATGAAGGTGTAGAATTAGGTGTGTCACAGCCAAGTACTTGCGGGCAATCTGCTATCTGTACACCAACATCAGATTGTACCAGGCAAATTTCCATGCCCCAGCTGCTGCACCGCCAAAAGAATTTCACTCCCAGCCATCCACATGCCCAGCGGTTGAATGCTAGCTTGGCTAAATTGCTAGCACTTCAACTGCTGCCTTTTCAGTTGGTAGACTCTGCCCCCTTCTGTGAGTTTGTGGAATGTGCGGTTCCTCAGTGGCAGGTTCCCAAACGCCACTTTTTCTCACAGGAGGCGATTCCGGCTCTCTACCGTCATGTGAAAGGCAATGTCTTGGCCTTGCTGGACAGGGCAGTCAGCGGTAAGTTGCATATTACCACTGACTCATGGTCCAGCAGGCATGGACAGGGACGTTACCTATCTTTCACCGCGCACTGGGTGATTCTTCTGGCAGCTGGGAAGGATGCAGGACGGGGTGCGGTAGTGTTGGAGGTTGTTCCACCACCACACCTCCAAAATTCTACTAGTGGTGATTCTGCCACACCTCTCTCCTCCACCCCCTCCTCTTCTTCTTCCTCCATGGCCTTTTCCTGTGCTGATTTGTCCTCGGAACCAGTGGTGCTCCGTAAGCATTCAAGGGGCTACGCAAGCACGCAGGCAAAAAGATGCCATGCGGTGCTTGAGCTGGTGTGCTTGGGGGACAGAAGCCACATTGGGGCAGAGATTCTGTCAGCTCTGCAGGGGCAGGTTCAGAGGTGGTTGATGCCATGCCAGCTTAATGCAGGAATGGTGGTTTGCGACAATGGCACCAACCTCCTCTCCGCCCTCCGACAGGGACAAATGTGCCCTGTTTGGCTCACGTCCTTAACTTGGTGGTGCAGCAGTTCTTGGGCAGGTACCCGGGCTTACAGGATGTCCTGAGGCAGGCCAGGAAAGTCTGTGTGCATTTCCGCAGGTCATATAATGCGAGTGCTCGGCTGGCTGACCTCCAAAAGGAATTTAACTTGCCCAAGAACCGCTTAATCTGTGACATGCCCACCAGGTGGAACTCAACGTTGGCCATGCTGCAGTGGCTGCACATGCAGCAGAGATTCATCAATGAGTACCTATGCAACTATGGCACCAGTACAGGGTCAGGGGAGCATGTTTTTTTCCCCACGCCAGTGGGCTATGATCAGGGATGCATGCACTGTCCTGTCACCATTTGAGGAGGCCACGAGGATGGTGAGCAGTGACAGTGCATGCATCCGTGACACTGTCCCTCTTGTCCATCTGTTGGAGCACACGCTGCGTGGAATAATGGACAGGGCACTTGAGGCAGAACAGAGGGAGGAAGAGGAGGACTTCCTTACCTCTCAAAGCCCCCTTTATCCAGACAGTGTTCCTGTGTGCCCGCCGATCACACAGGAAAAGGACGAGGAGGAGGATTGTGTCAGCATGGAGGTGGAGCCTGGCACTCAGAATCAGCAGCAGTCTTCAAGGGATTATTTACAGTCCGAAGAAACCCATGGACTTGTACATGGCTGGGAGGAGGTGTCTGCGGATCATGTCATCCTTAGTGTCCCAGAGGACTCTGGACCGAATGCCTCAGCAAACCTATGCTGCATGGCCTCCCTGATATTGCAAAGCCTGCGGAAGGATCCTCGTATTCGTGGTATCAAGGGGAGGGATGATTACTGGCTGGCAACCCTCCTTGATCCACGTTACAAGGGTAAGGTTGCGGACCTTATCTTGCAGTCACAGAGGCAGCAGAGGATGAAACATCTTCGGGAGGCCTTGCAGAAAGGTTTGTGCAACACGTTTCCAGTGCCTGGGAGGTTAAAATTTCCTGGTTCTACTGGACAATGTGTTGCTGAGGCTTCGGTCAGTCACAGAAGGAGCGGTGGAGAAGGTGGCCATCTGAATGATGCGTTCAGACAATTTTTTAGTCCGCAGCCCCAAGGTCTGATCAGTTCCAGCAATCATCGCCAGCGTCTGATTCACATGGTGCAGGATTACCTAGGGGCAAGATCAGACTTGGACACCTTTCCCACTGAAAATCCTCTGAGTTACTGGGTCTTGAGGATGGATCACTGGCTAGAGCTTGCACAGTATGCAGTTGAGCTACTGGCCTGTCCTGCATCCAGCGTTCTTTCAGAACGCACATTCAGTGCTGCTGGAGGCTTTGTAACAGGATCACAGGGTGCGCCTGTCCACCGAATCGGTCGATCAACTGACCTTCTTAAAAATGAATCAGTCTTGGATCACCAGCTACCAAGCACCTGATGCTGATTGATTTTTTTTATGTGAGATCCCTTCAAGACTGCCTATGCTGATGCTGAGTGACTATCCATTTATGCTGAGTGATAATCCTCTTCCTCCTCAATTTTCATGCTGATAGCTTGTAAGAACATTTTTGGTTTTGGGAACCGCCACCAGTGCCCAAGGCCCAATTTTTCAGCCCCTGTTTAACAGGGGCGTATAATTACAATTTTTGATGCAATACTTTGCAGCTCATTCCTGCGCTCTAACCTTAGTATCTGTGAGGGGTTGCAGTGTTGTGGTACCAGCACCAGTGCCCAAGGCCCAATTTTTCAGCCCCTGTTTAACAGGGGCGTATAATTACAATTTTTGATTAAATACTTTGTAGCAGGGCTCATTCCTGCACTCCAACTATAGCATCTGTGAGGAGTTGCAGTGTTGTGGCACCAGTGCCTAAGGCCCAATTTTTCTGCCCCTGTTCAACAGGGACATGTAATTACAATTCTTGATCTAATATTTCACAGCAGGATCCATTCCTGCGCCCACCAAGAGTAACTGTGAGGGCTTACAGTGTTGTGGCAACACCACCACCACCACCACCACCAAAGGCCCAATTTTTCTGTCCCTGTTCAACAGGTGCATGTAATTACAATTCTTGTTAAAATATTTCACAGCAGGGCCCATTCCAGCGCCCACCAAGAGTAACTGTGAGGACTTACAGTGTTGTGGCACCAGCACCACCACCACCAAAGGCTCAATTTTTCTACCACTGTTCAACAATGGCATGTAATTACAATTCTTGATCTAATATTTCACAGCACGGCCCATTCCTGCGCCCACCAAGAGTAATTGTGAGGGCTTACAGTGTTGTGGCAACACCAACACCCAAGGCCCCAATTTCTGCAGAGTATATAGGACAGGCCCCTACTTTCAAACATCCAACTTACAAACAACTCCTACTTGCAAATGGAAGGAGACAACAGGAAGTGAGGTGAAATCTACCCCTAGGAAGGGAAATTCTCTCCTGTAAGAGTTAATATGGGAAAAATGTGTCTCCTCTTCACTGATGCTTTATCACCAATCCTTGTTTCACTAAAAACCCCAAATCTTCAAAAAACATTTGTCATTGGGACAGAAAGTGAGGTGAAATCTTCTGAAGAGGTGCACAGACAGCAAAACAAATGTTACAGGAGTGATAACCCTTCCCTATGTTTTCCAAAAAGCTTAAAATTAGATTTTTTGGCTGTAGCTACACTTTAAAAATGTACCAGTTCAAAATTACAAACAAATTCTACTTAAGAACAAACCTACAGTCCCTGTCTTGTTTGCACCGCCTGTATACTGCTGTTCAGAGTATATAGGGCCTGGGGGCCCCACGCCTGTCCTTTTTTTAATTTGGGTGCGAGGTTCCCCTTAATATCCATACAAGACCCAAAGGGCCTGGTAATGGACTGGGGGGGTACCTATGCCGTTTGTCTCACTGATTTTCAGCTGTCTCCATTCATTCAGGGGTGAATGCTTCAGTCAGATCTTATCTTACTTTGTCACGGCAGATCGGTGATCGGAGCGGACAGACGGACGGCCTGAGACATCCAGGGAGCGGAGCTGTGTTCACCCCGGGGCTCGGAGGAGGGACCGAAATGTGGAGTGACGGCTTGGTAAGATCTGACTGAAGCATTCACCCCTGAAAGAATGGAGACAGCTGAGGCAGCTTGATCGAGCGGAGCCAGCTGCAGGAGACCGATAGACCCACAGACGGGACACTGAGAGAGTGGAGGAGGATTTCCATCTACGGTTACCCACATATGCCCACTACTCCTGTAGGGGTTCCTTCTTTTGGTGAGTGGGGACCTGATGGGGGGAGCACTACCAGTCACCTTTTGTTGCTGAGCACTAAAGTCACCTGAAGAACTACAACTGGATACTACTTTTTTGCAATATATTCGTTTGCACTATTTTTTCACACCGTGGGACTTGCTTTTTGGAATATATATTTTTATTATTTTATTTTTTATATATGCTTATGGGTTTAATCTACGGACTCTAACTTAGGGTCGGATTGATTTAGCTTTTATTGTAATTTATTTTTTACTTACAGTATACACTTACATATATCCGGATGGGATGTGTATGGTGAAGTCTGAGTGATCACGCACAGCACTTTTCTTTATATGTGATTTATATTAACTGTCATTTGCTTTATCACATCCGTGCAAGGATAGGGTTGCACTCATCCCTGGAGGGTACACTGACATATACCCATTTTGGGATAGCACATTAATGTGTAGTTGTATATTATAGACATTTCTTTGTTACACAATCATACACATTATATACATTTTTCTTTTCTGATCACATACCCTCCTGGTACTCACATTTTTAGGGTAGCGCCAACCATCCCATCTCTACACCTTTATTTATTTTAAAATTCCCTTGGGAACCCACAGGGGGGGCTGCAACCCGTATTGTCCTGAGTGCGGAGCCTATCATTTATTTCACTGTAGTCAGTGCCTATGCCTGGATTACACAGTCTATGGGCATCTCCCGCTGTGTGTCTCATAGCTGAGTGTGAAAACTTTGGCCGCGCTGTGAGAAAAGTCCCGCCCTCCTCCTAGATCAGCTCCTGTGAAAGACAGAACACTGCGTCTATCACACGAGCTGATCTAGGAGGAGGGCTGGAGTTCTCTCACAGCACGGCCAAAGTTTTCACACTGAGCTTGGAGACACACAGCGGGAGATGAAAGCAGATTGTGTATGACATATAGTGGAGGAGGAGGGAGCGCTGCACTGCAGCCACAGCTTGGCCCAAAGCGGCCCCAGGGCAGGCAGCCTACCGATCAAATACATTTTGATTGATCAAAAAGATTAACGATTAATCAGGGAATTAATTGTTAATTTCCGCAGCCCTAATTTTTTAAATCTTTTTTACCTTTTACCTTACCTCCTTAGAGGTAAAAAATGTCCCAGTATTTGTTTCACCCCCAACCCTCCTTTTAAATACTTACCCTATTCAATCCAGTGCTGTGCCTATCTGCAGCAGCTATCTTCTCTTTCACTGCATTCACAGGACAGAGAGGCAGCAGCTGGAGCCATGTGCACCCCCATAGGAAGCCACTTCCTCTGGTGGCACACAAAGAATTGGAAGAGCCAAGTGTGGCAACAGGGAACGCCAGAAGAGGAGGGCCGCTTTCTGCAATACTATTGCACAGACCATTTAAGTATAACATGTATAAATATATATACATATAAAATATATTATTTAGCCTTTACAAGTACTTAAAATACGTCATTGGGTGACATAAGTCAGTGCATGCTAATTCATGGTAATGTGCACATGAATTAGCAAACAAGCACAGACTGGACACAGTACACACTCTGTGTACCAGACAGAAATTGCTGTGTGTGCACGCTCTGATCTTTGGACACCGCAAGAACCTTGATCTTCCTGATGCAATCTTTGACACTACTCTATTACACTTATTGTGACTTCAGTACCTGAAGTCTGTGTTTTAGCCTGCCTTTCCCACCTCTCGCTGCTCTCTATTGGTTAATGAATCTGTCCATCACATTATGAAGGCAAGATACACTAGGCAGAATAAGACTACAGCATTAGATTCACACACTGAAGTGAATATTTGTATAATAGAGTGCCCTGATTTTTGAGGTTCTTGGTATTTTATGAAGATATCTAAAAGTGCACTCAAAAGACTCTAGATGCTGCAACCAAATGCTGGAATCCAATCACTACATTCACATTTAGCACAGATTAATTTTAAATGTTAATTGCTATTTATCTGTACCTCATGTAATGATTCATGTTGGAGAGTATAAAACTAGCTTAAAGTTAAACTCCAGACAAACTGCTAAATATAATGAAATACATATATGAAAACTGTTTTACCTGCCAAAGAATTTATATTTGCTGTCCACCCAGTCCTGACATCTGAACAGTTCTGTGACATAGCACAATCCTGTTTTTTTTCCCTTTCAGAGAAAAAAAGAAAAGAAAAAGGGTTTGGGGATTTATTAAATACACTGTGTGGTCATGAAAATAGGGGGGGCACCCCCCTGAATCACACCAGGTCACATACCTTTAACATTGGGGCGGTACTTTGCAAGGTAGGTGGCAGCAAAGCTGCTTTTTCATTTTGTTTTCTCTATTTATCTTAAATGAGTAAGGCGTCAGTCAACAGTTAATTATTTTAAACATTCTTGGGAAACTTATAGATCTGTAAAGAACCCCAAAGGGGATGTTCTTTTAGATCTGGATTCACACCTACATTTTTTACTGATGAATTTAACAATAGGTACTCATAAAAGAATGTCATCACACATTTTAATGCATTGAATGCATACGTTGTCATGCTTTCCATTGACTTCAATTACAACTAAATTCTTTATCTTGCCATTTGTGTATTATGTCTATTATTTGTACTGTTTTATTGTGTTCTATAAGTTAATTGTTTCTCTAAGGATAATTTTTCTTTATTTTAAAACCTGTATAGGAGTAAAAAAAAATGCTTTATTTTGTTTTAAATTCATAAGTCACACTTAAATCTTTCGTCATGTCTACTTTTTCTTTGTGAGGCTGCTTTGCAGTATGATAGCTCAGTTTAACTTCTTGCTCTGGATAAAACTAGGAGAGATTTGCAGACACTGATGTTATCACAAGAGCACAGACAATCACTGAGTCTATTTTATGATTAAATTGCTTGTAAAAAGCCTATAATCAATGCAACCTTTTATATCAAAATTCTGCCTGATGTTACTATTGTCAAGCGTAAGTCTAAAATTCACAATGGTAATTGTTATATAACTACCCTTTGCTGGATTTATTCTTCATTTCATATCCAATACATCAGGAAATGTGTGTCTAATTCTTGAAATCTTGCCTTTTTAGAAAAGAAGATAAAAGCAGAGCTACAACTTTAGCTGTATTTCCAATGAACCTTCACCTCTAAGCTCCAGATTTACCTACTTTAAGATGTTGCCCATTTGTAAAAATCTACTTACCTTTCTTCGTGTAGCATTTGTTTTGCTTGTTTAAACGTTTCAACTAAAATACCATATATCAGGTTGTGAAATAAAAACAAGTGATTAGGGATGTGTGGATTTTGGGTAAATTGATTTTGCTGCAATAAAAGAATTACTTGAAAGGAGCTTCCATAACTCTCAGGAGCTAAATAAAGGAAATTGCACCACAAAAGGAAAAGGACTAGTCCCCAATATTGCTTGTAGATGTCCGCAGCTAATCTTTGGCTCTAACGTATCATGCCTTGTTCTGTGCTGTGCCTCAGTGTGGTTCAGCCATCTTGGTAGATGCAGGGCTTTGCTTCCTCATGTTAGAGATACCATCCAGATGACTGGTGATCTGAAAAGTGATGAAGGAATAATCAAACAGCAACAGGAGAGGTAGAAGAAACACAAATCTACAGAATTAATTACATTGATGTAGGGGGAGGCTTGTCTGCAGGTCTCCAGTGTCAGGAGACTTGTGAGCACTGGTGAACAGCTCAGTAGTGATTAGTCATGATTCAAAAGTGTCTGGGTTTGGTTCAAGGGATGTTTGCAGAATTCTGAATGTTCCCCAAACTCAACTGAAATCTAAAAGGGATAAATCCTGCAAATTGATTTTTCTTGTTTTTAAGGCCAATAGGGAAGGGATTGTCAAACAAAGGGCATGGGAGCTGGGTACGTCATGGGGGAAACATGTACCTATACAAAATAAAAAAATAAAAAGTTTAAAAAATATTGTTTGGCTGGAAGCAGCACTTTTAGAAAGCCTTAACCTCCCTGGCGGTATGATTGTGTCAGATGTTTGATGCTCAAAGCGGTACAATGTTTTGCATGGAAATTTGGCATTTATATTGTAGGCCTGTAATTCTTAGGAATAACACACATAAATCTGTCCAAACAAGAGTCTAGAAGCCATCTTGGGTATGATAAAGTTTTAAACACGAAATCATAAATTATAATATAATAAATAACTATAAACAATTATAACAAATAATAATATAATAATAATAAAAATTATTCAATAATGTAATCAAGTCAAAAACACTGAAATTTGCTCAGTTGCAGAATTGTCACTGTCATTACTTTTAGTGTTTGATGACGAATTTCCCCACAAATCACTATCGCTCAATTCTGCAAGTGATTCTAATTTATTATCGCTGTTTTGTAGCTGGTCTAAAACCGCTTTGATGTAAAGGGACACTTTTTGGTTGCTATGGACAATCGACAGTTTCCAGGCAGAAAAACAGTATTTATAATATAAAACTGCATGCAGGGCACTGGACAAACCACTGGGGGCAAAAGGGATGTGAAATAATTTGATACAGTAATGTCATCTGTAAGATTACAGTGTACTGCATATGTATTGTGTTTTTAACTTTTTGAATTTGGCGCCATGCTCCGTCCCCGTGCGTCGCAACGCTCGCAGAGAACGGAGCCCGTCACAGTGATGAATCGAGCAGAGACACAGCTCACACACACATCGGGGAGACATCGCAGGATCCAGGGGACAAGGTAAGTAACTTTGCCTGGATCCTGCGATGCGATCCGAGTGTGGCTCGGGGTTACAGCTTTTGGTACTGAAAATTCACCCAGAGCCACACTCGGGAATACCGCTAAGGAGGTTAAAGAGCAACATTAAAAATGCATAACCAAGCCCTTAGGTCTGTTATGGATTTTAAGGGGTAACCTCACAAAAAAGTGAAGCCCCCAAAATCGATACCTGACCCTTACATGCAGCCTGGCTGGCTAGGAAAGGGGGGATAGCGAATGTTTACCCCTCCAAGCCATGCCAAGCCAACATGCTCCCAAAATGGGGAGAGAGCATTGCTGTAAGTGGGGGAGCACTGGCAAAGTACCTTAAAAGGTACCTTTAAGGTGCTCTCATTCACAGCAGGATAGTGGATGCTAAGGCACCATTGGACCCTGAATCTTAGCAGCTAATGATGCATGCCCAGCCCCATTTACTGCAACAGGGGAATTCACCAAATATGGCAAAAATCAGTCACAAGGATATCTGTGCTGTCTGGCAGGCCTTTGTAAATCTAAGGACTAAGGTAAATACCAGAACCTTAGAACAAGAGAGAATGATTGCCACCTATAATGAAAGAAAGAATAAAAGTTTACTCAGTGTCACACTAAAATAAGACTTATGCCTTCATAGGAGCTAGCAGAAATACTAAAACTAAGGTTAATATGTTCCTCCTTAATTTTTTTATTCTATACATATGCATGTTGAAAATAATTGCATTTCTTAAAAAATATATTGTTGTTGTTCTAAATGTTTACCTAAACTAACCTATATCTATCCATACCTAATAATACCTAAAGTATACAAACAAAATGTGGAAAAAAACTTGAATAAGCTACATTTATATTAAAAGTACTAAAAATATAGGAATCTATAGCAAAAAGAAATGAGGACCCAACATTCAGGTTGAATAAATGTATCAATCAGACACTTGTTATTAATAAAAAAGGCATAGGATCACACTTGCAAATCCTCAAATTTTAGCAAGTCTGACTGCACATGAACCATGTCTAAAGTATTCATGAAAAATAAAGGCTAAGCCTCCGTGACATTTGGAGTGAAAACTGTCTTGGAGCTATGAAGATTGTGTTAACAGTGTAAATAATCAGGTCAAGGAACATTCATGTTGCAAGCAGTGTATCAAAAGAAGCAGACTAAACTCAGCCCAAGCAGGTATGCAAATGACAAATAGTTTATTGTTTGGCAGACTTAAGGTCTGTTCTGCATTAAAAAAAATATATATTATTAACAGATATAGGTTATACATAAGGTGAGCTGTGGAAGCAGCAGCATGTTAACTGTCATGCTGTAGTAATCCAAACCAATCAAGCTGTGGAGGACCAGCTTCTTGCAAATGTGCCAGACCTTCTGCCCACTCAAGAAGAGCAGTAGACCTGCAACAAATTTAATGGTGTAACAGTGTTAAAACACTGCCACTACTTGCTACATAGTTATTAGATATGGAGCAGAACCTGTTATGTCGTTAGTGCTGAAGTGGCGTATACTGTATGGCTTACTTAAAAAGTGCATTTGAGCAGCAAGCCTATTACAGATTAAAAGTATTTATAATTCCATCTGTCATTTGCAATACTATTGTTGTATTTCAGTAAATTGTAGGTTACCACGCAAGATAAAACTGTTCTGCATTAATACATAAAGCTCTGCGTGTGAATGAGGTATTAGGGCTCACTCATATAGGAGATGTGGCCTGTACAGTGTGAATTTGCGTTTTTTTATTTTTTTTTTATGTGGCCGGAGCTGTGTGCAGGTAGCCTATGTTGTGCTATGGGGATGCAGCAGCTGTACAAAAACAGCTGCAGGCCCTAATTTAACAGATGTGTGGGTGCAGGTATATGACCTCAAAACCAGACAGTGTGTATTTGTCATAATTAGGACCTGTGTATATGTGCACACAGCCACTGTGTCCCCATAAAGTAACAGATGCACAAGCAAGCCACTCATTGACACTGTACGGGCGTCAGAACCCATGTGAACGAGCCCTTAATTATGTTTTTTTTTTAATAATGTTTTACAGTTTTTTAAATGATCTTTTACACTTTTATTTTGTATTATTTTTTACATTTTTTAACAGCCCTATTGGGAGGCTTTGGTGAAATATCAAAGGTCTAAGCAGACACAGTCCTCAATCTCTATCTTTGCAGCCTCAGCTGCACAGAATTAATGAAAAGGAAGGGTTCTTCACAGTCTCCCTGTTCATTTACAAACTGAAGCATAGTAAACACAGTTTATTATGCTTTAGTTGTGAATGAACTCAGTGATTCATTCAGAAAAAGAAGGGGCCAGTAAATTACATATTTATTGTCCCCTTCATTTGCTCTCCATCCTGAATCAATTCCCCTTAGCAGCTGGCAGGAGAGAGAGGAGGCAAAGTCAGTACTACTGGGGAAAGGGGGGGGGGGGGGCGGGGAGAACACAGAGGGCCCCATCAACAGAAGGAAAGGGAACATGGACAGAAAGGGGCAGTGGGGGTGGCATTTACTGGAACTGATCCCCTAAAGTTCCCCCATGCAGCAGCTGAAAGCCAGCGGGAATGAGAGGAGGGGAAGCTGGCTTTCAGTTGCTGTGGGGGGGGCTACAGGGGATCAGTTCCTGTAAATGCCCCCCTGTCACCTCTCCTGTCCAGATCCTTCCTATTGCTTATGAGGTATCCAGCCCCCCCTGCTGAACTGATGGGGCTCAGGCCCTGTACAGGGAGACTGGTGGTACCCCCTTATCGTTGGCCCTGGGTTACTATGCAAAATAGAGCAGCAGAAAGCAAACAAAGGCTGATTCCTGGTCAGACTGCGAGACTGCCAGAATTTCCTGAATTGTCCTTCAGTGTCCAGCCATCCTGGGTGGCAATGGTGAGACACAGGGGTTGATTTACTAAAGGCAAATAGACGGTGCACTTTTCAAAGTGCATTTGCACTCTGCAAGAGCAGTCTCTCCAGAGCTTAGTAAATGAGCAAAAGCTCTGCTGACTTTCATCATCCAATCATGTGCAGGCAAAAAAGCAGTTTTTTTTAAATTTCCCTTGAACAGGATTGGGTATTATTTGCAAAGTGAAGCTTTACCTCATTTACTAAGCTCTGGAGCAACTGCCCCTGCAGAATGCAACTGCAAGCCGTATCAAAGTCGCACTTTAAATCGCGCGACTTTTGGGTCGCAATAGTGGAAACGTAGCCTAAAGTAGTCCCCTTTGCAGCCCAACTCAATTTCATGCAAAGGTGTCAGAGATTTAAACCTTAGAAGAAGAGAGAATGATTTCCACCCATAATGAAAGAAACATTGACATTTCATGCAGTGTCGCACTAAAAAAAGACTTGTGCCTTCATAGAAGCTTGCAGAAATCCTAGAAAAAAATGTTAAAGTGATTCTTAAGGTTTCTATTTTTTTTTTAATAACAAACAAGTTATACTTACCTGCTCTGTGTAATGGTTTTGCACAGAGTAGCCCTGATCTTTCTCTTCTGGGGTCCCCCACTGACATTACTGGCTGCCCCCCACCACCAAGTGCCCCCATAAAAAGCCATTTTCTACAGGGCACTCTTGTGGCCTTGCTCCCAAGCTGCCTTGTCTGCGACAGCATAGAGTGCATTAAGGTAAAAAAACCTTTAGGCTTTGCAACCATTATAAAGAATGTATATTATAGCAGTAAACATATCTTTTTTTCTCCCTTTTAGATTGGTAAATACACAATTAAAATCGTTTTTCTATATCTGTTTGATAAATGCCATATCTGTGGATACTTCTGGAAATTCAGTACTGTCCTATAAACAAACAGTATAGGGAGCACCAATAATGCATATTAAACAATTATTTCCGTGTTAACTCTGTCATACATAGAAGTGTAACAATAATGTGCAATATATTGCCAAAGTGAATGCAGTGCAAAAAAATCTCTGTCATATATTGAAAAATAACAGTACATGTGCAATATAATGCCAAAAAGTGAATGCAGTGCAAAATAAATGTCTCTAATTTATGTAGAGCAAAAAACACACAATCTTCATAATATATCCAATCACCACTTAATAATAAAGTGCATATGCTATCCTATTCGTGCTTCACCCGAAGTGGTATATCAAAGCGCTCACCAGACAGTATTGGCCACTGAGTGACCCTCAGGCATGGAAAAGATCAGATGTTACAATTCATCAAAGGTGACTTCCGAGTATCCTGGCAGAAAGACTCCAATCACCAGACTGCAAGAGTGTGTATTATATACCTTCTTATACCTATATCTCGGTATATCAGTTCACCAACCAAATCTGCAAAACGTGGCTCCCATAAAAGCCACAAAAACTTGGATAGTGTAAAAACGTCTTTTAATCCAGATTAAAACTGCACAGCCAAAAAACAATGTGCAAGGTACAGGAACAAGAGAACAAACTGGGCTGCAGCTAAGGAGGAGAAGCAGAGACCAAGCGGTACCTTACAATACTGTGGGTACTCGGCGGCGTCTCGGCATGCGCTCAGCTGATCCAGGAACGGAGGACTCGTAACAGCATGTCGAGCCTCCCTTTCAATATAGTTCAGCTCAATTTTACTGGAGCCTAAATAGTTTGTTCTCTTGTTCCTGTACCTTGCACATTGTTTTTTGGCTGTGCAGTTTTAATCTGAATTAAAAGACGTTTTTACACTATCCAAGTTTTTGTGGCTTTTATGGGAGCCACATTTTGCAGATTTGGTTGGTGAACTGACATACCGAGATATAGGTATAAGAAGGTATATAATACACACTCCTGCAGTCCGGTGATTGGAGTCTTTTTGCCAGGATACTTGGAAGTCACCTTTGATGAATTACAACATCTGATCTTTTCCATTCCTGAGGGTCACTCAGTGGCCAATACTGTCTGGTGAGCGCTTTGATATACCACTTCGGGTGAAGCACGAATAGGATAGCATATGCACTTTATTATTAAGTGGTGATTGGATATATTATGAAGATTGTGTGTTTTTTGCTCTACATCAATTAGAGACATTAATTTTGCACTGCATTCACTTTTTCGCATTATATTGCACATCTACTGTAATATTTCAATATATGTCAGAGATTTTTTTGCACTGCATTCACTTTGGCAATATATTGCACATTATTGTTTAACTTCTATGTATGACAGAGTTAACATGGAAATAATTGTTTAATATGCATTATTGATGTGCCCTATACTGTTTGTTTATTGTTTACTAGTTTTTTACTAAGATAGGAGCAGCATCAGGTTGTATAAGTACACATTTATCATTTGGCGCCATGCCCATTATTATTTTTAACTTGATTCAGTACTGTCCTATGTCACATGCTTTAGTCTTACCTTAAACAATGTTATCAGGAAGTGTGTTAATATTACAGAACATCCCTCTAGGTTATGGAGATGAGGAGAGGGGGAGGTGGTCTGTAGTCCTAGCCCACTTCTTGTCCTAGGGTGACAACATTTCTTCTTCATAGATGCAGTACACTGAGGCTGGGTTCACACTGAAGCAAATTAGATGCAGGTTTCCGCGCATCCAATTTGCATGACAGGAGAGTGTGACGGGCTCTCAATGGGCTGCAGTCCACATTGCAGAAGAGCCCTGTGCGTCTTCTGGTCCATTTTAGGTGCGAATTCAGCAAAAAATTCAGAACTGATTTGCACGTGATACGGTGAACAGACACAAACTGGACCCCCTGCTCTGAGCCCCGACCACAGCTAGTGTGAACCCAGCCTGAGCGAGTGTTGTCACACTAGGACAGGAAGTGTGTTACTGGCAGGATCACTAGTTGGAAATAATGGAAAGAAACTTAAAAAAAGAAATCCAATGCAGCCACAGCATTTATTATCTATTTTTTTTGTTATTATT
Organism: Lithobates clamitans; assembly: GCA_037952925.1. NCBI lineage: Eukaryota > Metazoa > Chordata > Amphibia > Anura > Ranidae > Lithobates > Lithobates clamitans. The sequence goes on from JBBGZY010000561.1 coordinate 5,696,953, forward strand.
ATTTTAGTTAAGAAAATTAACATTAGCATACAATTTATAGTCCTTGTCCTGGAAAATGCTCTCTTTTTGATGTCCAGCCAGGCCAACCTGCTGCTCTTACCTCACTGTTGGTGTTTCCTTCAGCTTGCCAGCTGCTAAGCAGACACCCATGCAAGTGTGCTCCTGACCAAGGCTGTGTGCATCAATTTAAATACCCAGTTCCTGGCAAGCAATGCCCCTGCCCCCTCCTTCCATCTAATTGGCAGGCAGCTGCAGGAATCTATCGTTCTCCTACCCTCTACAACCCAGACATTTAAGCAGGGCCGGATTCCCGACAAGGCCACCGAGGCCAGGCCTCGGGGCGGCAGTGGTGCAGGGGCGGTGCCAAAGCCGCCCCCCCGCCGCATGAAAGCCGCCCCCAGCCTGATGAAACCCCCCCCCCCCGATCTGTCCCCACGAGTCCCGGCTGCCTGAGCCTCCCTGCACAAATATAGCCCCCGGCGCCGTGGCCTGTAATTAGCGTGCACTTGCTACGGGGCGGACTTGGCCAGGGGGAGGGAGCAAATGACGCCCTCATTAAACGCCCGGCGGTGACTGGCCAGACAGGGTGCATGTCTTTCCAGTGACAGAGGCGGAGCCTAATGGTCCACCTATCCTCCTCCGCGCGGCACATCCCTATGCATGTTCTCCTTATCCCGGGGGGCGGGGTCTCTCTGTCACTGTAGGAGGAAAAGAGAGAGGAGGAGGACGGGAACCCCCGCAAGTGGTGGCCAGGACAGCAGGTAAGTTGCATTTATTTTTGTAAGTGACAGTGCTCACTGCTCAGCATGGATTGAATGCAAATTTTCAGAGCATATTGCAATAAAGTGCTCCATGCATGCTCAAACTCATTAAACAGTCCACATTCAGTGAAAGTTCATGTACTGCAAACTTTGCAGTACATGAACTTTCACTGAATGTGGACTGTTTAATAAGTTTGCATAGGTTCCAGCATGCATGGAGTACTTTGCAGTGCATGATTTTTCACTGAATGTGGACTGTCTAATAATTTTGCATAGATTCCAGCATATGCAAAGTGCTCCATGCTGAAATCAATGCAAACCCATTAAACAATTCACATTCAGTGAAAAATCATGCACTGCAAAGTGCTCCATGCTATAATCAAAACACAATTAATATACAATAGTAAGAGCTGTGATTTTTAAACCGACAAGGCTGCACTGATTGCCACTGATGAGGCGGTACTCCTAGGCAGCACTGATAGGCGGCATTGGTAGGCTGCACTGATATGCACTGATAGGCGGCACTGATGGGCACTGGTAAGCTGCACTGGTCAACACTGATCGGCGGAACTGATAGGCGGCACTGGTGAGCTGCACTGATGGGTACTGGTAGGCTGCACTGGTAGGCTGCACTGATAGGCTGCACTGATGGGCTGCACTAATGAGCACTGGTAGGCTGCACTAATGAGCACTGATAGGCGGCACTGATGGGCACTAATATGCGTCACTGGTAGGCTGCACTGATGAGCACTGATAGGCGGCACTGATGGGTACTGGTAGGCTGCACTGATGGGCACTAATATGCGGCACTGGCAGGCTGCACTGATAGGCGGCACTGGTAGGCTGCACTGATGGGCTGCACTAATGAGCACTGATAGGCGGCACTGGTAGGCTGCACTGATGAGCACTGATAGGCAGCACTGATGGGCACTGATAGGCGGCACTGATAAAGGCGGCACTGATAAAGGCAGCACTGATGGCACTGTACTGATGGGCACTGCTAAGGCTGCACTGTTGGGGGGAGATGAGGCGGCACTCTTACGATGCACTGATAAGGCAGCACTGATGAGGCTGATGAGGACGCACTGATGGCAACTGATAGGCTGCACTGGTAGCCCCGGATCAGACTGCACTGATGGGCATTGATAAGGCTGCACTGTTAGGGACAGATGAGGCGGAAATCTTAAGCTGCTCTGATAGGGCTGCACTGATATGCTGCAGTGATTAGCTGCACTGATGGGCACTGATAGGCTGCACTGGTGGCCCCTGATGAGACTGTACTGATGGGCACTGATGAGGCTGCCCTGATGGGTACTGATATGCTTTATGTTGATATTGTTAAAGTTGTTGTTGAGATTTATTTTTGGAACTTAATTCTGCATAAAACATTTAACAGTGTAATTTCCTGAGATATGTTTAGGTGTGAGGTGTGTTTAGGTGAGGGGCATTTTCTGCATTACAGAGTATTTTCAGTCTGTACAATTAAAGCCAGTTATTTTCAGTGTTCTCGTGTGTGGAGATATGTTTTTAATTGATCTATTGTAGCGGTCTTCGCTAAAGGACGAGAATGGTGGTGTGTGTGTGTGTGTGGGGGGGGGGCAGCATTGAAGGACCCTGCCTTGGGGTGGCAAAGGGAGTAAATCCGGGCCTGCATTTAAGGGGACCGTGCAGACCTTCCTGGACCTGGTGGCAGTGTCTGCTGACTTCTATCCTCCAATCCTGTGTAAGTGTAGCCCTCTTTTGGAGGATAGGGGGTTATGAGAAATAGCACTCCCTGAACAGGAGAGTGCACTAAATCTGTAGATAAATAAGAGATCCAGAGCCTTCACTAAGAGAAAAAGTGGGTTTGATAATAAAGTTGGCAGTGCCTCCACCCAGGACTGGGCCTCTGTGAAAAGAGGACATTATTTACAAAACTGTGAGGGGTGTACTCACTTTTGTGAGATACGGTATGAATATATACTAGCACACATGGAAATAATACAAGCATTATATACAAAAAGACTAATAATAGTGCATACATCCAATGTACAAACAGGTATTATCAGCAAAGAGCCCAACAAGAGTCCTGGTAGAAATTTGTTCCTATACCTGGGTATTACTACAGATACCTCCAGATGACTGTTGCAGCAAAGTTCAGTTGCAGGGGTCCCTAAAGATGATCACAGTGCAGTGTCTGTTATGGTGTCAGAGACCTGAATAGAAGATCAGCAATGATCTGGAGATCCTCCAACCGTTGTCCAACTAGCCTTGAACGCAGCTTCTTACAGAAACTGTGGTGTGGCACTGGAACTCAGAGGCAGCCTATTTACTCTGCATCTTAGTTACTAGTAGCTTCTAATCTGTCATACAACTGTACCTTTAGCTACCAAGTGTCCGCCGATTGCCTAACCTGAATCTAGCCTATGCTGGTTATTGAGTCCTAAGCTAAAACTAGCTATAGAATCCCAGAACAGAAAGGTCAGGGTAACTAAAATAACAAGAGCTAAATTCTATTGCAATAAAAAGTTTGACCTACTAATATACTAGAAGGTGACTAGTACACACATCCAATAGCACAATAGCTCTCTGACAGTGTGCATGTTAGATAATAACAATAGGACAGAAATATGTCTATCACCAGGCTTTAGATACACACTCAAGAAACTATGGGCAGCTGCAGTTAAACTATTAGAATATAGGAATACTTCTGGTTTGTGTAAAATACAGAAGCAACAGCAGTGCATGTAAGGCCATGTGGCTCAGTTCTGTGCCTATTTACTGGAACCTACCCTTTGTATCTATCGCAGTCCTCCAATAGGGGTTCATGACCCAGCTAGCAAGGACAGGCAGTACCTGTCTATAACCAACTAACTCTGTGGTAAATAACAAAGAACAGCTGTTTACCAATGCAGACAATAGAGGTCAGCAGATCCCTACACAATCAAAAATGCTGTTTTATTTTTCTTTCATGTGATTAGATGTTTTTTGCATTATTTCACTACATTCACCAAGCTCTGGGGATATTTTTTTTTTTTGCAAAGTGCAATTTCTCTTGTAGAATGAACAGATTATTTGCTTCTAATAAATTGACCCCCTTGTCTATAAACTCCCACTCACAATCTGATACTTCCTTTGGATGGGACTGAAGAAAATGTATATAAAGGATGTTTTCAGGAAGTTATAACAGCACTGTTTCAAAAAGTAACTCCACTTTTGTTGAAAAAAAAAGCCCTGTGTGATCAATTTACATTGCAGGGATTTTAACAAACTTTGATGCAGATTCCTACCTGTTTCTACTCTGAAGGAATAGCTCTTTGTCTATAAAAGCTGTGACTGGGTCACACAAGCAGGCATTGACTTTCTGGGGACGTTCTCTACACTATCTGTGTACAGAAGGCCTCCAGGTAGGCACTGCATTGAATTTTACAGTAAATTTCAACACTGCAGATAGAAAAGTAAAAGTAATTTTCAATACCATTAAATTACATTATGGCTTGTGTAGCAGTTGTATATGCTATTTTTTTTTTCTGCTATATATTTTACCAAAAAGTGGAGTTACCCTTTAAAATGCATTTTTAACACTTCAGCCCCGGAAGAATTTACCCCCTTAATGACCAGGCCAATTTTTGCGTAACAAAACTGCGTTACTTTACGTTGTACCCAAACAAAATTGATGTCATTTTTTTCCCACAAATAGAGCTTCCTTTTGGTGGTATTTGATCACCTCTGCGGTTTTTACTTTTTGTGCTATAAACAAAAAAAAAAACAATATTTTTTATTTTCTGCTATAAAACATATCCAATAAAAATATGTAAAAAGTCAAATTTCTTCATCAGTTTAGGCAAATTTGTATTCTGCCACATATTTTATGGAATAGAACTATGGGATAGACTTAGGGACTTTTTATTTATTTCATTGTTTTACTAGTAATGGTTACATAGGGATTGTTTGTTAGCGGGACTGTGACATTGTGGCGGACAAATTGGATACTAAGTGACACTTTTTGGGGACCAGTGACACCAATTAAGTGATCAGTGCTAAAAAAATGCACTGACACTGTACAAATGACACTGGTGGGGAAGGGGTTAACATCAGGGGCAATCAAAGGGTTAAACATGTTCCCTATGTGCGCTTTCTAACTGTGTGGGGGATGCTGACACTAGACAAAGAGAGAGATCAGTGTCCCTGATTAGTAGGAATCACAGATCTCTCTCTTTCTCTGTAACAGAACTACGGTCTGATTTGTTTACATAGGCAGACCTCTGTTCTGTCATTCCCCGAAGTGATCACGGGTAGCCACGATAGCCGCCGGACCCGTTGATTGGCTCCCGCTTTGTCTAATCACAGCAGCGGGTCGCCAGTGGCACGCATGCACCTGAGACCAGGAAGCGCGGACAACGTACAGGCGGCAGTATATATGAAGTAGTTAAAATTTTGTTTTCCACTTTAATTGTCCCTTTCAGAGACTGCTAAGTTGCCTGCAAATAGCTCCATTCGTATTGAAGTGGGGCAAAAGACAATTGTTTCTGGATCAGAAAGTACAAATTCAAACTTTGTTGGAAGGAAGGCAGGAGAACAATTGCCCTAGAACAATGGCGCACAATGCATTTTCTCCAGTGTAACAATTTTCTTCTTCATACAAAAAGTAAAATACACGCAGCTACTCTGCACAGGTATTCAAATTGTATTGCATCCTGGCTAGTAGTATGGATTGGAGGAGGTGGAACTTCTGTGTTGTGATGTATTTATTTCAGTAAAGTCACACAAATGTATGTTTGCTTATTTTGATAGAACTATTTGAAGTATAATTTCCTTTTTCAAACAATCTTGTATATTTCTTATAAACACTAACTGGTAACTGTCATTGTGCTGTAAAGGGTTCATATAAATACTGTGTAAGACTGAAGTGGGCGTAGGAATAGGAGATAGAGTGGGTCTACTTATGTTGTTGCTAAAAGATGTAAATATAAAAGATGTTGCATATGTAATAAGCTTACATCAAGACATCTATTTATGTTAACGTGTTATTTTATCTGTAGATCTGTCATAAAAACAAGAATTGCTAAAAATCATTTACAAAACAAGAAAATGTCACATAGATATCATAAATTTAAGGTAAGGGTCAGTTTATGATTTATAAAACAACCGAAAAGGACACGATGGACCTGGGGCAAGAAAGATATTGAATCATTTTATATGAAAAATGAAAATATAGCTATATGCCTAATGAAGATAAATACAAATCTTACATTTCTGAATGTCCTGAATGTCCTTAGGTAACATAACATATATATTGGTGGCTTTGACCAGTGTTTAAATTCAATTTGAAAACTTAGTAAACTTTATGGGCCTTACATTTGATGCTGAACCTCTACAAATACACTTGTAATATCATAGACTAAAGAACATCCGGAACAGAATGTCAGCAGTAAAAATGATCAATACTGAATCATAGTCTCTTTCCTAATTCAATATATTAGTGAATTCTGGAGAAAAAAGCAATTAGCTCTGTTGCTGTTTATAAAAATCTATTCATTCACATCCCACCCTTGGAAATTGTATGTATGAGTTCTCTAGGCCCTATGTCTGATATGTTTGAGAGCCTAGAATTAGATAGAATGCTCTTGACATTTTTTTTTTTTATAGGGTAGGTCACCAGATCTTTCCTCAATTTTTGCCATTTGCACAGACTATAGGCTAGCATGTAGGATGTGATAACATATATGCATAGCAATTTGGTAAACATACTAGGGCCAATTTAGGTGGGAGCCAGTTAACCTACCAACATGTTTCTGGAGTGTGGGAGAAAACCCACACAAGCACACAAAGAATGAACAAACTCCATGGAGATCATGTCCTGACCAAGATTCAAACCTATGACCTCACTAACTACTAAGACCTACTGTAAGTACCATGTGAAGAAACATATTTTCATTAATACTGCTCTTATGATAAAATTTATCCCAGGACTGGCTGTGACCACAGGCCATTTTTAGGGCCCATTAACACCACTGGGCATGTGCAATACGGCCTGTAAAATGAAATGTGTGTTCTAATGTGCATTGCATATGGTTTGTGGAAAATTATAATGCATCACAGTGTTTAAAATGGTTGCAAACCTGAGTCATGGAATTTGAGCGAAGCACATATATCTGCAGTGTTTACTTATCTATCTCCAAAGCTCTAAGTGTTGTTTCTCTCTCGTGCTTCGTTCCTCTGTTATAAGCATAAGTCACTTCTGACAAGTTTTCCCGACACATGAGATAAATTTGTGTCGGGAGGGAAAGCTTAGAACAGAGCTGGTCTATTCACAACACAGTTCTTCTGCTGTGTTAAGGGGTATGTGTGCCTTTCCTCCAATCAGAAACAAGATATTTGGGGGGCACACCTTCTCATTAAAGCTGGTGCAGCCATAAGACCATACAATAGAAGAAAAATATTACAGCGCACACATGCAAAAAAACATTCACCTCCACCAAGGCTAGTTTAAAAACACCTAAACATTCTCAAAAAGACATTTTCAAAAATATGGGGATTTGGTCACACCATATTGCTATATGGTGCTAAGCTTACTTACTGCGACAAAGTACCCCATGATTAGTGGGTCGCAGTAAGTGGGCTTAGCACCATATAGCAATATGGTGTGACCAAATCCCCATATTTTTGAAAATGTCTTTTTGAGAATGTTTAGGTGTTTTTAAACTAGCCTTGGTGGAGGTGAATGTTTTTTTGCATGTGTGCGCTGTAATATTTTTCTTCTATTGTATGGTCTTATGGCTGCACCAGCTTTAATGAGAAGGTGTGCCCCCCAAATATCTTTTTTTGTGTATTGTATGGATTCTGACCAAATCCTTTTGGGATAGGAGCACCCTACTCCCTCATTAAGTACCTCTCATTAGTGTCCACTTGTGTCATAGGTGGAGACCTCAAGATTCTCCTATTTAGAAGAGTGTAGCTCTCATGGTTCAGAGAAGCAGGATCTCACAAATCTATGGATAGTGTAGGACCCACTAATCATGGGGTACTTTGTCGCAGTAAGTGGGCTGAGCACCATATAGCAATATGGTGTGACCAAAGCCCCATATTTTTGAAAATTTCTTTTTGAGAATGTTTAGGTGTTTTTAACTGCGCATGTGTGCGCTGTAATATTTTTCTTCTTTTCCTCCAATCAGCTCTCACACACTGTAACTGCAGTCTCTGCGCCTTCTTTTCTGTATTGCTTTTATCAAGATCTGTACTTTTGAAAGAGTGTAGAGAATGGAAGACGGCAGATAAACGAATAAAACCTATGTAGGAGGATTTTTTTTTCATCTCTGTGTATCACCTGAGGTTGTTCACGCCACTGGGTATATGTGAGGGTTTACAACCACTTTAAGGACTGCATTGCATTAACATGAGTGTTTGTGTGTTGTACTGCATAAAAATGCATCATGTCCAATGAACATGTATGGTGTGAACAGGACACATAGAGAACCACTGGGGTTGATTTGCTAAAACTGGAGCACTGATAATCTGGTGCAGCTGTCCATGGTAGCCACTCAGCTTCTAACTTCAGCTTATTCAATTAAGCTTTCACAAAAATGAAGTTGATTGGTTTCTGTGCAGAGCTGCACCAGATTTTGCACCCTTCCGTTTTAGTTATTCAACCTCATTGTGCCCTTGCATTGATCCTGCTTAGATAAACACAGATCAATTCACCTGGTGTGAATGAGCCCTTACAGAGACACAGAAAGGTAATAAAATATTATGAAGAAGAGAATGAGGAATCAATAAACTTACTTTACATCTGCTAAGCTTCTTATATTCAAGTAGACATGGCAATTTCATTCTACTAGGACTCTTTTTTTTCCAGGGTCTATACTTAAATTACAAGTATATTACAGTACCTTTGCAGTTGTGAAAGCATTAATAAGACTGTTTATGAGTTGCTTTCAAGCATTAGACTATGTAGGAAACACTTTGTAAAGGCCCTGTGGTAAAAAATAAATAAAAAAATGAATAGTTGCGGGAAGAAGTATAGGCACTTAGAGGTGTCTGCACATAAGCTTGTTTGACAAGAAAGCCTGGCTCGCAGTCTCCACTCTAATTCATCCCAAAGGTCAGGACACTGGGCAGGCCAGTCAAGCTCCTCCACCCCAAATTCACTCATCCATGTCTTTATGGACCTTGCTTTGTGCACTGGTGCGCAGTCATGTTGGAACAGGAACAGGAAGGGGCCATTCCAACTTTTCCCACAAAGTTGGGAACATGAAATTGTCCAAAATGTCTTGGTATGCTGACGCTTTTAGAGTTCCCTTCTCTGGAACTAAGGGGCCAAGCCCAACCCCCCTCCATAAAGACATGGATGAGTGAGTTTGAGGTGGAGGAACTTGACTGGCCTGAACAGAGTTCTGATCTCAACCAGATAGAACACCTTTGGGATGAGTTATGCCCCGTACACACGGTCGGATTTTCCGACGGAAAATATGTGATAGGACCTTGTTGTCGGAAATTCCGACCGTGTGTAGGCTCCATCACACATTTTCCATCAGATTTTCTGACACACAAAGTTTGAGAGCAGGCTATAAAATTTTCCGACAACAAAATCCATCGGAATTTCCGATCGTGTGTACACAAAACCGACGCACAAAGTGCCACGCATGCTCAGAATAAATAAAGAGATGAAAGCTACTGCCACGTTTATAGTCCCGACGTACGTGTTTTACGTCACCATGTTCAGAATGATCAGATTTTCCGACAACATTGTGTGACCGTGTGTATGCAAGACAAGTTTGAGCCAACATCCGTTGGAAAAAATCCTTTATTTTGTTGTCGGAATGTCCGATCAATGTCAGACCGTGTGTATGGGGCATTAGAGCGGAGACTGTGAGCCAGGCCTTCCCATCCAACATCAGTGCCTGACTTCCCAAATGCGCTTCTGAAAGAATGGTCAAACATTCTCATAGACACACTCCTAAACCTTGTAGACAGCCTTCCCAGAAGAGTTGAAGCTGTTATAGCTGCAAAGGGTGGGCCAACTCAATTGTTTTGACAATATAGTGTACCTGCAGGAACCCCTAAAACACACTCCTGTCACAGTTCCTTATCAGGTCTTTCTGATAGGTAATGATAGAAATGTTCCCCAGCTAGTGAGTACAAATGTTCTCTCCAGTTGAGTAAACAAAACCTGTAAACTGTATCAACATTAGTTAGAAGCAGAGATTTCTGTTGCATACAATTGCAAATACAGCACATAAGCTTTACAGCCTCATGTAGGCACATATGCAAACTGTGGTCCTAAATTCCAAACTACAGTACTCTATTAAAAAAAAAATTATATTTCTGTCTATACCACTGTTGGAGAGTTAAAGGAAAATTCCAAGTATGGATATTTTTACATATTCCTATATTTTTTGTTTTACATACTATAGTTATTTATTGAAATGTATATTCCACAAGGCTGTAGAGTTCTGCTATCATTATGCTGTAAAATGTTGCAGCTCACATGCTGTTGTCTTCAACCATTTTATAACTGTAATTGAAAAAATACATAATAGTAGCATTTCAGTAACATGGGCAATGACTATTTGTGCCAGAAATTCAGGCCTTCTCATATTAATTCTGTAACATAACACATCATTTTGTAACCATTCACCTCCAATATTTCACACACTGAATTAAAGTTTACTTCTGAAAGTACTCATTTGAAAATAGTCTATAATAAGTAACATTATTACCATTGTAAATAGTGAGCTTGCAGATTATGATGCTTTCTGAAAGTAAACGTAAACACAGTCGCTAAATCTTACCTTTGCTTTATTTAACGTGTTAATGTAATTCAAAATACATTTTCAATATTTTTAAAGTAAAACTAAAAGCTCTTTAACCAGTTACCCACTGGGCATTTAAACCCTCTTCCTAACCAGACCGATTTTCAGCTTTTGGTGCTCTCACATTTTTAAATGACAATTACGCAGTCATGCAACACTATACCCATATTAAATGTTTGTCCTTTTATTCACACAAATAGAGCTTTCTATTGGTGGTATTTAATCACCGCTGGCTTTTTTATTTTTTGCGCTATTAATGAAAAAAGACTGAAAATTTATATTGCTAGATATTTTTGGTAAAAATAACCCACATCGGTATATATTATTTGGTCTGTGTGAAAGTTATAGTGTCCACAAGCTATGGTGCCAATCTTTGAAAATTGATCACACCTTACATACTGACGGCCGATCTCATTTCTTGAGACCCTAACAAGCCAGGAAAGTATAAATCACCCCCAAATGACCCCTTTTTGGAAAGTAGACATTTCAAGTTTTTTTCATGGTGAGTTTTTCCCACAATTCTTTGCAAAATCAAGAATTTTTTTTTCTTTTTTCTTTTTTCCACAAAATTGTCATATTAGCAGGTTATTTCTCACACAAAGCATATGCATACCACAAATTGCACCACAAAACACATTCTACTAATTCTCCTGAGTATGGCGATACCACATGTGTGAGACTTTTACACAGCCTGGTCACATACAGAGGCCCAACATGCAAGGAGCACCATCAGGCGTTCCAGGAGCATAAATTACACATATACCATAATTTCTTGACTACCTCTTTTGAAGACTCTGGAGCACCAGGACAATGGAACGCCCAAAAAAATTACCCCATTTTGGAAAGAAAACCTGGACCTGGCGGTCATGGATATTCCCGGGTGCGCACCCCAATTCTGGGAGGATGTCATAGTACGCCCTGCCAGAGTTATCGAGCAGTGCTGTAGCTGCCATTTGGCTATAGAGCAGTTGTTAAGTGGTTAAACAATAAAAAATCTATGCTCGAGGGGCTTGACTGGAAGCCGACCTAGATGGACGCCTGAGCCGTCTGCTCTCCCTAAGCCCGCAGCTAAAGATCGATTTGGGGACGCTACGCTACAGCTACATGGGCAGATCTAAGGCCCCCCGATCCGCTAAAGCATGGGGGTCGTCACAACCACCACCCGGCTCGTCCTCGGACCTCCGGTCCTTCTTACCGCAGACCGACAGTCCGTCTAACAGCACAGCCAATATGGCGCCGGAGGCCACGGCGGCCCGCTCCAGGCTCACCACGCAGCTCTCCCAGCCGGACCCGAGCCCACACCGAGACCCGGTCGGCGCAACATCAGTCCCACAACACGCCACAGGCATCTCCTCTCCTTTGGGAACGGTGAGCACGATTAGCCCTGGCCATCCTGGGACCTCGCCACGTGATCCCCCAGCCGCCATGTTTGACCCCCCTCCTTCCCTCTACACTCAATGCTCGGAGGCCTTCCCGCGCCTGCTGCGGACAGCCTCAGATCCCTGCCTGACAGGGGATGCCCCGGGATCCCCATCATCTTCTGACATATCAGCGGACTTTCCGGCCTTGCCGGACCCAAGATTCCCGGCATTCAATGCCTCATCTGGACCGGATGACTCCGCGACGGCCTTCAGAACCCTCACACCTGGTTCACCCCCACCTAAAACGCAGAGACTCTCATTCTCTCAAGCACTGAGTACGCCCAAAGAACAGGCCGCACGCCCTCCCAATTCAGACTGAAGGGACCCAGCCTATGCCCTCCAATGTCACACTCTGGAAGAGATCGAGGCTCCCTTACACACTCAGGGCCAGCCCTGGGGAAATGTATGGACTGCATCCCCACAACCCATACCCACCATGCGGGGTGAAGCTGCACTACAAGTGCAACATCAGCAAGCATCCCATCAATGACCACCACAGCAAAACCCGCTGCCAGTCCCCCATCATCCACTCCCCAATGAGTGGTACTCCTATTTACAGGCGATGCCCACCAAAGATGACTTCAAACAGCTGATTGCAGATGTAAAATCCACCTGTCGCTCAGAAATACAGATACTACAAACAGGCCTTAAACACCTAGCTGACAGGGTGGAAATGGCCGAAGAAGAAATCCAAGAAACTAAACTAGCAGTCCATAGGACTCAACCCCAAGGAGCAGACCACCGTAACCAACTAAGAGAAATGCAGCGCCACCTTGAGGACTTGGATAATAGGGGGCGCAGAAATAATATTCGGGTGCGGGGGGTTCCGGAGACGGACGGTCCGGAAGACATCCACAACAAATTACAACACATATTTAACAATCTACTTGGGGACCCCCTAACCAATCATATCGACATGGATAGAGCCCACCGGGCCCTCCGCCCCAAGAATCTTAATTCCAAACCGAGGGACATTATTTGCAGAATAAGCTCATACCCCTTAAAGGAGGACATTATGCGTCAATCCCGCCTGACTTGCAAAATAACCTTCCAGGATGCACACCTGCAACTGTTTCCAGATCTCTCCTGGATAACCTTACAGAAGCGCAGACTCTTGCAACCTCTTCTATGTATCCTTCAAGAAGAAAATATCCCCTATCGATGGGGATTTCCCTTCACCCTTACAGCCAAGAACCAAGGCAGATCCACTGTTCTACGGTATCCAGATAAGATCTAACCAATTTCTGTGACGTTTTGGGGATCAGCCCCCCTCAACTCCCAGATTGGGACTTAGTAACCACCCCACCCCTGCCGCCTACAATGTGGCAGAAGGTTCCCTCCTCTAATCGCACCCGGAAGGAAGGCACCCCCCACAAGAGTTCCAAATCCAGAAATGGCTGAATTGAACTCACAAAAAATTTTTCTCTTGGATCCTCAAATTTATAGATGCTCAGCCATTCTACTAGGCTGATAGATCTGTCCTGGACACTTTGTTCACTCAGTCCCCAATTTTTTGCCCCAGTCTTTTTTATTTTTTAAGTTTGCTTTTGTTCTACTCTATGGGCATGTCTCCGTTGAGGCTTGGGAGTGTAGGTGATTTTTCCTTTGGCTCACCAACCCCTCCCCTAATTAAGTGATGATCGTCACAATAGTTTTGGTAATATCCTGTTATATGATCAACCTAGGGCTCCCTTGCATCCGTCTGGCCTGCTCTACTGGAGCGGGGCTGGGCGGATCTTTGGGAAACTGTACTGACCTAGGTCCATCGACCTTTCAAGGTCAGCTGAAAACACCTTTTAGGTTTTGTCTTGTTTTGTCTAACACTAACCTTTGTTTCTTTCCTCTAGTCTCCTCTTCTCTCATTGACTATCCCTTGCCCCTGAGTGACTTTCTACATGGACCACGGACTAGGTCCAGATCCCTCGCCGGAGGTTGCCCGCTTCCAGTCCCAGGATCCATGGCCATCGTCTTCAACCCAGGTAACACGAACCCCCTCCCCTTCCCAACTAGAGACCATGGCTAGGATATTTTCATTAAATGTCCATGGATTAAACTCCAATAAAAAGAGGCATCTGGCACTGAAGGAATTTAAACAATCTGGCGCGGATATTTTTTTTGTCCAAGAGACACACTTTGACAGGGGGGGCACCTTTGCTTCCCAAACAGCTACCTTTCCTCAGGACCACATAAACGTGCAGGGGTGGCCATACTCATTAAGCAAGGCTCTCCATTTGTTTATGAGAGTCACTATGGGGACCCACATGGTCACTATATTATCGTTAGGGGTCGGTGGCAGTCACGGGAGATCACCTTGTGCGCTCTGTACGCACCTAATGTCAAACAACATAGATTTCTATCTAAAATGTTTACACGTCTTTTTCGCTCGGAACATGGGATCCTGGTGGTGGGGGGTGACTTCAACTTAATCCACTCCACAAACGCCGACCGCCTTGTGGTGGACCCCCGGGCACCATCAGCTCGAGCCCTTAGAGACTCGAAGCTTTTTCGCCAACTTCTTAGAAAACATGCTCTCTTTGATGCCTGGAGGGCCCTCCACCCGGGGGATCGGCGGTACACTTTCTACTCAGCTCCCCATAAAACCCACACCAGGATCGACTACTTTTTTGTAAACAATTCTACTCTTAGAATAGTTCGTGAGGCCAAGGTGCTCCCGATCTCTTGGTCTGACCACGCCCCGATCACTCTTGCATTAGATGTGGAGTCCCCCAACCCTAGACCCTGTAACTGGAGACTAAACACTTTTCTCCTTCAACACCCTCAGTCAACCACGGAAATAACCTCTTCCCTGAAATTTTACTTTAAGGAAAACAACACCCCTGACATCTCTCCTGCTACGCTATGGGAGGCCCATAAGGCGGTTATCAGGGGTAGATGCATAGCCCTATCGTCGGCCATGAAAAAAGACGCATTAGCCACGAAACACCGAACTGAGAGGGAACTAAAGGTTCTAGAGACGCAGCTTCAAACATCCCCTACCGTACCCCTTCTCAGGAAGGTTATTAAGCTTAGGACGATCCTGAGGGACTTTGCACTGGGGCAAGTGGAGAAAGCCTTGCTTCGGTTAAAGCAGGTGTACTATGAAAGGGGGAACAAGGCACATTCCTTACTGGCAAAAAAGTTACGGGAGGACTCCCTTAACACAACGCCCCACCAAATTAAGAATAAACAGGGCTGCCTACTATCCCACCCCAAAGATATTGCGCATGCCTTTGCAGACTTCTACACCGAACTCTATAACAATCCGGACATCCCGAAAAATCCCCCCACCCCAGAGATCTCACTTAGATTACATCGTTATCTAGAACAAAGTGGTGTCCCCCGCCTACAAACTACAGACTTAGAGGCCCTAAACACACCCATTACAGAGGAGGAAATAGAACTTACGATCAAATCATTACCATCCCGTAAATCACCAGGTCCCGACGGCCTACCATACGAATACTATAAAACTTTCCTTCCACTCCTACTCCCACATATGAGCAGACTTTTTAACACCTTTCTCAGGGACACTCCGGTTCCAGCTGATATGCAAAGATCATTTATTACCCTGATTCCCAAGCCAGACAAAGACCCCGTACTATGTGCCAATTATGGACCCATTGCCCTTTTGAATTCCGACCTAAAAATCTTCACGAAAATACTCTCAATCCGCCTGAATGTAGTTCTCCCCTCTCTCATACATAAAGACCAGGTAGGTTTCGTGCCGCTTAGACAGGCGGGAGATAACACGAGGAAAGTGATTGACCTGGTGGATGTGGCGAACAGGGAGGACTCGGCGTCTCTGCTTCTAAGCTTGGACGCCGAAAAAGCCTTTGACCGTTTGGGTTGGCCCTTCCTGTTCGCCACCCTACAACACATAGGAATGAAGGGCCCCTTCCTGCGAGCGGTACAGCACCTATACTCCAACCCCACTGCACAGGTCAGAACTCCCTTTGCCGTTTCGGCCCCGTTCTCAATACACAACGGTACACGGCAGGGGTGCCCCCTTTCTCCCCTACTGTTTGCGCTATGCGTGGAACCTTTAGCAGCCCACATCCGAGGTAACCCGGATATCCACGGGATACCAGTTCGCGGTAGGGAGTTTAAAATCTCATTGTTTGCTGATGATATCATTATGACCATGACACAACCTAGAATATCCCTCCCGAATCTCCACGCCGAGCTTGATAAATATGGGGCCCTATCGGGCTATAAAATTAATGCGTCCAAATCAGAAGCCCTCCCAATAAATATCCCAGAACCGGAAATCGCACACTTACAGGCCAACTTTCCATATCACTGGAAAACTATATCTTTAAAATATCTAGGAATCCGCATTATTCCAACATTCGCAACTCTTTATCAGGAAAATTTCCCCCCCCTATTTCACTCTATCAGAGCCATGCTCCTTAGATGGAAAAAACATCACCTCTCCCTCTTGGGGCGAATAGCATCCATTAAAATGACGATCCTCCCGAAATTACTCTATCTATTTCAAACATTACCCATCTCAGTCCCATACAAGCATCTCAGAAAACTTCAGATAGATCTACTTAAATTTGTCTGGAATTATAAAAAGCATAGAATTCCCCAATCAGTCCTTATGGCAGCTCGGTCTGATGGCGGCCTTGCTTTACCGAACCTAATTAAATATTACCAAGCCGCTCAACTCAGAGCTATAATCTCGTGGTCCACCCAGTGGTCCTACAATAAGTGGACAGAAATTGAGAAGATTTGGCTGGCCCCAACCCACCCAAATAGCTTGCTCTGGTGTGCGGATGCGGAGGTGCCCCCTGAACGTCTATTAGGAGCTATGTCCCAACTCCGTAAAACGTGGAAAGCATTGCGCTCCCCACATGGTCTCTCCTCTGAAAAATCGCTGTTAACTTCCTTTATATGCAACCCCAAAGTGCCGGATAGCCTCACACACCAGATGTCCTTCCCATGGTCCTCCCGAAACTTGTTCCACTTCGGCAACATAGTAGATCCTAGAACACGTAGGCTATTAACCTTCTCCGAACTCCAAACTAAATATGATATACCACGCCAAGCTTTTTACAGTTATTTACAGATTCGCCACTATGCCCTGACCATAGCGCCTGACCTGCGATTTTCCTCCTTAACCCCCTTTGAAAACTTGGTTATGACAGGTTTGACTCAGAGGGGGCTGATCTCTGATATCTATAAAATCTTAAATTCCTAGTCAACAGAGGCGCAAGGCAAACACCTCTATATGGTTAAGTGGGAGAAAGCCCTTAAGGAGGAACTCTCCACGGAACAATGGCAGGTGATATGGTCTCAGGCAGCGAAAAGTTCAATTTGCACACTATATAAAGAAAACGCATACAAAATAATTTTCTTCTGGTACATGACCCCAGATGTACTCCATGCCATTTACCCCACCAGCTCAGATCGATGCTGGAGATGCTCGGGAGCCAAGGGTACCCTTCTTCATATCTACTGGGAGTGCCCCCAAATTGTCACCTTCTGGGGAAAAGTTCAGCAGTTACTGACCAATCTCCTAGGAAAATCACTTCCTATGACCCCTTTCCTATTAGGCTTATCTCCATTAAAGCTTTCAAAAACCAATAAAAAATTAGTACGCCACATTCTAACGGCAACATGCCTCATAGCATTGAATTGGAAAAAGAAACCCCCCCCCTACCTCAGAAGCACTGTATGCAAGGATTAAAGATGTGGAACTGATGGAGAGGATGACGGCCAGGATGCAGGACAGATTGGAAGCCCACGATAAGGTCTGGGAGCTGTGGCACCTCCGGGAGGACTCTTTATAAACAGATCATTGACTCACTCAGGTGACTTTACTCCTTCTCTTTCCCTGTTCTTTTCCTTTTCTTTTTTCTTCCCCTTCTCCTGTTCTTATTACAAAAGTTACTTTGGTTACTAGATATCAGAGGTTTATCCTTAATTTGTGATGTTGAGAAGCTGTTGTAACCATGCTAGCTCAGAAACCATAACCCTCTCGCAACACACTAAGGAGAACACTATATGTATCTGTACTTGTCTGTTTAATACCATGTATTGCATTTTTCTAATGCTTCACCCGTTGTATTCTATGCAATGTAAATTTTGATAACAGAATAAAATAAAAATGTTATTGAAAAAAAAAAAAAAAATCTATGCTCTAGCACATAATAAAGCATATGGCTATTGTCTCTCATTTAAAGTGGTTATAAATCTGAAATGAAAAATGAACATAAGATTTTCTTCCATGGTGTGTACTTGCCTTGAACTAAAGCACTGAGTGTGATTTTTGTCTGTTCAGACATTTCTCTGCCATCTATATAATTCAAATCAATCAGCGCAATTAAGACTTGACGGGACTTCCCTGTGACCTCACGGGAATGCCACAGGGAAGTCCCGTCATGTCCCGTGCGTCAGAGGGGGCGGGGTCACCGGGTGGCCCCGCCCCCCATTATTTAAGAACCGCCAGACGAGGAGACGCCGTCACACAGCGGGAGCCTCCCTCCATGCCAGCATGGATGCGGAGCGGCCCGGAGAAGAAAATGAAGAAGAGAAGAAGGAAGAAGAGAAGAGGATGAAGAAGAAGATGAAGAGAAGAGCGGGAGCCTCCCCCCATGCCATGAGTGCGGAGAGGCCCGAGGAGAAGAAGATAGAAGAGGCCGCGGAGGAGATGCTGGACGAGAACGTCGGAGGAAGAACCAAAAGAGCCAGAAGAACCAGAAGAAGATGAAGGAAGATAGAAGAAAGAAGAAGCATTTAAATAAAGGAATTGTCAAAAACTGTCTATTGTCATTTTTAAAATTTTTGACAGTTTTTTAGTGAAATGGTAGAGGTACATTTGTACCCCGTTACCATTTCACACAGGGGGGGGGCGGGATTTAGGGGCCCCCCGCCCGCAGACCCCCACAACCACCGGCCAGGGTTGTGGGGATGAGGCCCTTGTCCTCATCAACATGGGGACAAGGTGTTTTGGGGGGCTACCCCAAAGCACCCTCCCAATGTTGAGGGCATGTGGCCTGGTACGGTTCAGGAGGGGGGGCTGCACTCTCGTCCCCCCCCTCTTTTCCTGCGGCCTGCCAGGTTGCGTGCTCGGATAAGGGTCTGGTATGGAATTTAGGGGGAACCCCACGTCATTTTTTTTTAAATTCTGGCCGGGGTTCCCCTTAATATCCATACCAGACCTGAAGGGCCTGGTATGAAATTTAGGGGGACTCTCACGTCATTTTTTTTTTTTTAATTTTGGTTTGGGGTTTCCCTGTGGGGAATTCCCATGCCGTTTTTATCAATGAACTTCTATGTGTATTGTCGGCAATACAATAGCCGCCAGTAGTTTTAAATGGGTTTTTTCCTTCCAAATGTCATTTTGCTGTCAGACTGTTCTAAACACGGGAAACATGCGCACCTTTACAGGCATACTATAGACACCCCCAAGGTACGAAATTTAAAGGGATATTACACTTTTATTGTTTGACTTTAAGCATTATTAAAATCACTGCTCCTGAAAAAACGGCCGTTTTTAAAACTTTTTTTTGCATTGATCCATGTCCCCTGGGGCAGGACCCAGGTCCCCAAACACTTTTTATGACAATAACTTGCATATAAGCCTTTAAAATTAGCACTTTGGTTTCTCCCATAGACTTTTAAAGGGTGTTCTGCGGCATTCGAATTTGCCGCGAACACCCCAAATTGTTCGCTGTTCGGCGAACTTGAGAACAGCCAATGTTCGAGTCGAACATGAGTTAGACTCGAACTCGAAGCTCATCCCTACCCTTTAGTAATCCAGACAGGTCACACAGGCAGTTCCCTCACATGGGTATAACGGCTGGATCACTGGATATGCTGAATGCTGGAGAGGAGTGTAAGCCAATGATAATGAGATCCCTTGTGCTCTGACCATAAACTCCGGTTCACTCTTACATGGAATAGAAGCAGCAGAATATAGTGCGCTCCGTTTTATAAAAATGTTTATTTAAAATAAAAGGCTACACTTACAAGTATAGCACTGCAAGGTGATATAGCAAAGAGTATGCAAATCCACGAGGATCAACATCAAGACAAGGGTGACGTCACGCTAGTCACGAGGTTCTGTACGTGTTGCATCCTAGGGGGCAGGACTTCATTAGCGGTGACGGAATGACGTGAGACACCGGTTTTATATATCATAGACCGGCACCTATGGACGTTAGGGGTTTTACACATTATTAATCTCCATGGAAACCCTGCTGACTCTCGGAACCAGCCAGGAAGTGACCTAACACTGGAGTCAAATAAAAACAAAACATCCATAACAAACAAAACCTGTCAGGATAAAACTAGTGTACATTACCAAGCCCATCAAGAGGAAAAGAATGCATATTGCACTTATCAAATGGTTATCAAAACCTAAGGAGAGGACAAAACAATGCACTATAACTCCCATCTTCAAATAGGCATAAATGCACACAGTAATTAAAAAGATAAAAATCTATCATAAAAATAATTGTGATAATGATAAGATAATGATCATTCATTATAATTACATATCAATCTGCGTCCTCATTGATTCTCATAAACAACACGAATGCACATATTACAATGTGTTTGCATAAATTATACATTATGTATTTAATGGTCAGAAATAAAACAATTCACATCAAAAATCAACATTCAAGCCTGCTGGTACTAAAACTTTTGTCTCATGTATCCAATGAGTTTCCATGAGACTAAGTTGATGTATAAAGTTGCCTCTTCTCCAATGCTCTTTAATGACTCTTTCAATGCCCCAGAATTTCAAACCCCTAGGGTTCTGGTTATGAGCCAATTTTAAATTTTTGGATACATTGTGAGTCTTTAATCCTTTCTTGATGTTGTTTACATGTTCCCCTAATCTGACATGGAGGGGTCTAGAGGTCCTACCAATATATTGAAGACCACACTCACATTCGAGCATGTAAACAACATCAATAGTCGCACAAGTAATGAATTGTTGTATCTTGTATTTTTTATTTATCGGTAAAGCCTGAAAATCTTTCCACTTCTTAATGTTACACTTTGAATGTTTACAGGTGTAAAATCCAGAAAAGAATGAGAATAACCAGCTTTAAGATTGGACCGTGATACTTACAAAATTCTAACTAAGTATCCGATATTGGATTATAAGGATGAATTGCATGTGTTAGTAGAGGAAGGTAAGGCCAAGGGTGTTCTGACTAAGAAGGAGGCAGCTTACTTAGACCCCTTGTTTTGTAGGACTCCCATAATACACTGTCTGCCAAAAATCCAGATAGTGTCAATCCACCTGGCAGACGTATTGTAAATGGAACTGAGTTTATTTAGTCTAGAGTAGGACAGTATATTGACGCTTTTCTCCAGCCATTAGTCCTCAAGACAGATGCCTTTCTCAAAGACACCAAACACATTACGGTATATAGATTCATGAATCAGTCAGTTGTACACCATCTAGTATCCTTGTTACTGCCGATGTTAGGTCATTGTACACCATTATTGGACATGAGGACGCATTGTCCTCAGTAGGGATGAAGCATAAAATAAAAGAAAAAAAACGCGCTAAAGAGAATTGTGTAAAAACTTATAGCTGCACGAGTAAAACACCAATATCTGTGTAAAATAAATCAAAATAAAAGAAAAAACCAAAATAAAAGAAAAAACGTGCGCTCATAATCAACATAAAAACTCATATTGAACTACTCATAATTTGTGTAAGAAATTCAAAAAATAATAATAAAAAGTGTAAAACGGATGTTAGTGAAAACAATCCAAATCCCTACAGAAACAAAATACAAACATACATCAAAAATGATACTAATAATTATTGTATAGTGGGGAAATGTGAAGATGTGCTTAAGACATGGATCATTACACTCCTAGAAGTTTCACACCCCAAATGGATAAAAAACAGTCCTCAAATAAGAAATTTTTAGCTGAAAAAAAGGGAAAAAGATAGTCCATAGAATGAACAGCAGGAGAAGGAGTCCCATAGACAGATAGCCATTTCACAGAAGCAGGGGGAACCATCCACGTTCTGACCGGTCAGACACTGCGCAAATACATGGGGAGGGAGAGGAGTGAAGACAAGAGCTCTCATAGAATACCACAGTGTTGAAAGGTGGACCCTTACCCTCAATGGTGGACCTCCTCTCTGGCGAGGTCTTACACGCAAGCAGACTTTGCCCCCTGCGGGGACTGTGGATGGATGGTGTCCGGATCCTACTCGTGTACTGTGCGTCTCCAACTTGGCTTGTACCAACTCGTCCACCTGAGGGGGGTGATAAGCCCACTTATCCCAAAGGGAGGTGGGTAAAAATAGAAGAGGGGCTCCGATGGTGTAGTAAATATTAAAATGTATTGCTGGTTAAAACAACAGAGTCACAAAAAGTATACTCCATAAACGCAATACAAAAATAGCCGGCATAAAAATAACAAACACCCGTGCAAATCATGGGGCGGACTGAGTGATGGCTTACGATGCGTAGCCACGCCCTACTAGTTTTGTCACATCTGACGTCTTCAAAGGGGCACGGGCGACGCATCAAGTCATCACCTATATAGTGCCGAGCGTAAACCAAGCCTCATTTCTGACCTGATATCAACGCTCAGCAATAATCAGACAGCTAGACAGGGAAACAACCAAGCCTCTTTCTGATGTTCTTCCCCGCAATCAATGCTGCCATAGTAACCTTTAGTAAACTGAGATCACTCTCCCGAAAAGAGATTAACCCCTTGGAAGGGGAATCCCTGGTTCATTATAATGGGCTACTACAACCTGTGACACTTAGTGCTCACTGTATTCAAAGATCTTTAAAGAGCATTAATACACATTTTGACAGTATATTACACTTAACATGAGTGCTATAGAAAGAATATTTTAATTAAATCAATATAATTAAAAAAGATATATATAATAAAAGTGAAAAAAATTAAAATAAACAGAAGTAAAAAATATTACAAATTAGGAAAAAAATTAACCAAACTTATACGGTATACTGAAAAAATAAAAATTAATTTTTGAAAAAAATTTATTAGCGAAAAAAATTAATACACATGTTCCCCTCTAAAAATTAATGAAATAACAAGCGCATTCATAGAAAGGGAGAACACCAGTAAGCGTGTATTCTTGGTTTTACATTAGGGAATATACCAACACACTAAATGTATATTATAATAGATCTCGTGCACCATATATAGTTCCACAAATATATGAATATAATAAGCATCATTAAAAATAAATATAGGACAATTGAAAGTGTATAATCATGTAAGAACCTCTGGCGAAATTTAATGTCTCTTGCTCTATGATCATCTAAAAAAGGGGAAGGTTATTTCTAGGAATTATCTATAAAGGCATTTAGCTCGATATCAACATTCAATCCCCTGGGTCTTAAAGAACGGGTTTTATAAATCCATTCCATTTCGAGCTTGGAAATGGCTCGTCTCTTAGAGCCTCCCCTCCAAGGGAGCTTAAGTTTATCGATTCCTATGAACGAGGTCCCCCTAGGGTTTTGTTTATGAACCTCCAGGTAGTGTTTGGAGACAGGATGACCTAAAAATCCCCTTTTAATGTTCCCAATATGTTCACCAAGTCTCACTTTTAATGAACGTACAGTGCGGCCCACATAGTGGAGCCCGCACGGGCAAGTGAGAAGATATACGATGTTGGTTGTCGAACAAGTAATGAAGGATTTAATCGGAAATTCACTAGATGTATTATTACAATAAAAACGGCCCACCTTCCTTTCGGTAACAGCATTAATAGAACAGACCTCACAGTTTTTACATTTGTAAAAGCCTATTAGATGTTGAAAGAACATTGGTTTATTAGTGGGGGGTCACAAACTGCCGACACCACACGAGATTTAATCGAGGAAGCACCCCTAAAAATAACTTGAGGTTTGTCAGGAAGGGTTGGTCCCAACTAAGGGTAATTTTTAATGATATGCTAATGTTTGTATAGCATTTTTTTAACGGAAAAGTGCTGCCAGGAATATCCAGTAATAAAGGGACAAACCAACTTAGTGTCTCTATTGGGACTGGGTTTGTCTGCCAAAAGTAGATCTCTATCCATTGACTTAACCTGGTTCAGTTTTTCTTCCAGAAATTGGGCCTCATACCCTTTTTCCAAGAATCTTCCCGTCAAAATACTGGATTGAGCCACGAAATCAGCCATTGTGGAACAGTTTCGTTTTAACCTGATAGTGTGAAAAAGTGTGAAAATGGTAAAAATGACATGACACGGCTTGGGACCAGTCCTTTATTAAAAAATTCAAAAATAAAATTTTCCCATAAAGTCTTCTTCTTCTTCTCTTGCTCTGGCTATGGACCAAAAAAGAAAAAAAACACACACCGCCACCAATTCGCCTCCATGGGAGGCACCAGCCGTAATGACCATCCTCTCAGGTGACAGTTCTTTTATAACTGAGGGCAGGGCCCCACGGTGATGTCCCTGGGTGACCCCGCCCCCCTCTGGTGCACTGGGACATCCCTATGGCTTCCCTGTAGAATCAGAGGGGGGCAGGGTCACCAGGTTACATCACCAGGTGGCCCCGAGCACCCTCCCCATGTTGAGGGCATGTGGCCTAGTACGGTTCAGGAGGGGGGAAGCTCTCTCATCCCTCCTCTTTTCCTGCACCTGCCAGGTTGCATGCTCGGATAAGGGTCTGGTATGGATTTTTGGGGGACCCTCAAGCCATTTTTTGTTTATTTTGGAATGGGGTTCCCCTTAAAATCCATAGCAGACCTGAAGGGTCTGGTATGGATTTTGAGGGGGACCCCCACGTTATTCTTTTTTAAATTTTTGGCGCCGAGTTCCCCATAATATCCATACCAGACTTGAAGGGCCTGGTATGAAATTTGGGGGGACCCCCATGCAATTTTTTTTTTTAAGTTTGGTTCGGGGTTCCCCTTAATATTCATACCAGACCCAAAGGGCCTGGTAATGGACTGTGGGGGAATCCCATGCCATTTTTTTCAATGACTTTTATGTGTATTGCCGGGACCGACAATTCATTATAGCCGCGAGTACTTTTAAATGACTTTTTTTCCTTTAGAAATGTCATTTTGTGCAGGGACTGTTGTAAACACAGGAAACATGCGCCACTTTACAGGCATACTATAGACACCCCCCCAGGTACGAAATTTAAAGGAATATTTCACTTTTGTTGTTTCACTATAAGCATTATTAAAATCACTGCTCCCGAAAAAACTGCCGTTCTTAAAACTTTTTTTTGCATTGATACATGTCCCCTGAGGTAGAACCCAGGTCCCCAAACACTTTTTATGACAATAACTTGCATATAAGCCTTTAAAATTAGCACTTTTGATTATTCATGTTCGTGTCCCATAGACTTTAACGGTGTTTGAGAGTTTGAACAAATTTTTTCCTGTTCTGTTCTGCTGCGTACCGAACCGGGGGGCGTTCGGCTCATCCCTAGTCTTCAGTACAATGGGCTTTATCCACTTCTGACCTTCCAAGGAAACACAAAAAGTTTCTTTCAAGAGGCCTGAGTTTCTGTTTAGCCAGAAACTACTTTTGGTATGATCGACAGTTCTATTTGCAGACAAGAGGGGTTACGATGGGAGCCCGTTTTGCTCCCAGTGTGGCCAATTTGTTTATGACCCACTGGGAGGAAGAGGCCAGCTTCAAAAATCGCCCCCCTGTGCTTGCCTGCTACAGGAGATTTATAGACTATCTCATCCTAATCTGGGAGGGAGATCGATCCAGTCTGGATAGTTTTATCCAGACATTGAATAATAATACCAAAGTTATCCAGTTAACATGGAATATAAGCATGAGACAAAAGTTTTTTCTTGATCTTGAGATTAGTAAGGATCGTGATCACTTCCGCTTGTGCAATTATCTAAAACCGACTGACCGGAATGCCTATATACCCCTGGATAGTTGCCACCAACCAGGGGTCAATTCATTAAGCTCAGATGGAATTGCACTTGCGAGGAGGACTTTGTATCACAATCCCAGGTCCTCTTGTCTAGATTCCAGCAAAAGGGGTATGAGAAATCTACCCTGGATAGTGAAATAGAGAAAGTGTGCACTATGGACAGATAGAAATTGGTATCAAATCAGACTAAATAAATCGGTACTGATGTGTCAAATTTTACGATGGTATTAAACTACAACATCCAGCAAGTTTGAGAAGATAGTACTAAACAACTGGTCCATTTTGAAATAGGATAAGGTGTTAGACCCTCTATTACTGCAGCAACCATCATTTATATACAAAAAAGCTCCTTCTTTACGGGAACGTTTGGACCCAGGAGTCATTGACCCACCGGTCCAATATGAGAGCCAGTTATTCTCATTCCTTTCTGTATTTCACGCCTGCGGGCAGTGTAAGCATTCAAAGTTTAACAATAAAAAGCGGAAATATTTTTAGGCTTCAATGACAAATAAAAAATACAATTAATTACTTGTGGGACTATTGGTGTTGTTTACATGTTTGAATGTGAGTGTGGTCTGTAATATATTGGTAGGACCTCCAGACCCCTCCATGTCAGATTATGGGAACATGTTAACAACATCAAGAAAGGATTAAAGACTCCCGATGTATCCAGACATTTCAAATTGGTTCATAACCAGAACCCTAGGGGTTTGAAATTCTGGGGCATTGAAAGAGTCATTAAGCATTGGTGTGGAGGCAACTTTATACGTCAACTTAGTCTCATTGGATACATGAGACAAAAGTTTTAGTACCAGCAGACTTGAACATTGATTTTGACGTGAATTATTTCATTTCTGATTGTTAAATACATAATGTATGATTTATGCAAACACATGTTAATATGTACATTCGTGTTGTTTATGAGGAGGATCAATGAGGACACGGATTGTTGTGTAATTATAATGAATGATCATTATCTTATCATTATCACAATTATTTTTTTATTTTTTTTTCCCATTTAAAGATTTTTATTGATTTTAGAGTGTTGAACAAAAAGGTCAGAATAAGAATACACAAATGATAATAAGGGAAAAATAGGATAAAACAATAATAATAATAAGCATAAAGAAGCATAAAAGAAGCACTTATCCAGAGCAGTCGTATGTTGTATCTTCAGGTTATGTATACAGTTCATTAGGTATAATGATATTTGTCAGTCCATGTTTTCCATAATTTGTCAAATGTTTCACATCTAAGCGAGTTAATTGCTATAAGTCGTTCAAAAATATAGTTTTGTTGGACCTTCCTAGTCACATCCGTTACGTTAAGTGTTGGAGCGTTTTTCCAGTTACTGAGTATTAGGGACCTAGCAACCAATAATATGTGTGTTACTACATGTCTCACAGAGTAGGGGAATCTTTCTAGTCCAATTAGTAATATAGCTAGTTTAGGGTCTGGGGGTGTTATAATGCCTGTAATTTCCCCTAAAAGTTTAAAGATGTTGTTCCAGAAGCTGGTGACGTTAGGGCATTCCCAGAACATATGGAGAAGATGGCCTTTATGTCCACATTCTCTCCAACATAAAGGTGAGGTGTTGTGAAACATTTTTGAGAGTCTAGAAGGGGTGTATTGCCAGCGGTGTATTATCTTGAGGGATGTTTCCCAGTGTGTGATGCAGTGTGATACAGTTTGTATGGTCTTAAACGCGAATTGCCATTGATTATCGGTTATTGAAGTTTTCATGTCCATATCCCACCTAAAGTGTGTTTTTGATTTTTGGAACTTTGTTTTCCCCTGAAGCAAATTGTAGTATAGAGATATTCCTTTGTTGTGGAGTGATCCTCGGGTTAGGTGATGCCATGCAGGGGTTGGCAGGTGGATATTGTTCCACGGGTGTTTGTGTGTTAGGTGAGCTACATGTAAGCAGGTGAAGAGCATATTATGTGACATGTTGTGGTCCTTCATTAAGCAGGCTGCAGATTTTGGTCTGTTGTTGTGGTATAAGTCTTGTACATTGTTAATCTTTTTAGAAGGGAAGCTTTTCAGGGATATCATTGGTATATTGGCTTCAACCACACTTAAAGGGAGTTTATAGTCTATTTCTCTATTATCAGTGCTATGCCGAGATAAAGGGAATCTCCAGGCTTTGAGTGATATGCTGATAGTGGGGGGCACATTCTTGAGGTTCCAGGGTATCCAACTATTACTTATTAGGATCGACGGTAGGTCTGATATAGGGGCTAAGGTTTTTTCAATCTCTACCCACAGTGGTACTTCATTGGGAGAAAACCAGTATTTGAGTTGGTCTAACCTAGTTGCCCACGTATAATCATGAACATCTACTAGTCCCGCCCCTCCTACTCGTTTGTGAGGAGTTAGAGTGGCTTGTGAGCATCTTGCTTTCTTAGTACCCCACAGGAGTTTCCATTGGAGACTAAAAAGGGATTTGAGATAGTGTTCCGGGATGGTGATCGGGAGTACCCTAAAGGTGTACAGGATTTGGGGGAGGATTAGCATTTTGAATGCTGCTAACCTACCTAACCAAGATATTTCGTGTTTGGCTATGTTGTTGATTTGAGTCGTTAATTTGGTTATAAGGGGTTTCAAATTAGCATCAATTAGGGATCTGGTATGATTAGTAAGTGTAATGCCTAGGTATGGTATTCCTTTGGAGCTCCAAGTGTACGGAAATGATTGTTGTAACGTGTTACGGTTTTTGGGGGTCACACCAAGGTCCAGAATGAGAGATTTGGAGCAGTTCACCCTATAGTATGATACATTCCCAAAGGAAGTTAGTATCTCATGTGCTGTGGGGAGTGATGTACATGGATTTGTCAAAAATAATATCACGTCATCAGCGAATAAGTTGATAAGGTGTGTGGTAGCTCCAAATTGAAAACCAGTTACACATGCATGTGATCTAATGGCCTCCGCCAAGGGTTCAATCATGAGATTAAAAATCGTCGGGGATAAGGGACATCCCTGGCGAGTTCCGTTTGTTATTTGGAAAGGAGTGGAAAGCATACTGGATGTGTATACCCGGGCCGAGGGACAGGAATACAAGGCCAGAATCGCATTCTGTATATGACCGCTAAAACCATATTTAGATAAAGTCATTGACATATATTTCCAGTTCACTCTATCAAAGCCTTCTCTGCGTCTATGGAGAGCAGCAGAGAAGGCGTTTTTGTCATTTCGGCATGATGGATGATGTTAATTATTCTCCTCGTAGCATCTGAAGTTTGTCTCCCCCTCACGAAGCCCATCTGGTCTTTTTGGATTAATGATGGAATATAAGTAGTTATTCTTTTGGTTATTAGTTTGGCATAGATTTTAATATCGGAATTTAAAAGAGAGATTGGGCGGAAATTGGATGGTGTAGTGGGGTCTTTACCTGGCTTGGGTAAGGTAACTATATACGCTTGTAGCATCTCTGGGGGAAATGTCGCTGTAGTTGCTGCTTTTGTAAAGACTGTTTGTAGGTGCGGTGTGAGATATGGTTTGAATGTTTTGAAGTATTCGTTGGAAAACCCGTCAGGTCCGGGTGATTTACCATTTGGCAGTGTTTCTATAGTAGCGGCAATTTCAGCTGTAGTGAATGGGGAATTTAAAGTAAGGAGTTGGGATTCCGATAACATTGGTAATTTTAATATTTGGAGGAAGTTTTGGATGTTGTCGTGGGTGGGTTGGCATGTGGAAGGGTCGTCTTTAATGTTGTATAGGTTGCTGTAGTAGTCAGCGAATTGATTAGCTATGTCTTGCGGGTTTGTGATTTTATATTTGAGGGTAGGGTGTAGCAGATGGGCTATTCTCGTTTTGGTTTTTATTGCTTTCAGTCTATTGGCTAAGTATTTGCCTGCTCTATTGGCATTGGCATAGGACTGTAGTTTCAGACGTCTAAGGTGATAGTCATATTGTTGAGATAGGCTATTTCTGAGGTCATCTCTGAGAGCTGATAGTTTTTGGGTAAGAGTTACATTAGGTTTTTGTTTATTTTGTTCTGCTAAGGTGTGGATATTTTTTAAGATTGAATCAATATGGGCATTATGCCTTTTTTTTTCTCCTGCTCCTATTTATATGAGTATGCCTCTCATGTACGCCTTATGGGCGTTCCATAGGGTGAAGGGGTTTTTAACAGAATCTACATTATTTAGAAAGAATTCTCTGATATGTTGGGAGATCTTTGTAGAAGTTCGGGGATCTTGTAATAATCTTACATTGCTACGCCAGATGGGTGAGGAGGAGGAGACAACCTGGTCATTAATGGTGATAGTAATAGCAGCATGG
This sequence comes from Lithobates clamitans, assembly GCA_037952925.1. Lineage (NCBI taxonomy): Eukaryota > Metazoa > Chordata > Amphibia > Anura > Ranidae > Lithobates > Lithobates clamitans. The sequence goes on from JBBGZY010000561.1 coordinate 5,727,090, forward strand.
TCAGACCATGTTATGTCATGTATCTTCGCACATGAGGTATTCTGTAACAGCCACTTGTCTGTCAAGAATAGGTCAATGCGAGAGTATGAGCAATGCCTGTGGGAGAAAAAGGTATAGTCTCTTGCGTTCGCGTTCATATATCTCCATACATCGTATAGTTCCGCTTGGTGTATTGTTTTGCTCAGGTAGGAGGAGCTGTGTGGTTTTGGAGCAGACGTATCCATTTTGGGATCTACTATAAGGTTAAAGTCACCACAGACAATAAGATTATATATATATGGTTCTGCAGTTTCTTGAAAAGTCTGTTGATGAAGCGGGTTTGATGTGAATTCGGTGCGTATAGTGAGACTAATGTATACGGTTTTGAGTTGATGTCTCCTGTCAGGATGATGTATCGGCCGTTGGGATCAAGGATAATGTCCTTTTGTTGAAATGAGACAGTGTTCCTTAGTGCTATTAATACTCCAGCTTTTTTCTTCTCTGGTGTACTTGCCATAAATACATGTGGGTAGTCTTTGTGTGAGCAGTTAGGAGCTTTTGTGTCTTGGAAGTGGGTCTCCTGTACACATAAGACGTCTGCTTTGTGTGTTGTGGCTTCCTTCCACATGGAGAGTCTCTTTGCGGGGTGGTTGAGACCCCTAGCATTTATGGATAAGCAGTTAATGGGCATTTGAGGGTATTTGTGGTGTCTGCTGTATTATGAAGAGTAGGTACTCACTGTGGCTGTAGTAGAAGATCAGGTAGAAGATGATTGTGCCGTCTTCTTCTGGATTTGGATGGATGTGCGCTGCTGGATGGCGTGCTTCGAACATAGAGTAAAAAATAAAAGCGGTGAGAAAAAAAAACAATGTTATTAAACTGAGCTTGAATTCAATAAGAAGGGGATCCATAAACTGATCCAAAGGCAGATGTATCTGCTTCAAAGAATAACTGGAGGTAAACAGGGTGATCAATCATTTACCCCTGTAGGGAGAGATTTGAGTTTTGCATAACGTTTGTTCTTTAGCCACTTCCACCAGTAGCTTTCCTTGAGAAGTGTTTGCGGGAGACCACTTGCCAGTCCTCTTGTATTGGGCTAGGTGTAGGGTTTTGGGAAGGCGAGTTGTCTGGGTCAGTTAAGATACCCCCCTTGCGTAGTGCTGCTACGCCTTCTTCCAGTGTGGATACCAGAACTGATACTCCATTGTGGGTAATTGAGAGCTTGGCGGGGTATTTCCACTTATGCAGTATGTGGTGGTTCCTCAAGGCCTTAGTTATGGTCGTGAGGTTGCGACGCTGTTGGAGCGTATGTCTGGACAGGTCCGGGAGGATTTGTATTTCTGCATACTGTGGGTGCCTATCATCAGCTTTTTGGGATGTGGTGAGAATTTGTTCTTTGATATGGTAGTAATGCACCCGGAGCAACACATCCCTAGGAGTGTTTTCAGGAAGGAATGCAGGTTTTGGTAAACGGTGTATGTGATCCACTATTAGGTCTTGTGCTGATAAGGATGGTAGCAGAGTTGAGAATAGTGCCTGCGTGTATGGCAGTAGCTGTGCGGCAGGTATGGTTTCTGGGATCCCCCTGATTTTTAGGTTGTTCCGTCTGGAACGGTCTTCCAAATCTGCGACCTTATTTTTTAGCCATGCGATTTCTTCATCATGGTTACCATGGGCATCTACCATTGTGTTGAATGAGGAAGTGAATTCTCCCATTCGCTTTTCTATATGATCCACTCTACTGCCTAAGGCCTGAACTTCTCTCTGACAGTGGTTAATGTCAGCAGTCATATCAGCATGCAGGGATGCTTTTAGGGAGAGCAGCATCTCTTTAAGGACTGTGTCTGACACTGGCCTGTCAGAGGTAGGGAATGCTGCTATGGGGTCCTGTGATACATGCACCGCTGTGTCTGCAGCATTTTGAGGCCTGCTTACCTCCATCTCAGGGTCCGCCAGCGGCCGGTCCGGGGATGTTATCCGCTGCTTTTGTTTGGCTGGGCTCCTGGTGGAGGGGCTCGAGGTGCCAGAGGAAGATCCGCTCTTCAGGTGAGAGCTTTGATGTGGTTTTGATGAACCGGAGCGGCCATTGTTAGTCACGGCCTGCGGCTCCGTTCGTCTGCCTGAGGCGCCGGCGCCATTTTGTTGGGGCTCTCGCCCTTTGAAAAAGTCCTGCATTTTTTGTAGGTTCTGTGGGTTTTTCCTGTGCCTGGGCTTCCTGCCGTGCATAGCGGGTCTCGGTGGGTTCGTGGACGCTTTTTGCGGTTCGGATGGGGTCGGTGGAAGTGGATGAGTGTGGATTCTCTCCGGCGGCCGAGCGGAGCTCTCTAGTTAGGCTTCCATGCTGGAGCTCGGTCGCCACGCCCCCCCCCCACAATTATTTTTATGATAGATTTTTATCTTTTTAATTACTGTGTGCATTTATGCCTATTTGAAGATGGGAGTTATAGTGCATTGTTTTGTCCTCTCCTTAGGTTTTGATAACCATTTGATAGGTGCAATATGCATTCTTTTCATCTTGATGGGCTTGGTAATGTACACTAGTTTTATCCTGACAGGTTTTGTTTTTTATGGACGTTTTGTTTTTATCTGACTCAAGTTTTAGGTCACTTCCTGGCTGGTTCCGAGAGTTAGCAGGGTTTCTATGGAGATTAATCACGTGTAAAACCCCTAACATCCTTAGGTGTCGGTCTATGATATATAAAACGGGTTTCTCACGTCATTCCATCACCGCTGATGAAGTCCTGCCCCCTGGAACACAACACAGAACCACAATACAGAACCACGTGACTAGCGTGACGTCTTGACGTTGATCCTCGTGGATTTGTTTACTATTTGCTCTATCACCTTGCACTGAGGAACAGTGCTATACTTGTAAGTGTAACCTTTTTTCTTAAATAAACGCGTTTATAAAACAGAGAGTACTATATTCTGCTGCTTCTATTCCATGTACGAGTGAACCGGAGTTTATGGTCAGAGCACAAGGGATCTCATTATCATTAGATTACACTCCTCTCCAGCGTTCAGCATATCCAGTGATCCAGCCGTTATACCCTTGTGAGGGAACTGCCTGTGTGACCTGTCTGATTTACTCAGGGGTCCATTCATTGAGGTGAGCTGCTAGAAATATCGCTGGTGGAGGTTGTCACATGATCACCTTGTATCTCATCTATAGAAGCACTACTTTGGACACTTTGTGATGTTTATTATTCATCTTAATGTGAACATTATGGACTCTTTCATTTTTTAACATGTTATTGTATTTCTCTGCCATCTGACAGTCTATACCGACACCAACAAATCCCGGGAGACAGCCCTATCCCCCCCTCCAGAACACAGCAAGTGACTGACTTCCACAGCTGTACATGTTTCCTTATGAAACTGCTTAAAGGGGAGGGGGGTCCATTCCCTCCATTCAGGTCTCAGATTGCACTCAGCTGCCTGCTCTGTGCTGTGCAGTGCATAATATCAGATCCCCAACCCCTAACCCCTGCCTTCTGGACCTCAGAAATGTTGTGTAAATTGTTTGCTTTAGGAGGTTTTAGAGGAGATAGGGCTGTAAATAAATAGTTACAACGTATGTAGGAGGGTTTGTTTTATATCTGTGTATCACCTGAGGCCAGTCACTTCACTGGGTATATGTGAGGGTTTACATCCACTTTAACAATGAATGCAAAGTGACAGATTTTACTTTGTAAGGGTGTGTCCTGCTTTTTTTCACTGCCTCCGCAGTGGTGTCTATGCTGCCGCTCGATTCCCAAATGACCTCTCCCATCTTTTGCACCCCTTTGCTGTCTCAGACTACAATGTGGCACAGTGATGTAATGCAGTTATTAAATAAATTTCTCTAAAGCAATGCACATCCACCACCTAGTAATGATCACTACCCAATTCTTCTTAAACACACCAAGGACAAACGTGAATCTGCCCACAAAGCCTGATCCCAACTAGCACTCTGCAATTTCCCTGTAGCTTGACAGCACACAAGGCCAGGAAAGACCTCTCCCACAAACAAGCTGCACCATGGGGGAGATATTGCTATGAATTCTGGGAGCTGTTGTTTTGTTTATAACTTCAAGGGCTCCCAGATAGCTAAGGGGGTGCTGGATAACCCTACCCCCCTACACCATTTGGATGCAGGTAGTTGCACTAATCTTAGACATAAAAAAGCGAGCGGCAGCTCCGTGTCTGAATGGTCACACGGAGCTGCAGCTCGGCCTGGGTGTCCCCATAGCAAGCTTCTTGCTGTGGGAGCACTCGACAGTAGGGAGAGGCCAGGAGCAGCAAAGGGGACCCAAGAAGAGGAGCAGGTAAGTATGACATGTTTGTTATTTTAAAAAAATGAGACTTCACAATCACTTTAAAGCTATGATGCAAAAAGCTGAGCTGTTGCATGTATAATATGGAATAAATACATAAGGACCTTTAAATCTACAGCTTTTAATAAAATGATACCTGGCAATGCCACCATGAATATTCCTGTTCAGCTACTTCATGTGTCCCTGGCATTGTCAATCTATCATATAGGCTTCCAATAGAGACTACAAGTGATCATGCCAACACACATTAGGTTAAAGTGTTACTAAACCCAGGACCATGCATTCACCATATCTGGTCTCCCACAGCACAAAGAAAATGGAAATACAATTGGTTTAGTAAATATAAACCGCTAAATACCTTCTCTCATTAGAAGTTAGAGCAGTCTTGTGACTTCTATCAGTGCCTGGTTAAAGCTTGTAGGAGCAGTTTTCATTCTTGCCCTATGAGGCTGGACAGTGCTGTTTGGCCCTATGCTGATTACAAACACTCTCCCAAGAAAAAAAAACTCTTTAGCAATACACACCAAACTGAACATTTGCAGCTTGCCCCCAAGGCTCTATACTATCAGGAGATGTTTAAAAACTGTGGAAGAAGGGAAGGATCAGAGAAGACAGGATCAAACAGTCTTTTTACACAATGCAGAGGAATAACCCCTTAGGTTCCACGGTGAGCATAACAAGCATGCTTTACGGCATATGCAGACTGATTTTACAATTGTGAGTTTTAGTAACACTTTAAGTTTGACTAACTAGGAGCCCCACCATTAGTCATGCCATTCGGCCATCTCTGGAGTGAATGTATGTGGAGAGGAAGTGACGGCAAAGAGGCTGCAAGAGATTGGCAGCTCAGAGAGCAAAAAGGATGAAAGAAGATAGGAAAAGTATTGTATTTAAAAAAAACTGGCTATTGATTATGATATGCAGTGCTATAGTGAATTAAATTTTATTCAGTTAGGGCGAGAGAGAGAGAGAGAGAGAGAGAGAGAGAGAGAGAGAGAGAGTGCTACATAATATATCATTATAAAATTAGATAAAATCCTGCTCATTTTCCTTTGGGCTACTTTTAATTAAAGTAGAAAGTTAGGGGTTAAAAATATATAATTTATTAACTAAAATACAAGCTTTTGAAATATATTAGATTTCTTTATCACATCATAGTTAAAAAAGCTAACATACAGTAAAACCTTGGATTGCAAGCATAATTCATTCCAGAAACTAGCTTGTAATCCAAAGCACCCGTATATCGAAGCAAATTTCCCCATAAGAAATAATGGAAATTCAGACGATTCTTTCCACAGCCACAAAATAATTAAATAAACGTGTCAATAGGAAATGCATGAAGCAGAATCCAGCAGGAGCTACATTAATACTACTTCAGCACTACTTGTGGAAGATTTGTAAAGATTTGATACAACTTCAATGCTACTTTAGGCTGGGTTCACACTAAGGAATGGAGCGGCTCACAGCAGGGGGTCCAGTGCGTCTCCATTCACCGTTTCAGGCCCGATCTCAGCTCAAATTTTTTCGGACCTGAAATGGACCAGAGGACGCACAGGACTTCTATGCAATTCGCACCACAGCCGCTCTGGAGATGTGTGAACCAGCTCCATAGAGAGTCGGTCATAATCTCCTGCTATGCCAATTGGATGTGGAGGCACCTACATTTAAATGTATTTTTTCCAATTATGGCAACACACTTTTGGGGGTGAACACAGAGCTGCACGTAGCTTTTAGTAACATTTTCTAGATTCCCCAGTTCTGTCCTGAAGACACTACATAAACTTACTATATTTGGTTAGAACTTGGCCAAATTTTTAAAGAGGTACTAAACTATATAATCTAAAATACAGCATTAGAATGTATCAAGTAATTTTAGCACAGTAGTGAATTTTAAGAACCTTTAAGAATTTGAAGAATTTTAAACTCATTAGTGAATTTGCAGAAATCACTGCCGTGGTCTTTCCTGTCTTGTCTGTTACTTCCTGACAAAGCCACGTGTGTGAGTGGCGTAACGCGTGGAGGTGGAGCTAAGTGATGTTATCTGCGACCTGGAGCTCGATGTCACATATTGCTAGCTTGTTTATGAAAGCCTGTACGGTATATTTCAGCAAGATTGTAAGTAGATTTTTAACAGTTTTTACACAACAATAAATTAGATATACTACACTATTGGTGGCTTCTCCCTTTATATAGAGATGCCCCTTCACACAGGAATCATCTAGTGGCATAAAGGAAACCCTGGAGGATCTGATGATTCAAGCACTCTAAACCTATATATTGGTCCAAAAACAAAGTGATAGTGCCATTTAGCTGGTGGGGAAGCACTGGTGAACTTAGGCTCGGTTCACACTGGGGCGATGCCAGACAGACATTGCACGTCATTCACACCGCATTGCTGTGCAGATCACATGCAATGTCTGTGCGAACTGTATGGTTGAATTTGCATCATATTCGGACTAAACTCGTGCAGGACCTTTTTTTTGTCCGCACCAGAATTGGATCGCATGGGTGTTCACAGTTCGCACTGCAATCTGCGATCTGGGGATGTCATTAACTTTGTATTGACACCCGCAGCAGTTCGCAGAGAGTAAACTGCCTGCGAGCCAGGTGAGATGCTGGAGCCCACACTGGGTTTTCAGGGTTTCCCGCATCACACCAGTATGAACCGAGCCTTATGGTGGAACATGGATTACACCAATGTATGGGAAAGCAAGTATGGAGGAATATTTTAACATCGCCATTGTTGAACTTTTCTATGGGGACTGTTTTTCACTTTTTTCGCATACGTTTTTTAGCAATATGTTTTTTCCTAAAGGGAAAGTGGTTTTACTGTTTTGCTTATCACATATTTAAGTTATAGGTAATTGGTTGCACTACCATATATATTTTGCAAGATGCTTCTGATTTTTGTACTGTTTATGCTAATTGAACAGGCACTTATATGTTTTATGATTTTTGAACACAGTATTTATCTATTTATTTTATATGATTGAATTGAAGTAGTGTGTACCGAATATGTACTTATTGAATTTAATCAGCGCACACACATTTTTTATTTATTCATGTATTTATTGATGTGGGAACACATCTAGTGATTGCTGCAGCTCGTTTGTCTGCTATTATATCACTGTGGCAGCACACATCATTTATTTGTAGCAGTTAGCACTGTAGTGAATTTGAAGAACCATTAAGAATCTTAAGAATCTGAAACTCAGTAGTGAATTTGCAGAAATCACTGCTATGGTCTGTCTCAAGCTCTGCAGGACAGAAAAAGGTGAGAATCTGCAATGACATTTGTTAAAATCCTTAAAATGTAGATATTGACCTTTACAGAATTGAAATTTTCTCAACATGAGCATGTTTCAAGGAAGATTTTATGGGAGAGCAAAAAAGCAAAACTTAAATGTCACATAAGCATTACTGGATGTTTAAACCAAAGAAAACATAAAGTTACTCTTGGAGCAGCCCCTAATCTGAAAATTGGCAGAAATGATTTACAATATTATGTATGATATATTATATTTTTGAATGATAGACTAAAAGCAACGTTATATATTTTGGTAACAGTGTGTATACAAGCTGTTGAATTTACAATAATTGCTATAAAGCATACAGTACATATAGTGACATAAAATGCTGGGTATGATGGAATAAAGGATTTGATGCCCAGTTGACTTTTTGCTATTTACTAAAGGCTATTTCCAGAAAGTCATCACTGATTTAGTTAAGAAGGGGGTCATTAGGAAGCATTGGGTAAAGTGTACTAGTGAACATTAACATCAATATTATGCACTTTCATAATATAAAGCTTGAACGTCCTATTTTCTATTCCATGCACCTAAACGTAACCCTGCCATTACCAGTATCAGCTGCATTATTTATGAGACACCAATATTTCATACCACTTGTAGCCAGCTTCTGTGTATGTGACAGCTACTCCATGTGACATGCTAAATGCGAATAAATGACTAATATTTTTAGATGCATTCTGATTACATACTTATGTTCTAATAGAGATGTCTAACAGTAATGTTCAGAAAGCAGCAGGTGGCTAATAACACAATGAAATTGTTTCAATATCTAAAAATAGAAAAGCTATGAAATTCTATGCAGCGGGGGGAAATAGTAGAGAGAGTATATACAAGCCACTAAAGAGCTAATAATGATTTGCTTTGTTTACTAGTTCTTTATTTCAAGGTCACATTAAGAAAAAAAATGGCAGCATAAAGTTGCAAAATAATACATTTATGATATCAAGAATATTTGTCAAACAATAGCATTTGTAGAGAGATAGGTACTATACTCTGATAAAACCTCTGTAAGATTTATATTGCCGCATGAGTCCCATTGCATTGTATCTAAACTCAAGAACAAAGATGTAATATATTGCAGATTGGATGAGTTGGCTGCATCTGTTTTTTTTTTTTGTTTTCTTTCTTTCTTTCTTTCTTTCTTTCTTTCTTTCTTTCTTTCTTTCTTTCTTTCTTTCTTTCTTTCTTTCTTTCTTTCTTTCTTTCTTTCTTTCTTTCTTTCTTTCTTTCTTTCTTTCTTTCTTTCTTCCTACTGATTCTGCCAGCAACATTGAACACACATCCAATCCTAGGGGGACAACACTTACTGCACTGAATCAGTAAAAAAAGCAGCATTATCACCCAATGACAAGTGTGTTAGGACTACAGAACAGTTCCTTCTCTCCTATGCCCTGTACACACGACCGTTTTTTCCATTGGAATAAACTCTGAAGGTTTTTCAGACGGAGTTCCGAAGGAATTTCTCTGAAACTGTCTTGCGTATACGCGATCACACCAAAGTCCGACTGTCAAGAACGCGGTGACGTACAACATATACGACAGGACTAGAAAAAGGAAGTTCAATAGCCAGTAGCCAATAGCTTCCGTCTCGTATTGGTTTCAGAGCATACGTCATTTTTGGTCCATCGGAACTGCATACAGATGAGCTGTTTTCCCGATAGGAATTGGTTTAGTCAGAAATATTTAAAACATGTTCTATTTCTAGGTTCGATGAGGCATACACACGATTGGAATATACGATGAAAAGCTTCTGTCGGACTTTTTCTGTCGGACATTCCGCTCGTGTGTACGCGGCATAAAGCTCATTAACATGGGGAAGGCGGTTCTCTGGTCCATCAGGAGAACTATACAGGACTGATAACACTGCTTGTAATGCAACACAGGCAGAGATCATAGGATATTAGGAAATAATTGGATTTCTTGTAGAATCAAATAAAAATGTTTGCACCTACTTGAGTAAAGGAGTAAATAAGAGAAGATGAAGGTTTTATTCGGAAAGAGAATCTCTCTAGCAAGATATCACACTGCAATAAAGCCTAGCAGAGGTTTCTACCTTTTTTTATTCTACTAAAAGACTACTTTTAGTGCTGCCTTTCCTTTTGGAAATATTTTTTCTCATTTCCTGCTACTGTGGTGGCACAGGAAGTGAGAGAAAATGTACAGAGGGTTGTAACGCTTCCCTTTTTTTTATCTAAAACAAAAAAAGTTTTAGCTTTTCATTCAAAAAAAGAAAGGTCAATGCCCTGTCAGAGCTATTCTCCCTTCCCTCTCTTCAAAAGAGGAGTATGACCCAAGTTTTTTTGGCCATACACGGGTTCTGCACTCTTTTGACCGCTGTCGGCTGACGTCACAAGGCCAGACCAGGCTCTGTAGGGATCCCGGCAATAATGTTGGGATACACCCAGATGCCTGACTGGCAGCTGGTTCAGCCTGTCAGCGCGCTGCTGGGAGACTGAGCCAGCCGCTCCCACCCCTTCCCTAGCCGAGCACTCCAGTGAACACTGGAGGGGCAGAGCAGAGAGCCGATGACTGACAATCACCACTCGGTGCTCAAAAAAGACCCAAGAACTGAGCGATCAGTGGCCTCTGATCACTCTCTCGGTGTATAGCCAGCGGGGGACAGGTGCTGAAACCATCTAGGTGAGTATGCTTCTTTGTTCTTTTATTGTTTGTTTGTTTTTTTGTTTATATTATAGTGCTTTTCATCAAACTATACATCTACATTTGTCCCAAGTATCTAATGCTCTTTCTGTAAAAAAATACTTTCTAAGATTAGTTTTAAACATTCCTGGTAGTTTGAGGTGGTGTCCCTGTGTTCTTGATCTTATCTTTTTATTGAAAACACTGTCCTCTTGAATCTCATTCCACATTCACCATTTACTAGTAATCTTGTGATATAGTGTCGAGTGTGAGATCACAGTGATGTTTATTTAGGGGACTATGTTACTGTAATTTATTTATCAGCAGGCCTGTCAGTATCAAGCTACAGCATTTTGTTAGCCCCGTATTTATCAACCACTCTGTGTATATATATTGCCATTACCCACTTGCTTACTGGGCACTTAAGCCCTCCTGCCCAAACCAATTTTTATCTTTCAGCGCTGTCACACTTTGAATGACAATTGAGCGGTCATGCTACACTGCACTCAATCACCACTTGGGTTTTTTTTTTGCTAAACAAATAAAAGACAGACATTTTTGAAAAAAAAAAAACACGTTTCATAGTTTGTTATAAAATGTTGCAAATGGGTAATTTTTCTCCTTCATTGATATTCGCTGATGAAGCTGCACAGATGGGCACTGATGGGCTGCACTGATAGGTACTGATAATACGGCATTAATGGGTACTGATAAGATGGCACTGATGGGCATTGATGGGTGGCACTGATGGGTGGCACTGATGGGCACTGATAGATGTCACTGATGGGCACTGATTGACACTGGTAGGTGGCACTGATGGACACTGGTAGGTGGCAATGATGGGCACTAGTAGGTGGCACTGATGGGCACTGGTAGGTGGTATTAATAGGCAGCACTGGTGATGAGGCACTGATTGGTGAGATTTATAGGTGGCACTGTGGGCACTGATAGGTGACACTGTAGGCACTGATGGGTGGTGCTGTGGGCACTGGTAGGTGGTGCTGGTGGGCACTGGTAGGCGGCACTGTTGTGCACTGGTAGGTGGCACACGTGGGCACAGAAGCCTCTGCAGAGGCTCTCCACATTTGGAACTGATGTCCCTCTCGCAGCCACCGGTGATCGTCTTTTTTTTCTCCTCACGCTACCAGCTACCGCTACCAGCTTTCACTTTAGTGCGCTGCACTCTGTACAGTGTGATTAACACCCCCTTGCCCTGGTCATGCCCTAATCTCCAGCTAATCAATGTTGCCTATATATATATATATATATAAAGTCTTTTTAATTATGGAAGTCCCAGTAATAGGAAATATTGCAGGTTTGATTTACCAAAATGTAACGAGAAGTAAAGTGAAGTCTACCTGTATACATACAAGCATCCAACCAAGTGCTAAGGGATTTTGGAAAAAAAAGAGCTGTTCTTGTGCATGAATGGATTTACAAGATAAACTTTAGCATTTTAGTAAATTAGACCCAGTATGTACAGTATAATATAATTATAGCATGTTGAAAAGACTGTAAATAGCTAATGTATTTTCTCCTGTAACAATGGTTACAAATTGCAGCTCGTCCAGCATGATAAAAAAGGGCAGCAGGATCATGTTATAATTAAATAGAAGCTTGAAATGTGTAAGAAAATAGAGTTTTAATTCAAGAGTACATTCTTTTTTCTGAAGCTGGCTTATTCCAAAACTGTGATTTTTTATTTAATTTGAGACTGTGGAACTACAGCATCTGGCAAAGGGGAGTAGGTATTTGACCCATTTGGTGGTGGAATAGTTGCAGAGGCTGGGGAGCTGAGATGCAGCAGCTTTTCAATAGGAAAAGTAAGCATGTAATTTTTTTTTTTTTACATGAGGTCCCTTGGGTAAATGTTACCCTTTCGTGTCAGGCTCACTTTTAAGATGAATTACAGGTATGAATATTTTAAACATATTTACATTGGTCCAGGTTGTACCAATGTAATGATGTATATCAGGGACGTGCAGTCAGGGGAGGTAGGTGAGGTTCTGAGCATTAAAAAAAAAAAAACAATCGACTTCAAGGGTCGTAGCTCGGCAACCAGGGGTCCTATCATCTATGGTTCCGGGGTTATGGGGCTCCAATCACAGCTTGTCAGAAGCTAAATACAGAGCAGCCAGTTTAAATGCAAGCTGGCACATTCTGTTTGCAGCAGACAGAGAGGATGAGCTCACAGTGCCTCTCCTCACTTATTTTTAAAAGCACTGAGCTCAATGGACAGCTTGGAGTCTTTGACCAATGGTAAAGTACCATTAGCCCAAGATGTCCAATAAAAATGCTGCAGTGGAGGCTCTCCTCTCACTGCAGTGTCATGGAAAGGGCATGTGTCTTATGCCCTGTACACACGGCCGTTTTTCCCGTCGGAATAAACTCTGAAGGTTTTTCCGGCGGAGTTCCAATGGAATTCCGCTCAAGCTGTCTTGCATACACATGGTCACACAAAATTCTGACCGTCCAGAACGCGGTGACGTACAACACGTATAACGGGACTAGAAAACGGAAATTCAATAGCCAGTAGCCAATAGCTTCCGCCTCGTACTAGCTTCAGACGAGCATACGCTCGTCTGTCAGCATACAGACAAGCATTTTTTCCAATAGTCATTTTTTCTGTCTGAAAAATATAGAACATGTTCTCTAAGTCCCTCTGAATTTTCGACTGAAAAAGTCCGATGGGGCATACACACAGTCGGAATATACGATGAAAAGCTCACATCGGACTTTTTCTGTCGGAAATTCTGACCGTGTGTACGCGGCATAAAAGACAAATATTTCTTTTCAGCCCAGCCCTCTTAACTAGAAGGAAAAAACGTGTGTGTTTATGTGTATAAGATTTACCCACAATCCCATGTTTTTCTCACACAGTTAAGAGGGAGATTGAGAATCTGCTGCTGCTGAAAAGGTACAAGCTAAATCATATATTATTATGCTATATGTTATAAGATAATAATGTATTGTTTACAATATCTATTTATTGTGAAATTACTGGTTTAAAGTTAAAACGTCAAACTTCACCTTAAACAACTGAAACCAGGCAAAAGCCCTGGCCCGGACGGCCTACCCGTCAGTTACTATAAAACCTTCACAGAGACTCTCATACCACAGTTCCTAAACACTTTCAACTCACTATATACCCAACCTGACAAATGTAGGGACCTTCTCGAAGCCCACATTGTGGTGATACCGAAACTGGATAAAGACGCTAACATAGTCTCCAACTATAGACCTATTTCGCTTATAAATGTAGATATGAAACTCTACACAAAAATTTTGGCAAATCGTATACTTCCTCTACTCCCCTCACTGATGTCCTTAGATCAAGTGGGATTCATCCCTGGTCGAGAAGCCAGGGATAATACCCTGAAAGCCAATAATATCCACCCCTGGCTGTCATCCTCCAACACCCCGGGTTTCTTCCTCTCCCTCGACGCGGAGAAGGCGTTCGTCAGAGTGGCCTGGCACTACATGACGGAAGTCTTACGTAAAATGGGATTTAAGGAACGTATGCTTCAATACATTCTAGCCCTCTATTCGTCCCCAACTGCAAAAATCAGGGTTAACGGTCTTCTGTCGGACGCCTTCTCCGTGTCGAACGGAACCAGACAGGGGTGCCCATTATCCCCCCTCATATTTATACTCATGATAGAACCCATACTCCGCAAGATTAGGTCCAACCAGGACATCAAAGGAGTCAAAATAGCCAATAAACAATACAAAATTGCAGCGTACTCCTATTCCTAACAGATCCCATTACCACACTTCCCAATTTATTAAAAGACTTCTCCCTTTTCAAGGAACTGTCCAATCTCCAAATAAATTTCGCCAAATCTAAAGCCCTTAACATATCCTGACCAGGTTCCACCGTGACCCTATGTAAAGCCAACTTCCCGTTTGGTTGGGATGCTCACGCCATAACCTACCTAGGGATACAGCTTCCATGTAAACTAAGTGACCTCTATCCTATAAACTTTGCCCCCTGAAAACAATAAGGAAAGACCTCCAAGATTGGAACAGAGGCACTTTTTCATGGTTTGGAAGAGCAGCAATTATAAAAATGAACATCCTCCCCAGACTCCTTTATTTACTACAAACAATCCCGATTAAACTACCTCCGACATTCTTTGATACATATAAAAGGCTTTGCCTACAATTTATTTGAGCTGACAAACATTCACGTATAAGCTGGAGAAAATTGGTGATCCCAAAGTTGAAAGGACATACAAAAATATTATTGGTCATGCCACTTAGCTAGAATTATAGACTGGCACTTACATTCCAGGACTAAAGCATGGATAGACATCTCCTCCCTGCCTATTCATCACCCACCATGGATAAACCCGCACAAAACACCACAGGAAAACAGATCACATCCCCTGACAGGCCCCACGATATAGGCTTTTCGCACAGTTTGCAAAAAAACTGAACATTGCCTCCTCACCCGGTCCACTGACCCCACTTAAGTGGAACCCGGACTTTCCCCCAGGTATTACAAACCTTGACACTGATGATAGATTAACATCAAGTTCCATCAGAGCAGAATCCTTCTTTGATAACGGAAAATTGCTGTCCTTCCAAAACATCCCAACCCGACTTCCTGACACGGACATACCCTTCTTTAAGTATCTCCAAATTCAGCATTTTTTACAGAGCTCGAATCCACAATCCCAGTGTTATAGAGACCATACACCGTTCGAAGCCCTGTGCACAAGACTCAGCCCTCAGAGACACGTCATCTCAGACATGTATTCCCTAATGTTCCCCGACACACCGACCACAGAAGATGCGACACGCCAGAAATGGGAGAGAGAACTATCCACAGACCTTACACAAGAGGACTGGCATAACATATATACTCACATTCATAAAGGATCTATAAATGTATCAGCACAAGAGAACGGGTACAAAAATATACTCCAGGTGGTATAGAACCCCAGATAGTATTCACAAATTCCACCCCCGTGTACCTCCACTTTGCTGGAGATGCAACGCCGCTCATGGCTCTCTACTACACATCTGGTGGGAATGTCCCCTAATCCAACCTTACTGGACAGAACTTCACCGACTTACCTCGCAGATCACAACATATACCCCAGATTTCACGCCGGCTCAATATCTCTTACATCATACATCTAAACCACCATCAACCTATAAAAAATCTTACCCTACACCTCATAAATGCAGTGAAACTCTGCATTCCCATGCACTGGCGGGCTACTTCCCCTCCCAACACTTCTGAATAGCTCCGTAGAATAGGGAAAATAGCGGAGATGGAAGATTTAATACATCAAGCTTGCGATACCCCAACTAAATTTTATAAAGCATGGGCTTGCTGGTTACATTTTAAAGAGACAGAATATAACAACATTATGTTGAACTCTTCATAGCTTGGCCTGGGGGATGGGACAGTAACTATTACCTCACAAATAAACCCCACACCCGGTCTTGAATTCCCCCCTCCCTCCTTTCCTAACATCCTCTTTCTTTTAGTCTTTGCATCCCCACACACATACGCTACCTCCATAGACAGATCATAATCGAAGAAAATCACATTGACTATCCATAACAACAACAGGACTTACCACTAAGATGGCTATAACAGAGAGACCGGCTGGTTAAAGGCATGATCCTAAGGAAATACCAACCTCACCCACGCAGTTAGTTCCCGCTGGGGGTGCGTGTGGCTGAGGCTTCACACCCGGTCTCCTAGGAAAATCTGCAGACCTTATGCCTTAGTTTCAGTCCTAAAAATGTCCTAAAAATGTTCCACAGGTTTACGTATTCAAGAGAATCTATATATGTAACTTCTTGGTTCATGTTTCTGTTTTTGTTTGTATGCTTCATCCTTCACAATATGATTATATACTATTGTTAATGATGTTTTACAAATATATATGCCGCATAGTTCGATGTCGTATTATTTGTAACCTGCTATTTCTTCAATAAAAATATTGCTCAGCAATTTTTTAAACGCATTTTGTTTCATGAATAAAAAAATAAAAAAACACAAAAGTTAGCCCGATTTTTTGGTATACTATGAAAGATGATGTTACGCCGAGTAAATAGATACCTAACATGTCACGTTTAAAATTGCGTACACTTGTGGAATAGCTCCAAACTTCAGTACTTACAAATCTCCATAGGCAACACTTTAACATTTTTTACAGGTTACATGTTTAGAGTTACAGAGGAGGTCTAGTGCTAGAATTATTGTTCTCGCTCTAACATTCACAGTGTATGTAACCTGCGTGTATCTGGCTCTGATACTAGCCAGTGCCTCACCAGCCACTGACCTCACTGCATGTCTCTTATGTATATATCATACCTGGCCAATACACCTAGAAGCTGGAAATCACTGAAGTAAACTCCAGTGATCTCCACTTGCTTCAAGGTCCTGTACTGAAAGGCTGGCTTGATGCATTCTGAACACAAGAGGTTGGCTGCTCAACATGGGTACCATTTGGAGAATGCTTTGCATTTTCTCAATGAATTAACAGTATTCTCTGATTGGATGAGGTGGAGAGTGTGACATCACACCCAACTCTTTATCTTGTCCAATTAGAGAACCTTTTTCATTCAGTCAGGAAATGCAAATCATTCTCTGGATGCTGATGGTACCAAGCAGCTGACCTGACCTCTTGTGTTCAGGATGCAGCAGGTCAGCCACTCGGCATGAGACCCGGAAGCAAGTGGAGATCACTGAGTAGCAGTGTTTATTTTGGCGATTTCCAACTTCCAGGGGCATTGGCCAGGTATGGTACATACATAGTTAAATTGATCCAAGCTGAACCAATATAACTACAATAGGTAAAAATACCCATACCTGGAAATCTTTCAACATAACAAGGTAGGCAGCAGAGTCAGCTGCTCCGATGTCAGTCTACAGGGCAGGGTTGTTTTATCAGTGAATTTTTTTAGCAAGGTGCGATAAAGACAGGAGGTCAGACTGAATACAGAGGAGCTCTGCAAGGAATGGGAGGACAGCAGTCCCAGATACACCAGTAAGTGCTTAGGGAGTATTGCTGTTCCAATTATACTGTTCTTCTTTCATGGACTTACTTCCTTTTATGTCTCTGTGTAAAGAAAATAAGTAGGATGTTGTCTTAGTAGTTGCACAGCTTGGTCACAAGCAACCACAGTTAGATTCTGCTCCCACGTGAGCACTTCCCCTCACCTTTCCATTGAAGGTAAACTAAAGAACACACCACACACAGATTCAATTAATTTTCACATCACTGTGTGTTATAATTGTTTCTTTAAAAAAAAAATCTGCATTAAAGCACATTTCCAGATTCCTGAAAATTTTTAAGAATGACTAAATGAAAATAAGTGCACTTCTTTGAGTCTCTAAATACTTCTATGAAATTCATTCAGGAATCCTCATTAATTCAGGACTCCTGTCCTTCAGAATTCATGGATTGTATGATTCTCTGCACATTGACTATGCTACAGAACTGAAAAAGGAAAAGGACAGAATAAAAACATTTGAAGAGCATGCAGAATGAACATCACTGCATATAGAAAATCATGTTAAATAAAATATGTCACATTTGTACTGTAGTTTAAATATTTCCAGTATCAAACCTAAAAAAATGCTCTAGCAGTTGTCTTTTTTAGACATATAAAATCCACAATAATCCAAGTCAAATAGTTACATAGTATGTGAGGTTGAAAAAAGACACAAGTCCATCAAGTCCAACCTGTGTGTGATTATATATCTGTCAGAGAATACCAACCAGCCGTTTGGCTAATAGAAATGTGCATGTAAGAGGACGTTTGGCTAATAGAAAAGTGCATGTCAGAATGAATGTTCACAGAACGGCCAACAGGAATGTGCAAGCGCACACGACGACACGCATGCGAACAGGCTCGCGCACAATGTTTCTTGGCACCAGACATGCTATTTAAGGATGCTTCTGCCTGTGCTCTATGCTCACTGGTCTTCAGCTTTCCCTGTGTCCTGTGTACCTCAAGTGTGTTCCCTTGGTTGCTGACCCAGCTTACTCCTGACCTGATATCAGATTCCTCTTCTGTCTTGTCGTTAATTTCTGACCCGGCTCGTTCCTGGCTTTGGCTCTACTCCTGATTTGGTACCTCATTGCCTGCCTGTTGATGACCCTGGCTATCCGATGACCACGTTCCTGCCTCTGATCCTGACTTACCACCCTGCTCGAGTGTCTGCCTGGCTGTCTGCTGCTGCAGTTCTGCACCACGCTGAACGTTCCTGCTGCAAGTCTGCTGAGAGCTCTGACCAGCCACACACCCTGGCCCTGCAGCGCAAGTGGAGTGCTGCCTTAACCTAAGCTAAACTGCTGTGCACAGCTACAGTTACAGATCTGATGATTCACCTGCTGCCTTGGAATTGCATCTCCTGCTGCAAGTTCCCTGACCTACATCTGCAAGCACTCGTGTTCCTCCTGTCCCTTGGCTCTCTCTGTTTCACTTCCAGTGGAGTCTGGGCTGGAGATACAAGAGACGCCAACCTCATCATTTCAGTCTCGGCTCAGGTACGTGACAATGTCTGTATTACATTGTATATCTCTGTATGTGGTGGTCAGTCAGGTGCTTATCTAATAGTTATTTGAAACTATTGATGCTCCCCGCTGAGACCACCACCTGTGGAAGGGAATTTCACATCCTTGCCGCTCTTACAGTAAAGAACCCTCTACGTAGTTTAAGGTTAAACCTCTTTTCTTCTAATTTTAATGAGTGGCCACGTGTCTTGTTAAACTCCCTTCCGAAAAAGTTTTATCCCTATTGTGGGGTCACCAGTATTTGTAAATTTATATCCCCTCTCAATCATCTCTTCTCCAGAAAGAATAAGGTCAGTGCTTGCAACCTTTCCTCATAACTAATATCCTCCAGACCCTTTATTAGCTTTGTTGACCTTCTTTGTACTTGCTCCATTTCCAGTACATCCTTCCTGAGGACTGGTGCCCAGAACTGGACAGCATACCCCAGGTGCAGCCAGACCAGAGTCTTGTAGAGTGGGAGAATTATCGTTTTATCTCTGGAGTTAATCCCCTTTTTAATGCATGCCAATATTTTGTTTGCTTTGTTAGCAGCAGCTTGGCATTGCATGCCATTGCTGAGCCTATCATCTACTAGGACCCCCAGGTGCTTTTCTATCCTAGATTCCCCCAGAGGTTCTCCCCCCAGTGTATAGATTGCATTCATATTTTTGCCACCAAAATGCATGATTTTACATTTTTCTACATTCTTCTGGCCCGCCCTGCGCCCATCGTCGCGCACCGCACTTGCTGTCTGAGTTGGTGAGTGTGTTTGATCTAACTTTTTGGATATATCAAATATTTATTTATTTACATATTTATTATTATTTATTTATTTTTTATTCTTATATATGGACAACATGGTTCATTATCTTTGTAAGTATCTTTTAGGAATTTTGGGTTACATCAGCTCCTGATGAGTGGGGAATACCCACGAAACGCGTCAAGCTTTGTTTTTGATGCCCCAGCTACATTCTATATGGAATTCTACCCATTTATACCATTTTTCTTTCCAACCACTTTATTCAGTAAATATACATATACCATGCGAATGCACCGATCGGTACCAGGCATGTGTCTGCCAAGAATATTATGCTTCTTTGTTCTCAATATCAAACCATGTGCTGCATAAGTGCATACATATATATTTTCTACTATGTTATGTGTATAATTCTTATACTTATATGAAATTAATACATTTGTTACTGTATATGAAACAAATACTCTTTTTATTGTTTGTTATTTATTATAACCAATAAACATTTCATAATGCAATTTAAATATGGTACTATTTATCTCCACTACCTAAGCGCTTCATTTAAAGTCCCAAATCCCCTTTTTTGTATATACCAATTATCGGGATGGAGGCACTTAATTGCGCCTCATTTAAAGTCCCAAACTCCCCTCCATATTTTCATATATTATCGGGATGGAAGCAATTGGGTATATGGGATTGGTAGTGTTCCCCTACCCTCCCGGTGTGAGCTTTGCCCCTAATTACAGGGTATCATCATATATAAGATATTGCCCCTTTTATGGTTTATACATAATTTAGTCATGGACATATTATTGCTTATAATTATTTTTATTTATTTTCGTATATTCTTTAATTTTCTTAGGTAGCACCTTGGTTACCGATTGTTTGCCCCACATGGCTTTCTCCTTATAGGGATCCCGGGCATGCCCTCCACCTGGCCAGTTTCCGTGCTTGTGTGCGGGGTTTTGGACGTTTGGGCGTTGCTGGTCCTCCTCTCTGTGGGAGCTGCGATGCGCCAGTGGGTCCTCCCCTTCTCCCCATTCACTCAGTGACGGGAGACTGTGGGCGGACGCCCCTCTGCGCATCGGCGCCACGTATCCCACGTCGGGCGTGTGACGTCATATCCTAACGTCACTGCGCTGACGTACAGCGTGTCCATCCCGGTGTCATCATGGTAGGATTTCCTCCGCGCCGACCGCTGAGTGTACACTTGGCTCAGGTGCGGCGGCTCCTCCTCTATGTCACCCACGTGGCTTTGGCGGCATATTTATATTCCCCACTTGGAGCTGGCTGTTGACACGGCTGGTCTCTTCCTGCGATGACTGTACACCAGCCTTGCGGTTCACGTTGGGCTGGTGATGCTCCTACATGCCACAATGGGGTAGGTTGTTGTATTTTTCTTTTTTCTCTTTTCTCTATTTATTTGGCTGTTCCATCTGGGTTCAGATGTCCCCCCCTTTTGGTGATATCACCTCTTGTCACCCCCCCTTTTTCACTTGCCAACCCTCTTCCTTGCACCAATTGCCACCACTTTTTATCTTAATTTGGCCACTCTACATTTTCACTTCCACTGTCACTCACGTGGAATATATAGATTTTTTAATACTTATCCACCTTTTCATTACACACACTATTACTTCTTTTGGAGTTCACTGGGTTCACTATTCACACTGATTACTGTTATTTGCAAAACACTTCTGCAAATTTATATATATACCTAATATTTTGTTCCCAGATACGTTTGCCCCCATCACAACACACTCCTGATTTTGAACACACTCTGCTCCATCTTGCCCTTCCTCACCCTGCCCGTTTTTGCATCTATATTCATGCCGCCTCGGCTCCCGTGGAGGGGCTATGCTTCTGGCCCGCCCTGAGCCCATCGCCGCGCACCGCATTTGCTGTCCGAGTTGGTGAGTGTGTTTGATCTAACTATTTGGATATATCAAATATTTATTTATTTACATACTTATTATTATTATTTTTTTATTCTTATATACCTAGCTGTTAGGTAATTTGGACAGGGTAAAATCCCCAAATCCTCTCTATATTCAATAGGTACCCGGCGGGTGTGGAGAGGCGACTCTTTGTACATCTTGCCGCATGTATGCGTTCCTTGATCATCCGATCGAGGGCGAATACTGCTGTGCAAAATGTAAGCACATTGTTTCCCTGGAAGCCCAGGTTCTGAATCTGGGGAAGCAACTGTCAGCACTGAGAAGTCCCTCCATACTAAAGGTGAGCCAGGAACGTACACGGCAGGTGCCGGCAGGGGCTAGCACAGAGGCGGGTGGAGACAAAGAGGTGCAGGCACTAGCAAAGAGTAGATGGGTGACACTCAGGAGGGGTAGAGGGGGAAGTGCCAGAGAGGCCGATCCAGGACTGGAGCATCCCAATAAGTACGCTCCATTGAGTGACATTGGTGAAACCAGTCAGGGACCAGCACTGCTGGAGATGAGGGACTCTCCTAGCTGCCAGGGGAAGAACTCCTCCAGTGAGAGTGGGGGGGCAGCAAAGGGAAAGGAAAGACAGATTCTGGTGGTAGGGGACTCAATTCTTAGAAGGACAGAGAGGGCAATCTGTAACCAAGACCTGAAGCGCCGAACAGTATGTTGTCTACCGGGCGCTCGGGTTCGGCACATCACGGATCTTGTGGACAGATTACTGGGAGGGGCTGGGGAAGACCCGGCTGTTATGGTGCACGTTGGCACCAATGACAAAGTCAGAGGCAGATGGAGTGTCCTAAAGAACGATTTTAGGGATTTAGGTGCTAAATTGAGGAAAAGGACCTCCAAGGTAGTGTTCTCAGGAATACTACCAGTACATCGAGCCACACCAGAAAGGCAGAGGGAGATTAGGGAAGTAAACAAGTGGCTGAAGAGCTGGTGTAGTAAGGAGGGGTTTGGGTTCCTGGAGGACTGGGCCGACTTCTCAGTCGGTAACCGGTACTATAGAAGGGACGGACTGCACCTAAATGAGGAGGGTTCAGATCTGCTGGGAATGAAGATGGCCAAAAAGTTAGAGGGGTTTTTAAACTAGGCGATGGGGGGGAGGGTCCAGAGACAGTGATAGCCAGCGTGGAAGATATTCCAGAGGGTAGTATTGGGGGCATTAGTGGTAGGTTAACCAAAGCACAAAAACACAAGGTGAGTATAGTAGCAAGTCCTAGTTGCAATCTTGAAACACCCAATACGAGGACAATATGCGACCGGTCTAAACTATGTGGCATGTTCACTAATGCCAGGAGCATGGCAGACAAGATGGGTGAACTAGAGATACTGTTGTACAAGGAGGATTTGGATTTTGTGGGAATTTCAGAGACCTGGTTCAACAGCTCTCATGATTGGCTGGCAAACATTCAAGGGTATACCCTATACCGCAAGGATAGAGAGGGTAAAAAAGGGGGAGGGGTATGCCTATATATCAAGAATAATGTACAAGTGAATGTGAGAGATGACATCACTGAGGGAGCTAGGGAGGAGGTGGAATCTTTATGGGTAGAGCTCCAAAGGGATGAAGCTAAGGGGAAAATAATACTGGGAGTATGCTATAGGCCCCCTAACCTGAGGGAGGAAGTGGAGACGGATCTCCTATCACAAATTGGATTAGCAGCAAGGATGGGAAGTGTTATCATAATGGGGGATTTTAATTATCCAGACATAGACTGGGCGGAGGGAACCGCGCATTCATTTAAGGCTCGCCAGTTCCTTAATGTCTTGCAGGACAATTTTATGGGTCAGATGGTAGACGCACCAATTAGAAATAAAACATTACTGGATGTACTGATTACCAACAATACAGACCTGATCACAGATGTGGAAATACGGGGCAATTTAGGTAACAGCGATCACAGGTCAATTAGTTTCAGTATAAATCACACAAATAGGAAACATGAAGGGAACACAAAGACACTGAATTTCAAAAGAGCCGACTTCCCTAAACTATAAACCTTGCTAAAAGGCATAAATTGGGATAAAATATTAGGAACAAAGAATACGGAGGAGAGATGGGTTTGCTTTAAGAGCATATTAAATAAGGGCATTAGCCAATGTATCCCATTGGGTAATAAATTTAAAAGAGCGAACAAAAATCCTGGATGGCTTAACTCCAATGTAAAAATGCATATAAAAGCAAAGGAGAAGTCCTTCAAAAAATACAAGGTTAAGGGATCATCCTCAGCATTCAGACTTTATAAAGAATGCAATAAGAAATGTAAGGGTGCAATTAGGACGGCTAAGATAGAACATGAAAGACACATAGCGGAGGAGAGCAAAAAAAATCCCAAGAAATTCTTTAAGTATGTAAACAGTAAAAAAGGGAGGACAGACCATATTGGCCCCATAAAGAATGAGGAAGGACATCTGGTTACAAAGGAAGGGGAGATGGCAAAGGTATTGAATTTATTCTTCTCCTCAGTCTTCACGAGTGAATCGGGGGGCTTCAGTAACCAAAACTGCAGTGTTTATCCTCACGACACAACACAGGAAGCACCTACATGGTTAACAGAGGACGGAATTAAAATTAGACTTGAGAAACTTAACATTAATCATTTACCGGGACCAGATGGCTTGCATCCGAGGGTACTTAGGGAACTCAGTCAGGTGATTGCCAGACCGTTGTTCCTAATTTTTACAGACAGTCTATTGACTGGAATGGTACCAGCTGATTGGAGAAAAGCCAATGTAGCACCAATATTTAAAAAGGGCCCAAAAAACATCCCTGGGAATTACAGACCAGTTAGCCTAACATCAATAGTATGTAAACTCTTGGAGGGGATGATAAGGGACTATATACAAGATTTTAGCAATAAGAATGATATCATTAGCAGTAATCAGCATGGATTCATGAAGAATCGTTCTTGCCAAACCAATCTATTAACCTTCTATGAGGAGGTGAGTTGCCATCTAGATAAAGGAAGGCCCGTAGACGTGGTGTATCTGGATTTTGCCAAAGCATGTGACACAGTTCCCCATAAACGTTTCCTGTACAAAATAAGGTGCGTTGGCATGGACCATAGGGTGAGTACATGGATTGAAAACTGGCTACAAGGGCGTGTTCAGAGGGTGGTGATAAATGGGGAGTACTCAGAATGGTCAGGGGTGGGTAGTGGGGTTCCTTAGGGTTCTGTGCTGGGACCAATCCTATTTAATTTGTTCATAAACGACCTGGAGGATGGGATAAACAGTTCAATCTCTGTATTTGCAGACGATACTAAGCTAAGCAGGGCAATAACTTCTCTGCAGGATGTGGAAATCTTGCAAAAAGACCTAAACAAATTAATGGGGTGGGGGCGACTACATGGCAAATGAGGTTCAATGTAGAAAAATGCAAAATAATGCATTTGGGTGGCAAAAATATGAATGCAATCTATACACTGGGGGGAGAATCTCTGGGGGAATCTAGGATGGAAAAGGACCTGGGGGTCCTAGTAGATGATAGGCTCAGCAATGGCATGCAATGCCAAGCTGCTGCTAATAAAGCAAACAGAATATTGGCATGCATTAAAAGGGGGATCAACTCCAGAGATAAAACGATAATTCTCCCACTCTACAAGACTCTGGTCCGGCCGCACCTGGAGTATGCTGTCCAGTCCTGGGCACCAGTCCTCAGGAGGGATGTACTGGAAATGGAGCGAGTACAAAGAAGGGCAACAAAGCTAATAAAGGGTCTGGAGGATCTTAGTTATGAGGAAAGGTTGCGAGCACTGAACTTATTCTCTCTGGAGAAGAGACGCTTGAGAGGGGATATGATTTCAATTTACAAATACTGTACTGGTGACCCCACAATAGGGATAAAACTTTTTCGCAGAAGAGAGTTTAATAAGACTCGTGGCCACTCATTACAATTTGAAGAAAAGAGGTTTAACCTTAAATTACGTAGAGGGTTCTTTACTGTAAGAGCGGCAAGGATGTGGAATTCCCTTCCACAGGCGGTGGTCTCAGCTGGGAGCATTGATAGCTTCAAGAAACTATTAGATAATCACCTGAGTGACCGCAACATACAGGGATATGTAATGTAATACTGACACATAATCACACACATAGGTTGGACTTGATGGACTTGCGTCTTTTTTCAACCTCACCTACTATGTAACTATGTAACTATATATGGACAACATGGTTCATTATCTTTGTATGTATCTTTTAGGAATTTTGGGTTACATCAGCTCCTGATGAGTGGGGAATACCCACGAAACGCGTCAAGCTTTGTTTTTGATGCCCCAGCTACATTCTATATGGAATTTTACCCATTTATACCATTTTTTCTTTCCAACCACTTTATTCAGTAAATATACATATACCATGAGAATGCACCGATCGGTACCAGGCATGTGTCTGCCAAGAATATTATGCTTCTTTATTCTCAATATCAAACCATGTGCTGCATATGTGCATACATATATATTTTCTACTATGTTATGTGTATAATTCTTATACTTATATGAAATGAATACATTTGTTACTGTATATGAAACGAATACTCATTTTATTGTTTGTTATTTATTATAACCAATAAACATTTCATAATGCAATTTAAATATGGTACTATTTATCTCCACTACCTAAGCGCTTCATTTAAAGTCCCAAATCCCCTTTTTTGTATATACATTTTTCTACATTAAACCTCATTTGCCATGTAGTTGCCCACCCCATTAATTTGTTCAAAGCTTTTTGCAAGGTTTCCACATCCTGCAGGGAAATGATTGCTCTGCTTAGCTTAGTATCTTCCACAAATACAGAGATTGAACTGTTTACCCCATCCTTAAGGTTGTTTATGAACAAATTAAATAGGATTGGTCCCAGCACAGAACCCTGGGGGACCCCACTACCCACCCCTGACCATTCCGAGTACTCCCCATTTATCACCACCCTCTGAACTCTCCCTTGTAGCCAGTTTTCAATCCATGTACTCACCCTATGGTCCATGCCAACGGACCCAATTTTGTACAGTAAACATTTATGGGGAACTGTGTCAAATGCTTTTGCATAATCCAGATACACCACGTCTATGGGCCTTCCTTTATCTAGATGGCACCTCACCTCCATATAGAAGGTTAATAGACTGGTTTGGCAAGAATGATTCTTCATGTATCCATGTTGATTACTGCTAATGATACCGTTCTCGTTACTAAAATCATGTATATAGTCCCTTATCATCCCCTCCAAGAGCTTGCATACTATTGATGTTAGGCTAACTGGTCTGTAGTTCCCAGGGATGTATTTTGGGCCCTTTTTAAATAATGGTGCTACATTGGTTTTTCTCCAATCAGCTGGTACCATTCCAGTCAGTAGACTGTCAGTAAAAATTAGAAACAATGGTCTGGCAATTATTTGACTGAGTTCCCCAAGTACCCTCGGATGCAAGCCATCTGGTCCCGGTGATTTATTAATGTTAAGTTTCCCAAGTCTAATTTTAATTCTGTCCTCTGTTAATCATGGAGGTGCTTCCTGTGATGTGTCATGAGGATAAACACTGCAGTTTTGGTTACGGAAGCCCCCCGATTCCCTTGTGAAGACTGAGGAGAAGAATAAATTCAATACCTTTGCCATCTCCCCAGCCTTTGTAACCAGATGTCCTTCCTCATTCTTTATGGGGCCAATATGGTCTGTCCTCCCTTTTTTACTGTTTACATACTTAAAGAATTTCTTAAGATTTTTTTTGCTCTCCTCCGCTATGTGTCTTTCATGTTCTATCTTAGCAACCCTAATTACACCCTTACATTTCTTGCTGCATTCTTTATAAAGTCTGAATGCTGATCCCTCAACCTTGTATTTTTTGAAGGCCTTCTCCTTTGCTTTTATATGCATTTTTACATTGGAGTTAAGTCATCTGTAATCTGTAAAAAGCCACCAATTATGCAACATTGTTTTTTTTCACAACCACTAAAAAAAAAAAAAAAATCTGAAATATTTCAGTACTTTGTTAAATATTAGAAAAATTGCCCGGTCGTGCGAAGTGGCTCCCAAACAGAATTGACGTCCCACAAATAGAGCTTTCTTTCGGTGGTATTTGATCACCTCTGCGGTTTTTATTTTTTGCGCTATAAACAAAAAAAAGCGACAATTTTGAAAAAAACGCATTATTTTTTACTTTTTGCTGTAATAAATATACCCAAAAAATAATTAAAAAAACATTTTTTTTCCCTCAGTTTAGGCCGATACATATTCTTCTACATATTTTTGGTAAAAAAAATCGCAATAAGTGTTTATTGATTGGTTTGCGCTAAAGTTATAGCGTTTACAAAATAGGGGATAGTTTTATGGCATTTTTATTGTAATGGCGGCGATCAGCGATTTTTATTGTGACTGCGACATTATGGCGGACACATCGGACATTTTTGACACATTTTTGGGACCATTGTCATTTATACAGCAATCAGTGCTATAAAAATGCACTGATTCCTGTGTAAATGACACTGGCAGTGAAGGGGTTAACCGCTAGGCGGCTGGGAGGGGTTAAGTCAGCACTAGGGAGTGTTTTCTAACTGTAGGGGGGATAGGCTAGCTGTGACATGTCACTGATCTCTGCTCCCGATGACACTGTCACTAGGCAGAACAGGGAGATGCAGTTTACATCAGCATCTCCCCGTACGTCGGCAGAATGGCACGGCTGGGCAAATGGGCGTATAGGTAAGTCCCATTGAATTCCCCGCCATGCCATTGCGTGCGCGCCACCAGCGGCATGCGCGCGCGCCAGCCGGGAACTCTGTGAGTCGGGCCGCGGGTCCCTCAGATTCGATCACCGTGGGGATACCCGCGATTGCCTCACGTGCACAATGGCACAGCGGGGAGTTCAATGGGACTTACCTATACCCCATTTGCCCAGCCGTGCCATTCTGCTGACGTACATCGGCGTGCGCCGGTCGGGAAGTGGTTGAAAGGACTGTCTTATACTGCTAAGAAGAGTTTTTGTGTTGTTTGAACTGCCTATAAAGACAAAGCTTGTCAATTTTCTTTTTTTTTTGCTGAATAAAGCCTTTCAAGTTGACTGAACTGTCTAAACCTGTCCAAACCTGTCTGGCTTTATGTGAAAAAGTAATTGCCCCTAAACCTAATAACTGGTTGTGTTACCCTTGGCGGCAACAACTGCAATCAAGCATTTGCGGTAACTGGCAATGAGTCTTTCACATTGATGTGGAGCAATTTTGGCCAACTCTTCTTTGCAGAATAGTTTTAATTCTGCCACATTGCAGGGTTTTCCAGCATGAACGGCCTGTGTAAGGTCATCATGATATGGCATCTCAATTAAATTTAAGTCTGGGCTTTGACCAGACCACTCCAAAACCTAAATTTTGCTTTGTTTGAACTATTTGGAGGTGGACTTGCTGTTGTGTTTCGGATCATTGTCCTGCTGCATAACCCAAGTGCACTTGAGCTTGAGGTCATGAACTGATGGCCAGACATTCTCCTTTAGGATTTTCTGGTAGAGCTCAGAATTCATGGTTCCATCAATTATGATAAGTCGTCCAGGACCTGAGGCTGCAAAGCAGCCCCAGACCATCAAGCTACCACCACCATGTCTGACCGCTGGTATGATGTTCTTGTTATGAAATGCTGTATTAGTTTTATGCCAAATGTAATGGGACGCACACCTGCCAAAAAGTTAAATTTGTGTCTCATCAGTCCACAGAATATTTGCCAAAAGTCTTTGGGATAATCAAAATGTTTTTTGGTAAATGTGAGATGAGCCTTTGTGTTCTTTGTGGTCAGCAGTGGCTTTGACTTTGAAACTCTCCCATGGATACAATTTTTGCCCAGTCTCTTTCTGATTGTTGAATCATGAATACTGATCTTACCTGAGGCAAGTGAGGCCTGCACTTCTTTAGATGTTGTTCTGGGTTCTTTTATGACCTCCTGGATGAGTTGTCGTCATGCTTCTGGAGTAATTTTTGTAGGCCACTCCTGGAAAGGTTCACCACTGTTCCAAGTTGTCTCCATTTGTGGATAATGGCTCCCCCCATGGTTCACTGGAGTTCCAAAGCCTTAGAAATGTCTTTGAAACCATCCTAGAACGATACATGTAAATTACTTTGTTTCTAATCTGTTCTTGAATTTTTTTAGATTGTGGCATGATGTGTGGCTTTTTGTAATCTGTTAGTGTGCTTCACTTTGTCAGACAGCTTCTATTTATGTGATTTCTTGATTCAAGAAGTGTGGAAAGTGAAATTTAACTCAGCTTTCCAAAAAATTGTGATTAATCACAGTTCATTCATGATTCAGCATTAGAGGGGGCAAATGCTTTTTCACCTAGGGCCAGGCAGGTTCGAACAGCTTTTTTTACTTAATAAATGAAATAATAATTAAAAAACTGCATCTTGGATTTTCTCAATATCTTTGTGTAATATTAGATATTAAAGTGTGAGAAATATGCAAAAAATAAATAAAAATCAGGAAGGGGGCAAACACTTTTTTATACAACTGTGTGTGTGTATATATATATATATATATATATATATATATATATATATATATATATATATATATATGTATACACAGTGGGGACGGAAAGTATTCAGACCCCCTTAAATTTCCCCACTCTTTGTTATATTGCAGCCATTTTCTAAAATCATTTAAGTTCATTTTTTTTCCTCATTAATGTACACACAGCACCCCATATTGACAGAAAAACACAAAATTGTTGGCATTTTTGCAGATTTATTAAAAAGCACCCTTTTGATCTAATACAGCCATGATTCTTTTTGGGAAAGATGCAACAAGTTTTTCACACCTGGATTTGGGGATCCTCTGCCATTTCTCCTTGCAGATCCTCTCCAGTTCTGTCAGGTTGGATTGTAAACGTTGGTGGACAGCCATTTTTAGGTCTCTCCAGAGATGCTCAATTGGGTTTAAGTCAGGGCTCTGGCTGGGCCATTCAAGAACAGTCACGGAGTTGTTATAAAGATCTCTTTAGGGTTGCTGGAAACTGGAAGAATGGGTATCTTGTATATGGTACCAACAAAAGGGCCCGAAAAAAAAGTTTGGGCTAGACCTGAGAGCATAAGAGAGGAAAAACATATAGAATAAGGATAGTGAATACATATCCAAATAGAGACAAAGGCACTTACTCACTATTAACCTGTCCCTATGTGTAGATTCTTACATTTCACATGGTAGGTAGGTTTACAGCAATCTGTAAACATCCATTGCCTAAGGTCCTTTAAGAACTATAAGGATAAGCTATACCACACTGGCAATCTAAGAAGACAGTGAGAGGGGAGCAGTTGGTCAGAGAGTAGACTAGAACATGCAGAGAATCCACACAGTTACAGGGTCAGGTAGACTGAAGAGAGTCAAGAGTAAACAATTACCTTTATATAAAGGGCGGCTCATATACATGGCGTCCAGGAACACCAATGCTTGTAGTTTACAACATGGCAGCTATAAAGGCCTCGGGGGCTCGGGATGTGGCCAATAAAGAAACATGTCTATGACCAAGTAGGCCACCTACCAATGGGGGAAGTTCTAGTATAGTCCAACGACCCATACAGATCCCAACAATGGGTGGAGATCTTCCGGAGATGGAGTCCACCCATAATGAGTGGTAAGGGTGGCAGCGCAGCCAATGGAAGGAAAGCTACAAAGCTGTAAAAACAACATCCCAGAATGTGGAATAACTAGATGGACAGGCATAAAATAAGGCCACCCAGGGCAGGGTGGCCTTTGTGCACCGGTTGGTACAGGTATCACAGTAGGTCGGGTGCCAGACTGAACAGGGGGCCACCCGAACAGAGAGAACCAGCACACATCACATTAGTGAATCATTCAAAGCAGCATGGACGAATGTTAACCATTCCAAACAAACATTAAGCATATACATGGTTATGATAATACATACATAAATAGACCCTTTAGGCAGATACAATGAATATATATATATATAGAAATTACATTAGGCTTCTAAATCATCTAATTACGCTATGGAGGAAAGAAACAAGCCCACACAGGAACACAGGATACAGAATGGGAGAAAAAACCTAACACAATGAGATCATTGGAAGTGTGAAGAGAAATTGGGAAGCAATAAAGGTGTAATCAAACCTGGTGTGGTACTATTTTTCCCATCCCCTGATGAAAAACCATCCAAGAATGGTTTATAGGACACGTTTTCATTTAAGCAAGAAAAGACAGTCACTTTTAACTTGAAAATCCAGCGCAATTCTCCTCTTCTCGGGTCTCTTTGCTGCTCCTGGCCCCTCCCTCATATTGAGTGCCCCAATAGTCAGCAGCCTGCTATAGGGACACTGGAGCTGAGTCACAGCTCCGTGTGTCCATTCAGACATGGAGCCCCAACCTGCCCCTGCCCCCTCTCTCCCCTGATTGGTTGACTGTCTTTGATTGACAACCGCGGGAGCCAATGGCACTTCTGCTGTGTCTCAGCCAATCAGGGGGAGTGTCCTGGATGGCTTAGCCATTCGTGGACATCGCTGAAGAGAGATAGGGTTTGGGTAAGTAATTAGGGGGTGATGGGGTGGCTGCTACACACAAAAGGTTTTTTATCTTAATGCATAAAATTCATTAAGATATAAAAAAACCTTCTGCCTTTACAACTCCTTTAAGTTTATTATCTTGAATACCACATATAGAATATCCTATAAAACACATCAAAACACTATACCAACATATAAAGCAAGCATAGTTTATAAAAAAATACTATATTTATTATTTACCTTCTACAGCTCTTTGTTTGAAGTGGTTGTAAACTGCTGGTTGTTTTTTCTCTTTTTCCGGACTTGCAAGATAAAAGCATATTGTGCTAGTATGCATCGGATTCTGAAGGAAAAGCACGGGTGGCCGTTCCTTCAGAGCGCATGCACTGATGACGTCATCAGCTGCATATATAGTGAATATCTCCTAAATGGTGCATGTTTAGGAGATATTTACAGTACCTATAGGTAAGCCTTATTATAGGCTTACCTATAGGTACAAACTATGCATGGGACTTTACATCCTCTTTAACCCCACTGGCAGTATTCCCAAGTGTGGTTCGGGGTGAGATTTCAGCACCATTAGCGGTAATCCCGAGCAGCATCGCTGGATCCTGGAAGAGGTTACTTACCTTGTCCCCGGGATCCCTCGATGTATTCCCGCTGTGTACGGCGGATGGATCTTCTGCATTTTCCGCCTGATGCACTGTGTGCCCTGGCTTCCGTTCTCTGCGAGCGTCACGATGCAGGGGGGTGGAACCGGCGGCAAATTCAAACAGTATAAAACACAAACACACTGATACATTGTAATCCTATTGGATTACATTACTAAATAAAATAAAATTTACCTTAGTTTGCCCCCAGTGCTTTATCCAGTGTCCTTGCCTGCAGTTTTACTGTACTATCTGTCTGGAAACTGCAGAGCGACCATGGCATCAAAAAAGCACACCTCTACCTCAAAAGCGGCATATGACCTGCTGGAAAACAGCGACAGAATCGCTTGCAGAATTGAGTGATAACGATTTGTGGGGAAGTTCGTCATCAGGCACGGAAAGCGATTTCAGCAATGATCCTGCGACTGTGCCCAGTGATGTGCAGACTTGGTGCTCGATTGACTGTGGTACAGAGCATGCAGAGCCCCCAAGATTCCTATTTACTGGAGCACCTGGTATCAAAGTGGATGCGGAAGATGACAACCCATTGGCATGCCTCCAACTCTTTTTGAGGTTATAGAAAAAATTGTTACGGAGACAAATCGGTACCAGGAGCAACAAGCTGCTACGCATCAGAGGTTTGCAAAGAGCAGAAAGTGGGAACTAGTGACCAAAGAGGACATCTGGAAGTTTCTGGGCCTCATAATTCTTCAGGGAGTGGTGGGGAAACCCTGCAGAAGTAGTATTGGACAACCAATAAATTACTAGCCACTCCTTTTTTTGGCACCGTCATATCGGAGTACAAATTTTCTCTAATAATGAAATATTTTCACTTTTAAAATAATGAAGAATTTGATGAGACTTCTCATCCAGCACCAAAACTGAAAATGATTTGGGAGGTATATCAAATTATTCAGAAAAATTTCCAGCAGACCTATGTACCAGATAGAGACATTAGTATCGATGAACGTCTAATGGCCTACAAAGGAAGATTCGGCTGGATACAGTATATCGCATCTAAGAGAGCACGATTTGGCATAAAATCATTCATGCTCTGTGAATCCAGCACTGGTTACATATGGAATTCGGTCCTTTACACTGGAAAAGGAACCAAATTCAACAAAAGATTCAGTAATTATGGAATGGCAACCGCTTCCATTCTCACTTTGATTGAGTCATTGCTGAATCAGGGCTACTGTGTAACCACAGATAATTTTTACACTCCTCCAGAACTCTATGAGTTCCTTCTACAGCACAAGACGGATGCATATGACTGTTAGAGCTAACCGGTGTGACATGCCGCTAACCTTTGGCAATAAAAAGCTCAAGGCAGCAGAAATAGTTGCCTGGCAGAAAGGCAAAATGATGGCACTGAGATGGCGCGACAAAAAAGATGTGTGCCTAATTAGTACTATTCACAACACCTCTACTGTCATGGTACACACAAAAGGTGGAAAAGACATAATGAAACCACAAGTCGTGATGGACTACAACAACACCATGGGAGTTGTTGACAGAGCTGACCAGGCCATGACTTTTTATCCAGCCATGAGAAAGCAACAAAAAAAATATTACAAAAAAATCTTCAGGCACCTTCTTGAACAGTGCCTGTGGAATGCTTTCATTCTTCTAAAAAAAAAAAGAGTAACAAGCCTGTGGTTCATGCGGACTTTGTTTGGAAAGTTGCCAAACTTATATTTCTCAAGCACCAAACACCAATGACTGTAAATAGATCTGGACGTCATGCTGCTGGCCTTGTGAACCCGGAACGCCTGACATTATTTTATGGACCACATTTCACCAAATGAAAATAAGACAGCACCCACAAGGTTGTGTGTGGTTTGCTGCTCTAAGCGTGACGACACTGGAAGGAAAATCAGAAAAGAAACCAGGTTCTACTGTCCTGACTGTGATGTCGGACTTTGTGCTGTACCATGTTTTAAAATTTTCCATACACGGGACGTTTACTGAAGCAATATGACTACTAATATTGCACCCTTGTTTGGCCAAAAAAAAGTCAGTGTTTTTGATTATATTATTTACTAAAGTTTATTGAATAAAAAGTATTATTATTATTATATTATTAGTTGTTATCATTAATGGCTCGTACACACGAGCGGACTTTTTGACAGACTAGGTCCGACAGTCTTTCCGACGGACTTTGCAGCGTAGGTCCGCCGGACTTTCAAACGAACGGACTTGGACACACACGATCACACCAAAGTCCAATGGATTCGTACATGATGACGTACAACCGGACTAAAATAAGGAAGTTGATATCCAGTAGCCAATAGCTGCCCTAGCGTCAGTTTTAGCCCGTCGGACTAGCATACAGACGAGCGGATTTTTCGACCGGACTCGAGTCGTTGGAAAGATTTGAAACATGTTTTATTTCTAGGTCCGTCTGACTTTTGGGAAAAAAATGTCAGCTGGAGCCCACATACGATCGAATTGTCCGATGGAGTCCAGTCCGCCGAACCAAGTCTGTCGGAAAGTCCGCTCATGTGTACGCGGCATTATAGTTATTTATTATATTATAATTTATGATTTTGTGTTTCAAACTTTATCATGCCCGAGATGTCTACTAGACTTTGGTTTGGACAGATTTAAGAGAGTTATTCCTAAGAATTACAGGCCTACACTATAAAACACCAAATTTCCATGCAAAATAATGATACCGCTTTCAGCACCTAAAATCTGAAATAATCATACCGCTAGGGAGGTTAAAAAATAACAGCTCGTCTATTATAATAAAACAAAAAATAGCAAATAACATAATTTACCACAATATACTGTACGAAGAAAAAGCTTGACGAAGCATATGAAATCAAGCTCACTAAATTGTTTCTAACAATATACCCCAATTTGCCTCAGGTGTTACTTAGATACTTAGACACAGTCCCCAGATTCCAGTCCCAGGGTCAGTCTCACTGGTTAGTATATTTCAAAGCATCTAACATAATATTTTATTATAACAAAGAATTTACAAATATATAAAATACATAATCATAATACATTTTATTGAGAGAATTCATGCCATCTAAATAAGCTGCATTTCAGTTACTACACAGCATATACCTACCTAATAGGCCCACCCATTTTCAGCGATGGCAAAGTGTCCTAGGTCTCCCACCACCAACCACTTAGGCCAGGTGTCTGACCACACTTCCATCCTTCCTACTATTCCCAGTCCAGCACTACACTACCTTCTTTTCTTCCCTCCTTCCTACCTATCCTGGTATTATGCCCCTGTACTCTTTAGAGTTAGGTTTTGCAAATTCAATTTTTTGCTTATTATTTTCATTGCTTTCTTCTATATTGTGCTTCTTTTGTGTTTTTGTAAAACTTTGATGATGTTGCTGAGCTTGACACCAATCCCAATTTTTCTTTTTGGGCTCTATATCAGAAGACTTTTGTAACAATTCTCTGTAAAGAGTTGATGAGAATTAAGACATTACATACTATATAACAATATGTTGCCTTGTTCATTCCTCTATTGCCTAAATAGTCCCCTGCGTGGAGCCTATATGACTTTTTACAATGTCTTGCTGTGCTGTCTAACGTAAAACCAAAATAAAGAATTGAAATAAAAATAAGCTGCATTTAGTATTAATCACCCACTTAATTATAATGCATGCCTCGGATTTAAATAGAGTATGGATTAAAACCTGTTATATAACAATGCAAATATGTGGGTGTTTATTTGTTCATTCAAGCGATTGTATGACAGATCAATCTGTTTCTATACTAACATATTGTTTGGGATACTGTACATCAACAGAGTTTCAATATGTTTTTGACAGTTCCTAACTACTGGGAAACATAAGCCTGTCAGTTTTCACTGACTTTTTTTGAATCCCCATTGCTTTAGATTCAACTTTCTGCAGCAACAGCAAAGTTCATCCTGATTTCCATAAAAGAATATAGTTTCAGCATAAACAGTACAATTAAAAATGTCAGTGTTTTTCTTCTTTGCTAATTTTTTATAGATATTTTCTACTTGATATAAGGGATTAGTAAACCATTTTTGGAGAAAATTGTACGTTGCTTGTCTAGATTAAGATCCTTATTGATGTATTGAAGTTAAATATATTTTTTCTTATACAACAATTTGCTCTATATTCAGTTCCTTGTGACTAACGGCAGGTTCCTCCATGCTTTCCTACAGGTTCTTTTATCATGCCCTGTGCCAGCTTATTTTTTCCCACAGCCACTAAGATGGGGTTGAGTCATGATTCACAAAACCCATTATAAAGTATTGCAGCATGAGTGTGCAGCTAGAAACTTCCTTTAGGTGTTGTTTGTTACTATCATGAAATATATGAGCTGAATTACTAAAAGGGTTGAGAAGATTCACACAAAAATGTATGTAAATCTTCACTTTAATTGTCCAGTCATGTGAAAGCATCTGCATGTAACTGGGTATTCAAAGTAAACAAGAGAGAGTCCAAACATGTGAAAAGCAAATTTCTGTTCACTTTGGATATCCAATCACATGCAGTTTTCACATGATTGGATAATTCATGTGAATATTCGCACAATCTTTGAGCAAAGATTGTCAACTCCTTAGGGTCCCTTAAAGTGGTCATAGGCGTGCGCACAGGGTGTGCCGGGTGTGCCCAGGCACACCCTAATCACCCTATGCACGTTAGTGTTATCGCTCTGTGTAGCAGCAGAAACAGGGGAAAGATCTCCCTTTTACTGGCTCTGCCATAAGAGAAGTGTTTATGCTCTTCTCTTTCACTGTGCCGGCAGGGAGATTAATGTGACGGGGTCATATCTATGTAGACACTCACACACACATGTGTGTTTGAACCTAAGGGTGCACACCCTAATGCAATAGGCTGCACACACCTATGAAAGTGGTTTTAAACCCTCACATACACCCAGTGAAGTGAACAGCCTCATATGATACACAGAGATTAAACAAATCCTTCTACATAAGTTTTACTTGTTTATCTGCAGTTTTCTCCTCTCTAAATCCCTTCAAAAGGGCAGATTGTGTTAAAATGTTGTTCATATGTCAGTAGCATAGAGGAGGGGGTGGAGAGATTGCAGTTACAGTGTGTGAGAGCTGATTGGAGGAAAGGAAAATAACCCCCTTCACACATCACACACAGTAGAAGAGCTGTGTTCTGAATAGACAAGCTCTGTTCTGAGCTCCCCCCCTCCCTCCCCGACACATGAAAAAACTTTACAGAAGTGACTTATGCTTATAACAGAAGAACGAAGCACCAGGGAGAAACAACACTTAGAGCTTTGGGGAGAGATAAGTAAACACTGCAGATCTATGTGCTCAGATTCCATGACTCAGGTTTGCAACCACTTTAAACACAGGCTTTCCAATCAGTTTTTCAGGTGCAAGTGATGAATTGGAGGCACCCTGGTGTAAATGGTCTCAATGTGTTTAATTACGGCTGCCTATAGAGCCATTATGGGTCCACAGACATCTGCTGTCAAAATGTTGACTTTGACTGAAAGGGCACAGATGTCACAAAACTGACACCCATCCCATTCAGCTCTGAATCAGCAGGGGATCTTTTCATGGACCCCTTGCTCAGCAGAGTAGACAGAGCCCATGTGAAAGGACCCTTAAGCCTAGTACACACTAGTAGGTTTTTTTTTTCGTTAAACCCAGCAGGGCTGAATGAAAATAAAACTGACATCTCCGGTGGATGGTAATAACAATACAATGCTAATACAGCGATCTCCCCTGCTGTGCTTTTGTGTTCTGACAGCCATTGGCTGAGAGTGCTGATCGGGAGGCGATCGGCAGATCTTTTTCAGTCATGTCCCATCAACAGAAGCCGGAAATCAGCAGGTGAGAGGAGCCAAGACCACCGATGGGGTACCCAAAAAGCAGGAAAGTATAACATGTTTTTTTCTTTTTTTATTTCCTTTATAATCACTTTAAGTGAAGTATTCATCAATCCAAAATGATTCAATTGAAGAGATTGGCCTCTTGGAAGTTTATGAAAATAGTGGGAACACTACCTTTGTGTTACAGCTACAATTTTTTTCCTCATTATTCTAGCACTAACTCCACTCGCACAGACACCTTTTTGTCTTGAGGTTCAGTCACATCTGCAAGATAACAAAGCCAGATCCTCATTTGAGAATGTAGTTAAGCACTACATCTTGGTTGACCCGCCCAGGCCTGTGATTGGACAATAAAGGGGCCTCAGTGTACGCATGAGGTTATTCATATGCACCCCCATCTTGCCGTTTCATGTGTCAAATATGTGTAAATACATACAGAGTCTATGCAAACATGGGAAAACGGGAAAGGGGGTTTAGAACAAACATCCCAGGGACTTTTAAGGTTCTTAGAAATACTAGACAAAAATGTAGAGGAGCATATACGCAATAATTATAAAAAATGTAATTTTATTGAAAATTAACTCTAAAAACATGCGTCCCTAAAAAGAGAGAGACTCAATCATAAAAAGATAATACATCAATCACAATAGTTAAACCCATTCATGGGCACATAGAAACAGAGCCACTTAATTCCGTAACAATCTGCCACTCGACATGTTTCGCTCTAATACGAGCTTCTTCAGGAGTTTATGGCAAGGATTGTAGTGGGCTCTAGACAATGAATAAAAAAGACATACATGAGATATTAGGTTAAATTAATTAACAATGAGAAAAGCTAACACCAGTAAGGTTTAGCAAAGTAATATATAGAAATGAATATACACTTTTAATCATACATGCATGGGACAATATTAAATATATTACAAAATATGTATGCAAAAGAAATAAGGTATTCATATTGGTAGTCTTATCAGGCTGTCGTTTTCAGGCAAAACATTGAAATTTGGATAAAATAACTTGCTGCAGTACTTTCAGTATACAGGTTCGCATAATATGGTTTTTCTGTCTTGATATGGCCACAGAGGGATATAACGTTTTGTATATCCTTAAATAAGCCCTTAAATAATAAAATTTATCAGGAATTCATGAAGGAATAGAACAGGGGGCCCCCTTTGGCTTGAAGTTTTAAAGGAAAGAATTTTTACCTTGAATAGAATCAATGATTATTTACTTGAAGTGAAAAACACCTCCTAGCAAACAGTGAAGGCAGTGGCCATAGTGGATCAGAGACATTATAGAGGAGCCCTGGTCAGGGATTGAGGAATAGGGCAGGGATGGAAATTCCCATGCAGCAAATTCTACAATAGAGACAATGAAAACACAGCACCAATTAGAAAGGCTTGTTAGGTGCAGTTCAAGTCACAGTTTGACATGGCTGCACATGAGAACACTTACTTGAGAAGATCAACAGGTAGGCGGGCTAATGAGCGATCCACACACTCCCTGTGGTGTGATGCCTGAGACAGAAGATATGCGGTATCTAACCGCCTTTATAAGCCCTCTATCACGGCGGCGTCTGACATCACCTACGGCATGTGGACATCAATTGAGAGTGCCCGGGCTGCAACAGAAGGGGAGAACGCAGCGGCGTCATAAACCGACGCTCGCTGCGTGCGCGATCGGTAGTGCGCATGCACGGATCAATATGAATGTAATGAAGCCTAAGAAGCCAGCGATGCCATCTTTGAAGAAGGCAAATGCATGACAAATGTGGCGGCATCAGTATAAATCACTAGATGGGACATAAATTGGTAGAGCACAGGTATATAATAAAAAATGTTAATTTATATTCAAGAAAAAAGGGAGAAAAAGCTCAATAACCAAACAACTGTTGTTCAAGGATGGGCGCCGCGTGATAGGAGAATTTCAAATTAAGTTATTGCTCCCCTGTATGCTGCAAAAGGGACTGACATCTCTAGGGCTCCCAATAGAGGAGCGATTGATTATTCACTCATCAAACTGGGTGCCCCGGGCGTCCGTGTGGACCTGGATAGACAGAAATAACCACAAATGAAGAACCCCATCAGGCCGTCCTCCCATTGTCTCCAAACCTCAGAATTACAAACTTAAATCTCAAAGGTTCCCTACTCTACAGGGTAACTCCAATGTTTGGGCATTTACAAGCCAAATGACCAAAAAAATTATGGAGACAAAGTGGAGAAATACATCAGAGTCAAATTTGACTCCCCCCAACTGGCGGCCCTAAAGTCGCTACAACTCAATAAAAACATCACGATTAAGCCTTCGGACAAAGGTGGGAACTTGGTGGTGATGGATAATAGCCAGTATGAGACCATGGTGTTGGCTTTGGTCCGAAATCGTGAATGGTACCGCAAGGTATCATCCAACCACCTTGCCCTAAAACTAATCGTTACCAGCATCTAAGTGGCTCAGCTTATCGCAAAGGCCTTATAAATAAATCCACCTGGGAATTTTTGAATCTTTCCTCCCCACAAACACCAACTTTATATGCACTCCCCAAGATTCAGAAAAACCCCTTGAAACCCCCAGGCCGTCCTATCGTCTCGGGCAACAGTAGTCTTACCGAAACCGCTAGCCAGTTAATTGATGACTTTCTAAGACCCCACGTCGAGGGATTGGTGTCCTATCTTCAGGACACCAATGATCTTCTACGCGCCCTCGATGAAATCTCCATTCCGGGGGGCTCGTGGTTAGTGGCCCTCGACGTGGAGGCCCTTTACAATTCTATCCCCCATCTTTTGGGTGTTAGCATTGTTGAGGGCTTTATTTCTGAGAACCCGGAGACTTCCCATCAATATAACAGATTCATTCTGGATCTGTTATTATTTATTCTTTCCAACAATATTTTTCTGTTTGGCGGCTCCCACTACCTCCAGATACAGGGAGTGGCTATGGGGACCAAATGTGCCCCCTCTTATGCCAACCTGTATCTGGGGGGGTGGGAGCGTGAACTCTTTCACAGGGATGACATGCAAAACTATCTTGAACAAATCCCTGTATGGAGAAGATTCATAGACGATATCTTCTTCATCTGGACGGGTACTAAGGATTCACTTCTTTCTTTCTTGGAGAGTCTCAAGATTAACAACTTTAATCTTAAATTTACATTTGAGTTGAGCCAACAAAACCTCACCTTTCTTGATATCCAAATTCTAGTCAATCCTGACGGTAGCATAGGAACGACTTTGTATCGCAAGCCATCTGCAGGGAATCCCCTGCTCCACGCCACCAGTTCCCACCCCACTCCCCTCATCACAAGTGTGCCCTACAGACAGTACTTGCGAATTAGGCATAACTGCAGTGCCGACTTGGATTTCGAAAGAGAAGCTTGCCTGCTGCGATCACGCTTTCTCAAGCGTGGCTACAGTAAAAAATGCCTTAAGGAAGCCTATCTTAGGGCAAAAAAATCACAATAGAGCGGCCCTTATACATGACCCAAAACCAATAAGAGTCAACCCTG
This sequence comes from Lithobates clamitans, assembly GCA_037952925.1. Classification (NCBI taxonomy): domain Eukaryota; kingdom Metazoa; phylum Chordata; class Amphibia; order Anura; family Ranidae; genus Lithobates; species Lithobates clamitans. Next base: position 5,769,014 of record JBBGZY010000561.1, read on the forward strand.
GTGTTCGACTTATTACTAGCTTTTCCAGCCAACACCTGAAAATACGTGAAATTCTAAAAAAAATTGGTACTTGTTGATGGGAGATGAAAGGGTTGCTAAGCATTTGAAACCTCATCCGGAGATTACCTTCAGGCGCTCTCGTTCCCTGAGGGACTCTCTGGTACATAGTCACTTTGAAAGCCATACAAAAGTTGCCAGTGAGACTAATAAAGGTAGTAGACCTTGTCATCACTGCAACTTTTGTAGATTTATTTTGGAGGCACGAAGCATACTGCTTCCGAATGGGCGCCCTTTTAGACCTAATTTTGCAGTAACGTGCCAATCAGTAGGCATTGTATACATCATGCTATGTGAATGTCAAATGTTTTACATTGGCAAGACTAAGCAACCTTTCTTCTGCCGGATAAGGGATCATGTTTCCTTGATACAAAAAAAGAGAATGGAAACCCCTATCAGCCGCCATGTTGGCCTACAACATAATTTTGACAGCAGCTGTCTGCATTTCTTTGCCCTTGAACACATCCCCCCTGGTGACAGGGGAGGAGACTATGATAAATTACTCCTTCAAAAGGAGGCCCGTTGGATACATGAATTGTCAGCTTTGAAATATCCGGGCATGAATGACGCATTTAGCTTCAAACCTTTTTTGCAAATTTATTAATTATTATTTTTTAGCAATATTTTTCTTTTTTCACTTCTTAATTTTATGCTACCCTTTTTTCTTTTTTCTTTTTTTCTCTTTTTTTCTCTTCTTCCTCTTTTTCTTTTTTTTTGCATACGTTTCTTGTTTCCTCTGAATATTTATACCTACGGCTAAAACTTTTCAGGTTTATTTGTATGTATATTATAGCTTCCTATGCAATAACCCTCTACTGGGCTGATATTGTTACCTTGCAGGCTGTCCTTATCTCAATAATTTAGTTCATTCTTTCAATAATACTTCACTATAAATGTGGTTCTTCATTTGTGGTTATTTCTGTCTATCCAGGTCCACACGGATGCCTGGGGCACCCAGTTTGATGAGTGAATAATCAATCGCTCCTCTATTGGGAGCCCTAGAGATGTCAGTCCCTTTTGCAGCATACAGGGGAGCAATAGCTTAATTTGAAATTCTCCTATCACGCGGCGCCCATCCTTGAACAACAGCTGTTTGGTTATTGAGTTTTTACTCCCTTTTTTCTTTAATATAAATTAAATTTTTTTATTATATACCTGTGCTCTACCAATTTATGTCCCATCTAGTGATTTTTACTGATGCCGCCATGTTTGTCATGCATTTGCCCTCTTTAAAGATGGCGTCACTGGCTTCTTAGACTTCATTACATTCATATTGATTCGCGCATGCTCACTACCGATCTCGCACGCAGCGAGCGTCGGTTTATGACGCCACTACGTTCTCCCCTTCTGTTGCAGCCCGGGCACTCTCAATTGACATCCGCATCCCGGAGGTGATGTCAGATGCCGCCGTGATGGAGGGCTTATAAAGGCGGTTAGACACCGCATATCTTCTGTCTCAGGTATCACACCACAGGGAGTGTGTGGATCGCTCCTTAGCCCGCCTACCTGTTGATCTTCTCAAGTAAGTGTTTTCATGTGCAGCCATGTCAAACTGTGACTTGAACTGCACCTAACAAGCCTTTCCAATTGGTGCTATGTTTTCATTGTCTCTATTGTAGAATTTGCTGCATGGGAATTTCCTTTCCTGCCCTAATCCTCAATCCCTGACCAGGGCTCCTCTATAATGTCTCTGATCCACTATGGCCACTGCCTTCACTGTGTGCTAGGAGGTGTTTTTCACTTCAAGTAAATAATCATTGATTCTATTCAAGGTAAAAATTCTTTCCTTTAAAACTTCAAGCCAAGGGGGGCCCCCTGTTCTATTTCTTTATTAATTCCTGATAAATTGTATTATTTAAGGGCTTATTTAAGGATATACAAAACTTTATATCCCTCTGTGGCCATATCAAGACAGAAAAACCATATTATGAGAACCTGTATATTGAAAGTACTGCGGCAAGTTATTTTATCCAAATTTCAATGTTTTGCCTGAAAACGACAGCCTGGTAAGACTACCAATATCAATACCTTATTTCTTTTGCATACATATTTTGTAATATATTTAATATTGCCCCATGCATGTATGATTAAAAGTGTATATTCATTTCTATATATTACTTTTCTAAACCTTACTGGTGTTAGCTTTTCTCATTGTTAATTGATTTAATTGATTTAACCTAATGTCTCATGTATGTCTTTTTTATTCATTGTCTAGAGCCCACTACAATCCTTGCCATAAACTCCTGAAGAAGCTCGTATTAGAGCGAAACATGTCGAGTGGCAGATTGTTACGGAATTAAGTGGCTGTTTCTATGTGCCCATGAATGGGTTTAACTATTGTGATTGATGTATTATCTTTTTATGATTGAGTCTCTCTCTTTTTAGGGATACATGTTTTTAGAGTTAATTTTCACCTTATAGGAAGCGTCTAGAGGCTGTTATTTCTGCTAAAGGAGGCTCTACTAAATATTGATGTGATTTTTCTGTTAGGATGCCCAAATTTATGAACCTGTCTAATTTTGTTTTGATGCATATTGCGCATTTTTCTGTTAATCCAATAAACCTCATTTCACTACTGAAATATTACTGTGCCCTTCAGTTATTTGATAGATCAAAATGAAATTGCTGATCCAAACACCCAAATATTTATAAATGACAATCATGGAAATTGTCAGGGGTTCCTAAACTTTTGCATACAACTGTAAACAAATGGTTTTCTGCTAAGCTTATCAATATCAATATGATTGCTATCATGCCATTTTAAATTTAGTGTAGGCGTAGCCATGTTGATTACTTGCCTGTAATTCCAAGACACAGAGCTAGTGCTTAGAGCTCCCAGTTCTGTTTGGTTTTCTGCTCTATAGATTTAACTAGAACACATTTAACTAGAACCAGTAAAACTCTGCTGGTTCTCCACTTCAAATCACCCAAGAACAGCAGCATGAATCATGCTGTCACACAGAGTCTATTAACAGTTTTACTGGCCTACCAGATGGATAGTATAAAAATGTTGATGCCAAAAACAACTTTATAAAAGTTACATTGTTTTGTGTTGTGCTGTTGAAATCGTTCTGTGTAACGTATATTCTTTAGAAGAATTACTTTTCCATCCCCATGCCGGGTAGCACATTCACCTCTTGTACAAAGTCCTGCAGCATCAAATGATAGCAAAATACATCTTCATATCAAGACAATCACAAACCAGCAATCTCATAAAGAAAATGTTGAAACTTATGGTCTAAAAAATTGGCTTTATATGCCTAAATATCATAATACATTTTTTATAATTTATCTTTTATTGCTTCTTATTGCAAAATGTGGAAATAGAAACAAGAGATTGCAGATTGCTTACAGAAGATTCATGTGCCATGGTGCTTGAAGAAGCTCAAAAATATATATTTTTCTCTTATAATACAGGATTTACTTTGAGGTGCACAGAAATATGTATTATATACTATACTTCTTGGTAACACATACAATTACCTTTCACTATGGATTCCCTCATGTTATTACATTTTCTAAAAATAAATACCCTTTTTTATTGTATATTGCCCATATGACATGTGGATGCAAAGCTAGGTGGATTCTAATTTTTTTACACAGTTCTATTTAAAGACATACATATGAGAACAGGACATGTGCACACACACTACAATATTCACACACACTGATTATTTCACATAGCGGTGTCATTCAGTAGTGTTGCTAGAGAGGATTTGAGTTTGCTGCTTTTGATAATAACAGGTTTACCTGCTGTACACCATCCCCAGTCTGGTTAACTTATATATATATATATATACATATATATATATATATATATATATATATATATATATATATATATATATATATATATATAATCTTGTATAACAGTGTAAATTTGGTGTCTCCTCAAAATAACTCAACACACAGCCATTAATGCCTAAACCACTGGCAATAAAAGTGAGTACACCCGTAAATAAAAATGTCTAAATTGGGCCCAAAGTGTCAGTATTTTGTTATGGAAAAAAATCTTGCGAGCCACAATTATCCAGTGCCTTAATGGAAATTCAACCAAACAGCTACCCGGCTGCAGGCGCAGATCACGTATTCATGACCGTGCGATAAATGATATATGAAAAAAATGCGCCGCGCCTAGGGGTGTAACTGAATAACTGTAAATCTAAGTACAAATCATAGATAATAAAGCGTGCAAATCAAATAGAGCCTAAGGCTGGGTTCACACTGGTGCGACACGACAGCCGTCCTACTTTGGATCCGACTTTGCCCTGCGACATGAAGCCGGCATGTGTCCGACTTTCAATGAACGGGGATCCGACTTGGATCCCCGCCAATGCCCGACACTGTGTTTGGTATGAATCTTTAGGGGGAACTCCGCGCCAAATTTTAAATAAAAATCCGGCATGGGTTCCCCCTCCAAGAGCATACCAGGCCCTTGGGTCTGGTATGGACCTTGAGGGGAACCCCCTACGCCGAAAAAACGGCGTGGGGGGTCCCCCCCAATCCATACCAGACCCTTATCCGAGCACGCAGCCCGGCCGGACAGGAATGGGGGTGGGGACGGGCGAGCGCCCCCCCCCCTCCTGAACCGTACCAGGCCGCATGCCCTCAACATGGGGGGTTGTTGCCTTGGGGGAGGGGGGCGCGCTGCGGCCCCCCCAGCCCAAAGCACCTTGTCCCCATGTTGATGAGGACAAGGGCCTCTTCCCGACAACCCTGGCCGTTGGTTGTCGGGGTCTGCGGGCGGGGGGCTTATCGGAATCCGGGAGCCCCCTTTAATAAGGGGGCCCCCAGATCCCGGCCCCCCACCCTATGTGAATTGAGTATGGGGTACATAGTACCCCTACCCATTCACCTAGGGAAAAAGTGTCAATTTAAAAAAAAAAACACTACACAGATTTTTAAAGTATTTTATTAGACAGCTCCGGGGGTCTTCTTCCGACTTCGGGGGTCTCTCCGGTTCTTCTCCGCGCTCTCCGGGTCTTCTGCCGGGCTCCTCCTCTCTCTTCTGCTCTTTTGCCGCTCTTTTGCTAAAGAGGAGGAGCCCGGTCTGCTGCCTTCTTCTCTTCGGGGGTCTCTCCGGTTCTTCTCCGCGCTCTCCGGATCTTCTGCCGGGCTCCTCCTCTCTCTTCTGCTCTTTTGCCGCTCTTTTGCTAAAGAGGAGGAGCCCGGTCTTCAATCTTCTGCCTTCTGCCCTCTTCTCTTCTCCTGATGTTGACACGACGCTCTCTCCGGCTAGAATGCTCTCTGTGCGCTCTGCTCTGACTTATATAGGCGGTGACCCCGCCCCCTTAAGCCGTCACAGTCCCTGGGCATGCTGGGACTATGACGGCATAAGGGGGCGTGGTCATCGGGTGATGACCACGCCCCCTAAAACGTCACAGTCCCAGCATGCCCAGGGACTGTGACGGCTTAAGGGGGCGGGGTCACCGCCTATATAAATCAGAGCAGAGCGCATAGAGAGCATTCTAGCCCCAGAGAGCGTCGTGTCAACATCAGGAGAAGAGGGCAGAAGGCAGAAGACTGAAGACCAGGCTCCTCCGCTTTAGCAAAAGAGCGGCAAAAGAGCAGAAGAGAGCGGAGGAGCCCGGCAGAAGATCCGGAGAGCGCGGAGAAGAACCGGAGAGACCCCCGAAGAGAAGAAGGCAGCAGACCGGGCTCCTCCTCTTTAGCAAAAGAGCGGCAAAAGAGCAGAAGAGAGAGGAGGAGCCCGGCAGAAGGCCCGGAGAGCGCGGAGAAGAACCGGAGAGACCCCCGAAGTCGGAAGAAGACCCCCGGAGCTGTCTAATAAATTACTTTAAAAATCTGTGTAGTGTTTTTTTTTAAATTGACACTTTTTCCCTAGGTGAATGGGTAGGGGTTCGATGTACCCCATACTCATTCACATAGGGTGGGGGGCCGGGATCTGGGGGCCCCCTTATTAAAGGGGGCTCCCGGATTCCGATAAGCCCCCCGCCCGCAGACCCCGACAACCAACGGCCAGGGTTGTCGGGAAGAGGCCCTTGTCCTCATCAACATGGGGACAAGGTGCTTTGGGGTGGGGGGGCCGCAGCGCGCCCCCCTCCCCCAAGGCAATAACCCCCCATGTTGAGGGCATGCGGCCTGGTACGGTTCAGGAGGGGGGGGGGCGCTCGCTCGTCCCCACCCCCATTCCTGTCCGGCCGGGCTGCGTGCTCGGATAAGGGTCTGGTATGGATTGGGGGGACCCCCGCACGCCGCTTTTTCGGCGTAGGGGGTTCCCCTCAAGGTCCATACCAGACCCAAGGGCCTGGTATGCTCTTGGAGGGGGAACCCATGCCGGATTTTTATTTAAAATCTGGCGCGGAGTTCCCCCTCAAGATCATCTGAGCACAAGTCGCGTGCCGAAGTCGGATCATGCGAGACGGCAATCCGACTTTGATCCGACTTCAATGATAGTCAATAGGCTGAAGTAGGATCAAAGTCGGACCAAAGTAGTACAGGGAGCATTTCTAAAGTCGGAACGACTTGTGTCGGACCAGTTAGGACGGCTCCCATAGGGAAACATTACATTTCACACGTCATGCGACATGAGCTCCCAATGTCGGAGCGTTTGTCGGACCAGTGTGAACCCAGCCTAAAGCTCTGATCACTTACTAAGATCACCTGCTGTGTGAATCCTAAAGCTCTGATCACTTACTAAGATCGCCTGCTGTGTGAATCCTATGACCAAACACACTAAAAAATATCTAGTGCAATAAATCACAAAGTGCAATGTGCATAGAAAAACGTAATAAGATAAATATACAATCCACAGTGATTAAAATATAATCATTCCTAATAAGGTGTATATGCTAAAAAATGTTACACATATGTAGATCCACTGTGATTAAAATGAAAAAAGAAAAAAAAATTAAATAAAACAATATATATATTCGTAAAACACAAACAGAGTAAATCAATCACATGCGTGGGCGAATTGAAACTATAATCGCCCTAATAAAGGTGTTCAAATCACATCCGTGAAAAAATCTTCCAATCCAGTAACATAAAGTGACCAAGTTCAAATAAAAGTCAGTGTAATGGTGATGGTTCAAATAAAAAGTTCCGGTTTTGAATCAAACGTGCCCAAAGAAAAACATGCTGTGAAGTGCCTTGGTGACCCCCAATGTGATTGCGCTCACCTTGGAGCGTGTGACACAGGTTTTAATTGTGTCAATACACGCTTTTGGAGCCACCCCTGGGCTCAGTATTAGGTACAGCTGATTCCCACACTGGATTCTTTATGGCTCCACTCACATCAGACCATATAAAAGAAAAAGGCTAATATAGTATAATACCGTAGGATACTTTTATTAAAATCACATCCAATCCCCACATGGGGTACTCACATTTATAAGGTGCTCATGTGCACCAAACATAACATAGGAAAAAACGGCTGTGCGGCGTGCTGCGGGGTGTGAGAGCTCCACAACCCAGCTCTGTGCTGATCGCTCCGTCCTGGCCCCTCCCCTACGCGTCTTCGACACAGGGAGTCACGTGTCTTCATCAGGTGCACATGAGCACCTTATAAATGTGAGTACCCCATGTGGGGATTGGATGTGATTTTAATAAAAGTATCCTACGGTATTATACTATATTAGCCTTTTTCTTTTATATGGTCTGATGTGAGTGGAGCCATAAAGAATCCAGTGTGGGAATCAGCTGTACCTAATACTGAGCCCAGGGGTGGCTCCAAAAGCGTGTATTGACACAATTAAAACCTGTGTCACACGCTCCAAGGTGAGCGAAATCACATTGGGGGTCACCAAGGCACTTCACAGCATGTTTTTCTTTGGGCACGTTTGATTCAAAACCGGAACTTTTTATTTGAACCATCACCATTACACTGACTTTTATTTGAACTTGGTCACTTTATGTTACTGGATTGGAAGATTTTTTCACGGATGTGATTTGAACACCTTTATTAGGGCGATTATAGTTTCAATTCGCCCACGCATGTGATTGATTTACTCTGTTTGTGTTTTACGAATATATATATTGTTTTATTTAATTTTTTTCTTTTTTCATTTTAATCACAGTGGATCTACATATGTGTAACATTTTTTAGCATATACACCTTATTAGGAATGATTATATTTTAATCACTGTGGATTGTATATTTATCTTATTACGTTTTTCTATGCACATTGCACTTTGTGATTTATTGCACTAGATATTTTTTAGTGTGTTTGGTCATAGGATTCACACAGCAGGTGATCTTAGTAAGTGATCAGAGCTTTAGGATTCACACAGCAGGTGATCTTAGTAAGTGATCAGAGCTTTAGGCTCTATTTGATTTGCACGCTTTATTATCTATGATTTGTACTTAGATTTACAGTTATTCAGTTACACCCCTAGGCGCGGCGCATTTTTTTCATATATCATTTATCGCACGGTCATGAATACGTGACCTGCGCCTGCAGCCGGGTAGCTGTTTGGTTGAATTTCCATTAAGGCACTGGATAATTGTGGCTCAGTATTAGGTACAGCTGATTCCCACACTGGATTCTTTATGGTGGAAGAGGACTCCAGGTTGCCACTGGAGTCCTCTTCCACTCCTCCATGACGACATCACGGAGCTAGTGGATGTTAGAGACCTTGTGCTCCTCCACCTTCTGTTTGAGGATGGCCCACAGATGCTCAAGAGGGTTTAGGTCTGGAGACATGCTTAGCTAGTCCATCACCTTTACCCTCAGCTTCTTTAGCAAGGCAGCGGTCATCTTGGAGGTGTGTTTGGGGTCTATGTTGGAATACTGCCCTGTGGCCCAGTCTCCGAAGGTAGGGGATCATGCTCTACTTCAGTATGTCACAGTACATGTTGGCATTCATGGTTCCCTCAATGAACTGTAGCTCCCCAGTGCCAGCAGCACTCATGCAGTCTCAGATCATGACACTCCCACCATCATGCTTGACTGTAAGCAAGACACACTTGGCTTTGCAGACCAATTTAATGCAGTGTGCGGCATATGGTCGGAGCACTGACAGGCTGACCCCCCCACCCCTTCAACCTCTGCAGCACTGCTGGCAGCACTCATACGTCTATTTCCCGAAGACAACCTCTGGATATGAGGCTGAGCATGTGCACTCAATTACTTTGATCGACCATGGTGAGGCCTGTTCTGAGTGGAACCTGTCCTGGTAAACCGCTGTATGGTCTTGGCCACCATGCTGCAGCTGAGTTTCAGGGTCTTCTTCTTATAGCCTAGGCCATCTTTATGTAGAGCAACAAATCTTTTTTTCAGATCCTCAGAGAGTTATTTGCCATGAGGTGCCATGTTGAACTTCCAGTGACCACAATGAGAGAGTGAGAGCGATAACACCAAATTTACACACCTGCTCCCCATTCACACCGGAGACATTAATGGCTGTGTGTTGAGTTATTTTGAGGGAACAGCAAATTTACACTGTTATACAAGTTGTACACTCACTACTTTACATTGTAGCAAAGTGTCATTTCTTCAGTGTTGCTACATGAAAAGATATAATAATAGATATAATAATATTTACAGGGGTTTGGGGTGTACTCACTTTTTGAGATACCGTGTATATGTATATATATATATATATATATATATATATATATATATATGTATATATATATATATATATATATATATATATATATATATATATATATATATATATATATATATATATATTCCAATGTATAAGGTGGAATGTGCTCTGGCAATCGTTCCCAGTGCAAAGCAATGAGGCCTTCTCACAGGCAATATATAGATTAGAAAAACAAAGAATTGCTGCACTTAAAATATATTAAAATGCAAAACCAAAAAGTTACAAACAATGCATAATGTTCCATTTATACAGTTTCAGGCTAGGTTGTTAGCGCCCTTCTATATATATATATATATATATATATATTCTCAAAAACATGTGTACACCCCATAAACACACACATATATATATATATATATATATATATATATATATATATATATATATATATATATATATTCTCAAAAACATGTGTACACCCCTAACCCCTGTAAATATTTTATTATGGTCTGATCAACAGAGGTGTATTTTAGGGAAAATTCCTCAGATGGAATGAGCGAGTTTAAACTTGGTACATAGAATGAATGAGGCGCTGACAAATCATGAATTAATTGGAATTTAATATAAAATTTACCAGATATCAGGCCAATAGGGTTAACAATTCATAGCTTGAATGGGGGTGACCGGAATGGACCAATAACAAAACCTTTATCCATTTTCATTTTAATCAAATCATCAATTTTCAGACATACCCTGTTTCCCCGAAAATAAGACCTAACGTGATTATCGGTGATGACTGCAATATAAGCCCTACCCCCCAAATAAGCCCTAGTTAAAGTCCTTGTAGGTCTTACTTTCAGGATAGGGCTTATTTTCGAGGAGACAGGGTAGGGGTTATTTGGGGAGTAGGGCTTATATTGCAGCCATCACCGACAATCACACTAGGTCTTATTTTTGGGGAAACAGGGTAGCTGATTTTAAATTAGGGCACTCAAAAGAGAATTGTGATAATGCTACTAACACAGTATGAAAATCTTCGGTAAACCCATCCACCAGAAATTCCATGAGGGAAGGGGAAGGGTGTGCCTCCAGCAAGCATGTCAAATAGTTGATATTGACCTGGCCTAGTCATAGTGGGTTAGATAGCTTCAGTGTACAAGCTGTTTTAGGATGAGCCCTGAAGCATACAGTGCAAATATAGATCGGTCTGCATTGCACATGATTACATGCCCTAAAGTTACAATTATTGCAGATCTGACTCTTGCCTAGAGATCAGCCTGCTGAGCTTGTACACCTGTACCGTAGGAGCAGGTACAGCTGAACTGCTGGCAGTCTGTTTGAGGGAAGCAGTAGGCTCATCAGTAACTGCGTTAGGGCACCACCTTGCAGTGTGAGCTATGGACTGACAACGTGAGCAGACTAGAGACTTAAAACCTGTGAACTGTCTAAAGAACAGTTCCATATCCAGCCTACCCCAGTTAGTCTGAAACTGGAATTGTGAAAGTGACACTGCCGCTTTACCCGCAAAGGCTTTCTGATATTCATGAAATGCTGTGCCACCGTAATTATGAGCCAGATCCATCACTTTATGCAAATAGGCATCCAGTTACTCTCTCCTATTAGGACTGACAGAGCAAATGACATCTCTGTATGTACCAAAATCCAAAACGAACTTAGCCACGGTGAGTTCACGATTTAACTGGGGGTCTTTGGCTTTGAGGATGACCGAGACTTCACCGCAAGCATTAGACTTATTTTCAGCAATCAGGAGAGAGGCTAAATTAACTTTTTTCCCCTCAAGAATGTCCTTTTGAAGGGTAGTGGGTACAAAATGTGCAGGTGTAACCGTGGGTGAATATGACTCTGTACCTGGGGCAGACTAGGGGCAAATAACTAGGTGGTTCCCAAAAAACACAAAACCTATTCATATGTAATATAAAGAGGTTACAGTAAGCTTAACTATGAGTTTAAGCTTACTGCGCTGTAACGCCTTTGTAATACAGATAGATAGATATAAAATCATTAATAAAAATGGCCCAAGTTCTCAGCAAAGCATAAGATATGTATAATCCAAAAGATAAGATGGCATGGGTCTTGAAAGGTGAGCACTCAGTGATAAGTTTATATTGATGTTTTGACAAGGCGTAAGCCATTCTGAGGAAGACGAGCTTGAGCCCTGTGGAAATGTCAAAATAAACGTTTTCACTGAGTGTTCATCTTTCAAGCCCTGTGAGTGTCACCTTAACTTTGCTTGCCTCCTGCTGAAAATACTAGTTCCCTGGCTGCCATGCTGATGCTTTGCTTCAATGTTCAATCCTAACCTTGGCTGTTCAGGGCGAAGAACTGAACATTTACCTGTTAGATAGGAGCTGAACATTGTTAATAATAGCAGAATCCCCAGCCATGTAAGTAAAGGGGCAGGGTGGTAGTAACATCACTGATCAATATGGACATGGCCATAGACTATATATGGCCATGTCCCTATTTAATGAGGGTCTGGAATGTATTTTTGATCCCCCAATGCAGGGAAATGTGAACTAATGACTTTTCTTTGTAAATGTCCCATTTCACTATACTGCTTTGTTTACGTGGTAAAGATGCACCACTTCCCAAGCAGGTTGATGGGATCCCCCAAGCTGTTGGATAAGTGCACTGAATGTTGCACTTTAAGCAATATAAACACTGGTTCCTGCAAAACTGTGGGTTTTTTATTTTTATTTTTTCTCAAAGGTACATGTCCTATGGAACAGCTCCCAGCCCCCCATGCACTTTTTTGCCAATCCCTTCACCAAAGCCTTAAAAATGGAGAAAATTGATTTGACAGATTCTGCTCTCATTGACTTCTATGGGAATCAAACTCAGCATATGAATGTTTAATTTGTTTGGCCGAACCTCCCGGAAATGAACCCACATGTGTTCAGCTCATCCCATCTGTACAAAGTCTTGATTGTCTCTTTTCTTTTCTTTATTGCATTTAAAGCAGTACAGTTTGGTCACGGCTATTATTGAATAGAGAAGTAACAGAATTTTTCTGAACAGAATCTGCAGAACAGCTTGCTCTGTTGAAAAACATCAGACTTGCTGGCTAGACCACCAGGTGAAAATAAAGGAAATAAAAAAGAAGCTAATGCAGCCACCACATGGAATTGGTGAGCTGCTATAATAAATGTTTGCTTTGGGTTTAATGCCATTTTAAAATCCATATGAACAGACCCGCTAATGCATTTCAGTCTTGATGGCCTATAAATACAGATTTGCTTTAAGTTGTACAAAACAAAGATTTTGAAACATGTTTATTAACAAAACCAACTTTTTAAATTGCCCACAGTTGTTAAAAATAAATGTTCAAGACAAAATTGCTCTCAAGAGGTAACTTTTTAAATAAGGACTTGATTTTGTGACATGTATTTATGTTTGTAAATAGGAAGGGACTCGGGGACACCTTCAGTTTTGGACTAAAGATCAGGCTCCAGAGAGATAGGCATGTTGCAATCTCTAAAATTGGCATCAGGTTCATGACTTGTGTTATTTTTTTAATTCTGTTTCAAACACACACAAAGCCTCTGCTTAATAAGGACAGCATGCCAAGTTTTCTAAAGAAATCAACAGTACGCAGAAGTGTGGCAGGAGAACATTAGTATAAATTCAGGATTTGATTGGTTTATACCAGGAATTTCCCATGTGAAACAAGAGATTAGGAATTTATAATGTATTTTTTATTGCTACATTGACGTTATTGCTTTCTATCTTTTATTGCAAGTGCTTTTTTGGAGATCAGAGGTTTTTCACATCTTTAGAAACCTTGGTATAACTCACTATAAAATCAGTAGAAAAGATAGAGACAAAGCTGCTTACATTGTTTTTATTTTTATTTTTGTTTTGGCTTTTTTTTTGTTTTGTTTTTCAACAAGAGAGTGAGGAACGTTATGTTAAAATACAATTACATATTCAGTAGTGAAAAATACCTAGAAACAGCTATTAACATAATTTTGAAACACAATAGTTAATGTGTAAAGAAAAAAAGAAAAATATAAAAAAAACAACGTTATTTCTTTGTTTTCAGAAATGATGTAGGTTTTATGTTTTTAGAAAACTTGTAAAGGAGCTTAATCTTTGTATAGTTTCAAATTATACTGCCTAAATAGCGTAAAAGGAGCATCTGCAGTACAGTATATGTGCTTAATATATGCAGTCTTTGCTTCCGGATTTAGAGTGATGCATCATAGTTGGACTTTACTGTTCTTTCTCTCAATGCAAGTCTTATGCCCCGTACACACGATTGGACTTTCTGCCAAAAAAAACATGGATTTTTGTTTGAAGGATGTTGGCTCAAACTTGTCTTGCATACACACGGTCACACAAATGTTGGCCAACAATTACGAACGTGGGAACATTGTGACGTACAAGACGTACGACGAGCCGAGAAAAAGGAAGTTTAATAGCCAGTGCGGCTCCTTCTGCTTGATTCCAAGCATGGGTGAACTTTTGTGCATCGGACTTGTGTACACACGATCGGAAATTCCGACACCAAATTTTGTTGAGAACCTGCTAGCCAACATTTGTTGATGGAAAGTCCGACAACAAATGTTCGATGGAGCATACACACGGTCGGACTTTCAGCCAACAAGCTCACATCCCACGTTTGTTGTCGGAAAATCCGATCATGTGTACGGGGCAAAGGAATAAGCCAACTTACCCAGAACAAAGCACTTTTTTATGGATGATATCTCAACAGTTAAAGATCAACTTCAGCCAAAGCTTTAATTTTCTTTTGGATAGAGCAGAGAAGTCCTAAGCTGGCTATACACCATTAGTTATTTTTGTTCAGCCAGAGAGCAGATTCCTTCATCCATATAAACGAGGTGGATGGAGGAATTTCCCCTCTTGTAAAGATATCACAAGCACAGGAGGGAAAATCTCCTCATTCTCATAGACAGAATAATACTTTAAACGCTCCCCTACTCTAAATAAAGCAAATAATATACAGTATCTCATAAAAGTAAGTACACACCTCACATTTTGTAAATACTTTATTATATCTTTTCACGTGAAAACACTGAAGAAATGAAGAAACTTTGCTACAATGTAAAGTAGTGAGTGTACAGATTATATAATAATGTAAATTTGCTGTCCCCTCAAAATAACTCAACACGCAGCCATTAATGTCTAAACCACCGGCAACAAAAGTGAGTACACCCCTAAGTGAGAATGTCCAAATTGGGCCCGAATAGCCATTTTCCCTCCCCGTTGTCATGTGACTCGTTAGTGTTACAATGTGTCAGGTGTGAATATGGAGCAGGTGTGTTAAATTTGGTGTTATCACTCTCTACTGATGCTCATGCACTCTGCAGTGTAGTTGAGCATCATGGGAAATGTAATTCCAAAACATCTAGGGTGCCAAGGTTCGCCATCACTGGCCTAGGCTATAAGAAGATTGCCAAGACCCTGAGCTGCAGCACGGTGACCAAGACGTTATAGCGCTTTAACAGGACAGGTTCCACCTGTCAGAACAGGCCTCGCCATGGTTGACCAAAGAAGTTGAGTGCATGTGCTCAGCGCCATATCCAGAAGTTGTCTTTGGGAAATAGACGAATTGCTGCAAAGGTTGGAGGGGTGGTGGGTCAGCCTGTCAGTGCTGAGACTGTACGCCGCACACTGCATCAAATTGTTTGTATTGCTGTCGTACCAGAAAGAAGCCTCTTCTAAGGACGATGCACAAGAAAGCCAGCAAACAATTTTCTGAAGACAAGCAGACTAAGGACATGGATTACTGTAACCATGTCCTGTGGTCTGATGAGACAAAGATAAAATTATTTTGTTCAGATGGTGTCAAGCGTGTGTGGCGGCAACCAGGTGAGGTGTACAAAGACAAGTGTGTCTTGCCTACAGTGAAGCATGATGGTGGGAGTGTCATGGTCTGGGGCTGCATGAGTGCTGCCGATACTGGGAGCTACAGTTCATTGAGGGGACCATGAATTCCAACATGTACTGTGATATATTGAAGCAGAGCATGATCCCCTCCCTAGGGAGACTAGTCCGCAGGGCAATATTCCAACATGATAACGACCCCAAACACACCTGCAAGATGACCACTGCCTTGCTAAAGAAGCTTATGGTAAAGGTGATGTACTGGCCAAGCATGTCTCCAGACAAAAACCCTATTGAGCATCTGTGGGGCATCCTCAAACAGAAGGTGGAGTAGCGCAAGGTCTCTAACATCTACCAGCTTTGTGATGTCATCATGGAGGAGTGGAAGAGGACTCCAGTGGCAACCTGTGAAGCTCTGGTGAACTCCATGCCCAAGAGGCTTAAAGGAAAAGTCCACCCTGAGCTCATTCGGCCGGGCTTCTCCTATGGGAATCCGTTTTGCACTCCTGTGACTCGTTTTTTAGCAGAGAGCGGACTGAAGTCTGCTCTCTACTTACGTCACACAGATTAGTCCAGGCACAGCGTCATCCTAACTCTGGGAGTCTGAATCCGCCAGGTGCATGGACTGATGGCTGCCTCAGCCTCTCAGCGAGCCGCCGAGATGCTGAGACGGCCGCTCCCCACCCCTCCACAGCTCAGTGCTCCAGTGAGCATGGAGGAGAAGAGCAAGAGAGCTGCTAATTGACAGTCAGCAACTCTCTGGTCAGGGAGTTGTGAGAACCGAGCCATTGGCGGTGTTCAATGGCTCGGTTCTCAGTACAGAGACGCTGGGGAACAGATGCATCATCCGGCCGATGCTACATCCACCTAGGTAAGTATAATGGGGGAAAAAACCCCAAACCCATACTTCTCCTTTAGGCAGTGCTGGAAAAAAAGGTGGCCACACAAAATATTGACACTTTGGGCCCAATTTGGACACTTAGGGGTGTACTCACTTTTGTTGCCAGTGGTTTAGACATTAATGGCTGTGTGTTGAGTTATTTTGAGGAGACAGCAAATTTACACTGTTATACAAGCTGTACATTCACTACTTTACATTGTGGCAAAGTATAATTTCTTAAGTGTTGTCACATGAAAAGATATAATAAAATATTTACAAAAATGTGTGGGGGTGTACTCACCTTTGTGAGATACTGTACAAATAGTTGTCTCGAGTTAGGCTTCAAGTGGAGAGATATTGACTGTAGTGAGAGCACATTGTTAGCTAATCTACAAAACTTTAAATCAAATAAAATGGCAAAAATATTGAAGAGGAAGAAACAATTTGAAAAATCAAGTTCAATTGCTATAGTATAGAGCCCATTCATGCACCAAAAATGGAGCTTGTGGCATTTTTTACACCACAATGCACACTTTTCGGCAAGGTGAGCTGGGGTGCATTAGAAATGAATGGTATCGCATCACACCAATGTTAGCACAAGTTAGTGTACATTGCCACAGCACACATCAGTATGCACATTACTGCAACACATTATTGTGAATATGCCCTTAAAGTGAACACTGCAGTAATAACTCAAAATATGTGCTAAGAAGAAAGACACTCCACTTTCCCTTTCAAGGAAATCCATAGTTTTAGTATTTTTTTTTTTTAGAACTATAAATATAAAAAAAAATTAAACATCTTTTTTTTACTTCTGTACAGTGAAAAGATAATAGAAAAAGTAAGCATGTAAAAAACATGAAAGCTTTGTAAAAAAAAATATGGTAGTAAATAATGGAATAATAACTCAAAACAAGGTTTAATTGAATGCTAAAAAATGCCCTTTCTTCAATAGTGGATGCACACTATTTCCTCTATACCACCTACAAATATTAATATGGTATTGTTGGTATTGGTAATTATTGGTACGAAGCTTCCTTGTACTGCACCTTTTTGAAATGTGCCAAATGAAGGCTTAAAGCATTACTAAACCCATCCCCCCCACAGTGATGTCACGGGGGTGGCCCTGCCCCCTTGTGTCATCATTGGAGCATGCTGGGTTGATGATGTCACAAGGGGGGGTCACCCGGTTACCTCATTGGGCAGCCCTGTCCCTTCGTTATTTAAGAACTTTCAGACAGCCAAGCTGTCCGATAGTGTGAGCCAGCGACGGGTGCAGACTTGTTTTTTTTTTTTCTCTGGCAGCAGCGGTGTTTATCATGATCGAATCTGGATTTACTTTGGGGACATTGTTTTTGGTTTTTTTTTAATAAAGCAACAAATGTCTCTGTATTTTTATTTGTTTTTGACACTTTGTTGGTTAAAGAGTAGGGATACAATGTACCCCTACTCATTCACATGGAAGGGCAGGATCTGGAGGCCCCCTTATTAAAGGGGGCTTTCAGATTCTGCAAAGCCCCCTGCACACAGATCCCCACAACCACCGGCCAGGGTTGTGGGGAAGAGGCCCTTGTCCCCATCAACATAGGGACATGGTACTTTGGGGGGCTCGCCCCCCCCTTTCCTAACCTGCCAGCTGCATTCTTAGATAAGAGCCTGGTATTGATTTTGGGGAGACCCCCATGCCAATTTAAAAAAAAATAAAAATTGGTGTGGGTTTCCCCTCTAAATTCATACCAGACCTTTTTTTGGTCTGGTATGGATTGGGGGGACCTCCACGCTCTTTTTTTGATTAATTTATGTTTAAATCTGAGGTCATGTGCGATTCAGATGCGTTCCAATAGAAAGCAATGAGCCTGGAATTTGCCTCTGAACCATACCGCAGTGCTCAGAAAATGCACAGGGCCCTTTTTAAATTTGCAGTGAATTCGCACTGCTGCTGCATCGCAGATATGTGAGCTCCACATATGTGAGCTCCACATTGGTGCAACTTGCTCTGAGATGTCTTCTCTCCTCTCTCTGGAACGGAAAAGAGTTCCACAAGGGGAGATGACATCACTTCCCCTGCCTGTGTTTACACTTACACAGGCAGGGGAGGATTTCATTTGCCAGAACCGATCATCAGGTCCAGGCCAGAAATTATTGGCCTTGGCCTGGGCCTGGAGACTGATCAGATCTGAAGCGAATCCGATCGTCGCAGCCGCCGTACAGCTACAACGCTTCGCCCAACCAAGCCAACCTGCTGCAGTATAACTGCGGTGGCTGGTCCGGTACTGTTTAAAGAAAAAATATCATCATTATTGGACTGAGCTAGAATTGCACATCCCTGTAAATCTAGGTATATGATAAAAAAGATGATCATTTACAATACAGATTAGTAAATTAAAGTGGAGCTCCATCCAAAACGGGAAATTCCACTTGTCTGCCTCCGTTTGTCTGCTAACAGTATTTGTAGCTGCTGACTTGTCACTTTTTTTCTTTTTTTTTTTTGGGGGGGGGGGGGGGGAGCTCCTCTTTAACATTTGTTCAAGATTACTTTTTAGTGTTTTAAAACAGGTTTTGTAGGTTTGGAGCCTTTGGAAAGATGAAGAAGCCATTTTGAGCTTGTAGATCATATATGTTTGTTAGCATCACAGCAGAGATTGTCTGCAAAATGTATAATAGAAGCAGTAAATGTACATTTAATGAAGCTTTCCCATCTCTTAAATAGCCCCGGTATAGCTTGTTACTGTAAACCTGCGCTCTTATTTCCAGATCTCACAGTACAATATTTCCACGGCACTGTATTTAATTGTAAAGAACATTTTGCAAATAATGTTTTTTATCCATCACGGTAAGTGCTGTTAGATGCAACCTTAGTCTGTAAGCATTTATCATACCTTGTCAAGATAGTTTTACCCTTAGGAACTTGGGCCTGTTTTCTCACTTCAGCATGAACTCTTCTGACCAGGGCTCATGGAAAAAACCTCTGGATTGGAAAAATCACTGCCTGAAACTTACTACAACATGGATCTCAGACAGAAAATCCATGTTGATGTGATACGATGCACTGCAAGTTATTGCTACAGTGTCGGAAGGTTAATGTGAGTTATGACAATGTATCCAGGTTAGGACAAGGTATGGCAGATGGTACGAAGGGTGAGCAGCCAGCTATGATTGATGAATCGTATTGCTTGAATTGCCCTTTATAAGATTAGTTAGTGAGATTTCAGTCTAAAAAAATTTACAACTGCCGTTTTAATTTTATAAAGAATGGAAAGTGAAGGAATTCTTTTTCTATGATCTACGAACTGGAATTGTATACAAAAAAGACCAGTGTTCATTTAGCTATAATATAGTATGAAAAGAAGTGGTTTTAGTAAACCATAGCAGTTGATCAAAATACAACAAAGCAAAAAAAAATAAAGTTTGTTAAGTTATTGTGCTTCATTGGTCTTTGTTCAATGAGCCAATTTTTATTATGTATTTCTAATACCCCCACAGGGGGGAGTGGTCTAGCGTGTTCACACAATCCAAATTCACTATATGGCCAGAATTGTATGGACACCTGATCCTCACACCTGCAGTATATGACCAAAGTATTCAATTAGGCAGAAGTTTCTTTAACCCAATGCATTTTCTGCATTAAGCTTACAAAAACCTTCTGTGATCAGCCCCCCCCCCCTGCTTCCCCCACATACTTACCTGAGCTTGATCTTTCTCTCTCTCTACCTCCAGGCCGAAGTAGATTACAAACAAGTTAAAAAACAAGCCTGCGTTTCAAGTTGGGTACAAGTAGATATGGAAAAGGTAGCCTTTTATACTAGTTTGGGTATTTGGTATATGCCTTCAGCATTTTTGTCTTCAGTTACCTAGATTTTACCTATTTTTGTTTCTGTTTTATAATGTCTGTATTTTCCACAGCAGAGGCACTGCTACCTTTGTATCATGGCCAGGGCCATTCTTAAGGCAGGGAAAAAGGGGCAGCTGCCCTGGGCCCTGTTATTGTTGTGGGGCCAAAAGCAGCTGCCTCATCCTTGCCAGCTATCCTGGTTTAAATTCCCTTGTCCCTTGAAGTTTTAGTCCTGTGCTGTGTCCCGATATCTCAGTGTAAAGTGCTGCTACTAATGCTGCCCAGCTCTGCCCTATTGTTTACAGATGACTCATCTGCAGACCGTGTTTACATGTAAATAACATGCATTGATATGTAAATAGCAGCATTAAATAACATTACATACATTCTATGTAAATAGCCGTGGCGGCAGTATTGATATGTAAATAAAGGTGGCATTCAAATGTATATCCTGCCCCCTGAGGTCATATCCACCATCACCTATACTGAATGCTGCCCACTGGGGAGACAAATGGGCATGCTTAAAAGTCCTGCCTGCAATTGTGGTCATTAAGCCTAACACCAGCCTGTTCTGCAAAGGTAAGCAAATTGGTGGGGGGAGGGTACTGTGGGGTGTGCAGAGGTAGGCAGAGAAGGAATTACAGTTTGGGGTGTACAGGTGAGCAAGGAAGGGATGTATGGAGGTAGGAAAGGTGGGTGCAAAGATAAGCAGAGGAGGCAGGTAGCGTTAAAGGGGTGGAGGGCTGGAGTGGAGTAGATAGGGGAGGTTTGGGGTGCAGATGTTAGCAGGGGTTTTAGGATGCAAAGGTGTACTGACAGGGTGGATAAAGATGTAGGTCAAGTGTAAGGCAGCCAATTCATTTTAATGGGCTGCTCTATGTGCTAGAAATGTAAAAGTAAGTCCCTAACCCTTTTTCAAAATCTCAATTAATAGCACTGCTGTGTATCTGCTAAAGGGCAGCACATTTCTGTGGTGTCAGGAAAGCTATTTTGCATACATTCCTGACACACACAAATTTGAATGCAGGCTAAATGTCTCAGGTACACTGGTGGACACTGTAAGTCTTCTTATTACATTGGGGCTTAGTGTAGAATCCTTACATTCACACTAGTGGCCAGTGTGGAGGCCCCCCTTACATTGATGGTCAGTGTAAATCCCTCCTTACATTGGTGGTTACTGTTAATGCTTCTAATATTGATAATAAATCATGAGCACATAGATCAACATACCGTATTTATCGGCGTATAACACGCACTTTTTTACCCTTAAAATCAGGGGAAAATCGCAGGTGCGTGTTATACGCCGATCCCCTGCGATCCGGAGCTGTCAGATTTTCAAAATCGCAGACCGCGATTTGAAAATGGCGCCGCCGGCGCCGAAATACACAGTGCCGGTCCTTGGCTCTTCTCAGCCACTTTCATCTTCACTTGAGCGCCACTCGAACCTAGCCGAGTGTACTCGGCTAGGTTCGGATAGCTCCGCTCGGGACTACGAGTGGAGCCGAAAGTAAACGAGAGCCGCTGAGAAGAGCCGAGGACCGGCTCTGTGTATTTCGGCGCCGGCTGCGCCATTTTCAAATCGCGGTCGGTGATTTTGAAAGACAGGATGGCAGGGATCACAGGATGCAAGGCTGCATTGGGGAAGGCTGCATTGGGGAAGGCTGCACTGGGGAAGGCTGCACTGGGGAAGGCTGCACTGGGGAAGGCTGCACTGACAAGGCTGCACTGGGGAAGGCTGCACTGGGGAAGGCTGCATTGGGGAAGGCTGCACTGACAAGGCTGCACTGGGGAAGGCTGCACTGACAAGGCTGCACTGGGGAAGGCTGCACTGACAAGGCTGCACTGGGGAAGGCTGCACTGACAAGGCTGCACTGACATGGCTGCACTGACAAGGCTGCACTGACATGGCTGCACTGACATGGCTGCACTGACAAGGCTGTACTGGGGCAGGGCTGCACTGAGAAGGCTGCAATGATGGGCATTTAAATGTAAGTTTTTTTTCCTTCAACTTCCCTCCTAAAAGTTTTTTTTTCCTTAAAATTCCCTCCTAAATTGGGGTGCGTGTTATACGCCGATAAATACGGTAATTCCTTTTTTTCACATAAACACTAGTTTTAAAAAGGCACATAACAATTTTTATTAATGTTTTACAATTCTGAAAAGAATTTCATTTAAATATGTTGGTATTAGGTTACCAGTATATGGAGTAACTTAGTTGCTCTTTATTTGTGACATATAAACACTATGCACAATAGGTTATCCTAGTTATTTTGAATAATGTATCACAATTTTTTATATATTTTTTCATTTATTTCTTCACAAAAATAGTGGTAAATCACGTGGATATAGTTGTTGTATACATTGTATCACGACACATATTTATTGGTGGCGCGCTTGTATTTTTTCATTATTCTTTTGGGTCCTTTTTGTATTTTTGACTTACACGAGCAGCTGCACCTTTTGGATCTCTATATGGTTAGCGCAAAATATATTCTTTTGATACAATGCTTCTATTACATTAGTGGTTAGTGTAAACCCCTATTTTATTGGTGGCTAGTGTTGAAACTCCTCTTTATATTAATAGTCGGTAAAAAAAAAAATCTGCTTTGCCATTGATCACATCCTGATCTCCACCCAGCACTGCCACTGATCCCAGGAGTTCTAGGATCCCTAGGAGTTTTCTGTCTATTGATGGGTCCGCTCACCTCCCCAGTCCATGGTGTGCAGGCAGTGAGGAGATGATATGCCGCAACCTCTAGCAACCAATCAGTGAGCAGTAATGATGTGCAGTAGCCTCTAGCAACCAATCAACAAGCAGAAATCATGTGTTGTAATCTCTAGCAACTAATCAATGAGCCGTAATGGGTGCTGTAACCTCTAGCAACCAGTCAGTAAGTGGTAATGATATGCTGTAACCTCTGGCAACCAATCACAATCGCTGTCTGATCTGATTCAGTAAACTGATTTTGAGTCTAGCTGGTATTTATTGTATGTCTCAGAGCAGGTTGAGAGCGAAATTGCATGGGGGCCCCAAGAAAATGTTTGCCCGGGGTCCAATCAATATTAAAGACGGCCCTGATCATGGCTTGCTTTTGGATTACATATTGTGAATTGTAAATCCTTTACATTTTTCTTCTTTCTTCACTATTGTAAAAACCCTCAATAAAAATGATTGAAATAGAAAAGCCTTCCTAAAAGAGTGGAGACTGTTACATCTGCAAAGTGGGGTCAAACTCCATATACAATAGTAACTGTGTTTCGTTTTGATTTTCATTGTCTACAAGATCACATAGGAGTGATGGTCAAGTGTCCACAAACTTTTGACCATATAGTGTATCTACAGGCTACAATTACTCTCTGTGACTGGGTTCACTGAGAGTTTGTGTTTACTTTTAGAGAGAGGAGCAAAGGCTAAAGCTGGCCATACACTTGAGTTTCATTCAAAACTTTTCATTTTAGGAATTTTTACTCAATTTTCTAAACATTACTGGAGTTAGACTGATCAATTTGACCTCAGAGATGGGAAAGTAGCAGGATCTAATTTTTTTCTAAGGAGAATGAATTTCTAACCATTTTTTTTCTAAGGTGGAATGTTAAAAGCAAAACACAATTTTGAATTATGACATTTTTCAGTTCATCAAATGTATTGAGAATTTTCATTTACTAGTGTATGGTCAGCTTGGGATTGTAAACCCACAATAAAAAACCTGCAAGACAAAGGCATAATGAGCTAGTATGCATAGCAATACTCACCTTAGATCGAAGCACCCGCAGTGGTCCCGGCACACTGCTCTGCCCGGCGACATGTCTCCCAGAGTTATTTCCGGGTATTGCGAGCTCCGGCGCTGTGATTAGTTGGAGCCTCGATGACGTCACTTCTTTGTATGATTGTCAGCATTTGCAATGTGCTAAAATGCTATGTAGTTTAGCTGCAAGTAAGACAAAAAAACTTTGTTTTGTGAAGGAATAAAACACCATAGTTTGGAAGGGGTTGGCACAATAGCATATAAACAGCCTCTGAATTAAACATAAGACATTTTTAATGTTTCTTTCCACATGAAACATCTATTTTAAACTATATCACTTGGAGAGAATTAGAATTAAAAAAATGTTGCAAAAATGCATTTTGCACCTTCACGTTTCTAGGGGGCATATTTATAGAACAGTGAATGTGACATTCATCGAGCACTCACTTAAGGTATATTTGCCTGGTATACATACGCACATATGCGGCCTCTGCTTTCAGGGGTTATACCAGGATGATGCCTGCAGTTGCAAGCATCATCTCGGTACCGTTGTTAAGAGTGGGCGGCTCTTTAGGGATAACAACTGATGCAGCTACATGCCACTCGGTTGTTATCCCAAACGAAAGGGAGGGGACGCTGCCTTTCGCCGCCTTCCGGCGCCTTTTGCTGCTGTTCCTGGGCCTCCCATCTCACCGGGAGACCCGATGCATGATCGCTTCCCCCGGCTAGAGTAAAACTGAAACAAAGCCAGAAACGACTTTGTTCCAGTCTTCCGTGTAAACACACGGAAGCGACGTCACAACGTCACTTCAGGTTTACTCAGCGGCCAATGGCGCCAATTTAAAAAAACATTTTTTGGGCGATCTGAATACTTTGAAGTGCAACGGAGGGATTTGGGGTCTTTTAGACCCCCGATCCCTCCATAAAGAGTACCTGTCACCGCACTATTACGGTCACAAGGGATGTTTACATTCCTTGTGAAAGCAATAAAAGTGATGTGATCAGAATTTTTTTTTTTAAAGTGACAATGTAAGAAAAAAAAAAACAATAAGAAGTTAAGTTTTAAAGCGCCCCCGTCCCCGCGAGCTTATGCAGCAAAGAAAACGCATACGTAAGTCACGCCCTCATATGTAAAGGTGTTCAAATTTACACATGTGAGGTGAGGTATCCCCATGATCGTCAGAGTGAGAGCAATAATTCTAGTAAAAGATCTCCTCTGTAACTCTAACCTGGTAACCGTTACATTTTTTTAAAGCGTCGCCTATGAAGATTTTTAGATACCATAGTTTGTCACCATTCCACGAGCGGGCACAATTTCAAAGTATGACATGTCAGGTATCTAATTACTTGGCGTAACATCATCTTTCACATTATACAAAAAAAATTGGGCTAACTTTAATGTTTCATTTTTCTTTTATTCATGAAAATGTCTTCTTTTCCCCAAAAAAGTGCATTTGAAAGACCGCTTTGCAAATCCCGTTTGACATAAAATATTGCAACAAGCACCATTGTATTCCAGATTTTAACTTGTAAGCAACAAATGTCAGAAATGGGCTTAGGCATGAAAGGGTTAAGCTTAAGCAATTGATTCATTGGCAGTGAATTTCTGGTGAATGTTACACTCACTGCTTTCTCAATATGCCCCTAGGTGTAATCTAACAGAAGGATCTTTCTTTACTTGATATTCAGCAGGCAGATATTAGATTTTTTGAAGTACAACTCTACACTTCACGAGATAAAAGGTCAGTTACAGATTAGAAGGTTTTGCAAACTTATTTAAAGATTCTTTGCTGCTTCTACTCTATTAATTCTGACACCGGCCATTCCCCAAACTACCTGCCATAAGTAATATTTAGATTTCTGGGAAAATGATAGCTGACTGCAAATTGAAGTAGAAAGATCATTTTTAATAACATTGTAAGTAATAAGGTAAACCTCATCGCTAAAATCTCCTATTCCCTTTACCATTTTTAACATACAGTAATTTCAGAAAGTTATTTCAACCTTCTCAAATGTGCTGCTTTTATTAAAATGATACCACCTGGTAAATCTGGCAGAGTATATAAGCAGCCATGCTGATGCTAGAATTTTTCACCGTCGTCACCAACAAGCTGAAAAGGCTTAAAAATTGTAAAAACAGTATTTTCTAAAAGGATAAAGCATAGTTATTGTTTGACTGGAATTTAATAAAACACCTTTCTGGCAATATGACCCTTTAAAATGCCCTGAACTAGATTAAAAACCCAACCTTCGCAACTATATTTGCTTTTGAGGGTACACTACACACCAGGGACCAGTGGTGAGGTCAGTAGCTGGTGAGGCACTGGCTAGTATCAGAGCCAGATATTATTATTATTATTATACAGGATTTATATAGCGCCAACAGTTTACACAGTGCTTTACAATATAAAAAGGAGACAAGACAGTAACAATACAATAAAATACAATAGGATTACGAGGGCCCTGCTCAGAAGAGCTTACAATCTAATAGGATGGGGCAAGTGGTACAAAAGGTTGTAACTGTGGGGAATGAGCTGATGGAAGTGGTAGAAGATTAGTTAGAGATGTGATAGGCTTTCCTGAAGAGATGAGTTTTCAGGGATCGCCTGAAGGTAGCAAGAGTAGGGGATAGCCGGACCAGTGGAGGTAGGGAGTTCCAGAGGATGGGAGAGGCTCTGGAGAAATCCTGGAGACGAGCATGGAAGGAGGAGATAAGAGACCTTGAGAGTAGGAGGTCTTGAGAAGAGTGGAGAGGGTGATTTGGGAGATATTTGGAGACAAGATTGGTGATGTAGCTTGGGGCAGAGTTGTGAATGGCTTGGTATGTTGTGATTTGTATTTTTAATTTAATTCGCTGGGTAATTGGGAGCCAGTGTAGGGATTGGAGGAGAGGGTTGGCAGACACTGAGTGGCTGGTAAGGTGGATAAGTCTGGCAGCAGCATTCATGATAGACTGAAGAGGGAATAGCCTATGGAGAGGCAGGCCAATGAGAAGGGAGTTGCAATAGTCAAGGCGAGAAATAACAAGGGAGTGAATGAGGAGCTTGGTGGTTTCATTTGTTTAAAAGGGGCAAATTTTAGAGATGTTACGGAGGTGAATTCTACAAACTCTGACAACGATTGGACTTGGGGCTGAAATGACAAGTCTAGGATTACACCTAGTACCCTGGCGTGAGGGGAGGGACTCATAGTTGCATTGTTGAATTCAATGGAAAAGTCATGGAGGGGGGCATGGGTGGGGGGGAATATTAATATCTCAGTTTTAGAGAGATTTAGTTTAAGGAAGTGGTGCGACATCCATGCTGATATGTCAGTTAGTAGGTTAGTAATGCGAGAGGAGACTGAAGGAGTGAGGTGAGGGGTAGGCCGATAGATTTGGGTGTTATCGGTGTATAAGTGGTATTGGAAGCCATGGGCTGTTAGTATCAAGTGACCAAGGGAGGAGGTTTAGATAGAGAAGAGAAGGGGTCCAAGCACAGAGCCTTGGGGGACCCCCACAGAAAGGGGCAATGGAGAGGAGGAGACAGAGTTATAGGTGACACTGAAGGAGCGCTGTGATAGATAGGCAGAGAACCAGGATAGAGCAGAATCTCGGAGGCCAAGAGAATGTAGTTTATTGAGAAGGAGTGGGTGGTCAACAGTATCAAAGGCCGCAGAGAGGTCAAGTAGTAGGAGTATGGAGTACTGACTGTTGGTTTTAGCAGTTAGTAAATCGTTAGTGGGTTTTAGTAAGGCAGTTTCCGTGGAGTGCTGCGAGTGAAAGCCAGACTGTAATGGGTCAAGAAGGTTATTTTCACTGAGGTAGGAGCTAAGATGGTTGTAGACCAGGGGCGGACTGACCATTCGGTCATTAGGACGCCGACCGAGGGCCCGTGGCCAGTAGGGGGCCCGTGAGTCTCTTATCGGATACTGTGTGTAAATAGAAGAGAGAGAATCGCTCTCTCTTCTCTCATTGGCTCCAGAGAAGCTGAATTTGTGGCGCCAAATCTGAGTCCTGAGCAGGAGAGGAGCTAGCTGGAGGAAGGATGGGAAATGTCAGCGCTGACAATCAGCGCACATTGGACACTGAACTGAGCGAGGGAGGGAGGGGGCGAATGTCGACCCAGGAGCCTGGACATTGTCACTGCTCATATAAGACACTCCTCGGGTCATTGGACAAGTGAGGAGCAGGTAACAAGCATGCAGAGGAATGTCCAGAAAGAGGAGAAACTCGATCTCTTCCATGCTTGTGTGTGTCAGGTAGCACCCGAGCCTCCATCTCCCCTCCCCTCCTGGGGGAGAACAGGGCAAGCAGGACAACACAGTAGCGATCATTGCTACCCATAAAGTAGTCACCGGAGCTCCCCCAAGGTAAGATAACAGGACGGATGGCAGACTGCATTCTTCTGTGAGTCACGATTGTTCTGCCTTCCACACTGTATAATTCTGTGCTTTAAACTTGTCCTGTACCTCAGCAGGACAGGTCTGGTGAAAGTAAAATTCTTCAATATGTTAAGAATATACTGGGACTTTTCAGGTACTACATACATAGATGTATTTTCACAAAATAATTATTTTTGATATATGTGTATGTAAAATATCTCTGTAGCACCTGAAAGTCCCAGTATATTTCTAACATATTCATGAATTTGAGCAATAACAGCAAAGGACTTGGTGCCACAATACAGCCCATCTCCAGGAAACTAAGATAAAGTCCATTCTTGCAGTGTGTGGGGGAGGGGGAAGTAAGGGGGGGCCTCTTTCACCTACCTGTTTTCATGCACCAGCCAGCTGCATTGCTCTCTTCCTCCACTAAAACCCCCACCTCATCACATACCATAAAGTAACATTAACCCTGTATGGTATGATGAGCGGGGCTGGAGTGTCATCTGCACATGCACCGCCGCCGCTGCGCGAGCAAACCCGTACACGTTCGGTCATTTTCGAACATGCAGGCGCAGCGACATAATGGCACCAGGCGCACTATTTTTAAATGTAAGGCAGCAGTGGCACTTTGTGAGGTCTCAGCAGTGACGTACACCTCTCATCACAGCCTGGTAAGATCCCTCCGCAGCCTCTGACCCCTGTACCATGTCCACAACCTCTGACACCTGTACCATGACCGCAGCCTCTGACCCCTGTACCATGTCCACAACCTCTGACCCCTGTACCATGACCGCAGCCTCTGACCCCTGTACCATGTCCACAACCTCTGACACCTGTACCATGACCGCAGCCTCTGACCCTTGTACCATGTCCGCAGCCTCTGACCCCTGTACCATGTCCACAACCTCTGACCCCTGTACCATGACTGCAGCCTCTGACCCCTGTACCATGACCGCAGCCTCTGACCCCTGTACCATGTCCACAACCTCTGACACCTGTACCATGACCGCAGCCTCTGACCCCTGTACCATGTTCGCAGCCTCTGACCCCTGTACCATGTCCACAACCTCTGACCCCTGTACCATGACCGCAGCCTCTGCAGTGTGTGTGAATATGTGTATATATGTGTGTGTGTGTGTGTGTGTGTATACATGCGTATGACTTTCTTTACTTCGCTGCTATGGGCTCTAGCCCCAGGATCTCGGTCTTCCCTACTAACAGAATGGCAATTTGACTTGTTTACGTCGGCAGACCACCGTTCTGCCTCTGTTGGAAACGATCACCGGGGCCCGGCGGACATCGGGTCCGCCAGACCGGCTGATTAGCTCTCGGTGTGTCCAATCACAGCGGCAGCAGGTCAAACAGCACGCAGACCCACAAGTGCAGAATCACGTACCTGTACGTGATTCTGCTCACAGGAGACGCAGCCCCGCAGTAAATATACGTGGTTAATGTGAGTTTATTTTTTTTAACTCTTTAAACATTTATTTTGAACATACAGTAGAGAAATTATGTGACCAATGCATGTAATGTAGCAGTGCAATATATACGTGGGGCTTTGTGAGGGTGAGGCTTGTGTGTGGGTGGGGACAAAGGGGGCCCCATGATCCCCTATTGCCCGGGGGCCCCATGAGTTGTCAGTCCTCCCCTGTTGTAGACTAAGCGTTCTAGAAGTTTAGAGGTGAGCGGAAGCAATGAGATGGGTCTTAAGTTGTTTAGGTTGGTGGGGTCCAGTGAGGGCTTTTTAAATATGGGAGTGATCTGTGCATGTTTTAGAGGGAAGGGAAAGGTGCCACTAGAGAGGGAGAGTGAGGGAGCATAGGATAGAAGAAGAGGGTGACCGTAGTAGTTGTGAGGGAACAGGATCCAAAGGACAATTGGTTAGGTGGGCATCTGAGAAAAGTTTTGTAACCTCTTCAGGATTAGCTTGTTTAAAAGAGGAGAGTGTTGATTGTGCTGTTAGGCAAGTTATTTTCGGTGGGGAAGATGTACGCACAGTGGAGGTGTCCTCACGAGTGGCATCAATCTTGTCAAAGTGATTGGCAACCTTTTGGGCAGTGAGTGAGTTAGTGGGTAGATGCGGGACGAAGCAGAGAGTTAAAGGTTGAGAAGAGCCGACGGGGAATGGATGACAAAGTATTAATAAGTATAAATTAATAAGACAAAGTAGGCATGTTTGGCAGCATGGAGGTAGGAATTGTATTTTAGAAGGGCAAATTTATATAGGGCGAAGTCTTGCAGGCATTTGGTTTTACGCCACAGTCGTTCAAGAGCACGACAATTTCTCTTGAGATTTCTAGTGTTGTCAGTTTGCCATAGTTGTAACTTCGGGGCCTGACCGTACAAAAAATCTTGCTAACTTTATTGTTTTTCTTAATTATTCATGAAACTGTTTTGTTTTTTTTAAACACGTTCGAAAAATTGGGCAAATAACGTGTAACATAAAAAGTTGCAACCACCAGCATTTTATTCCCTAGGGTGTTTGCTAAAAAATATATATAATGTTTTGGGGTTCTGAGTAATTTTCTAGCAAGTGGCTTAACAGACAAATTACTGAAGTTTGAAGTTCTCTTCAAACCAGTAATTTTACAGTAAATAGATAAATAATAAATTATTATGTTATAACATATAGGATAATAATATATTATTTAGCTTGATTAAAAAAGTACCTTTTCAGCAGCAGCAGATTCTACCTTTTAACTGTGTGAGAAAAACATGAGATTATGGGTAAACCTTATACCCATGAACCTATGTTTTTCCCTTGTAGTTAAGAGGGCTGGGTCTTCTATGGCACCGCAGTGAGAAGAGGTCTTCCACTGCAGCATTTTTATTGGACAGCTTGGACCAATGGTCATTTACCATTGGTCCAAGATTTCAAGCTGTCCATTGAGCTCAGTCCCTCTGACAAGAAGTCAGAGGCACTGTGAGCTCATCCTCTCAGTCTGCTGCAGACAGAATGTGCCAGCTTGTATTTAAACTGGCTATGCTGTATGTAGCTTCTGATAGGTAGCACAAGGAACCATAGGAGCACCAAATTTTTTTTTATGTCCATGGCAGGTGAGGCTCTGCCTCTTGCCTTCCCTGACTGCAGGTCCCTGCTATACACCAGCAAGGCTGTTCCACATGGACAAGAGGGAAAACCTAACTTGTACGGGGTGCAGCAGGGGACATGGGGATCTGATCCACCTTATGTGGTGCTGTCACATAATACCTGTGCTGTCCACAAGTATTTAAAGGGTGTTTTCACTACCATTACTGGGTGTTTCAGGTCCACTATTTCATGCCCGTAAGTGCCCATAAGTTAATACTATGGCACTGGACTTCTACGGACCCTCCCATGCTGAAGGAGTGGATAGCCCAAATGGTAGACACTCTTCAACTGGAAAAATATTTTTTTTCAGCATAGGGGTAGCTTGGGTAAATTTAACAAGGTATGGGCCCCATGGTTAGACACGCCAGGCCATGCACAGGTTGACCTGGTAATAGATCGTCTGATCATTGAACAAGGATGAGCAGTATATTTGACTAGATGATGTATTTGGGTAGTAGGGTATATACAGTATCTCACAAAAGTGAGTACACCCCTCACATTTTTTAAATATTTTATTAAATATTTTCATGTGACAACACTAAAGAAATTACACTTTGTTACAATGTAAAGTAGTAAGTGTACAGCTTGTATAACAGTGTACATTTGCTGTCCCCTCAAAATAACTGAACACACAGCCATTAATGTCTAAACTGCTGGCAACAAAAGTGAGTACATCCCTAAGTGATAATGTCCAAAGTGGGCTCAATTAGCCATTTTCCCTCCCCAGTGTCATGTGACCAGTTATTGTTACAAGGTCTTAGGTGTGAATGGGGAGCAGGTGTGATAAATTTGGTGTTATTGCTCTTACTCTCTCATACTGCTCACTGGAAGTTCAACATGGCACCTAATGGCAAAAAGCTCTCTGAGGATCTGAAAAAAATAATTGTTGCTCTACATAAAGATGGCCTAGGCCAGTGATGGCGAACCTTGGCACCCCAGATGTTTTGGAACTACATTTCCCATGATGCTCACACATTCTGCAGTGTAGATGAGCATCATGGGCAATGTAATTCCAAAACATCTGGGGTGCCAAGGTTCCCGATCACTGGCCTAGGCTATAAGAACATTGCCAAGACCCTGAAACTGAGCTGCAGTACGGTGGCCAAGATCATACTGTGGTTTACAGGACAGGTTCCACTCAGAACAGGCCTTGCCATGGTCGACCAAAGAAGTTGAGTGTACGTGCTCAGAGTCATATGCAGAGTTTGTCTTTTGGAAATAGACGTATGAGTGCTGCCAGCATTGCTGCAGAGGTTGAAGGGGTGGAGGGTCAGCCTGTCAGCGCTCAGACCATACTCTGCACACTACTTCAAATTGGTCTGCAGGGCTGTGGTCCCAGAAGGAAGCCTCTTCTAAAGGTAATGCACAAGAAAGCCTGCAGTTTGCTGAAGGCAAGCAGACTAAAGACATGGGTTACTGGAACCATGTCCTGTGGTCTGATGAGACCAAGATACACTTATTTGGTTCAGATGGTGTCAAGCGTGTGTGGCGGCAACCAGGTGAGTCTTGCCTACAGTCAAGCATGGTGGTGGGAGTGTCATGGTCTGGGGCTGCATGAGTGCTGTCGGCACTGGGGAGCTACAGTTCATTTAGAGAACCATGAATGCCAACATGTACTGTGACATACTGAAGCAGAGTATGATCCCTTCCTTTCAGAGACTGGGCCACAGGGCAGTATTCCAACATGATAACGACCCCAAACACACCTTCAAGACGATGACTGCCTTGCTAAAGAAGCTGAGGGTAAGGGGGTTGGACTGGCCAAGCATGTCTCCAGACCTAAACCCTATTGAGCATCTGTGGGGCATTCTCAAACGGAAGGTGGAGGAGCGCAAGGTCTCTAACATCCACCAGCTCCGTGATGTCATCATGGAGGAGTGGAAGAGGAATCCAGTGGCAACCTGTGAAGCTCTGGTGAACTCCATGGCCAAGAGGGTTAAGGCAGTGCTGGAAAATAAGGGTGGCCACACAAAATAGTGACACTTTGGGCCCAATTTGGACATTCTGAAAGGGGGTATATGAGGGTGTTGATTTGTGCTAAGAGGGGGTATTTGTACTGGAAGGGGGGCATATGGGTGGGTGAGGGTTTTTGCTGAGAGGGGAAATATTTGGGGGGGGATTTGTGCTGAGCGGGGGGATGGGGGAAGAAGAAAGAGGAATTGCACTGGGAGGGGGTATATGGGAGTGAGGGTCACTCCACACATAGTTCTTTAAACAATGGGGGGAGGGGTGACACCATGTTTTACCGCACCAGGTGACACCACTGCTTACAGGGTATTACCTTTTACTATTCTTTTAAGAAAAATAAAACCCGTGGCTTTTAATACTTCAGATTTTTACAATACTGTTTTCATTAACATTTGAATTAACATTTTCATACTAAACATTTGAATTCTGCAATATGTTGTCAAGCAGTGTAAGCCACTAAATAAAATGTCTGTCGTCTGGCTGTGCCATGTTCTCATGACATCCATTTTCTTGACACTGACTTTGTCTTCAATGAGTTTGTTTGGTTACTGATGCTTGACTTGTTTGAGTAAGCATCTTTTCCAGATAAATAATTTAAGTTACTTGGATAGCTGTCAAACTTCATCTTATATATGAGACCTCTCTTAATGTTTTTTTTTTTTTTTCCTTTCATTTATAGCCTATAGGCTAGGGGAAGCTTCAAATAAAAATAACAATAATTACAATTTTAAATTCCTCAATTCATGACTATATATTATTACATAGTTTAACTAAACAACAGCATATTTATATCATATAATAACTATAATTGCTATAGTATACAGTATGTTTATTTGTGTATATACTTATGGCTGACAAAACTGTGCCCCCATTGTTGAAAAAAACCTGCTCTTGAAATTTTAATAGCAATATTTAAATCATTTAAAAGAATGCCAGATTCTCTATTCTAGTTGGCATCTACACGAGAGCTTGGATGAGCCAGAGATTGAAAGATATAAAGTATTTATTTGGCTGTCTTGTATTACTAACTGAATGTACAGAAGATCTTTACATGTTATATGAGGAAACTTCCACTGAGCACAAAGCTTATATAACTGAATTGTTTTTAGATGGATTGTGGATGGGATTTGCTAAATAATTAAAGTGGAAGTTCATCCTAGATTTACTCTGTGGACATTAAGCAGTCATACTGTATAACACATGTACTTTGATAAATGCATAGCACCATGTTTGACATCTGTCGGCACTCCAGTTGTCCTGCAATCAGCACTGGAATCTGTCAGCCATTTGCAAGCATCAATGTGCAACTCGTGGTGTTGCTCAGACCCCCTATGCTATCTATATCTTTGACATCATCAGGGCACAGAGGAAGCATTTTCTAGCCAGTCTTTGCAAATATATATGCATGGTGGGGCTGAGCAACACTATAAGTTACGTGATGTAGCTTGTTAATTGCAGGTAGTTTCCAGCACTGATTGCGGCAAAGAGAGATGTCAAATATAGTGCTTTGCATTTATTAAGGCACATTGGGGGTGATTTACGCGGCGAGGCACAACGCACATTTCCATATTTACACAATGGTGTGTCAGTAACAGAGCGCGAATCCCCCATTTACTATAGCGATCTCGGCACATGGGAGAATGCAATCTGTGCGCCACTATGGACATGGCGCACGGCATCTCCAAATTAATATTGACAGAAGATGGAGGTGCCAATATTATGGGGTGATGAAGTTTAGTAACAACTGCCCAAGTAACAAAAATACCCAAAATAGAATGAGAAAGTAACCTTTTCAGAGAAAGGCTGCTGTGCCCGCAAGTATGTTTAGAACTGCGTGAGATCAATGTAAGCAGTGCAGTGTGTTTGTTCACTGCGCGGCCAAAATCTTAGTAAATGTTAAGCAACGTACATGCAATTGCGTGGGTTGAACGGGCGCACCTCTAAACTTGACACATATTTTTTTTACGCTGGTTCACTTTTATGTAGTTTTTTAAGGAGATTTGCACACAGGTCACGTTAGCATGTTACGTTGCCAACATGTGACATGCACCTTGTTAATATTATGTAAAAAGGCTGTCGCTCCTCTAGCTCCCCCTAAAAGGGCATTTAACCTTCCCCCTCTAATGCATATGATTTCCTTGGGCTAGCTTTTTGCTTTTAAAGGGGAATTCCACACTCCATTGTCCAATGCTCTTGTCTCCCCCCTCTAACCCCTTGGATTTCCATGGGCTAACTTTTGCTTTTAAAGGGGAACTCCACACTCCATTCTCTAATGCTCTTGTCCCCCCCTCTCTAACCCCTTGGATTTCCATGAGCTAACTTTTACTTTTAAAGGGGAACTCCACACTCCATTCTACAATGCTCTTGTCTCCCCCCTCTAACCCCTTGGATTTCCATGGGTTAACTTGCTTTTAAAGGGGAACTCCACACTCCACTCCACTCTATTCTCAAAAGGCTGTGAGCTGCCTTTACCAATCACATTCTTTTTCAGAGCATACAACAGGGCCATCTAGGAAAGGGGCGAGAAGAGTGATTGCCCAACCCCGTCCTGAACCATACAAGGCCACATGCACTCAACATAGCTGGCTGCCTTTGGGGCATGTTGGGCTCAGCCCATTACCAACCACAAAGCAGCTTGTACCCACTAGTTTAAAGGGGTTTTTCCACATTCCAAAAAAACCCCTGTCTGCAGCCCCCCACAACCCCAGCCTAGGGTTGTGTGGAAGAGGCCCTTGTCCCCCTGAATATGGGAACAAGGTGGTTGACTTTTGGGGTACACGAGCCCCTCCTGCCCCAAGCATCCACCCTCCTTTCATGGGCTGGCTTGCTGTGTGTTGGGCTAGGGGTTTGTTAGTGTGTGGGAGGGGCACAATATTTTTTTAGTTTGGGGTGGTATTTTTCATGTTTGGGTTCTCATTTTAAGCCTTAACAAACCCAAATGGCATTGAATATATTGGGGGGCAGGCTTTTTTTTGGTTAAAATCTTGCAGCTGCAATGTAGATTTGTACGTTTTCTCTAAAGCTGTGCATCTTTGAAGCAACATTTTGGATACATGCTACAGAAGCACCACTTTACAGGCAAAGTAAGCCCCCCCCCCCCCAAGTTCCTAGCTTTTAGGCAATTTAAAATGTTTAAAGGCACTTGTCCTTGTTTTGTTTTTGGGGTTGTCCAAATTGGTGACATTGATATATGTCTCTCAGGGTGTGACCTGGACCCCCCATACACATTTTAAGGCCAATAACTAGAATATAAGCCAGCCAAGTGGGGACTCGCAAAAATAATAGTCAGTTCCCATAGACTGCAATGGTATCTGTTGTATAACTTTTGCCCATATTAGGCTCATTGTTTGCCCCCCGGAATGGGGGTGTTTGTCCCATCTGTAATTTTGTAGCATGCTGGATGATGTGCTTAATTTTGGACAGGGGGGTGGCTTATTTTGTGCTAGCTGCATTTGGGTTGTTCTCGGCATGCTCAGGGACTTTGGGGGGGGGGGTTTTTTGCGTTTTTTGTGTGAACAGCACTTGGATTTTTCTGGGCATCCTTAGAGAGTGTGTTTTTTGGGTTAGTAATTTAATGACATCCTTAACAGGTGTACCCACTTTGAAGTTCTGTCTCTACATTGGGTGAAATTGCATTTTGTGTGTTTCATGGACTGTGCATGTGTTTTCAATTGCCTAATTAGCACACAAACCTATGCTATATAAAGCTTGCAGATAGCATTCTTTACCTAGCCCTGAAAAGAGGTGTGTAGGTATCTGTGCGTGTCATAAGAGTACATTAGAGTGTCCTGATAGAGTTTGTAACACATGTATTTTCTCTTTGTATTTTGTTATGTCTTTGCAAAACAGATGTGTTTTAGAGCAAGTATTTTTTATGGTTTTTTTTGTTTTGGGGGGGGGATATATTTCACTGAAATATTTTTGATGTTGTCAATGTGTGTTTGTAGGTTGTTAGTTTCACTTTGATTTAATTGACTGTGCTGCATTATTTTGCAAAATCTTCCTCAAGCTGAAATCCTTAAGAGACTGCCCATCTGTGGGCTCAGTCCTTTTAACTCCTGTTAATTTCCTCTGCACAATAGTCAGACCTCAAAACCATATTCTGTTAGTGTCTCAAATTAACACACATGTGTTTTTTGTTTCCTTGCTCTTTTCCGAGTGCTGTTTTGTTGACCAATAAAATTTGTAGCAAATGTTTATGTTTTATGTGTTTTGTTAATAATTTGTTTTGCAAATGCATGCTCAATCAAAGTAATGCATTCTACCCCCCCCCCCCCCAAACAATTTTCATTCAACAGATTTCCCAGCTGCAGCTTAACTAGGCTTATTTGCATGGAAAAAGAAAAAAAGGTGTGATTTGTCTAAAAGCTACAAGGGAAAGGAAAATTACAGAGCGTTAAGTATTCAATTTTCCATTTTAGCACAGTGGTTCTCAGCCCCAGTCTACCCCCGACAGGACATGTTTTGGGAATTTATCTTAGCTAAATAGCTGTCCAAAATACCAAGCCATATACTGTGATTTAAAGCACTTGTGCAAGATGAAGATAAACCTGCAAACATGGCCTGTTGAGGACAGGGTTGAGAACCACTGATTTAGAGCACTCAGCTAAAATCTAGCTCAAGACAATCCTATTCTAATTGTGGGCATTTCAGGGAAACCAAGTGAGTGATAAAACCCCTGCTTGTCTTTTTTAGGTTCGGCTTTGTGTTCCTTTTCTGAAAATTGGCTTCACTTCTTGTCACATAGCCAAATAGGAAGTGAGGGTAAAACCCTACCAATGTCTTTCCTTGGGGACACACAGGTCAATCTAACTAGTGTCCCCATTAGGCAAATTGCACTCTAGCACTTTGTTGTGTACACCCCAAATTATTAGGTATTTTGGGGTTTATTAAAGGCAAATCTACTCTGCAATACAAATTTAATTGCTGTAAATCTGAGGGGAAGCACTGATGATTTTATCATCCAATCATGTAGAAGCAAGGATGCTGTTTTTTTAAAATTTCCATTGCATGTCTGCCTCGGATCTCCAGCAACAGCAAAATGCTAGCGTGCAATATACCTAATGGGGAAACTATTTAGATTGACTTGTGTGTCCCCAAGGAAAGACATTGGTAGGGTTTTACCTTCACTTCCTGTTTGGCTATGTGACAGGAAGTGAATACATTTGAAGGGGAAACTGGCAAAATTTGGGAGGTGTCTTCACCCTATCAGGGGTGCAGACATCCCCAAAAACTGACTTCTAATCCCTCTGCACTCTAACCCAAGCAAAAATAAGAAAGGATTTCATTTAGTTTAACTTTGCAAAGACACATTCCTAAGTTCAACTGTGATGCATGTTAATGGTCGATTTAGACCTTGTTTAACAGATAACACCAGTTGCCTTTAACTAGAAATATTTGTTAGTCCAGTCCTGGAAATCTGCATCTGCTTTACTATTAATTTCCATAAAAAATAGGAAGAGATGAGAAGAGATGATCCTTATTTGCAAATTAAGATATTTTTTTATTTATTTTCACATGGGGTGGTGTTTGTGTGGGTCATGTGTGTATGTCTAAATGGTTTGGCCTCAAAACACATACCTACTTCCTGTTTACAGGTTCACTTAGATGCCACACTACGAATTCTGGAGGCATAATAATGGTCTAGCACAGGGGTCTTCAAACTATGACCCTCCAGTTGTTCAGGAACTACAATTCCCATCATGCCTAGTCATGTCTGTGAATGTCAGAGTTTTACAATGCTTCATGGGATGTGTAGTTCTGCAACAGCTGGAGAGCCATACTTTGAAGATTCCTGATCACTCTACCGTGTCTTGAAAAAAGGTGGTTTTTCATGTGCCTTGTATAGTGCCCAAGAAATATCCTTTGGAAAATACAAGTGGGTCATGGCACATCTACATTCCAAATTTGACACTTAAGATGGTCATGCACTATGCAATCTGATTGGCCAATCTCTGTACAACTCAATGTTTAGGCAAAATAGGTAATAGGTAGATGCACTTGAACAATTAATTGAAACTATAGGGAATCAAACAGTTTTGGAGGGATGTCCAGTTCTTGGTAATGTCACTGTTGTGCCATATTTGTGCTCTTGCACTAAATCTAATTAAATCTAATTTATTTAAGATCTAACTGATTGCAGTGTATGGTCACCTTTAAAGATCAAGATCTGAAAATATTATTTTTATTGGGTTTAGAAACACTTCTCTGTTCTTTGTAATGTATTGAAAGATTTGGGTAAAAAAAGAAAAAAACACATTTCAAAGATATATTAGAAGTGATAGGAATGAGATTAGCATCAAAGGGGTTAAATAACTGAACACCTACTAATTGCCTAACAAGACACATCCAATTAAATTAAATTAACCAATTGTATTGGGCGTGCGCTATTATCAATGAGAAAACCACAGTTACCCTAGCGCCAGTTGCAGTTTACATATGCAGGTATTTATTATCGTTATTTGTGCTTCAATCTGTGCTGGTTTGCACGTTCAATTAATGACTTTTCCGGTGCACCAATTAATGTATGAACTGGTGCAGTGCCTTCTTCTTAGTACATCACCCCCAAAATGTTTGTTTAATGTTCACAGAGTCATTCTAGGGTAAACTATAATGAATTCATGACAGTTAATGACCTTCTTCTGGTTTTTGGGCATGTGATCAGAGGGCACCAACATGACCCACGCCATTGTAAGCAACAGTATCATTGACTTAATCCAAAGACTTTCCTGATATCAAGTCATGTAATTCTGAACTGGGGCACAGTTGGAGTTGGTTTTTAACTGATATATCAAGTTATATTCACTTTATTGTCCCTACCCTTCCTCGCTAATATGTGGTTGACCAAGTAAGGGCTCGTGTCAATGGGCCTTTGTTCATTCCAGGTGGGGTTTTTATACCCAATCAAGTCTACGGGTATGGATAACCTACTTTAAGCAATTCCCAAGCAGGTCAGAAAGAGGTCAACTGAAGGTTGAATGCATTATTTAGTGAACACCCCCCCGGTGGCGCAGCACTGACAGCACCCCCCACCCCACAGGCGGTCCGGCACTTACCCGCTCATGTGGCGGGGCTGTGGCGTCCTCTCCTCCTCTCCTGGAGTATGGGCAGTGGCGGTTCCAGTGTCGGCTCCTCAAGCTTCCTCTGCTGTGTGTATCCTCTTCCACCAAAGCACTAAGCATCCAAAAGGATCACCTGATGCTTTGGCCAATCGGGAAACAGGTCTCATGACTAGGCACATGCAATTAATTTCATAACAAATTGGAATTTGGTCGAATTTTACTCAAAAATAACTAATTTCAACTACTACGAAAGAAAGTATAACGAAAATAACGAATGAAATCAACATGATTGTTCATTCGTTAAAGGTCTAATGAAACAAAAGGTCAAATTGGAGTAACTCTTACAGTCCATTCCGCTGCTTAATTTTGTGCTGGAGGTTGGATTACTGGCAAAGTGCATTCCTGAGAACTGAGTGAGAAGGGTTTGTACTGTATTTGAGCAGAGGAGAAGAGATATTGTCAGTGTGTGTGTTAATGGATTCAATAAACAAACCACTTTCCAAACTACGAATTGTTATCACGAATATATATACATACATAAAAATCTAATTGATATACATACAAAACGAATCGATTCGGTATAACGAATATCGACACTCTACAGAAATAACAAATTATCCGAAGACGAAATTAACCTAACATAACAGAATGAAATTATGTATTTTACGAATGAAAACGAAACAAAATTTTCCATTGTACACAAGTCTACTTACGACCTGCCTTCTGATTGGCGGGGGAGGAACTTTAGTGTGAAAATAGTGAAAATCCATTTGCTATCGTCACACAACAGGGTGGGATCGGAGCACAATGCTCTGTGCTCCAACCCCACCCTTTTTTGAAGCCTATTAGAGCCTCTGGCTCTAATCAGCTGCTTCAAAAAAGCACCCCCACCATTGAAATCCATAGTCCAGCGCCCTATTATGTAGATCAGGGGGCCAACGCATGGGTGGGGGGGCGGAGGATGCTATAAATAGACTAACAGAGTGCTGAGCTATTCAACGAAAAGTTCTAAAAGTCTCTACCTATGAGGTGAGGGGGTATGTGCCTTTCCTCCAATCAGCTGTCTTGGCTGTATGCCCAGGCTTCACTGCAGTTGTGAACAGGAAGAGAAAATCTATTAACACAAGCTGAACTTTCTAAAGAATATATATAGCTGAAGGCAGCAGATATACATGTAAACCATATGTAGGGAGATTTGTTTCATCCCTGTGTATCATCTGAGGCTGTTCACTTCACTGGGTTACATCCACTTTAAGGTGAGTATATATATATATATATATATATATATATATATATATATATATATATATATATATGCAGCACAGTGGTATAGTGGATAGCACTTTCGCCTAGCAGTAAGAAGGGACACTGGTTCGAATCCCAACAACGACACTACCTGCCTGGAGTTTGCATGTTCTCCCTGTGCCTGTGTGGGTTTCCTTCGGGTACTCCGGTTTCCTCCCACACTCCAAAGACATGCTGGTAGGTTAATTGGATCCTGTCTAAATTGTCCATAGTATGTATGAATGTGAGTTAGGGACCTTAGATTGTAAGCTCCTTGAGGGTAGGGACTGATGTGAATGTACAATGTATATGTAAAGCGCTGCGTAAATTGATGGCGCTATATAAGTACCTGAAATAAATAAATATAGTGATAATATAACACCTTAAAATATTATTGAATTTAGGCTATATTCCTAGTTCTTTTGAACCATTTTTAACCACTTGCTGACCGTTTTACTGCTATAGGGTGGCAGGTGTGTGCAAGATCATGTATATGTACCTAATCCTGCCCTTCAGCCTGCAGGGGGCACTCAATGTTCTGACAGGGGGGAAGGGATGAATTCTGTTTTCCTGCAAAGCAGGGACTCAAATCCATCTCTTCCTCTAGTAAAAGCAGCACACATAGTAAACACAAACCTTGGCTAGGCACACAGTTAACCCATTGATCACCATTTGATCACCCTAGATGTTTAACCCCTTCCCAGCCAGTGTCATTAATACAGTGACAGTGCATGTTTTTTAGCACTGATCCCTGTATTAATGTCAATGGTTCCTGCAAAGTGTCAAAAGTGTCAGTTAGTGTCCAATTGTCCGCCACAATATCGCAGTCCTGCTATAAGTCACTGTTCGCTGCCATTAGTGTTAAAAAAAAAAATTCAAGTACACAGTAGTTTGTAGACACTATAATGTTTGCATAAACCAATCAATATACACTTATTGGGATTTTTTTTCACCAAAAACATGTAGCAGAATACATATTGGCCTAAATTTATGAAGAAATTTGATTTTTTTTTACTTTTTTATTGGATATGTTTTATAGCAGAAAGTAAAAAATATTATTTTGATAATTGTTGCTCTTTTTTTGTTCATAGCGCAAAAAAATAAAAAATTAGTGGTGATTAAATACCAGAAGAAAGCTCGATTTGAGGGAAAAAATGACATAAATTTTATTTGGGTACAGCTTTGCATGACCGCAGTGTTAGTTAAAGTAACACAGTGCCTTATCGCAAAAAAGGCCTGGTCAAGTGGTTAAAACTGTTAACATAAACAGTTAAAGTTAATTTTTTTTTTTAGTTAATCTAGTTACACATGTAATGTCAAGCACTGGCCACACATAGCACTGGCTTTTACTGGTCTGCAAATTTGTGGCGAGTGCTTGAACTGCAGAATTAGAAGGGCTATACCAAAAATACTACAATTAACTCTTAGACCCAATGTTTTTCTTTTTCTCCTTCTTGATCATGGATGGTCTAATGCCCCGTACACACGGTCGGATTTTCCGATGGAAAATATGTGATAGGACCTTGTTGTCGGAAATTCCGACCGTGTGTAGGCTCCATCACACATTTTCCATCGGATTTTCCGACACACAAAGTTTGAGAGTAGGCTATAAAATTTTCCAACAACAAAATCTGTTGTCGGAATTTCCGATCGTGTGTACACAAATCCGACGCACAAAGTGCCACGCATGCTCAGAATAAATATATAGATATATAGATAAATAAATAGAAAGCTATTGGCTACTGCCCCGTTTATAGTCCCGACGTACTCAGGTGCAGAAGGGACCCCTCTTCATGACACACAGAGGGATCCTAACCAGGAGGCATAGGAGCAGGGAGAGGATAGCAGGAGGACACTGCCAGGCAAATCTCCAGGAAGGTGGACAGCCACGTGGGCTGGTGAGTAATACAGTCAGAGGACTGAGAGGCATCCCTAAAGGGACTGGGTGCAAGCAGTCTGGGATGGATGCAGAGTCAATCTGGGAGGACTGTGGAGAAGTAGCCAGGAATGAAAGGGGCAGCTGCAGCCAGGCGGGCTGGCAGTGCCTGAAGAGGTGGTACTGGGAGCAGTAGCCACAGAGAAGGATAGCTAGCACCAAAGACCTCTCTATTTTTGCTACACCAAAAGGGGCCCGCAGTCTCAAGGATCTTACAGTGTCTGTGTTAGATCAAACCAACTGTGCTAACTGGTCCTAGAAGTAATAGTTCTACAAGCAAGTGTGCTTGAAGTAGAAGAGGAGTGTGTATGAACTGGATGTATATAGGTTGAGACCCTGAAGAGTTCTGCTGATCAAGTGGGCATCTCATATTAACCCTTCCCCATCCAAGTCCAAACCCCCCTAATAAAAAAATAACCAAAGCTGCAAGGACTGTTTCTTGACTCCAGAGTTTATGGAAAATTAATGTGCCTGGCTGTGCAGTGTGGGAGATAACCAACATACACCAGCAGCTCCTATGTGGGAAGTGCTACACTGGTCTATGCATAACTTTTTTGCCCTGGGGGTAGCGTGTGCAGTGCATATGATTAATATAGGTATATTTTTTTATTTAATACAATGCAACATTGTGCTGCAGCTCAAAGAACTGATGGTCATCAACAAGTGAATGCTGCAATTTAAACAACCTACACTTAAATAAATGGTCTATCAATATAGAATAGCAACCAATATACCCCCAAAAGAATTTAGAATGACACCCAGCTAAAAAGCCTCTGTTGGAACTTTTAGTCTAAATGAAGAACTGTGTGAACATGATTTGGAAGCCAACAAACCCTGTCACTGCAATTCACACATGTAAAGTACACTTTGCTAACTGACCATAATCTTTCCAAAAGCAGCCCTCCCTAGCTTCTCATCACAGCTGTTTTAATACAATAATATCATGGATGCTGTGAGCCCACCCTTTTATAGTGAGAGGATTGACTTACCCAATTCCCCACATAACTGGCCCTTTTAAATCTGCTGGCCATGATTAGAGAGCTGTTCAGTGCATTACGGTTAAAGAAAAATGTGATGGTGAATTTGGGCACAACTTTGCCAGGACCTACAAATTCAAACCTTATCCAAATTCATAATTGGACAAAT
The DNA here is from genome assembly GCA_037952925.1 of Lithobates clamitans. NCBI lineage: Eukaryota > Metazoa > Chordata > Amphibia > Anura > Ranidae > Lithobates > Lithobates clamitans. The sequence goes on from JBBGZY010000561.1 coordinate 5,813,764, forward strand.
TCAAACCTCATCCCCAGTTATGAGACAAGGACCATCCTTTCCCCTGTGATATTTATGGCCTAAAAAAGAAGTAACTGCTATCCTAATAAAAAACAAGTTAATTGTTTTCTTGATTGAGAGGTTATGCCATACAAGGAATGAAATATACTACTTCTTATAGATGTGATATACTGCTTTCTTTCTATGTAAGAAGGATGTCTGCTGCTGTGTCAGTGCCAAAATAGAACACTTTATGCTTCAATTGGCAAATCAGCCTGGCTTGGAGTGAACCAACTAAAATCTCTAGCAATTCTTTTTTGCATGAATGGATTTACTCATCTTTAGTTAGTAGAGAGACCCTGCACTTCAAGAATCATATAGCCCTCATGTCTTGCTTTGAAGAGTAAGACCCCTTTCACACTGAGCTAGTTTTCAGGTGTTTTAGTTCTAGAAATAATGCTTGTAAAGCGCCTAAAAACTGCTTACCATTTATTACAATGGGTGCTTTCACACCCGGGCGGTGCGCTTGCGGTACGTTTGGAGAAGTCCTGAAAGCAGCATCTTTGGGGCATTCAGCAGCGCTTCGGAAGCAACGCAACACGGGAGTTTTTAACCCATTCTTCGGGGTTAAAAGCTCCCCGCTAGTGGCCCAACAGCGTTGCTTAAACATTGTGGCTGAGACCCCAGTGTGCAACGGGTCTTATGTAAAGAAACCCTTATTATGCCAGATAAAGAAAGAGAACCATAAAGCATACTTCTTCAAAGTTCATTCCTCAGTGAAACCCCATAACCAATCAGATAAATCTGTGGATCAAAAATCAATATATTTTTTGGTAAATGCAAATAACCCTTATAATTTGGTCTTTTATAAAAACATCCAGGAAAGTAAGGATGAGCTCGGTGTTCGCAACTCCACGTGCCCACACTAATCACAGGCAGTGAGACCTTTCCCGATTCGTGGCTGCACAGATCCGGAAATGTCTCACTGCCTGTGATTAGCGCTGCGGAGTGTCAGCTTCCTGGCGGTAGCGGGCACATGGAGTTGCGAACACGCCTGAGCTCATCCTTACCAGGAAGCAGTTTCCATAGAATTGTATTTAACATGATCATAGCTCTGACCAGAGGCGTCACTAAGGGGTGGCTATTGGGGCAATAGCCCCGAATCTGGGGCCCATAGCCCCGGGTCTCTCACTGGGAGAAGCGGTGCCATCAGTGGCGGATGTGGGCGCCGTGCAGATAACTAACATCTCGGCTGTTTTACTTTGTTCTGCCACTGCACTGGTTGCTAGAACTGCCCAGGGTCTAGCAACCTGTGATGTCACATAACCTGAGTGACACAGCGTGATACCGAGGCAGTGGCGTCACTGGGGGTGGGGGGGGGGGGGGGCTGCCTTCCCCTCCTCTCTGATTACATCCACAGAGGAGGAGGAGGATCCCGAGGGACACACCACTGTGTACAGTATATCCATCAGCGCTGTTCTGAGGTCTGTACATTTTATTATGCATTATGTAGGTGGTCATGTGCAGGGGGCTATGGGAGGGGAGAGGGGTGCCTATACTGATGGGGGGGTCTGCAATGAAAGGGGGTGTCTATACTGATGTGGGGTTTGCACTGAGGAGGGGGTGTCTATACTGAGGGGGGTGTAAGTATTGATTGGGGGGTCTGCACTGAGGGGAGGTGTCTATACGAATGGGGGTCTGCACTGAGGGGGTGTCTATAATGATGGGGGGAGGTCTATACTAAGGGAGAGGTGGTCTCTACTGAGGGGGGTCTGTACTGATGGAGGGGGGTGGTCTGTACTGAGGTGGGGTCTGTACTGAGAGGTGGTCTGTACTGATGGAGGGAGGTGGTCTGTACCATGCCCGCAGCCTGTGACATCTCCTGTACCATGCCCACAGCCTCTGCTTCACCTCCTGTATACACACACACACACATTTATATTATATACATGTGTATGCCCACCCAACCGTATGACTTTCTTTACTTCACTGCTATGGGCTCTAGCCCCAGATCTTTAGTAGACCTAGCAACGCCCCTGGCTCTGACAGTAAAGAAGCCTCCTGCATTTGGTGTTTAGAAATCAGTTTGGGTCCTTATTACATCATACCCCTTATTACTGTAGCTGCCATTTTTCTGTACTCTTACTGCTTTTAGGGCATTTTTTTTTGTAAACAGGTGCCCCAAACAGAAGAGCATATTTAGCAGGATTCCATATTAATTATTTGTTTAATGACCTGTATATTCAAATCTTATATAGAAAAATTGAAGCACCTAGGTGTAGATGAGGGGATAAAAGGTGATGATTGGTCTCAGCTGTGCTTGTGCTTCACTCACAGTAAGGATAATGGCTTTAATCAGTACATAGCTACATTTTCATCAGGGAAGCGCTTTAGAAACAACAGGTCCTGATAAAAATGTAAAACAAAAAACAAACAAAGTTAATCCGAGAAAAAGGCTACTGACCGCAACCTAGGTGGTTCACAAATCACCTAAAGACAAATATTAAATGTACAAATAAATAAACATCAGTTTTATATGAAGTTCTTCTATGAGTGCACAGTAAAAATCAGTCTATAGATTTAAAATACAACGCAACAGAAGTCATTCACACTGGTTCTTGCATATGTCTATGCAAGGGAATATTACATTTATTGTCAGACTGGCTGATTTTTATTTTATTTTTTCTTCGAAGAGTAAAAGCAGCAAAAAAAAAAGGAAAGCTATTATTAACAGCCATTGTTGGCATTAGTGCTCTGGCTTTGTAATCAACCATCTTCTGTCCTCATGTATATTTTTCTTAGCCAAACAGCATACTGAACATTGTGCACTGGTTGGGTTTCATAGGGGCACAGGCAAATAAAAATCAATCATGCACACATACTAGTAAAGAGTATTAAAAACAGCAAAAATATATACCAGTGATTGCTGTAATGATCTGCCAGAGACAGCTGTTAACCAACATTTAGAGGATGCACGCTGTGTTTAACAACACTCTTCTGGAAAAATAAATGGTTGTGTTTGCCAAATATTCTTTTATCTAATTTTCTTCTTTTGAAATTAGATAAAGTGAATGATTTTCTGCAAAAGAAAGCAATTGATCTTTGCAATCAATGCACCGTGAATGTGCATCAGTTTTATTTCATGGTGCACAGGTAAAGAAAATAAGTCTCCAGATCTACCAGAAAAGTTAAAAAAAAATAGAAAATTGTTTCATACTTACCGTAATTTTCTTTTTCTGGTGCCTATGTCACAGGTATTTCCATGGCAGCATACCTGTGACAAGCTCCGCCTTGGCTCCTCCCTCAGAACCAGTGAATATTATAAAAGAAAAGGATTAGTGCACTCCCAGCATTCTACCTAATATAGCATACTGAGGGTGGGATTGTATGCTGCCATGGATAGGCACCAGGAAAAGAAAATTACAGTAAGTATGAAACAAATTTCCTGTTTTCCTGGTGCCTCCATGGCAGCATACCTGTGACAAATAACTAGCTGAAATGGGTGGGATGATGCATAGTAAAAGATTTATTTGAAAAATAATGTAAAATAGGCAAATGTCGGCCTGATAGCCTGTCTGCCAGTTTTTATACATGAGAAAGCTGCCGGATCTACGTTGTAACATCTCGTAAACGCATGTTGGGATGACCATGATGCTACCCTTTAGATTGTTTTGATGGATACGCCTGCTCTGGCCGTCCAAGAAGCAGAAAACAACTGGATGGCATACAGCGCAACTGTAGAGGGGGTTCCGGTCACCTATACCTGTACACCTTCTTAACCAACTTGATTATCCATGAAACTATGGTACTAGAGAAGGAATCTGCAAACTATGGCTCCCCAGCTGCTGCAGAACCACATGTCCCATGAGGTATTGTAAAGCTCTGATATTCACAGACATGACTAGACATGATGGATACTGCAGTTCCAGAATGGCCGGAGGGCCCCAGATAATGCTTCTTTGCCCCTGTCTTTTTTTTTTTTTGCAGTATTACAAATAGGTTCGATGAAAGTCTGAAGGGAGCTGTGACTTGAAGATAGTGTCTTAGTACCGAAGTAATATCGTCTTTGTGAAGAAGGTCAAAATTGGATCTGTAAAAATTGGCAGGGTCCAAGGCTTGGAGATAGTAGAGGAAGAGGAGAACTTAGGAATGAATCCATGTACCGTCTAAGTTCCACTCTATCCAAGTACAAAAAAATATATTATTGTCTTCTGATCTCAGAGCCTGAATTTCTGATACTCCCCAGACTGATGCCATCACCACAAAGAAAAATAGTCTCTTGTTGTCACAGCAGAGATTGCAGCCAGCTGTACCATTTAGGTTGCTTAATTCTAATCCTAAATCAATGTCTGCTTGCAGGAAATCAAGGAGTTGGGAGGAAGAAGGTACATCAGGATTGAAGTTTTGCCATTCGCAAAATATCTAAACTTATTCCAAACCTTGTCACACGTATCGTTCATTGAAGGCTCCTGTTTTAACATTCTAATGTGAAGATTCAATTTGTGAGGATTCTGATGGGTGTGATACCTCGAGCCAGAAGAAAGGGTATCAGAGGAATATTTACCGGAGGCTGGACACTAAGAAATATTGCCCTAGGGAATCAAGGGGCTCTCTGCAAATATGGCAGGACTGTTATCACCGTTTATTGTTGATATTGCAAGTCTTAAGAGAATTTTCAAGGTAGGAGGCCGGAGGAGGCCTAAATTACATTGCATGCCTAAGGACTTGACAGGGCATTTATTGCTTCTGCCCAAGGATGAGGTAGATGTGAAATAAACCTCTGCAGCTTGGTACTGCTTGCTGTAGCAAAAGGATGCAGTTCAGGAAAGGTCCACTGGCCCACAATACAACTGAATAACTTCGGTTGTAGGGACCATTTGTTGGGATCCAGGAATCCTTGGGACAGGTGATTGGCATCTGTGTTTAAGTGGGCTGGAAGATAGACTACTCTTAGGTCCTTCAGATTCCCCTCTGCCCAAATGAAGATGGGTTCCACTTCCATTAGTAAGGAACTGTTGTTGGTTCTGCCTTGGTGATGTATGTATGATATTGCAGCTCTATTGTCTATCCAAATCAGAACTGATTTGTCCTTGATCTGAGAGAGCAAATGCTGTTGATGAGAGATAAGCCGCCTGGATTTCCAGGATATTTGCGATGATGTCTGCCGCACTGATTGCCCATCTCTCTTGAACCAACATCAGGTTGCAATGTGCCTCCTAGCCTATTGCATTGGTGTCTGTGGTAACTGTGGTTCAAAAGACATGTCTTAATGGATATGGCTTTACAGGCACCTCCCTCTTTGTCCACTAGCGCAGACCCCTGTGCATCAAACTTGTTTTATATATGGATAGACGGTTTGCTCCATTGCTTCAGGAATTCTAGCTAAAAGGTGCCTGTGGTATCCATGTGTCCATGTGACCATCTGGATACAAAAAGACAAAAATCCCTATTAAGTTGAGTTAGCTCGAGGCTCATATGTAGGACCATGTCTTCACTCTCCTTACTTTCTGAATGATCACCCACACTTTCTGAGATGGCAGGGACACCGTCCCTTTTGCAGTGTTGAATAAGGCGCCTAAACTGGAGAAAAGATGACTCATTTGATGTTTTACCATCCAACCATATCTTGATAGCATAGGCCACAGCATCCACCTGTGTTCCACTAGCTGGGTTGTATCATTTGATAAAAGTAGGATATCGTCTGGTTAGTGAAGGACTGAGACCCAGCTCCCATAAAGAAGCTTGGATAGTGATCCAAGCCCTCGTGAGGGCTCTGAGGGAAGTGCAGGGCCCGAAGGGGAAACTCTGGAATTGTAGATGGGCCTGGTTGACCGAAAATCTCAGATACTTCTGTATCAGTTGTAGTATGGGAGCGTCAAAGTAAGCATCCCTGAATTCCCGGGTACATCTAATTCTGCAGTTCTGGGGAATCAAGTCTGACTTTCCTCTTGTGACGTGGGAAATGTCTTTCTGTAATCTTTTTGCAAAGAGCGATTTACCATAAAAAAAGGGTATTTTATACTAATTTTGTTTTGACACAACTTCAGGTGCCCGTAGTTCTGACCACAATACCCATATGGCTACAACAAGTAGTGACGTTTATCTTGCGAAGAAGCAATTTGTATCTATCGGAGTCTCACCAGTAAAGTCGGCTGAGAGCCATAATTCATCCAAAGCCTTGACTATATTTTCCCTAGGAACATTTTTATTATTCACTGTTTCCATGTTTTTGGTCCATGCCCACAGGGCTTTGGATAAAAATATGACAGTTGCTGACTTCCAGGCGTTTACGCGCCATTTGGTAAGCTCCTTTACGTTGGGGTTTATTCATCTGTCTAAAGGATCCTGAACTGAGGCTGAATTATCGATTGGTGAGATGAAATTCTTTGTTATATGAACCACTGCCGCGTCTACCTCCGGCGGACTGCCTGGCATTGCAGAATCATGTTCCGACAGTGGATAACATTTTCCTAGGCAATTGGGAGGAAAAGACATTATTTTTTTATTTTTTCCTTTCCTCTTCAACAATGTCTCTGATATCATCCATCAGAGTAAGCCTATGTTTTCACCATTGCGACCTGAAAGTCGCACGATTTTGATGCGACTTGAAACAATGCCTGTGTATTCTTGAGGTCTAGTCGCATCAAAGTAGGACCAAAGTAGTGCAGGGACTACTCTGAAGTTGCTGTGACTTGAAATCGCACAGATAAACGGTACTCATTGGAAATCATGGGGTTCGACATGTCATGCGACTTTGCAGTCCCAAGTCGCATGACAAGTCGCACTAGTGGAAACTAAGGAAACCTGCTTCTTTAGAAATGGAAAGTACATCTTTTGACTACGCAGATGTAAAAAAGAAAAAAGAGGTGTACTATAACAGTAAACCTAGGTCAGACTTTAAAGGCATAGGAAACAACGAAGAAATATAAAAATAAACACTGTTTAATGAAAAATACACAAATACACGAAAAAATTTAAAAATCATGTATACTAATACATAATGTGCAGTGAGCCCTTGTGTATTTACGCGTTTCACCATTAGGCTTCTTCAGGATATAGTCAAGGTTACTGTTACTCAGGTTACTCAGATGTAGTGTTGGCTTTCTCCCAGCCAATAGCTGGCTTTACAGGCTGGACATAGGGTTGAACTAGTAAAAAGTTGAAGTCCGAGGGCCAAGCTCTTCTAAAGTATCCTCAGATGGCCCCCCATCATCCAGATGTCTAGGAAGGATACTTGCTGCATGGTGAGAGGATTCTCTCGAGTATGGGCCAGGAAGAGTTAACTTCTCTGGAGGAGATTGAGCTAATTGCTGCAATAGAACTGCTGTTGCTCGTTCCGCTATGTGTCCCCTGCCCATCTTTAAGTAGGACAGCTTACCTGTTAACCCTCTGACTCTCTGTCTGCTGCATAGACTCTAAAACAGCTTTTGCAGACCAATTGGCTGGTAATGGGATGACCCCTGCATGCTCAGCATCTACTGATTTGAGAGTTGGTATATATGAAGAACTATGTCTCTTCACGGATGAACCCTCGCCGCTTGCATAGTATCCTCATCTGGTTGGGGCCATCATAGGTATGTTTATATTGCCTTGATGTCCACTTGGAATTCTTCTGGCGTATAAGGCTGAAATACATAAACGTAAAAGCATAAGTGCTCTTTTTTTTTTTCTTTACACTCACCTGGACGATGGTCCCTACCTTAAATGTTGGGACTTGTTCGGGTGGCATACTGCTTATTTTAGGCAACAGACAGAAAAATCAGCTAGAGAAAGATAAAGGAGTTAGCAACTGGTATTTCAGCTGGAGCAAGGAAACGGTATTCCTGAGTAAAGAAAAAGAAAGAAATTACATTTACTGTTGGCAAAAAACAGGGTCCCCTCCCTGTTTGATTTTGACAAACAAGGGCAAAAAATTAAAAATTTGCCCCTATTCAAGGCTACCATGACCTCAGACCGGACCATGCATGTGCAGCCGGCGGCACAAGAACCTTTGGGGCCCGCCCAACTCAGCCCGGCCCAACGAGCCGGCTCCTGATGTCCGCGCATGCGCAGAGCGGGCAGGAAGATGCTGAGAGACTCAGAAAAGCCGGCGCGAGGTGCGCGCCACCCACTATTGTAACCAGGAAGGAAGGTACAATATCACAAGTAGGGATGAGCTTCGTGTTCGAGTCGAACCCATGTTCGACTCGAACATCGGCTGTTCGACCGTCCGTTGAATTGCGAACGATATGGGCCGTTCGCGCCAAATTCGTGTGGCGCGTCACGGCCCATAATTCACTGCGGCATCGCAGTGCATTGCTGGCTGATGATTGGCCAAGCATGCACTATGACCCGCATGCTTGGCCAATCACAGCGCCGTCAGTAGAGAGAGCTGTAATTGGCCAAAGCCAGGGTGGCTTTGGCCAATTATGGCTCAGGGGATTTAGTACACACCCCACACTATATAAGGCCGCCTGCACGGCGGCCCTGTGTAGTGTGTGTTCCGGTGTGCTGAGCGATAGAGAGAGAGAGAGACAGTGTCATTTGATTTGAGTTAGATAGATTAGGCAGAACAGTCAGTCAGTTAGCTGCACTTACAGTGTATTGTGTATATATATGCATCCCAGGTGTTGCATATATATATATACACTGTATTCAGTTTAGCTAGATCCGTTCCTGTTATCTTCTATCTAGACTATTTACATTCAGTGCAGTGTGTCCTGCTCACAGTGTTCAGCTAGATCCGTTCCTGCTATTTACATTCAGTACAGTGCTTCCTGCTCACAGTGTTCAGCTAGATCCGTTCCTGCTATTTACATTCAGTGCAGTACGTGCTGCTCACAGTGTTCAGCTAGATCCGTTCCTGCTATTTACATTCAGTGCAGTGCGTCCTGCTCACAGTGTTCAGCTAGATCCGTTCCTGCTATATACATTTAGTGCAGTACGTCCTGCTCACAGTGTTCAGCTAGATCCGTTCCTGTTATCTTCCTACTGACAGGCAGGCTTGTCTGGTTACAGTATATAAAGCTACCTGAAGAAAATTACAGGTGTTCTTTTTGATCCTATTAGTACCACGGTCAGGCAGCTAGACTATTTACATTTAGTACAGTGTGTCCTGCTCACAGTGTTCAGCTAGATCCGTTCCTGCTATTTACATTCAGTGCAGTGCGTGCTGCTCACAGTGTTTAGCTACATCCGTTCCTGCTGTTTACATTCAGTGCAGTGCGTCCTGCTCACAGTGTTCAGCTAGATCCGTTCCTGCTATTTACATTCAGTGCAGTGCGTCCTGCTCACAGTGTTCAGCTAGATCCGTTCCTGCTATTTACATTCAGTGCAGTGCGTCCTGCTCACAGTGTTCAGCTAGATCCGTTCCTGCTATATACATTTAGTGCAGTACGTCCTGCTCACAGTGTTCAGCTAGATCCGTTCCTGTTATCTTCCTACTGACAGGCAGGCTTGTCTGGTTACAGTATATAAAGCTACCTGAAGAAAATTACAGGTGTTCTTTTTGATCCTATTAGTACCACGGTCAGGCAGCTAGACTATTTACATTTAGTACAGTGTTTCCTGCTCACAGTGTTCAGCTAGATCCGTTCCTGTTATTTACATTCAGTGCAGTGCGTCCTGCTCACAGTGTTCAGCTAGATCCGTTCCTGCTATTTACATTCAGTGCAGTGCGTCCTGCTCACAGTGTTCAGCTAGATCCGTTCCTGCTATTTACATTCAGTGCAGTGCGTCCTGCTCACAGTGTTCAGCTAGATCCGTTCCTGCTATATACATTTAGTGCAGTACGTCCTGCTCACAGTGTTCAGCTAGATCCGTTCCTGTTATCTTCCTACTGACAGGCAGGCTTGTCTGGTTACAGTATATAAAGCTACCTGAAGAAAATTACAGGTGTTCTTTTTGATCCTATTAGTACCACGGTCAGGCAGCTAGACTATTTACATTTAGTACAGTGTGTCCTGCTCACAGTGTTCAGCTAGATCCGTTCCTGTTATTTACATTCAGTGCAGTGCGTCCTGCTCACAGTGTTCAGCTAGATCCGTTCCTGCTATTTACATTCAGTGCAGTGCGTCCTGCTCACAGTGTTCAGCTAGATCCGTTCCTGCTATTTACATTCAGTGCAGTGCGTCCTGCTCACAGTGTTCAGCTAGATCCGTTCCTGCTATTTACATTCAGTGCAGTGCGTGCTGCTCACAGTGTTCAGCTAGATCCGTTCCTGCTATTTACATTCAGTGCAGTGCGTCCTGCTCACAGTGTTCAGCTAGATCCGTTCCTGCTATTTACATTCAGTGCAGTGCGTCCTGCTCACAGTGTTTAGCTACATCCATTCCTGCTGTTTACATTCAGTGCAGTGCGTCCTGCTCACAGTGTTCAGCTAGATCCGTTCCTGCTATTTACATTCAGTGCAGTGCGTCCTGCTCACAGTGTTCAGCTAGATCCGTTCCTGCTATTTACATTCAGTGCAGTGCGTGCTGCTCACAGTGTTCAGCTAGATCCGTTCCTGCTATTTACATTCAGTGCAGTGCGTCCTGCTCACAGTGTTCAGCTAGATCCGTTCCTGCTATATACATTTAGTGCAGTACGTCCTGCTCACAGTGTTCAGCTAGATCCGTTCCTGTTATCTTCCTACTGACAGGCAGGCTTGTCTGGTTACAGTATATAAAGCTACCTGAAGAAAATTACAGGTGTTCTTTTTGATCCTATTAGTACCACGGTCAGGCAGCTAGACTATTTACATTTAGTACAGTGTGTCCTGCTCACAGTGTTCAGCTAGATCCGTTCCTGTTATTTACATTCAGTGCAGTGCGTCCTGCTCACAGTGTTCAGCTAGATCCGTTCCTGCTATTTACATTCAGTGCAGTGCGTCCTGCTCACAGTGTTCAGCTAGATCCGTTCCTGCTATTTACATTCAGTGCAGTGCGTCCTGCTCACAGTGTTCAGCTAGATCCGTTCCTGCTATTTACATTCAGTGCAGTGCGTGCTGCTCACAGTGTTCAGCTAGATCCGTTCCTGCTATTTACATTCAGTGCAGTGCGTCCTGCTCACAGTGTTCAGCTAGATCCGTTCCTGCTATTTACATTCAGTGCAGTGCGTCCTGCTCACAGTGTTTAGCTACATCCATTCCTGCTGTTTACATTCAGTGCAGTGCGTCCTGCTCACAGTGTTCAGCTAGATCCGTTCCTGCTATTTACATTCAGTGCAGTGCGTCCTGCTCACAGTGTTCAGCTAGATCCGTTCCTGCTATATACATTTAGTGCAGTACGTCCTGCTCACAGTGTTCAGCTAGATCCGTTCCTGTTATCTTCCTACTGACAGGCAGGCTTGTCTGGTTACAGTATATAAAGCTACCTGAAGAAAATTACAGGTGTTCTTTTTGATCCTATTAGTACCACGGTCAGGCAGCTAGACTATTTACATTTAGTACAGTGTGTCCTGCTCACAGTGTTCAGCTAGATCCGTTCCTGTTATTTACATTCAGTGCAGTGCGTCCTGCTCACAGTGTTCAGCTAGATCCGTTCCTGCTATTTACATTCAGTGCAGTGCGTCCTGCTCACAGTGTTCAGCTAGATCCGTTCCTGCTATTTACATTCAGTGCAGTGCGTCCTGCTCACAGTGTTCAGCTAGATCCGTTCCTGCTATTTACATTCAGTGCAGTGCGTGCTGCTCACAGTGTTCAGCTAGATCCGTTCCTGCTATTTACATTCAGTGCAGTGCGTCCTGCTCACAGTGTTCAGCTAGATCCGTTCCTGCTATTTACATTCAGTGCAGTGCGTCCTGCTCACAGTGTTTAGCTACATCCATTCCTGCTGTTTACATTCAGTGCAGTGCGTCCTGCTCACAGTGTTCAGCTAGATCCGTTCCTGCTATTTACATTCAGTGCAGTGCGTCCTGCTCACAGTGTTCAGCTAGATCCGTTCCTGCTATTTACATTCAGTGCAGTGCGTGCTGCTCACAGTGTTCAGCTAGATCCGTTCCTGCTATTTACATTCAGTGCAGTGCGTCCTGCTCACAGTGTTCAGCTAGATCCGTTCCTGCTATATACATTTAGTGCAGTACGTCCTGCTCACAGTGTTCAGCTAGATCCGTTCCTGTTATCTTCCTACTGACAGGCAGGCTTGTCTGGTTACAGTATATAAAGCTACCTGAAGAAAATTACAGGTGTTCTTTTTGATCCTATTAGTACCACGGTCAGGCAGCTAGACTATTTACATTTAGTACAGTGTGTCCTGCTCACAGTGTTCAGCTAGATCCGTTCCTGTTATTTACATTCAGTGCAGTGCGTCCTGCTCACAGTGTTCAGCTAGATCCGTTCCTGCTATTTACATTCAGTGCAGTGCGTCCTGCTCACAGTGTTCAGCTAGATCCGTTCCTGCTATTTACATTCAGTGCAGTGCGTCCTGCTCACAGTGTTCAGCTAGATCCGTTCCTGCTATTTACATTCAGTGCAGTGCGTGCTGCTCACAGTGTTCAGCTAGATCCGTTCCTGCTATTTACATTCAGTGCAGTGCGTCCTGCTCACAGTGTTCAGCTAGATCCGTTCCTGCTATTTACATTCAGTGCAGTGCGTCCTGCTCACAGTGTTTAGCTACATCCATTCCTGCTGTTTACATTCAGTGCAGTGCGTCCTGCTCACAGTGTTCAGCTAGATCCGTTCCTGCTATTTACATTCAGTGCAGTGCGTCCTGCTCACAGTGTTCAGCTAGATCCGTTCCTGCTATTTACATTCAGTGCAGTGCGTGCTGCTCACAGTGTTCAGCTAGATCCGTTCCTGCTATTTACATTCAGTGCAGTGCGTCCTGCTCACAGTGTTCAGCTAGATCCGTTCCTGCTATTTACATTCAGTGCAGTGCGTCCTGCTCACAGTGTTTAGCTACATCCGTTCCTGCTGTTTACATTCAGTGCAGTGCGTCCTGCTCACAGTGTTCAGCTAGATCCGTTCCTGCTATTTACATTCAGTGCAGTGCGTCCTGCTCACAGTGTTCAGCTAGATCCGTTCCTGCTATATACATTTAGTGCAGTACGTCCTGCTCACAGTGTTCAGCTAGATCCGTTCCTGTTATCTTCCTACTGACAGGCAGGCTTGTCTGGTTACAGTATATAAAGCTACCTGAAGAAAATTACAGGTGTTCTATCCCAGCTTAGTGCAGCTACAGGCCATTAGTATGTCTGGAAGGCCAAGAAGGAGAGGCAGACAGTCACAAGCCAATAAGAGAGGGCAAGCAGGCTCTGTGTCTAGTGCTGGTCGTGGAGACGGTGCATCCTCATCAGCACGTGGCCATGGGACACGCTTGGCCTTTTTTTCGGCAGCTGGCCGTGTTGAGCCGCAACATGCGGAAGACTTGGTCGAGTGGATGACCAAGCCGTCCTCATCCTCCTCATCCTCTCTCACCCATGCCCAGGGTGCTTTGTCTGGCAAAGCAGCGGCCTCTTCCCTCAGCTCAATGTCATCAGTGACTCCTTCCCTAGCCCCACCATGTCCTCCTGAGGATTCCCTCGAACTGTTTGACCACAGTGTTGGGTACATGCTCCAGGAGGATGCCCAGCGTTTGGAAGGCTCTGATGATGATACTGAGCTCAATGAAGGCAGTAACATGAGCACGGACAGAGGGGGTGCCCAAGAAGGACAGCAATCTGGCAGTCATGCTCCCCCTGCTGCAGCATACTGCCAGGTTTGCTCCAGTGATGAGGAGGGAGGGGATGATGAGGTCACTGACTCAACGTGGGTGCCTGATAGGAGAGAGGAGGAGGAGGAGGAGGAGGAGGAGGAGGAGGTGGCACATCACCAACTAGGCAGGATGCCCTCCAGGGGCCAGCCTAAGGGCAGCACATTGACTGCATCACACCCCAAAGCTCCACATGTGCAGGGCGCTGCAGTCTCTGCGCGTTATTCAAAAAGTTCTTTGGTGTGGGCCTTTTTTGAGACGAGTGCATCAGATCGCACCGCTGCTATTTGCAATATATGTCTCAAGCGTATCTCGCGTGGCCAAAACATCTCCCGCTTGGGTACCACATGCTTGACCAGACATATGTTGACCTGCCATGCAGTTCGTTGGCAAGCGTATCTAAAAGACCCACACCAAAGAACAAAGACGATCTCTCCTTGCTCCTCATCAGCTGAGATTTCCAACCCCACTAGACCTTCAGTCCTCTCTGCGACCTGCAGTGAGAGGAATGAAGGTGTAGAATTAGGTGTGTCACAGCCAAGTACTTATGGGCAATCTGCTTTTGGTACACCGACGTCAGATTGTACCAGGCAAATTTCCCTGCCCCAGCTGCTGCACCGCCGAAAGAAGTTTGCTCCCAGCCATCCACATGCCCAGCGGTTGAATGCTAGCTTGGCAAAATTGCTAGCACTTCAACTGCTGCCTTTTCAGTTGGTAGACTCTGCCCCCTTCCGTGAGTTTGTGGAATGTGCGGTTCCTCAGTGGCAGGTACCCAAACGCCACTTTTTCTCACGGAAGGCGATTCCGGCTCTCTACCGGCATGTGGAAGGCAATGTCCATGCCTCGCTGGACAGGGCGGTCAGCGGTAAGGTGCATATTACCGCTGACTCATGGTCCAGCAGGCATGGACAGGGACGTTACTTAAGTTTCACGGCGCATTGGGTGACTCTGCTGGCAGCTGGGAAGGATGCAGGACAAGGTGCAGTAGTGTTGGAGGTTGTTCCGCCACCACGCCTCCAAAATGCTGATTGTGACACACCTCTCTCCTCCACCCCCTCCTCTTCTTCTTCCTCCATGGCCTCTTCCTCGGAACCAGCGGTGCTCCGTAGGCGTTCAAGGGGCTACGCAAGTACGCAGGCCAAAAGATGCCATGCGGTGCTTGAGCTGGTGTGCTTGGGGGACAGGAGCCACACTGGGGCAGAGGTTCTGTCAGCTCTGCAGGGGCAGGTTCAGAGGTGGTTGACGCCACGCCAACTTAAGGCAGGAATGGTGGTTTGCGACAATGGCACCAACCTCCTCTCTGCCCTCCGACAGGGACAACTGACCCATGTGCCCTGTTTGGCTCACGTCCTTAACTTGGTGGTGCAGCGGTTCTTGGGCAGGTACCCGGGCTTACAGGATGTCCTGAGGCAGGCCAGGAAAGTCTGTGTGCATTTCCGCCGGTCATATAATGCCAGTGCTCGGCTGACGGACCTCCAAAAGGAGTTTAACCTGCCCAAGAACCGCCTAATCTGTGACATGCCCACCAGGTGGAACTCGACGTTGGCCATGCTGCAGCGGCTGCACACGCAGCAGAGGGCCATCAATGAGTACCTGTGCGACTATGGCACCAGGACAGGGTCAGGGGACCTTGGTTTTTTTTCCCCACGCCAGTGGGCCATGATCAGGGATGCATGCACTGTCCTGTCACCATTCGAGGAGGCCACGAGGATGGTGAGCACTGACAGTGCATGCATCAGTGACACTGTCCCCCTTGTCCACCTGTTGGAGCACACGCTGCGTGGGATAATGGACAGGGCACTTGAGGCAGAACAGAGGCAGGAAGAGGAGGACTTCCTTAGCTCTCAAGGCCCCCTTTATCCAGACAGTGTTCCTGCGTGCCCGCCGATCACACAGGAAGAGGACGAGGAGGAGGAGGAGGAGGAGGAGGAAGATTGTGTCAGTATGGAGGTGGAGCCTGGCACTCAGCATCAGCAGTCTTTAAGGGATCAGTCCCAAGGAACACATGGACTTGTACGTGGCTGGGAGGAGGTGGCTGCGGACGTTGTTGTCCTTAGTGACCCAGAGGACTCCGGACCGAATGCCTCAGCAAACCTACGCTGCATGGCCTCCCTGATCCTGCAAAGCCTGCGTAAGGATCCTCGTATTCGTGGTATCAAGGAGAAGGACCAATACTGGCTGGCAACCCTCCTTGATCCACGTTACAAGGGTAAGGTTGCGGACCTTATCTTGCCATCGCAGAGGGAGCAGAGGATGAAACATCTTCGGGAGGCCTTGCAGAAAGGTCTGTGCAACGCGTTCCCAGAGACTGGGAGGTTACAAACTCCTGTTTCTGGACAACGTGTTGCTGAGGCTTCGGTCAGTCAAAGAAGGAGCGGTGGAGAAGGTGGCCGTCTGACCGATGCGTTCAGACAATTTTTTGGTCCGCAGCCCCAAGGTATGATCGGTTCCAGCAACCATCGCCAGCGTCTGTTTTACATGGTGCAGGAATACCTAGGGGCAAGATCAGACTTGGACACCTTTCCCACCGAAAATCCTCTGGGTTACTGGGTCTTGAGGATGGATCACTGGCCAGAGCTTGCACAGTATGCAATTGAGCTACTGGCCTGTCCTGCATCCAGCGTTCTTTCGGAACGCACATTCAGTGCTGCTGGAGGCGTGGTAACCGATCACAGGGTGCGTCTGTCCACCGACTCGGTCGATCGGCTGACCTTCATAAAAATGAATCAGTCTTGGATCACCACCAGCTACCAAGCACCTGATGCAGATGTAACCGAATAATTTTTTTTGAAATCTCAGATCCCTTCAAAGACTGCCTATGCTGATGCTGAGTGACTATCCCTGAGTAATTATCCTCTTCCTCCTCAATCATCACGCTGATAGCTTGTAAGAACATTTTTGGTTCTGGGCGCCACCACCAGTGCCTAAGGCACAATTTTTCAGCCCCTGTTTAACAGGGGCGTGTAATTACAATTTTTGATGTAATACTTTGCAGCAGGGCTCGTTCCTGCATTCCAACTAGAGTGTCTGTGAGGGGTTGCAGTGTTGTGGCACCAGCACCAGTGCCTAAGACCCAATTTTTCAGCCCCTGTCTAACAGGGGCGTGTAATTACAATTTTTGATGCAATACTTTGCAGCAGGGCTTGTTCCTGCATTCCAACTAGAGTGTCTGTGAGGGGTTGCAGTGTTGTGGCACCAGTGCCTAAGACCCAATTTTTCTGCCCCTGT
Source organism: Lithobates clamitans (assembly GCA_037952925.1). Classification (NCBI taxonomy): domain Eukaryota; kingdom Metazoa; phylum Chordata; class Amphibia; order Anura; family Ranidae; genus Lithobates; species Lithobates clamitans. The sequence goes on from JBBGZY010000561.1 coordinate 5,830,617, forward strand.
CTAACAGGGGCGTGTAATTACAATTTTTGATGCAATACTTTGCAGCAGGGCTTGTTCCTGCGTTTCAACTAGAGTGTCTGTGAGGGGTTGCAGTGTTGTGGCACCAGCACCAGTGCCTAAGACCCAATTTTTCAGCCCCTGTCTAACAGGGGCGTGTAATTACAATTTTTGATGCAATACTTTGCAGCAGGGCTTGTTCCTGCGTTTCAACTAGAGTGTCTGTGAGGGGTTGCAGTGTTGTGGCACCAGCACCAGTGCCTAAGACCCAATTTTTCTGCCCCTGTCTAACAGGGGCGTGTAATTACAATTTTTGATGCAATACTTTGCAGCAGGGCTCGTTCCTGCGTTCCAACTAGAGTATCTGTGAGGGGTTGCAGTGTTGTGGCACCAGCACCAGTGCCTAAGGCCTAATTTTTCAGCTCCTGTTCAACAGGGGCATGTAATTACAATTCTTGATCTAATATTTCACAGCAGGGCCCTGTGAGGGCTTACAGTGTTTTGGCCACAGCAACACCTAAGGCCCAAATTTCTGCTGAGTATATAGGGCAGGACCCTACTTTCAAACATCTAACTTACAAACGACTCCTACTTGCAAACGGAAGGAGACAACAGGAAGTGAGATGAAATCTACCCCTAAGGAAGGGAAATTCTCTCCTGTAAGAGTTAATATGGGAAAACAATTTTTCCTTTCCACTGATGCTTTCCAATCCTTGTTCCACAAAAAAACACAAATTTTCAAAAAACATTTTTCATTGGGACAAAAAAGTGAGGTGAAATCTTCTGAAGAGGAGGAAAGACGCAAAACAAATGTCACAGGGGTGATAACCCTTCCCTATGTTTTCCAAAAAGCTTAGAAAAGATTTTTTGGCTGGAGCTAAACACATTAAAAATGTTCAAAATTACAAACAGATTCTACTTAACAACAAACCTACAGTCCCTGTCCTGTTTGCACCGCCTGTATACTGCTGTTCAGAGTATATAGGGACCTTTCCTTATTTTAATTTGGGTGCGGGGTTCCCCTTAATATCCATACAAGACCCAAAGGGCCTGGTAATGGACTGGGGGGTACCCATGCCGTTTGTCTCACTGATTTTCATCCATATTGCCATGACCCGACATGACATTAAACCCGCAAGCAGTTTTAAATGAGATTTTTTCCTTTAAAAATGACATTTGGTGCAGGGACTGTTCTAAACATGGGAAACACGCGTCACTTTACAGGCATACTATAGACACCCCCCAGGTACGATATTTAAAGGAATATTTCACTTTTTTTTTTTACTTTAAGCATCATTAAAATCACTGCTCCCGAAAAAACGGCCGTTTTTAAAAGTTTTTTTTGCATTGATACATGTCCCCTGGGGTAGGACCCGGGTCCCCAAACCCTTTTTAGGACAATACCATGCAAATTAGCCTTTAAAATGAGCACTTTTGATTTCGAACGTTCGAGTCCCATAGACGTCAATGGGGTTCTAACGTTCGTGCGAACTTGCGGTCCGTTCGCGGGTTCTGGTGCGAACCGAACCGGGGGGTGTTCGGCTCATCCCTAATCACAAGGAAGGGAAGGTGGTGGGGGAGGAAGAAAGCGAAAAAGAGAGAGAGGAATGCAAAGAAAAGAAAGTGAGAGAGAATAGATGACATGAGGGAGAAATGGAAGGATAAGGCTACGTGAAAAAATAGATATAGCTGCTTTCTCTGCTGTAGGCTTGAGCAAATGCCAGTATATAAATGCAGATAGGAGCTCTTAGTTAAGAGACAACTGCTGTCCCAAAAGACTCCCTATCTTATCAGTAGGGATGGGCCGAACAGACCCCTGTTCAGTTCAGACCAGAACTTCTGAACACCGCAAACGTTTGGACCCAAACACCGAACCCCATTAAAGTCATGGGGACCCGAACATTAAATATCAATGGTGCCCATTTTGAAGGCTTAAATGCAAGTAATTAGGCATACAATGGTTATAGGGGTCCGGGTTCTGCCCTGGGGGACATGGATCAATAAAAAAAAAGTTTGTGAAAAAATGTCATTTTTAAATGAGCAGTGATTTTTTTATTTTTAAAGTGAAAGCCTAAAAATGAAAAATTCCTTCCAATATAGTGCCAGGGGGGTCCCCTTAGTCTAACTGTAAAATGGCAGATCTGTACCATGTCTATAATCTGCTGCAGCAATAACTGAATTTATAAAGCCAAAAAAATGACATTTTTCCTGCAAGCTGCCTTTATTTTACTCAGCAACAGCTGGGGAGCCAGTGTGTATGATGAGGCCACAATGTAGTGCACTGGGAACAAGATTAGAGATTTTTTGGATACATTATGGTGTCACTTTGACTTTGGCTAGAAGTAATGGATGCGTTAAAATTGGTCTTTGGGCGTCGGTATCTTGATTAAAGCAAGAATGTGGGTGGCAGGGACTGTATTTTTTTGCCGAAGATGGGGCAGGGAAATTTGCCGTCTACAGTCTACAGCTATACCATCATCCCTGTCAGTGGAGGCTGCTGAAAGGTAATGACTCGGTATCGCAGGGGCAGACTGAAGTGGGTAAGGAGGAGGAGGAGGGACAGCCCCTTTTGTGGGGCTTTTAGGTGCTCTTGCCAACGGGCTGAGTGGTTGGATGCAATATAATATACTGCAATATAATGCGCCAAACGTACAGTGACGCACAGAACTATATAGCGTTAAACTGGCAGTAACGCACACAGAACTAAATGGCGATAAACTGGCAGTAACACACAAAACTATATGGCGTTAAACTTGTAGTAACGCACACAGAACTATATGAAGTTAAACTGGCAGTAACGCACGCAAAACAATATGGCGTTAAACTGGCAGTAACACACGCAAAATGATATGGCGTTAAACTGGCAGTAACCCACACAAAACTATATGGCGTTAAACAGGCAGTAACGCACGCAAAAGATATGGCGTTAAACTGGCAGTAACGCACAGCAGTAAGGCAGGCAAAACTATATGGCGTTAAACTGGCAGTAACGCATGCAATACAGTAGGGCGTTAAACTGGCAGTAATGCACGCAGAACTATATCACGTTAAACTGGCAGTAACTCACGCAATACGATATGGCGTTAAACTGGCAGTAACGTAATCAAATAGACGGTGTTCAATCGTCACTACATTGAAGCTATCTGAACTGTCCCTACTCTAGCTATATACTAATGTCAAGATTACTGACACAGTCTCACTACACTACAGTGAAACTATCTGAGCTGTCCCTACTCTAGCTGCACACTATGAAATGCTGAATGATGGTCCTCCTCACTACATTCACACTATCCCTAGACTGACACTAAACTAATATTCTACACTGACAATTGAAGCAAAATAGCACAGTATAGCACACTAACCAATAGCACTGAACAGAGCCCTGTTTTATCTTTCTCCACACCAAAATCACACTGAAAATGGCTGCCATTGAAAGAATACTTTTATATTGTAGGGCGGGAATGAGCCATGATTGGATAAAGTCATGATGACAGTGTCCAGTCATGACTCTGACAGTGCTCTGTGCCCTGATTGGCTGAAGCTTTCACTGCTTCAGCCAATCAGGGCTTGCAATGCACTGTTCAACGCCACAATGCATTGTGGTCGGTTCGGGGGGCCTAACAAACGGTCAAATGTCCCGTTTGTTCGTCTGTTCTCCGTCCAGCCGAACAACAAAAGTTTGGCCCGAACTTATGCTCGAGCCGAACCGTTTGCCCATCCCTACTTATTAGTGCATTTAGCTGCTAAGAGTATAGGGACTGCACCTGGGAGAGGCTTGAACCCAACTGGAAGCTGCTGACTGCAGAGGTAAGGGACGTTCGACCACCATTCACTGAACATGAGGTATGAGGAAAAAAATGAGAATGCTGGGAGTGCACTAATCCTTTTCTTTTATAATATTCACTGGTCCTGAGGGAGAAGCCAAGGCGGAGGTTGTCACAGGTATGCCACCATTGAGGCACCAGGAAAGAAGAATATATCAGACATTGTGCCATGATTGTGTTTCATACTTACTCAGGCTTCCAAAATCAGGATTTCACTCACAACACACTGTGCAGAAAAAAAAAGAAGAAAACTAGAATTAAAGCCTGGTACACACGATATGATTGTTGGCCAACTAAGCATTTGATTTTTGTCAAACGGGCATGTGCCAGGATCTTGCATACTAACGATACACAATTGTCGTGCAACAAACACGAACTTAGTGACGTACTACGAGGAATTTCAGCTCTTGAGCACCACCCTTTGGGCCCCTTCTGCTAATTTTGTATTTGGTGAGCATTGATTCCAAGCATGCATGTTTGTACATTTGACTTTTGTGTGACGGATTTGTGTACTGACCATACAAAAATCTGATGTCAAACTGTTGTCCGCCGAAAATTTACTAGCCTGTCATCCAACATTTGTTGGCCGAAAGTTGGACAACAATTGTCAAAAGGAGCATACTAGGTAAGGTTTTAGGACAACAGTCTGTCAACTAGGGATGAGCCGAACACTCCCCGGTTCGGTTCGCACCAGAACCTGCGAACGGACTGAAAATTCGCAGGAACGTTAGAACCGCATTGACGTCTATGGGGTTTGAACGCTCAAAATCAAAAGTGCTAATTTTAAAGGCTAATTTGCATGGTATTGTCCTAAAAAGGGTTTGGGGATCCGGGTCCTGCCCCAGGGGACATGTATCAATGCAAAAAAAAGTTTTAAAAACGGCTGTTTTTTCGGGAGCAGTTATTTTAATGATGCTTAAAGTAAAAAAAAAAAAAAGTGAAATATTCCTTTAAATATCGTACCTGGGGGTGTCTATAGTATGTCTGTAAAGTGGCGCGTGTTTCCCGTGCTTAGAACAGTCCCTGCACAAAATGACATTTTTAAAGGAATAAAAGTCATTTAAAACTGCTTGTAGCTTTAATGTAATGTCGGGTCCTGGCAATATGGATGAAAATCAGTGAGACAAGCGGCATGGGTACCCCCCAGTCCGCTACCAGGCCCTTTGGGTCTTGTATGGATATTAAGGGGAACCCCGCACTCAAATTAAAAAAAGAAAGGTGTGGGGCCCCAGGCCCTATATACTCTGAACAGCAGTATACAGGCGGTGCAAACAAGACAGGGACTGTAGGTTTGTTGTTAAGTAGAATCTGTTTGTAATTTTGAACTGGTACATTTTTAACGTGTTTAGTTTCAGCCAAAAAATCTATCTTAAGCTTTTTGGAAAACATAGGGAAGGGTTATCACCCCTGTGACATTTGTTTTGCTGCCTGTGCTCCTCTTTAGAAGATTTCACCTCACTTTTTGTCCCAATGACAAATGCTTTTTTGAAAATTTGGGTTTTTAGTGAAACAAGGATTGATGATAAAGCATCAGTGTAAAGGAGAAGAGTTTTTTCCAAATTACCTCTTACAGGAGAGAATTTCCCTTCCTAGGGGTAGATTTCATCTCACTTCCTGTCGTCTCCTTCCGTTTGCAAGCAGGAGTCGTTTGTAAGTTGGATGTTTGAAAGTAGGGGCCTGCCCTATATACTCAGCAGAAATTTGGGCCTTACGTGTTGTTGTGGCCACAACACTGTAAGCAATGTCAAAAAACAAAATAAGTGTAGCGCTTTGGAGAAGAGTCAGATACAGAGTCTATGGACTGACAGTTCAGAATGCATGTATCAAGAGGAAAAACATCCTTGTTATTTTCCTAAAATCCTCTGGAACAGATCTCATCAAGGGTGTAAACCATTTGGAGAGGGGGCCCACATACCACCACTGAAAGTGAAAAGGCTTACCGAACTAGGTGGACTCAACAAGGTGTACACCAGGTGGAGTCAGACAGGCTTGGGTGGTGCTGGACTGTAGGTAGCCCAGGAGGGCAATGTTGGTGGAGTGGCTTCCACGGAGCTGTGTTCCCTGGATGATACCGAACCTGAAGATGTGAGGTGAAACACACGTGGATCGTATCCCTCGGACTGGCGTTGGAACCAGAGATGACAGCAGCAAGTGAAGGGAAAGAAGGAATGGCCAAATAGTGTAAATCCGTATAAATGGGAATTTATTAAAAAAGTATACACTCACATGTAAAAGTATCTAAAAAAAGCGCTGTGAAGAAGTGGCGACAGTGGGGTCCTACCCGACGTGTTTCGTCTGCATAGACGTCGTCTGGGGGGTTCCCCCCACTGTAGCCACCAAAATATATATAGAGAGTATCAAAATTAATGAGAAAACAGCTCCACGGAAGTTAAAAACGTCACTTTCGGTTTGGAGGAAAATGGCCGATCGGCGTGCGTTCCACGCCTCCTATTAATGAAAACCGGAAATGGGAAAAATAAATGCCCCTAAGATTAACATGAAAAGACAACCGAATCAGTGATGATGATTGCACAAGGATCCGAGATGAGAATGAGTGAACATAGGAAGTGATGTGGGGTAGTATTAGGCGTGTATGTGGCGCGACAATGTGCGCGCGCATCGAATCGGAAAGATGTGCACAGCGCATGTGCGTGGGGCGCGTGCGTCATAGGACAGTGAAGATGTGCACAGCGCATGTGCGTGGGGCGCGTGCGTCATAGGAGAGTGAAGGGGCGGAACGACGGCACTAGGAATGATGGAGATCCGAGGCCGAACAAAGCGGCGTGTATGTGCGTGCGTAAGTGCGTGCAAAGTGAGAACCTCCCAAGGAGGCGGGCAAATGTAAATGCCGAGGGAGCAAAAATGTGCCAGATGGGTAGCTATAGTAACGAGCCACAACAACGGCAATACGTGCAAATAAGAAAAACGTAAACAACGCAATAAGTCAAACGAAAGGCAAAGTATCAAAGATGTAATGGCCAGGTGACACAAAAGTGTCAAAGATGTAATGACCTGGTAACTCAAAAGTGTATAAAGTGTCCCCAAACAAAAAATATAAAAAGTCGGGACAAACACATGGTTAACGTGCAATGATGCAGATTATACCAATGTGGGCATAAAAATAAGGTGACTGGTGATGTTAAACCGTAAAAGAAGTGGTAATGTAAACCGTTAATGTTCAAAGTCGTGGAGCTGATTTCCATGATATGGTAAAATAAAATAATCACAATTATAATAATCAAAAATGAACATATATACTGAATAACATATCTCTGTATATGCAACATATCCGCAAGCCTGAATTGCATTGTTATAGGCTAAATTAGGTGAATGTCTATACCTATCAGGCTAGGATAGATAAATATCTATACACATGTGGCCAAAATGAGGTGAGTAAAATGAAAAAGGGGGTGAAAGTGCATAAAAATAAATGGAGTATATAGACAAAATGTATAAAAATATATAAAAGGAGAGGGAGTCGCCTCAAAAAATGGAAGGCAAAAATTGGGGGGACAAAATCAGGCTTTGTTAATAAAAGCATTAACATCTATTTCAACATTCATACCCAATGGAAAGAGTGTACGGAGCTCGTGGATCCAATAGGTCTCTAGACGGGACACACCCCTGGTCATGGCACCACCCCTCCAGGGGGGGACATATCTGTCGATAACTACAAATTGTGTCCCATCAATCACGCGGTTGTGATGTAACTTATAATCGCGGGGGACAGTGTGTTGGTGTCCCCGCTTTTAATGAGCGCGATATGTTCCGCCACTCTTATGGCAAAGGAACGGATGGTGCGGCCCATGTATTGTTTCCCACAATGACATGTAATTAAGTACACGATATAGCTGGTGGTGCAGGTACAAAATTGTTTGATTGAATATGTTTTGTGGGTAACTGATGACATGAACGATACAGTTTTTCTCCCTATGCCAGAATTGTGTAGGCAGACAATACATCTTTTACAAGAATAAAATCCCTCCATCTCATAAAAGAGAGGTTGCCGTACGGGAGGGTTGATGATGTTTGGGGCAATCTTACTCTGTAAGGTTGGGGCACCCTTAAAAATGACTTTAGCCTTATCAGGCAGTGCAGTGCCCAAAATTCGATCATTCTTGAGGATGTCCCAATGTTTTGAGAGAATGGCTTTTATATGTCTATGCTGATTGGAAAAAGAGGTCAGCAAGGACCACTTGAAGGAGTCATCTGGTTCTCTCTTAGGCCTATCATCTAGAAGAGATTCCCTATTGGTTTCAAGGGCATGTTGAAACTCACGTTCAATGAGACAGGGATCATAATCCTTATCAGTGAACTTGGCCATCAAAAGTCACCCTATTTTTATGCCCACATTGGTATAATCTGCATCATTGCACGTTAACCATGTGTTTGTCCCGACTTTTTATATTTTTTATTTGGGGACACTTTATACACTTTTGTGTTACCAAGCCATTACATCTTTGACACTTTTGTGTCACCTGGCCATTACATCTTTGATACTTTGCCTTTCGTTTGACCTATTGCGTTGTTTACGCTTTTCTTATTTGCACGTATTGCAGTTGTTGTGGCTCGTTACTATAGCTACCCATCTGGCACATTTTTGCTCCCTCGGCATTTACATTTGCCCGCCTCCTTGGGAGGTTCTCACTTTGCACGCACTTACGCACGCACATACACGCCGCTTTGTTCGGCCTTGGATCTCCGTCATCCCTAGTGCCGTCGTTCCGCCCCTTCACTGTCCTATGACACACGCGCCCCACGCACATGCGCTGTGCACATCTTCACTGTCCTATGACGCACGCGCCCCACGCACATGCGCTGTGCACATCTTTCCGATTCGATGCGCGCGCACATTGTCGCGCCACATACACGCCTAATACTACCCCACATCACTTCCTATGTTCACTCATTCTCATCTCGGATCCTTGTGCAATCATCATCACTGATTCGGTTGTCTTTTCATGTTAATCTTAGGGGCATTTACTTTTCCCATTTCCGGTTTTCATTAATAGGAGGCGTGGAACGCACGCCGGTCGGCCATTTTCCTCCAAACCGGAAGTGACGTTTTTAACTACCGTGGAGCTGTTTTCTCATTAATTTTGATACTCTCTATATATATTTTGGTGGCTACAGTGGGGGGAACCCCCCAGACGACGTCTATGCAGACGAAACGCGTCGGGTAGGACCCCACTGTCGTTACTTCTTCACAGCGCTGTTTTTAGATACTTTTACATGTGAGTGTATACTTTTTTAATAAATTCCCATTTATACGGATTTACACTATTTGGCCATTCCTTCTTTCCCTTCACTTGCTGCTGTCATCTCTGGTTCCAACGCCGGTCCGAGGGATACGATCCACGTGTGTTTCACCTCACATCTTCGGGTTCGGTATCATCCAGGGAACACAGCTCCGTTGAAGCCACTCCACCAACATTGCCCTCCTGGGCCACCTACAGTCCAGCACCACCCAAGCCTGTCTGACTCCACCTGGCGTACGCCTTGTTGAGTCCACCTAGTTCGGTAAGCCTTTTCACCTTCAGTGGTGGTGTGTGGGCCCCCTCTCCAAATGTTTTACACCCTTGATGAGATCTGTTCCAGAGGATTTTAAGAAAATAATTTTTTTCCCACAAGGATGGTTTTCCTCTTGATACATGCATTCTGAACTGTCAGTCCATAGACTCTGTATCTAACTCTTCTCCAAAGCGCTACACTTATTTTGTTTTTTGACATTGTTTACACTTGCTGGTTGTGTTAGCTGCTCATTTGTCCTTTCTGGTAGAATTATTGTGTATATTCACAACACTGTAAGGCCTCACAGGGCCCTGCTGTGAAATATTAGATCACGAATTGTAATTACATGCCCTTGTTGAACAGGTTCAGAAAAATTGGGCCTTTGGTGGTGGTGCTGGTGCCACAACACTGTAATTCCTCACAGTTATTCTTGGTGGGTGCAGAAACGGTCCCTGCTGTGAAATATTAGATTAAGAATTCTAATTACATGTCCCTGTTGAACAGGGGCTGAAAAATTGGGCCTTAGGCACTGGTGCTGGTGCCACAACACTGCAACCCCTCACAGATACTCTAGTTGGAGCGCAGGAACTAGCCCTGCTGCAAAGAATTGCATCAAAAATTGTAAATACACGCCCCTGTTAAACAGGGGCTGAAAAATTGGGCCTTAGGCACTGGTGCAGGACAGGTCAGTAGCTCAATTGCATACTGTGCAAGCTCTGGCCAGTGATCCATCCTCAAGACACAGTAACCCAAAGGATTTTCGGTGGGAAAGGTGTCCAAGTCAGATCTTGCCCCTAGGTATTCCTGCACCATGTAAAACAGATGCTGGCGATGGTTGCTGGAACCGATCATACCTTGGGGCTGCAGACTAAAAAATTGTCTGAATGCATCGATCAGATGGCCACCTTCTCCACCGCTCCTTCGTTGACTGACCGAAGCCTCAGCAACACGTTGTCCAGAAACAGAAGTTTGTAAACTCCCAGTCTCTGGGAACGCATTGCACAGACCTTTCTGCAAGGCCTCCCAAAGATGTTTCATCCTCTGCTTCCTCTGCGACAGCAAGATAAGGTCCACAACCTTACCCTTGTAATGTGGATCAAGGAGGGTTGCCAGCCAGTATTGTTCCTTCTCCTTGATACCACGAATACGAGGATCCCTCCGCATGCTTTGCAGGATCAGGTTTGCTGAGGCATTCGGTCTGGAGTCCTCTGGGTCACTCAGGACGACATGATCCGCAGCCACCTCCTCCCAGCCACATACAAGTCCATGTGTTCCTTGGGACTGTAAATGATCCCTTAAAGACTGCTGCTGATGCTGAGTGCCAAGCTCCACCTCCATACGGACACAATCCTCCTCCTCCTCCTCCTTTTCCTGTGTGATCAGCGGGCACACAGGAACACTGTCTGGATAAAGGGGGCCTTGAGAGCTAAGGAAGTCCTCCTCTTCCTGCCTCTGTGCTCCAATAGGTGGACAAGGGGGACAGTGTCACTGATGCATGCACTGTCACTGCTCACCATCCTCGTGGCCTCCTCAAATGGTGACAGGACAGTGAATGCATCCCTGATCATGGCCCACTGGCGTGGGGAAAAAAAAACAAGCTCCCCTGACCTTGTCCTGGTGCATAGTCGCACAGGTACTCATTGATGGCCCTCTGCTGTGTGTGCAGCCGCTGCAGCATGGCCAACGTTGAATTCCACCTGGTGGGCATGTCACAGATTAGGCGGTTCTTTGGCAGGTTAAATTCCTTTTGGAGGTCTGCCAGCTGAGCACTGGCATTATATGACCAGCGGAAATGCATACAGACTTTCCTGGCCCGCCTCAGGACTTCCTGTAAGCCTGGGTACCTGCCCAAGAACCGCTGCACCACCAAGTTAAGGACGTGAGCCAAACAAGGCACATGGGTCAGTTGTTCCTGTCGGAGGGCGGCGAGGAGGTTGGTGCCATTGTCGCAAACCACCATTCCTGCCTTAAGTTGGCGTGGTGTCATCCACCTCTGAACCTGCCCCTGCAGAGCTGACAGAACCTCTGCCCCAGTGTGGCTCCTGTCCCCCAAGCACACCAGCTCAAGCACAGCATGGCATCTTTTGGCCTGCGTATTTGCATAGCCCCTTGAACACCTACGGAGCACCGCTGGTTCTGAGGACAAAGCACAGGAAGAGGCCTTGGAGGAAGAAGAAGAGGAGGGGGTGGAGGAGAGAGGTGTGTCAGAATCACTAGTAGTGGCATTTTGGAGGCGTGGTGGCGGAACAACCTCCAACACTGCTGCACCTTGTCCTGCATCCTTCCCAGCTGCCAGAAGAGTCACCCAATGCACCGTGAAACTTAGGTAACGTCCCTGTCCATGCTTGCTGGACCATGAGTCAGATGTAATATGCACCTTACCGCTGACCACTCTGTCCAGCGAGGCCAAGACATTGCCTTCCACATGCCGGTAGAGAGCCGGAATCGCCTTCCATGAGAAAAAGTGACGTTTGGGAACCTGCCACTGAGGAACCGCACATTCCACAAACTCACGGAAGGGGGCAGAGTCTACCAACTGAAAAGGTAGCAGTTGAAGTGCTAGCAATTTTGCCAAGCTAGCATTCAACCGCTGAGCATGTGGATGGCTAGGAGCGAACTTCTTTTTGCGGTGCAGCAGCTGGGGCAGGGAAATTTGCCTGGTACAATCTGACGTTGGTGTACCGGTAGCAGATTGCCCGCAAGTACTTGGCTGTAATACACCTAATTCTACACCTTCATTCCTCTCAGTGCAGGTCTCAGAGAGGACTGAAGGTATAGTGGGGTTGGAGATCCCAGCTGATGAGGAGTAAGGAGAGGTCCTCTTTGTTTTTTGGTGTGGGTCTTTTAGGTACGCTTGCCAACGAACTGCATGGCAGGTCAACATATGTCTGGTCAAGCATGTGGTGCCCAAGCAGGAGATGTTTTGGCCACGCGAGGTACGCTTGAGACATATGTTGCAAATAGCAGCGGTGCCATTTGATGCACTCGTCTCAAAAAAGGCCCACACCAAAGAACTTTTGGAATAATGCGCAGAGACAGCAGCGCCCTGCACATGCGGAGTTCTGAGGTGTGATGCAGTCAGTGTGCTGCCCTTAGGCTGGCCCCTGGAGGGCATCCTGCCTACTCGGTAATGTGCCTCCTCCTCCTCCTCTCTCCTATCAGGCACCCACGTTGAGTCAGTGACCTCATCATCCCCTCCCTCCTCATTACTGGAGCAAACCTGGCAGTATGCTGCAGCAGGGGGAACATGATGGCCAGATTGCTGTCCTTCTTGTGCACCCCCTCTGTCCGTGCTCACGTTACTGCCTTCATATAGCTCAGTATCATCATCAGAGCCTTGTAAACACTGGGCATCCTCCTGGAGCATGTACCCAACACTGTGGTCAAACAGTTCGAGGGACTCCTCAGGAGGACATGGTGGGGCTAGGGAAGGAGTCACTGATGCCATTGAGCCGAGGGAAGAGGCCGTGTTGGCAGCTGCTTTGCCAGACAAAGTACCCTGAGCATGGGTGAGAGAGGATGATGACGGCTTGGTCATCCACTCGACCAAGTCTTCCGCATGTTGCGGCTCAACACGGCCAGCTGCCGAAAAAAAGGCCAGGCGTGTCCCATGTGCTGATGAGGATGCACCGTGTCCATGACCAGCACTGTTGCCTCTAGACACAGAGCCTGCTTGCCCTCTTTTATTGGCTTGTGACTGTCTGCCTCTCCTTGTTGGCCTTCCAGACATACTAATGGCCTGCAGTGAGATGTAGCTGCACTAAGCTGGGATATATATATATATATATATATATATATATATATATATATATATATATCCTGATACTGCAGCTAGCAAAATCAACTGCCTGCCTGTAGTATTATTAGAATGAGAACACCACCAATCTTCTACAGGTAGCTTTAGCTGAACACTGTGCAGAGGTCGCATTACACTAACTTGTAGCTTTAGCTGAACACTGTGCAGAGGTCGCACTACACTAACTTGGAGCTTTAGCTGAACAGTGTGCAGAGGTCGCACTACACTAACTTGTAGCTTTAGCTGAACACTGTGCAGAGGTCGCACTACACTAACTTGTAGCTTTAGCTGAATACTATGCAGAGGTCACACTACACTAAAAAATAATGTAGCTGCCTGCGGTAGTGATAGGATCAGAAAAACACCACCATCTTCTACAGGTAGCTTTAGGTGCACACTGGGCAGAGGATGCACTACACTAACTGTACATACTGTAGCTAATAGGACTAATAGGATCAGAAGAACACCAGCAATTTTCTTCAAATACTGTAACAACACCTGCCTGCCTGTCAGTAGGAAGATAATAACAGGAACGGATCTAGCTAAACTGAATACAGTGTATATATATATATATATATATACAACACCCGGGATGCAAATATATACACAATACACTGAATACACTGTAAGTGCAGGTAACTAACTGACTGTCCTGCCTAATCTATGTAACTTAAATCAAATGACATTGTCTCTCTGTCTCTGTCTCTCAACGCCAGAACACACTACACAGGGCCGCCGTGCAGGGGGCCTTACATAGTGTGGGGCGTGTACTAAACCCCCTGAGACATAATTGGCCAAAGCCACCCTGGCTTTGGCCAATCACAGCTCTCTGTACAGACGGCGCTGTGATTGGCCAAGCATGCGGGTCATAGTGCATGCTTGGCCAATGATCAGCCAGCAATGCACTGCAATGCCGCAGTGAATTATGGGGCGTGACGCGCCACTCGAATTCGGTGAACGATCGAACAGACGATGTTTGAGTCGAACATGGGTTCGACTCGAACACGAAGCTCATCCCTGCTGTCAACAGACAATCCCCTGCCAACAATCCTACCGTGTGTACGAGGCTTAAGTCATTGCTGTTGTTTTCACTATCTGAATAGGTGAGATTTTAGGAATTCAGCTTATTTAGTTAATCTAACATTGACATTCGCAGCAGATCACATGGACGCTGTGCGATTGCTATGCAGTTGCGATGCGATGCAGGGAAATGCAGCAAATCTTGTGATTTTTCTGCATTGCATTAGTGTGAACTATGGACAGCCCAAAACAGATTGCAAAAGGCAGTGCAATTACCAGAAGCGCATTGTGTGGGTGTTCATGAGTGGTGCAATTCAGGTGCAGGGAGAAAAAAGTGTCCTGCTCCATTTTGGTGTGGATGCGATGCGATTTGAGCCATACAAAGTGTATGGCTCAAATTTCACTGCACAGACATTGCATGTGATGCGCACAGGAATGCGGTGCGATTCCAGTGCGAATTAAATGCAGTCTTCTGAATGCACTAGTGTAAACCTAGGCTCAAACAGCAAACCTTAGCTCTCTGGTTTTGTAAACAACATCTAGACAGGCTTCAAGCTTCTTTTTTTAAAGGGCTCAGTGGCCTTTGTGCTACGGCTGATCCCCTTGCTCCTACACACATAACAAACAATCTATATTACCCAAGAACGAGAGTAGCTTTATTGCCTCAAATTGTTTAGGTTCTCTCAGCAGCTCAGTTTACATTGCCCCCCCCCCACCCCACCCCTCTTCTTGAAGAAGCAATTTGACAGTCTCTTCAGCCTGGTTCACACCTATGCATTTTTTAGTGCATTTTCAGTTTTGCAGGCACACACCACAGTCCATTTAACATGGTTTCCTATGAGTCAGGTCACGTTCACATCTATGCAATTTATGGAAAGGGCCAGGGACTTTTTTCTGGTTTTTGGTTCCATAGGCTTCATTGGATCAAAAACGTGTATTGAAAAATGCTAAATGCACCTGGAGTATGCAAACTGCAACCTGCATAAGTGTGAACCAGGCCTTCATCCCTGATATTAAGGCTCCATTCACACTAATGCGTTTTTTGATGCATTTTGCATTTTGCAGAAATGCATGGGAATTTTTTAACATGGGTTCCTATGGAACATGTTCACATCAATGCATTTTTGTGCCTCTGCGTTTTTGGAAAGGGTCAGGCTCGATTCACACCTATGCATGTTGCTTTTGAGCATTTTTGGAGGTTTTTTTTCATGCTTGCCACGTTTTTGAGCAGCGTTTTTGCCGCGATTTTGCCGCGATTTGCGTTTTGAGTTTGTTTTTGTTTTTTTTGTTTTTTTGTTTTTTTTTACAGTCTTAAAAAAAAAAAAAAAAAAAAAAAGGCAAAAACGCATCAAAAACGCACCAAAAACGCATCAAAAACGCTGCAAAAACGGTGCACTTGCGTTTTTGATGCTTGTCCATTGAATTCTATTACATGCAAAACGCTGCATTTTGCATGAAAAAAAGTTCCTGACCCTTTCCAAAAATGCAGAGAAACAAAAAGGCATTGATGTGAACATGTTCCATAGGAACCCATGTTAAAAAATTCCCATGCATTTCTGCAAAATGCAAAATGCATCAAAAAACGCGCTAGTGTGAATGGAGCCTTAGGGACTTTTTTTCATGCCTGAGGCTCCATTCACGCTAACGCGTTTTTTGATGCATTTTGCATTTTGCAGAAAAGCATGGGAATTTTTTAACATGGGTTCTTATGAAACATGTTCACATCAATGCATTTTTGTACCTCTGCATTTTTGGAAAGGGTCAGGGACTTTTTTCGTGCAAAATGCAGCGTTTTGTATGTAATAGAATTCAATGGACCAGCATCAAAAACGCAAGTACAGCGTTTTTGCAGTGTTTTTACATCGTTTTTGACGCATTTTGCGTTTTTGGCGGGTTTTTTTTCTAGACTGTATACAGTCTAAAAAAAAAACTGTAAAAAAAAAAAATGCAAAACGCGGTAAAAACGCTGTAAAAACGCTGTAAAAATGCTGCTCAAAAACGCGGCAAGCACCACAAAAAACACTGCAGAAAAGCTCAAAAGCAACATGCATAAATGTGAATCGAGCCTTAGACTGCATAGGTGTGAATCCAGCCTAATAGAATTCAATGGACCAGTATCAAAAACGCAAGTACAGCGTTTTTAAAGCGTTTTTGACGCGTTTTGCGCGGGTTTTTTTTACACTCTATACAATAAAACAAAACTGTAAAAAAAAAAACCCCAAAGCGCAAAACGCGGAAAAAACGCCGCAAAAACGATGTATAAACGCTGTTCAAAAATGCGGCAAGCACCGCAAAAAACACTGCGGAAACGCTCAAAAGCAACATACATAGATGTGAATCGAGCCTAACACAGAGAAGGTACAATGGCAAGGGGAGCAAAGTGAGCTGAACTGCTGAGAGAAAGACATGAATGACTTTGCTTCTGCGGTTAACATTAAGGCTCCTTTCACACTGAGGCGCTTTGCAGGCGCTAAAGTGCTAAAAATAGCACCTGCAAAGCGCCCGAAATAGCTGCTCAATGCACTCCAATGTGAAAGCCCCGAGGGCTTTCACACTGGAGCGGTGCGCTTGCAGGCCGATCTAAAAAGTCCTGCAAGCCGCATCTTTGGAGCGCTGTAGGAGTGGTGTATTTACCGCTCCTAAAGCGCCCCTTCCCATTGAAAACAATGGGGCAGCGCTGCAAACCTGTCCGCAAAGCGCCGCTGCAGCGGCGTTTTGCAGGCGGTTTTAACTCTTTTTCGCCCGCTAGCGGGGGTGTTAAAACCGCCCCGCTAGCGCCGCTAAAACGACGGTAAAGCTGCGCTATATTTAGCACCACTGTACCGCCAGCGCCCGCACGCCTCAGTGTGAAAGTAGCCTGAGGATGAGTGCCTTCAGATAGAAAAAGTATCAAGGACTTGTTTTAAAGCCCATTTAGCACACTACTTTCTGAGGTGACAATCAGGGACATATATTAGCATAAGGTATGTAGGCAAAGGTCACACCCTTACCACTCCCCTAAGTATGTAGACCATGAAAAGCAATGTTCAAAAAATAATTAGATAAACCCACATGAAATAATTTAGAGGTTGGATGAAAGATGTTGTATAAACCTTCTGGTTGTGAAATAGTACATTTATTTTATAGAGGTAACAACACTGTACCCAAATTACAATTTCTTAATTTTTTGAGACAGAGATTTAATTTGGTGGGATTTAATCATAACTGTTTTTTCTATATAAATAATAAAAATATTAAACATTTTAAAAACAAAAATAGATTTTTCTTGCAAATAAATAATCTTTCGTCATAAATGTAGGCCAAAATGTATGTACTGCTACATTTATTTGGCATTGGAAAGAAAAACCCAAATCAGTGTATATAATGAATTATTTATTAATGCCCCGTACACACGATCGGACATTGATCGGACATTCCGACAAGAAAATCCATGGATTTTTTCCGACGAATGTTGGCTCAAACTTGTCTTGCATACACACGGTCACACAAAGTTGTCGGGGTTTCCAAACGTCTAGAACGCGGTGACGTACAACATGTACGACGAGCCGAGAAAAATTAAGTTCAATAGCCAGTGCGGCTCTTCTGCTTGATTCCGAGCATGCGTGGAACTTTGTACGTCGGAATTGTGTACACACAATCGGAATTTGCGTGAATAGATTTTGTTGTTGGAAAATTTGAGAATCAGATCTCAAATTTTGTGCAACGGAAATTCCGATGGAAACTGTCCGATGGAGCCTACACACGGTCGGAATTTCCGACAACAAGCTCCGATCGCACATTTTTAGTGTGTACGGGGCATTAGTCTGTAGGAAAGGTTATAGAGTCTACAATCTATGGTACAAATATTTGAAAATTGATTAATCCTGTTGTTCTGACTTCCTATCTGATTTCCTGTGGCCCTAGATTGCTAAGTCATTATAAATGCCCCCTAAATGACCAATTTTTGGAAACTAGACAGTCAAAAGTATTTAGTAAGAGGCATGGTGTGTTTTTTGTAGTTTTAGTTTTTCCCACAATTCTTTGGAAAATGATGAATGCAAATTAATTTTTTTTTCCACAAAAATGTCCTTTTAACATGTTATATTTCACACACAGCTTAAGTATATTTAAAATTACACCTCAAAACACTTTTTTTTACAGCCTAGCTACACAGAGTGAACCAACATCCATTGAGCACCTTCAGGGGTTCTAGGTGCATAAATAAATCTAATTTCCTGACTACCTATAACACCCACACAATGACCCCATTTTGGAAAGCAAAGGTATTTTCTAAGAGGCATACATAGTGAGAAATTAATTTGCCAGTTTAAAAGGTATTACTTACACACAGCTTTGGCATACCTGGAATTATACCTCAAAACACATTTTGCTACTCCTTCCGAGTATGACGATACCACATGTGTAAGATCTTTTTAACCACTTCCAGACTGCGGTCCGCACATTTACTGCGGCAAGGTGGCCCGGCTGCGCAAAACAGCGTACCTGTGTGTCTCTTTGTGCAGTAGCCTCTGGGGGAGCCAATCAGTAGGTCCGGCGGATGCAATGTCCGCAGATCACCTGCAATCATTCCCCAATCCCCAGCGAGGCAAAACGGCAATCTGCCTATGTAATCAAGGCAGAACGCCCTTCTGCAAGGGGGAACATAGAGATCTTGTGTTCCTGCTAAGCAGGAACACGGATCTCTGTGTTCTCCCCTGTCAGAGCAATTCCCACACAGTTAGTAAGCACCCCCTAGGGACACACTTAACCCTTTGATCACCCCTAGTGTTAACCCCTTCCCTGCCGGTGTCATAGTACAGTAACCGTGCATATTTTTACCACTGATCACTGTAAAAAGTGTTAGACATGTCAGGTATCCAATGTGTACCTCGCAATATCACAGTTCTGCTAAAAATCTCTGATTGCCACCATTACTAGTAAAATAAATAAATAAATAAAAAGCCAAAAATAATATCCCATTGTTTGTAGACGCTATAACTTTTGCGCAAACCAATCAATATACACAAAAGAAAGCTCTATTTGTGGGAAAAAAAGGACATCAATTTTATTTGGGTACAGCATCGCAGGACCACGCAATTGTCAGTTAACCACTTCAGCCCCCTCAATGACCAGACCATTTTTTTGATACCGCACTGCGTCATTTTCACTGACAACTGCGTGGTTGTGCGATCAAATAAAATTGATGTCCTTTTTTTCCCCACAAATAGAGCTTTCTTTTGGTGGTATTTGATCACTTCTCTGGTTTTTATTTTTTGCACTATAAACAAAAAAAGTCCAACAATTTTGAAAAAAAACAATATTTTTTACTTTTTGCTATAATACATATCCAATAAAAATATGTAAATAAAACAAATTTATTCATCAGTTTAGGCCAATATGTATTCTGCTATATATTTTTGGTAAAAAAAAACTGTCAAAAAAAAGTTATAGCGGCTACAAAATATTGGACATTTTTATTATTATTAATTTTTTACTAGTAAAGGCGGTGATCAGCGATTTTTAGCGAGATTGTGACATTGCAGCGGACAGATCGGACACTTTAGACACTTTTTTGGGACCACTATACCACAGGCTAAATTTTGATGGAAAAGGGGCAGGTGATGGAAAAGGGGCAGGCTGGTGTAAAAATGATCTATGTAAAAATGGCTCTCCTGATGAAATAGGGGTGATACAAGGTCCCACAAATTTTTCCACTGCTCCCCATATAGGTTGGGCATCCAGGGGACTTCAACTGGCTGTCCTTTTCTTTCATAAAAAAGAAAAGGTTTGGGACTTTAAATGAGGCAGTTAATAACACGATTGTAAAAACCAGGAGATGCACATATGGCGACCCTCCCACACCAATTCCACTCAGGTCAAACCTCTAATGGGTTCTAAGTCTTTTGAACTAGACTATTAATTTTCCTATATTTATTACAACATGTTTTTCCATCTACACCATTACAGATGTATATGCAGCCTCCACCCTATACATGGCACTACCATATTTCATTTCCATCTACTATGGTTTGGTTACCCAACCATACCTACCTATATTGCATATGTGGTTTCTGACATGGTATATACTATCCTTTATGGTCCTATTTTATATGTATTTATATTTTATTGTGCTAATTTGCTGTGTTCTGCATGTTTGGGCTTTTATCCTCTATGTATCTACTTGTTGTTATGGGTCCTCATTGCCCATGTTAATAAACGTGTCAATTACTTTTTACAATTGTGTTATTAACTGCCTCACCTACAGATGTTGATGGTGCACTGGGGACACCTACATAATATGTGACACCTACATTGTGACAGATGTTGATGGTGCACTGGGGCACCGTGACAGATGTTGATGGTGCACTGGGAACACTGACAGATGTTGGTAGTGCACTGGGTCAGATGTTAATGGTGCACTGGGACACTCTGGAAGATGTTGATGGTGCACTGGGGACCCCTACAGATGTTGATGGTGCACTGGGGACACCGACAGATGTTGATGGTGCACTGGGGACACTGACAGATGTTGATAGTGCACTGGGACACTGACAGATGTTGATGGTGCACTGGGGACACTGACAGATGTTGATAGTGCACTGGGACACTGACAGATGTTTATGGTGCACTGGGACACTGTGACAGATGTCAACAGCGCACTGGGACACTATGACAGATGTTGATGGTGCACTGAGACACTGGGGCAAATGTTGATGGTGTACTGGGGACACCTACAGATGTTGATGATGCACTGGGACAGATGTTGATGTACACTGGGGACACTGACAGATATAGATGATGCACTGGGGACACTGTGACAAATGTTGATGTGCACTGGGACACTGACAGATGTTGATGGTGCACTGGGAAACTATGACAGATATTGATGGTGCACTGAGACACTGTGACAGGTGTTGATAGTGTAGTGGGGACATTTACAGATGTTGATGGTGCACTAGGGACACCAGCAGATGTTAATGATGCACTGGGACACTGACAGACATTGATGGTGCATTGGGACACTCTCACAGATGTTGATGGTGCACTGCGTACATCTACAGATGTTGATGGTGCACTGGGACACTGACAGATGTTAATGGTGTACTGGAACACTGTGACAGATGTTGATGGTTTACTGGGATACCCATGCTGCACTAGCATGTATTGACACTGGTGTGGCATGCAGTTGGGCTCTGTAGATGGCTACACTGTGTGTGTTCTGTCTCTAAAACACTGGTAAATCACAGGAAACTCACAGATCATGACTAGCAAGCATAGATTGGCTTTCCTTAGAGCACATGAACAACAACAAATGGCTTTTTTGTTTACATTTTGTAATGTCTATGATTGGACACAGCCACCATATGGTACAGAGCCAATTACAGTGGCCCTGTACCGATCAGTGATGCACTGTGTCCAAGGGAGCACCAAAAGTGGGAGGACATATGGGTACGTCCTCCTAGAATAACATTGTTCCTATATGGCTGTTTATGTGCAGTAGCTGGGCAGGAGGTGGTTAAAGTACCAGTTTAGCAACTAATACAATGAGGTAGAAAAATGCTTGCTACATCATATGCAGCAATTAACAATAACATTTTCAATGTACGAATGGGCAAGTCTGAATAGATTCAGTTAGTTAGGGTTGAGTTTTACCAAACATCATTCAGAAATCTAAACGTTTCCAAAAAACACAATTGCCACTGAAGTCTATATATATAGTCTGTATATAAATTTTTTTTTTTTCCTCAGTTTAGGCC